>OX104067.1:6270725-6300355 GCA_944474145.2 Dicrocoelium dendriticum | reverse complement strand
GACGCAGTGCGGCGCTCTCTCCAGCCTTCCTACGCCGGCCGTTTCAGAGTCCTGCAGCGGACTCGGAAACCTTTCACTTTAGACTAGAATGGTCACCGAACAACCGATGTCCATCGACCGCCTCATGCATGCCATGTTACCTCTCGGTGTCAAGCCACTTCCTCCGACCTAGCCATCCCTCTGAGTTGTACTTTTCAGAACCTCAACCACCGGATTTGCCAAGACAACCCACGAGTGATCGCCATCTGGCTCAAACGCACACCCGAGTGACTCGTCAGCCGACTCAAAGCTCCTTCCTGAGCTAAGGGAAAAGTCAGTCGTCCTCGACCGCGGACGGCCACGACCGGATTGGTTCCCGAACGCCTGGCTACGCTGTTGCCAACGAGACGCCCGGATTTTTTCAAAGGAAGAGGACCGTGGACTGGAATTGCTTTGGGGGGTGACAATTCCCAAGCGCACTATCGGGTCTGCAGCGGAGGGAATGTCCTGTCGATCCTTCTACTGGACTAGCCAGTATTTGGACAGTTCCGACAACCCGCCCCGACGGCTCACTGATGATGCAACTCTGTCCCACACGATCATCATAATAATTAATTACGAAAAGCCTTGACCCAGGCAAACTCTGCTACAGACCCGTGCAAGCAGAGCCCGTGTTTCAAGCACATGCAACTATTCGTACCCATTCCTCACTCTCTCGACAGTTCACCCTCCACTCCCACTAACGAGCTCCATCAAAGGCTTCCATCCTTCAGCTTCGAGAGGCGAGGCCCTTGTACGTGTACGGGAAAACACGCTCTTTCTGTATTGTGCAACATTAGCTTTTACCGTGTTGTAACCTTCCAAACTCCACTTGTTTTACTGACGACACTTTCCATTGGCATACAATTGCTTTGGTGTGTAATCTCGCTACAGAGTTTCTTCGCTCTGGTTGATTTCCTACCTATTGTTGTAAGCCTGCACAATACACGTTAGGTTCAGTCCGCCTCCAACTTCTACACTGTCCCGTATTGACACCGTCTCTTAGGTGCTATTGATTGCCGAATAGTATCTCAAACGCAACCCAACAAGCCATGTCCACCAAAAACCTTGAGGTACGCTTTGGAAAAGTTCGAAAATCATAACAACCTAGTCCTTGCGATTTTGCCGTATACCAAAAATCGTAATATCCAGTTGTACCGTACTCTCGCACCGACGAGTCGTATATCGTTGCAGTTTATTTCGCCGCAAATTCATATTGCCCGTGCAAGAGCATGGCACTACCTGTACATATGTGATCTGCGCCAAATATAGACGAAGCTGCTCATGTGAAGAGAAATATACACATTAGTATTATCAAAAGAAGAGAGATAAGGCCGTGAAATAACACATTTATTCAACAATTTTGCTGCTGAGAATAATGCACTTAGTTAAGCGTATTTACACACACAATTATTTCCATCCCACGGGACGCATTAAGCATTGTTTTTTTTACCTGTAATACACAATTGTTCCATTGAACAGTTTCTGAATATCCTCGCTGTAATGTCTCCAACCATCAGCGGTTCGACACAAGGAGAAATTGGCAAAAATGGTGACGAAGTGGCACAGTAGGGATGCGCCATTATTTTCTATTCGACCACTTCCGAGCCTATCACGTCATCCTTCCACCAAAGAAACCGTAGCGCCCCTGTCACGTAGAGGCAACTTCACCTGCATAAACATATCTTCAATGTCAGCGGAAACCGCAACCCTTTCAACCGTGAAACGCATAAGGACCCCAATTAGGTTAGCCGTAGTATTTGAACATTGAAAGAGTTAGCCATTCAGAGAAAGACCCATGTACTTTGCAGCACAATCAAATACCACTCTGAGTTTGTCGAGTTTCTTCGGATTGATCACGGCCTGATGCGGCAAATATCAGATCGGTTTGTATTCAGGCCGCATCTGGTCGCACGGTACAGGAACTGCGTAACTCCTCTCAGCTTTATCCTTAAAACCGAGATGTACCGTTCTAGTAATGATGGATGACTCAGAAACCGATGACTCAAATAGTTTAACCTACGCCGAGCTGTCTCGTAATTGTTGGGAACATCAGCACTCCGATTTCTCCACGACAGGGCTATCTCGTAATGCCTATCAACAAGGCGTATGAAACTTTATACGATAGACAGCGTTGCTTTATCTTCCCCGGATAGCGACCGACTACTCGAACCAACACGTTTAAAACTGCTATCAAACTTAACCTTGAGCTGCCCTTCGAGTTGCATATCACTTAACACTACGTCTCCGTCCTACACCTAGAGTTTACCATGGGATTATTTGTTGTTAACTGTGGGTGCTGTGAATCTAAGAGAATCGCAGGACTACAGCGAAGCAAACGATAAGTCCTTATTTTCATGTTTAAAGTATTAACTATTTTACTGTCCTTATCATCATTATTGTTATGTTGATATCGCCACCAACTATCCAACGGGACTTGTAAAGCGAAGCTTCTTAACCCGTATAAATTCCTTGTTCATTATCTATCTGTATACAATTCACAGAGGCACAAGGTTGAATGCTTCGATCAAAGGGGCCATGCAATATCCAACCAAGTAGAGTTTTTGCAGCAAAAGGACGTTTTCGTCCGGCATCTCGTCGTTCAATCTGCCAGTGGGCTTCGGGAACATCGGCTCGCAGGCGTATCCTGACCCTGATATCCCTGAAATCATCGAAGTTGACATCCACCAAATGTGTCCACCGCTCAGCTAACTGACTGACAGGCACGTCACTGGTTGCAACGGCAGGTGTCGTTAGCAATATGCATGGTCTACAACAATACTGTCGGAAACTAGCGACGCGCACGTCCGTTGAGGTACAGGCGTTCACAGTTTGCATTTTCAAGGAAGCAGACTCGATTTTTACTCCAGCCTCCCGCAGCATATCTTCTTGTACCAGGCTTACATCGGAACCACTATCTACTAAAGCATAGGTCTCAATGGATTGCAAGGGGCCCATCAAGCGCACGGTACCACTCCGAGCGAGACCTTAGCTGGAGTGCTGTAAATATTGTAGTAGTGGCTCAGTTCTCTCTTGGGGTCCTCTGCATTGACTCGTTATGTAACAGCAAGTGATGTCGCCTCTTGCATGCCTCTTGCTTACTCGGCAGCTGGCAGCGCGATGACCAGTCTATAGACAATTGAAACAGCCGCCCTTGTCTTTAATCAGATCCGTTTCCTTTTTCCCCAAATAATTGTCTCGGCAGAGCCTCATTCAGCTGTCGTGGCCTATTTGTGTTCGCTATCTGCCCAAACCTACTACGAGCAACATTGCCTTCAGTGGCGAGAAGTCCGCCAAGTATTTAAAAGCAACTTCCCTTCCGTCTTGAGCAGTCGAATCAGCTGTCCTCGCCCATCTGGTTTGTAGTGAGTTTGGGAGAACACGGACTATTTGCTCGATAATGACCACAGAGTTTAAATCACCGGTAAAGTTCATCTGAGATGGGGCCACATAACAAGTGTCTACTTTTGTGGAGAGATGCGACAGAGCGTTGTGATCCCCATCGAGTTGTCTTAAGCCAGGAAGTAGAACTTCGATTAACGATCGGGCAACAACATGGCACTGGCCAAACAGTTCGCGGAGGATGGATCTAGCCTTGTGATAGGCCTGTGCAGAGGGCAGCATTACATACTCGCTTATAGCCTAGTTTGCAAGACCTTTGTAATAATAAACAGATTAGAGCAACCGCTGCCCACGGTCACTCACACGACTCTAGACAAAATACCCAAACCGTTTAATGAACCTCCAGTAAGCTATCGGATTACCAGCAAAATTTCTAACTCAATTTTCAGCAAATCTAATGACGTATGACAACCCTGGTAACGGTTGATGATATTGCATGGAGGTAATCATAAGTTGCACGGTCTCTTGACAATCATTCGAAAACTGACTCATTCGATCCAACCTAATATTAGGTATGTAACTGGAGGCAGCGAGGTGATCGGGGCAATCAGGACACATCTATTTCTAGACACAACTTAGCTATCTCTAATGCAGTTTCAGCATGTTGTCGTTTAAGTTCCACTAGCCCTAAAGCCGCACACGCACTACTCCCACAATTACAATGCAATCCAGAGCAAAAGCCATGTCATCAATGAGGGACAAATTCTCAACTTGCCGGGATGCATTCAAGTCTTCCTTAGCAATCGCGGAGGGTTTCTTATTCCTTGGCATTGTGCAATTCGACGGCGCAGACGTTTCCAAACCAAAGGGACGTAGGCCACTTGTTCTAAATTCAGGGATCGTTAAGCACTGTTACGCCACAAAGCGTTCGGAAGTTTAAGACACGGGTATTCCATCGGAATATTCAACAAAAGACCAAGTTCGGACCTGAACTAATGGTGGAATTTGTAAAATTCCATCGTATCAAAATAGACATTACCTTAACGACTTCCAAACTCAAAGATGCCAACAATTCGCGCTCAGCTCCACGAGCGAGCCGTGAGTTCAGGCGTGCAAACCCAACAGTGGAATCAAAGTGAGAGAGACCGAGCTTGTGGTAAGAATCAAAGTGAGCCAATGGTATGCGTCCGCCAATGAAGACGCGCTGCGCTAAGGTCTGGTCCACCTAGGTGAATAAAGTATGAGTGCGAGAGAACGAGTGCCATGCAAATAAGGCCGAACATAGGAGTACTTGTGCAGAAGCGTGAAAAGGAGGTGGGACTTGGATGAACTGGAAATAGGACATTAAGTCACACAGTAAGGGCAAAGAGGGTTGGAACAGAAAATGGAGAAGTGGACAGGCACACGATTGATCTATACCGGGCGATGAGGCTGACCCCCGAAGAAGTAGACATTCGACAGGGGTGAGACTTGGGTGGTCACAGATTCGTTCTACAGGTAGTAAACCGTCAGAATACCGTCTATGTTACTGGCAACGAGCTCAGTGAGTATTCTGGCTGATTTTTTGGTGCGGAACTTTCTCGGTCGCAAGGACGCAATGTGGACCCACTTCATGTACTGTTCCTTAGTTTCGGGGTCATACATATAAAGCGAGGTTTCATTCTGTCACTAACCTAGTCAAAAGGTCCTGTGCGAATTTAAAATGGGCAGGAATGGTTTAGGCTGACTCAACTCTTTTCTGATCACTGGTCAAACATTTCGACATCCATTTTGCCGAAATCCTATGCATGTCCAGGATAGTAGAGATAATAAACCCAAAACAATCGCTTGGGATGTCCAGAATCTGGGAAATCCTTTTGGTGGATGTTCGCTGACACCCATAATCAGTTCATGGGCAGTCTCGCGGATCGCTTGGTCAGTTGAACTTTGGTGAAGCCCACTGCGGGGCTCATCTTGAATGTTGAAATGACCAGGCTGAAAACAAGATACCCAGGATTTGACAGTAAGCAAGACACCTTTCCCCCGGTATTTGTAACATATTGTGAATCTGCCTCGCATATATTCTTGAAAAACAAAAAAGCTTCTTGATGGTCGGCAACTCAAAAGACGTGAAACTTGCTTCTGCTAATACCATTACAGGTTCTATCTCAAATACCGTTCGCTAAAATTACAAACACCTAATATTCCACAGTTAAATAGTAAGATATTAAGGTCCCATATGCCTATACAGTTATTTTCGTAATTTTGTCTGGAATGGAGCAAATCCAGGAACTTCTCAGAACTTCCTATCATATCGAAGAATCTATTTTCTTATCACCCTACTTTGTCGGCTTATTACTCGAGAAAAATCAACCATCTTGTCTCAGGTGAGCTACTACTACGCTCAGTACCTGTTCCTGGTGGCGACACCCCATTCCGAATCCATAACCGCCTAGCGGATTGCAGAGACTTGAAGAACGTGCGCCACACTGCGAAACGATCGCGGACACACATGCGCTAGCTGGTACTGAGGTTATACAAATACCTTCGGTTGGTGGGTATCTGATGACGATATGCGAACATTTTTGTAAGAGAGTTTCCTTTTATTAGAAATCCGTGAGAATATTTGTAGCTCGGGATGCGGATGAGGGTATGCGGGTGTTCTCCGGGCTGGCTGATTTGGTTGCAAACGTTTCATCGTCAGACTAGACGACATCATCAGTGCGGTTTATGCGGGCCTCTTGCAGATCCAAGTGCTTATTTATCACTTGGTTCGAACGTCAGGAGTCGATTGGTCCACGTGAACTGACCGTGTACTCAGCTCTCCCGTACTGTTGGCTAGAGTCCGCCTCAATGATGTTCCTTCGTCCACTTGATCTGGGGTGGACTATTAATTTGACCATCAGTGTCTCATAGGCAGTGTCTAGATCTAAGTGCCTGTTGATTGAGTTCTGTCCCGAGTACCAAGCCGCGATGAACTCGCGTGCTTTTCGACATTTTGCTCTGCCTATGATCCTGACATTCTTCAAATCAAGTTGATGACTCTCAGCGTCCAAATGTGGCGACATCAGAGAGTTCTGATCATGTCGGCGGATGGCTAGGCTATGCTCATGTTGCCTAGTGCCGAGCTTTCTTCCTGTCTGGCCCACATAGTATTTGTTACAATTTTTGCAGTGGCTTTGTCAACATACCGCCTGCGGACTGAAAACAGTGGAATACGCATATTTCCGGATGTCCCATGGACCGAACGCCAGGAGGACAAAAATGATTCATACAACCACGAAACGGAGAATAGCAAAAGAATTATTTTCGTTCATGGCGTGTCTGAGCTACCGAGTACTAGCAACGAAGAAGCCGATGCTCATCACCTAGATTAATGGCGTTACATTGGTGAAGCTCTGTGCGGGCGACGTCATGTTGTAGTCGCTTACTCGGTTACCCGTGTCGCCAAACCTCAGAGGCAGTGGCCCGTGGATACTGAAACTAACGGTTAAGTCAAAACAGATGGCCGCGAACTTAATTCATAGCTGGCAGTTACCACACAACACACTTCCTACGGAACCACGACTGAAGACAGCAGTTAGAGAGCCGCAGCCACTCGCTGTTCTCGCGGAAACGACACCACCCTCAACTAAATATAATCACAACAGGGAGTCCGAAACCTGTGCGCTATGACCCGTAACTATCGAGAACGCTGCTGATGGACTGTATACCGCAGGGGCAAGTGAGACCAAAAACAGATTGCATTCCTATCGAGATTTGGCAATCTACCCAAAAAACGATTAGGTTCCGGCCTCTCATCGGTTGGAACAAATCCACATCATCCATGTGCTTCTAGTCAACAGTTATTGACGTACGAGAAACTTTCCTGTATGTACATCAACGCTCAAGGCTTGCTGAGTAAACTTTCCGAAATGCAGCTGCGTGAAGGATCAAAAGGCTACGAGCTCATCGCTATAACGGAGACATGATAACGCCCTGACGTAGATGACATGAAGATCGCACTGCCAGGCATATACATTATTCGGCACGACCAACCCAACAAACGTGCACGGATGGCTCTGTACTTCCGCAACGACCTCCAATGTGAGCTCATAGAGGATCCGGTCAGCACGGTACAAGATTCCCTTTGGTGCCGTCTACATTTAAAAGAGGACGACAGTTGCTTAATGGAGGTCATCTACCGCCCTCCTTCCTTCACGCCCGAGATGGACCGCCATTTGGCATCTGCACTAATGCGGGTGTTAAACACAATTTACAATCGCATTCTCGTTACTGGCGATTTCAACATCCACGCTCTGGAACCCCAAGCACCTCTCGGAGAACAGTTTAAGGCCGATCTACAAGCGTTTGTCTCTGGTTACCCGCTGTATGACCACATCAACACCCATCCGATTCTGAGGAAAAGATACCACTTGATCCTCGATCGAATAAATAACGGTCAAGAGGATGATCGTCGACGTCCTATTGGGCCGCAGCAATCATGCAGTAGTACTCTTCGAATACATTTGCTATGCATAATATCTCGTGGAAATTGCCGAGACAACGAGAACGTATGTACGCCACGACATATAAGTTCGACTAAGTGAGACAGCCAACTGGACATTTGTGGTAGACGAGGCGCCAGTTAGTGAATGGGAGCATTTCGTTAGCCAGTTCAACTCTTTGGTTGCCGAAGCGTCAGTGACTACGACCTTCCGTCCGAGAAACGTGGTCTCGTTTCTGCGAAGTAGGACACGCAAGTGAATAGCGGTGCGAACTCAGCTTGGCATAGCGACAAACTCTCCCCGAGCACATAGAGTTGGATGGCCTATGCGACGCAACGTAACCACTGTACTCAGCTTGTTCGCGAGGGCAGAATGGCCCACCAGCAGAAGTTGGCAGTGCGTATGGCCTCAAACCACAATTTTCTGCATCAACACGTCAACGGTCTACGTAAAGTGAAACGGGGAATTACTCCTCTTCAAACAGTAGACGGACACCGAATGAGGCAGCGAGTACCCTGCGCCTACAATATGTTGTAACATGTCGGTGGCATCACTGGCCACATAACCCTATGACAATGGTTGTTTTACCCCCAAAACTCACTTACATATCCTTCAGAGCAGAAGCTGTACTAAAAACTCATTTGGGTATGCGCAAGCACAGCTCTCCTGAAATTGATAATATGCACACGAGTTCGCCAGCGCCTATAGGAGAGAGTTTAGCTGAGCCTTTGGCTCGATTCTTCCAACACTGAAGAAATGTACGTGCCCGAGATTTGGAAACACGGGATGATTACTCTTATTCACAAAGGAGGGAGTCGTTCCAATCCAGCCAAATACCGTCTCATAATCTTACTACCGCTTCTTTCAGAGGTCGTGGAAGTTATAATTTCTGATCCGTTGACGGCCTACTTGGAACAGCATGGCTTCCGAAGAAATCGATCGTACACTACCAATCTACTACTAGCACCATCCAGCTGGACTGAAGCAGTAGACTCTGGCACAGGAGTTGATATAGTCTTTCTCGACTTCTCAAAGACGTTCGACCGGTTAGACTATAACATTCTGCTCTTCAAACTCCAGACCCTTGGTATTGATGATCCTCTCCTAGGATGGATCAGGAACTTTCTTCTACACCGGCGCCTGGAAGTACGTGTGCGTGAATCGCTGTCAGGTCCCATCCGAGTTGAATGCGGAGTACCACAGCAATCGGTACTAGGACCGCGACTAATTTTGACGTAGATTAACGATATTACACGACTCAAGCTCGAATTGCCTGCTTTACGCCGATGATCTGAAGGTGCGAAGGGCGATCAATACATCAAATGATATCACAGTACTTCAAGCTGATATGGTTAGTGTGTAGGCGTGGTCAATCTAGAATCTACTTCGATTCAGTGTGGACAAATGTAGAGTGCTGCACCTACGGCACAAGTTGGTGTACTCCTACAAACTCGGCAACCAGGAACTTCCTATAGTCTTCTGGCGAGAAGCATCTGGGAGTTTTTGTCCAGGTCGACCGTGGATATTCGAATCAGGCTGAAACGGCGTCAACGTAGGGCATCCAACACGTGGACCTCCTGAACCGTGCACTCGGACGATTCGACCTTTCGATTTTCCACAACTTCTCGGCTCATACATACAGCCACATGTGGAATACGCAATACAGATCTGCAGCCAAGGCTGAGGAGGAATCTCACAGTTTGGGAGATACCCCAACACCGAGCAACCATAAACGTCAATGGTCTGTATAATTTGCTGTATGAGTGGAGGATACAAGTGCTAGGGGTTTTTCGCCGGACAGTATTGGTGATTGCGCAGGGAGTTTATTTAGACTTACCAGATTTTGTGAGATCCCAACCACATGTTCTGCTACTTGCTGGAACTCAGTCCAAACAGCAATTTGAAAGGCTACCATCTCAAACTAGCAGAGGAGCACAGTCGCTTGGAATGCCGTCGGGAATTCTTTTCCGTACATGTTCGCAGAGCGTGGAATGCCCAACCGAAATTTGTCATGTGTGCTCCCACGCTGGCAGAGTTCAAAACCCGAGTTGACGGTGCACTTATTTTATTGCACCATCTTACTTAACCCATGGATAACCACAAGTCTGTAAGAGAGTTCACTGGTGGTCCCAGATTTTGTTCCAATTTTTCACCTGTATGTGTACACCAGGATGAGATATTTCCAACATCCCATTTGCCGTTATTCCTTATGGATTTACCTTGGATTTACAGCTTATACTACGTATACCTCAGTGAGTTCACCGGTGTAAACCCAATTTTGCTAACAATATTTTATTTTTGAAGTTTCACCATAACCATCTTACGGGGCCTGTTAAGCATTAGCTTCGGTACCCGGATAAAACCATTGTTTTAATGTTGCCGTAGTCTTAAGGATCGCAAACTTACTTTAGAATTTGAGGGCGGGGGTTCGAGCCTTCGTATAAACACGGCGAACTTTGCAGCATCCTTAGCGCACGTGTGACTGGTGGTGCCTGCGTGGCAGTGTAAACCGGGAGGCATGTGGATGGGAGCCACGTTTCATCAACGGAGCCGGCCCATACTCCTTCACAGACAAACACAAGCACGCTGTATTTGGGGAATCAGGCGCACACACAAGGCGGTGGCTGGACCGTAGTCCGCTCCACACTGAGTGCATGGAACCGCTCTTTGAGCCTAGCACGGCCACAACGACCGTGCACCCCATCCCTTCCAGCAACGACCAACTGTCTTTTGGAGCCAGTGTAGACGAGGTAGTGGGTAATAAACAGGTAGGCACCTTGTTAACATGCACATCAGGCACAACCACAACGGGGATATCTAACAACAGCCAATCACTTGAAGCGATGATAACAAATAAAAGAAAGTGAATAATGCATACGGATACGGTGATCTAACTCTTCACTAAATGAATGTATGAAATAAATTGGTTGCAAATGCCCTGCGAAAGGTTCAATACGCCAGGAAATATCGTAACAAAATGTCACGACCGCGAAAATGTTATCGAAGTTAATTACAATTAGCTTAAGCGACGTGGGCAAGTTTATAGAAGATAGTTCAGGTAAATATTAATATAAAAAGCATTAGGACAATATAGCAAACCAGGATATATATATATATATATATATTTGCCCAGTTTTTCAAAATACAAATTCCTTTATCATAAATAGGCTAAATTTTCACCGTTAATTTCCCATTACCAGGGCTGTCCCACCGCTCAATTTTTCCAGATGCGTGGGTTGTATTCTTGTCGCTTTGTCACTTTTATGCCCTCATTTTGACTCTTTATTAAGATTGCCCCAGAGTTAACCAGTCCGATTGAGTCAAGAACAACAAAGATGTCAACAGCGTTATTGACAGATTAGAAAACGTTACCTATGTCATTCAATACACGAGTAAGCTAAATGTACAGACGGCTGTGGGCAAACCCTCGTCCCTATTCAATATTCAAGAAATGAGCAAATTTGATTAAAATTTCTGCTTCACATTTGTTACTACTCCATTGGTTACAGGCAAGTATGCCAAATAACATAAAGGATTTGCCCTTGACAGTGAGTGGCGCTATAGTACATCTAGTAACATATTCACGATGGTTGGTTGCTGTCCCCAGTAGCTCAGTGATCTCAAGCACGGACTGGCACCAGTCGAGTTGAGGGTTCGAGCCGTACCAGGATCCGATGGAATGCGCACTGCTGACGATTCCCGAAAGGATGAAACGCGCGTACAGTGCTTTTCCGGGTGTGTGACGGCTGTCTGAGTGAGTTTACATGTGACGAATTTCTACCTATACCATTCAACTCTCCCTACTCCTCTTCTGTAATCTTGACAGAAAAGGTGGACGTTTTGGACAAATTAAAACATAGCCACCAGTAACCTCACAGGTCAAGATATCGCGTGATTTACACATTTCTCGTCCTACCCTAGCCAAGTTGATTGCCAGTGAAAAGGGGCTCCGGCAGAATTTGTCTCGTGACACTGTAAGCTCTCAGAAAAGGAAGCGATTTGTATAGCATGAAGAAGAAACTGCAATGAAAGACTGGATGATCTCAGTTCGTATGCACAACGAAAGAGTTACAGGCCCGCTTTTGAAGACAAAGACAGAAGGATTCGGGAAAGGACTTGGAAAAAGCTGTGCTGCCACAGAAGGACGGTTGCGAAGATGAAGGAATAGAACTAAGTGTGTATAAACGTGCACGTGGAGAAAAAAGTTCCGCGGACAGAGCCGTCTGTGAAAATTGGCTGGAAGATCGACTGCCTGAATGTTTAAATGCTTTTTATGATGACAACGTGTACAATGCAGACTAAACAGGTTTTTTCTACCGAGCAACTCCAGAATGCTCTTTGTGTTTTGCTGCCGACAAGCCCAGCAGATCGAAAAAGCCATGGATAGGATCACTTTTCTGTGCTGCGCGAATATGTCTGGCACAGATAAAAGAAATATAGCATTAATTTAAAAAGTAAGAAACCACGATGTTTTAATGGCGTGAACGTACTTACACTTTCCGTAACTTACAGAGGTAACAAAATGCGTGGATGTCGAAAGAGCTTTTCACCGAGTGGATCCTCGAATAGGACAAGGAGCTACGCCAATGTGGCAGAAAATTTATCTTGCCCTTGAATAATTGCACAGCGCAACCACCGGTAGAAGGACTGAGAGACATTCAAATAGAATTTTTGCAGGCCAACACGGCGAGCATTAGTCAACCCGTGGACCAAAGTGTTACTATGAACCTGAGAACCCGTTACAAAAACGAAATTGTGGATCAAATTCTTTATCACAGCGAAAACAACGTGTTATCTGGCTCTTCATTGGCGGTGGATGTCAACGCCAAGATTTCTGTGCGCAGTGCAATTAAGTTGCTTTCAAACAGTTGGTGACAGGTTACCGGTGCAATAATAAAAGCGTGCTTTAGACATGCTGGTTTCAGTCGACTAGAGTCCGACGCACTTCTGATGACGCCGTCAACGCTGAAGACGAGATCAGCGCTTGCACAATCCCGGTCATTAATGCAGTGGAGTTCGTCACCATTGACACCGATGTGGAATGTACCTGAAATCTGACAACTGTTGACGATGAGATCGTCAGTAAAATTTTGGAGCACCGACTAGAACAGAAAGAAGGCAGCGACTCAGAGGATGACGTGCCGGATGCTTTCATGAGTAACAGCAATCAGTGCGTGTCGCATTCAAGAGCAAATAACTGTGTGAATGACCTGTGTAGCGACGGACTTTTGCATGGGCAAGGCAACGATTTCTTATCCCAAGTGGATTTCATCAGAGCAAAAGTGATTACGGTATCTGCACGAAATAATGTACAACTGTTGGATTGTTCTCTCAACAAAATTGAACAGTAGCGCCAGTTTCTATAACTATCCAGGTAAGATTATTTATGTTATAACTTTAAATTATAGATCATGCTCTTCTGAATAAACGTATTTGTAGGCTCAGTTAAAAGTATGTACTTTATACTTGTTAGCACGTTACAAATCAAGTGATTCAGTTCACAATAATTCAAGGGTTGTTTGCGTCTTGGGAAAACTGGCAATATCGGTTAATTGCCCACTTCTGAGATATCCCGATGATGGGCAATAGGGTCACTATACATACATATATATATATATATATATATATATATATATATACCGTTAACCTTGTCTTCATCAGACCATGCGTGTCTAGCATTGCTCGCATCTGAGTACCTGCTGGTGAAACAGCTTTGTGACATCTAGCGACCGAGCAGTACGCACTGAATTCCATTCATCTTGTACCGCCTACGTAATCCGGGTCACATTATTCGCGTGCCTCACGCGTATGTGTGCATGGTTTGCAGGACCTGCACCCGAGGGATCAACCTCAACACTGTAAGAGTACGAGATCACAGCTCTAGTGAGCCGGATGATGTTGATACATGCCGTTTCCCCGGTAGGAGCTCCGAAACGGGACGACTCGGTGACTATACCAGTTTCCATTGAAGTTGGACATTCGGGCAAAACATTTACGCCTGGGGGTCAACGGGGTTGCTCCTCCGGGGCAATCAAGTTGAGTCTTCGTTATGCGGAATAGAACCACTCACTGGCATGGTAGGGGCTGTTTCATTGACCAAGCGCCTTCAGCAAATAAGACCTCAGACGCATATCGTTGGCATGGACCCAATTGAGACGCCGCAACCGAGGCATGAGCTCACACACCGCATAGCGAAGACTCAACTTGATTGCCCCGGAGGAGCAACCCCGTCGACGTAAATGTTTTGCCCGAATGTCCAACTTCAATGGAAAATGGTATAGATGGTTGGAGGCATTCGGTTTGGGATTCGCCTGTCACTGTGGCAAGCCACAGGACGGCTGCGCCTACAGAGGGACCATGGATAGCTTGCGCTGCACCATCCACAGCTCCATCCACACATCCCATATCCAGTGTAAACCGGGAGACACGTGGATGGGAGCCACGTTTCATCAACGGAGACGGCCCATACTCCTTCACAGGCAAATACATGCACGTTGTATTTGGGTAATCAAGCGCACACAAGGCGGTGGCTGGACCGTAGCCCGCTCCACACTGAGTACATGGAACCGCTCTTTGAGCGTAGCACGGCCACAAGGACCGTGCACCCCGTCCCCTCCAGCAACGACCAACTGTCTCCTGGAGCCAGTATGGACGAGGTAGTGGGTAATAGACCGGTAGGCACCTTGTCAGCATGCACATCAAGCGCAGTCACACCGGGGATATCAAACAACAGCCATTCACTCGAAACGACAAGCTGAAATAAAATAAACCCGACAATGCATACAGATACGGTGGCATAACTCTTCCCTAAATTACCATATGAGATACGTTGGTTAGCAACGAATCCACGATAAGTAAGAAATGTCCACAAGTTGGTTAAAAATGCTACAAACGCAACAAAATTACCGAAGATAAGCGCAATTCGCGTAAGCAACGTGGCCAGTTTACAGAAGACTAATCAGGTAGCCAGAACAAACCAAATAAAGTGGAATGAAATTTATCCAGCTTTAAAAAGACCTAGTTTAAGTGTAAGTTGGTTTAGCCCAACTGCGTTGAAGAAGCATCAAGAATGCAACATCAGCCTCAGCATGGGGCACCGGCGACTAGATAGGTCCCTTCGAACGGGACGTCGTCGAGATCAAGTTGTACCCTTGCTTTCCGTTCCTGATTTCAACTGTTCGTTCCTATGACCTGTGTTTTGTTTACTTTCTAGCCATGCTTTTCAGATCGGTAGATACGTTTCCGTCCTGGCTGTGGATTTTTATCGCCAGTGGGTTTGTTCTCGGATCAAAAACGACCAGTGGCTGATCTTCACTTTGCAACATGTGCTTCTTGTATACGAGGGTCGTACCATTTCACATGGTTTCTTCGTGTCTTCGCATCCTGCGATTATTTGGCTAGCATGCAGATCCAAGCAACGGAGTAGATGACACTGGAACGCTTGGAATCATGGTTTATGATGGGTAACAATAAGATGGATTTAACATATCCTGTAAGGGATGGAATTTCAAACTACAAGGCTACACAACTGGACAAAATCAAATGTGTATCTGTGAATCGACAGGGTAACGGCATGCTAAAAGCGGGGTTGTAGGTATATGTACATGTATGCTTGATATATTTGCCCCATGCTGAGGCTGATGTTGCATTCTTGATGCTTCTTCAACGCAGTTGGGCTAAACCAACTTAAACTAGGTCTTTTTAAGCTGAATAAATTTCATTCCACTTTATTTGTTTTGTTCTGCCTACCTGAATACTCTTCTATTAACTGGCCACGTGGCTTACACTAATTGCGCTTATCTTCGGTAATTTTGTTGCGTTTGTAGCATTTTTAGGTAACTTGTGGACATTTCTTACTTATCGCGGATTCGTTGCTAACCAAATCATTTCATATGGTAATTTAGTGAAGAGTTTTGCCACCACATCTGTATGCATTGTTGGATTTATTTTATTTCAGCTTGTCGTTTCAAGTGAATGGCTGTTGTTTGATATCCCCGGTGTGGTTGCGCTTGATGTGCATGTTGACAAGGTGCCTACCTGTCTAGTAGCCACTACGTCATTCATACTGGCTCCAGGAGACAGTTGGTCGTTGCTGGAGGGGACGGGGTGCACGGTTGTTGTGGCCGTGCTAGGATCAAAGAGTGGTTCCATGCACTCAGTGTGGAGCGGACTACGGTCCAGCCATCGCCCTGTGTGCGCCTGATTCCCTTAATATACAGCGTGCTTGTGTTTGCCTGTGAAGGAGTGTGGGCCGGCTCCGTTGATGAAACGTGGTTCCCATCCGCATGCCTCCCGGTCTTATTCCTTCGGGTTTACACTGGATATGGGATGTGTGGTTGGAGCTGTGGATGGTGCAGCGCAAGCTATCCATGGTCCCTCTGTAGGCGCAGGCGTCCTGTGGCTGGCCACATTGACAGGCAAATCCGAGACCGGATGCCGCCAACCATGCTTGATATCCCCGTTGTGGCTACGCTTGATGTCCATGTAATCTCAACAGCCTAGCAACTAGACATAGAGCCAACAAAACCATGGATATTAGCAGATAAGGGGAAGTCACTGCGTCATTATCATCGTGGCATAATAGTTGGAGGTGAGCAACGCACCTCAGCTAATTTGCCGCAGGAAGAATGGAATATTTTGACAAAAAGTAGAACAAGACATTTTAGTTTGTTTTTCACACGCCGATTTTGCTCCTTTTTGTCATTTTCAATGTTTTCAGTATTAAACGTGTGAATCAATGCAATAGTGGACACAATTCTTCCACTGATTCCGGTCGTGGGCCATATCTTCAAGAGTGCTAAGCCATTGGCACTTCTCATATTTAGGCCGCCAACCTGGAAGAGGTACGGATCCAACAGCGGCTAGACACGACGTCAGCAATTTCATGTGCTGCCGCCAAGTGGAAAGTGACAACCACGCGGTCGCTTCCAGCCAGGTCCTTGACGGGCGAATAGAGCGCGACGCGGTAGACGCTTAAGTACCATGCGTAGGACGTGACCGAGTCATCTTAACTGGCGCAAAACCATGGACTGTATTACAACGTGCACACCAGCTACTGTTTCTGCTAGTCACTTTCACGCGACTTCATCACACGCCAATTGTTTGTTTGCTAACAATCCTCACTTTCTGTTACCCGATTCACGTGTTCAACAATCTGGCTGCGATTCCGGTTGCGCCGCAGACCAAGCAGTTCACTCTATGGGTCTTCTTCCTCCCTGAAAGCGGGGTTGTGGAATGAAATCATACCATCTGGAACAGCATAATAGGCTAAAATGGTTAATGCTTAGTGTAAAGAACAATCCGAATTGTTCACCCGTCCGCAATGATTTACTTACGTAAAGTGTGCATTATAGTTCTAAGAGGCTAGTGAACCGGAATAAGTTCCGTTCTCATATAACAAGCTATGAGGAGCTAGGTGCAATATCCCAGCGTTTTTTTGACCATGGCTTATGTAGGTGCACTAACAACTGAGTTTGTAAGGACGTTCCAGAGTTGGAAAACCCGAAGGGAGAGATATATTTGTCGATAAACTAGACAACTGTATTGTTGCCTTGGTTTCAAGGTATTACCTCTCCCGTTGATATTCTGACTGAGATTCTGAAGGTGGCGGCATACGTTATAAGCTACGAAACTTGCATTGTGGTTTCGAACGACTTGTTTCCGTTGTGGTCCAATGAACAGCAAGGCCGCAACTAGCTAACGGTACTATTTACAAATAAATAAGTGAGCGTTTACAATACTTAACAACAACGTTTCCAGACTCAATAACAAAGCTTTCGGTCCGAGATACAACAAGATTGGCTTCAGAGCGACCAAGATACGAAGTAACGACACAAAAGTGCGTGGTATGTTTATGGGGTTAGTGGATCATGCGAATAGAATGAGGAGTGCGTGTGCCTTAAGGTGGGTGTGAGATCGATCTGCTTGGAGCGTTCACAGGTGCGCAGACGTAGATGGAAGATGGGACAGATAGTCATTACCTGGGGGGAACAAAGGGTCAACAGGCAATTATAGTAAATGCGAAACAAAGGTGTAGTCGTAAGTGGAAGTCATGGAAATGTGACGTATTAAACACTTAGAGTGAAGAATGGATTGTTTGGAGATTGGTTTTCACGAGGGATTGGGGAGACATGGTTGACATATTTGAGCAGGGGAAATGAACATTGAGGGGATTTTTAATCGCGGTGTCCGTATGTCATGCATGCATATACTTAAATGAGGCGTTCCCGTAACCACCGGTAGCGTTCGCTGAGTAATTCCTTTCGCCGCGTGGCGCGAATGGTTGACATTTTTCGTTGCTCGGGCGTTATGAGGTCACACTTTAGCCCAAGTTGCCCAGCCTGGGTAATGTATTCGATGTGGGGACGCACGTAAGCGGTTATTCAGCCGCAGTTCGATCCAGGCTTGTTGGGTTTATCTGATAACGCGATGACTTTGACGTCTAAAAAGCGTTCGCTTCCATGTGGCGAACGGTTATGCCGACGAAATGAATTCCATTGCACGACTAGATGATGTAGGGACGTTGTGATGCTTGTACGTTACATGAATACTCAAGTAGATCACCTGTCGGAGTCCGAAAGGTACCACAGGGACAGTTTCCCGATCAAGGTGGAGACAGTTAAGCACATTGTCAACACGCACATCAAGCGCAGCCCCACCGGGGATGTCAAACAACAGCCAAACACTTGACGTGACAACCAAATAATAGTTATCGAATAAAGCGTACGGACATCCGTACTTTTCGCTAAATGAGCACACGCAATACATTGGTTATCAACAATCAGCGATAACTTCAAGATATCGGAAAGAGAAATTTTAAAAAATGCCGCAAAAGCGAAAAGGTTAACGAATATAGCCACAATCTGCCTAGGCGACATGTGTAGGTAAAAAGCATCTTACTCAGACAGATATTTAATTGACTTAACAAAGTAAGCATTTACAAGTTATAGCAAACCAATCATCTTAAAGAAACTCATCACGCAAGCACGCCGTTAGTAAATCGAATGATGCGTCCCTACCAACTCTGCACCGGTTCTGTCTCTGTTCTCATCAGCACCCGTCGTCGTTTCCGATGCCATAGGGACCGTTTCCGATAGGTTACATATGAAATATCCTCATGAGTAGATTTCTAATCAAACTGTTTGGGTGGTTCTTTGTGGTGTCTTCCAAATCAGATAAGGCTCCAAATCCCCGAAGAAGAACTAAACGGCTGTTTCTACCTGTTGGTTCTCGTGATTTATTTTGTCGGAGCACCATGACTGCTTCCACCCACTAACAGTAGTGAGAACACCAACGACTGGGCAACAAACAATGTTCATGCAGCACGCCAAACCGGCGACCAATCGTCTGTCTGTGCAACTCAATCACAATATTCAAATTAGAGCATTTCACAGGCTATGCGGAAAAGGCTGGTATTCGATCAATCAAGGTTGGCCAGTTCAAAAAGCGGGGGATCGATAAGTTGCCTCACGAACGAACGAAATACACAGAATAAGAGAAATTCTAATAAGCGTAAGATTCAGTGTCCATACAAGCTAACCATAAATGTGAGGCAAAAGTGAACGTATGCGAGGAACCGGAAAATAGGGCAGGCTGAGTAGGTGTGAATGGGGCAAAACTCACAAAGCAACGGGGATCGGTGGAGTATTCTTACTTCCACTATAACATCAGTAGTGCGCATCCATCAAGATTCTAACGCATAACCATTAGAGGCTTGCACCGCCAGTCAGAAGTTTAGGCCGACGAGCTATGGGGGACAGGTAATTTTGATATAACTTAACTCATCCTCTATTGCTATGCAAGTTACGGACGTTGCAGAGGACAGATTTGATCCCGAGAGGATCCGATGACAGTCTATTTTGTCTACAAACGTGCTGACCACAGTTTGTATAGCTACGGCATCAACAGTAATCCGGTACACAGTAGAGACGCTTCACTGCCACGCAGGCACCACCAGTCACACATGCGCTATGGATACTGCGAGGGTCGCCCTGTTTCTACGTAGGCTCGAACCCGCGCTCTCAAATCCTAAAGCAATTTTGTGATCCTTAGGACTACGGCAACAATAGAACAATGGTTTTATCCGGGTAAGGAAACTAATGCTTAGCAGGCCCAGTCGGATGGTTATGGTGAATCTGCAAAAACAAAACGTTAGCAAAATTGGTTTACACCGGTAAACTCACTGAAGTATACATAGTATAAACTGTAAATCCAAGGTAAATCCATAAGGAATAACGGCAAATGGGATGTTGGTATAGATCGTATCTCCTCCTGGTGTACACATACAGGTGAAAAAGTGGAACGAAATCTGGGACCACCAGTGAAATCTCTTACAGAAACTTGTGGTTATCCATGGGTCATTTAACATGGTGCAGTGAAATAAGTGTACTGTCAACTCGGGTTTTGAACTCTGCCAGCGTGGGAGCACACATGACAAATTTCGGTTGATCATTCCACGTTCTGCGAACGTGTACAGAAAAGCAATTCCAACGGCATTCCATGCGATTGTGCTGCTCTGCTAGTTTGAGATGGAAGCCTCTCAAATTGCTGTTGGGATTGAGTTCCAGCAAGTAGCAGAACATGTGGTTGGGATTTCACAAAATCTGGTAAGTCTAAATAAACTCCCTGTGCAATCACCAATACTGTCCGGCGAAAAACCCCTAGCACTTGTATCCTCCACTCATACAGCAAATTATACAGACCCTTGATGTTTTTGGTTGCTCGGCGTTGTGGTATCTCCCAAACTGTGAGATTCCTCCTCAGCCTTGGCTGCAGATCTGTATTGCGTATTCCACATGTGGCTGTATGTATGAGCCGAGAAGTTGTGGAAAATCGAAAGGTCGAATCGTCCGAGTGCACGCTTCAGGTGGTCCACGTGTTGGATGCCCTGCCTTGAGGCCGTTTCAGCCTGATTCGAATATCCAAGGTCGACCTGAACAAAAGCTCTCAGATCCTTCTCGCCAGAAGACTATAGGAAGTTCCTGATTGCTGAGTTTGTAGGAGTAGACCAACTTTTGCCGTAGGTGCAGCACTCTACATTTGTCCACACTGAATCGAAGTAGATTCTAGACTTACCACGCCTACACCCTAATCATTTCAGCTTGAAGTACTGCGATATCATTTGATGGATTGATCGCCCTCCACACCTTCAGATTATCGGCATAAAGCAGGCAATTCGAGCTTGAATCGTGTAATATCGTTAATCTACGTCAAAAATAGTCGCGGTCCTAGTACCAATTGCTGTGGTACACCGCATTCAACTCGGATGGGACCTGACAGCGATTCACGCACACGTACTTCCAGCTGACGGTGTAGAAGAAAGTTTCTGATCCATCCTAGGAGAGGATCATCAATACCAAAGGTCTGGAGTTTGAGGAGCAGAATGTTATAGTCTAGCCGGTCGAATGTCTTTAAGAAGTCCAGGAACGACTACAACAACTCCTGTGCCAGAGTCTACTGCTTCAGTCCAGCTGGATGGTGCTAGTAGTAGATTGGTAGTGTACGATCGATTTCTTCGGAAGCCATGCTCTTCCAAGTAGGCCGTCAACGAATCAGAAATTATAACTTCCACGACCTCTGAACGAAGCGGTAGTAAGATTATGAGACGGTATTTGGCTGGATTGGAACGACTCCCTCCTTTGTGAATAAGAGTAATCATCCCGTGTTTCCAAATCTCGGGCACGTACATTTCTTCAGTGTTGGAAGAATCGAGCCAAAGGCTCATCTAAACTCTCTCCCATAGGCGCTGGCGAACTCGTGTGCATATTATCAATTTCAGGAGAGCTGTGCTTGCGCATACCCAACAGAGCTTTTACTACAGCTTCTGCTCTGAAGGATATGTAAGTGAGTTTTGGGGGTAAAACAACCATTGTCATAGGGTTATTTGGCCAGTGATCCCACCGACATGTTGCAACATATTGTAGGCGCAGGGTATTCGCTGCCTCATTCGGTGTCCGTCTACTGTTTGAAGAGGAGGAATTCCCCGTTTCACCTTACGTAGACCGTTGACGTGTTGATGCAGAAGCTTGTGGTTTGAGGCCATACGCACTGCCAACTTCTGCTGGTGGGCCATTCTGTCCTCGCGAACAAGCTGAGTACAGTGGTTACGTTGCGTCTCATAGGCCATCCAACTCTATGTGCTCGTGGAGAGTTTGTCGCTATGCCAAGCTGACTTCGCACCCCTATTCACTTGCGTGTCCTACTTCGCAGAAACGAGACCACGTTTCTCGGACGGAAGGTGGTAGTCACTGACGCTTCGGCAACCAAAGAGTTGAACTGGCTAACGAAATGCTCCCATGCACTAACTGGCGCTTCGTCCACCATAAATGTCCAGTTGGCTGTGTCACCTAGTCGAACTTATATGTCGTAGCGTACATACGTTCTCGTTGTCTCGGCAATTTCCACGAGATATTATGCATAGCAAATGTATTCGACGAGTACTACTGCATGATCGCTGTGGCCCAATAGCACGTCGACGATCATCTTCGTGACCGTTATTTATTCGATCGAGGATCAAGTCTTATCTTTTCGTCAGAGTCGGGTGGGTGTTGATGTGGCCGTACAGCGGGTAACCAGAGACAAACGCTTGTAGATCGGCCTTAATCTGTTCTCCGATAGGTGCTTGTGATTCCAGAGCGTGGATTTTGACATCGCCAGTAACGAGAATGCGATTGTAAATTGTGTTTAACACCCACATTAGTGCAGATGCCAAATGGCGTTCCATCTCGGGCGTGAAGGAAGGAGGGCGGTAGATGACCTCCATTAAGCAACTGTCGTCCTCTTTTAAATGTAGACGGCAATAAAGGGAGCCTTGAACAATGAACAATGATTTATCACGGGATAAAAGCAAGTGCTTGACACGTCCCGTAGGATGGTAGCGGTGAATATGATGCAATTAAAATATGTCTGGGTCATCTATCGAACGTCTGCCGAGATGAATACTTTGATAATTAACCTCAGTGTAAAATGAAAAAGAAATATCGCGCGTAAACATTCAGAAAGACACTGGGGCGCAGTGATAGTTGAGGTAAGCAGTGAGAAAATAAAATATGGTCGCTCACTTAGGTCCATTTGATACATTAGTCCTGTTGAAAACATGCTTGGCGTAATCCACAACAGAGGAGCTTAGGTAACAAAATGTTGGGAGCTGAGAGCAACATCTAATCGTTTTTTGAAAACATCCAGGGTAGGAGAGGATACTACTGAGTCTGGGAGTGCGTTCCATGGTTTGCAAACCCGAAGAGAAAAGTAATTCCGTCGACACTCTAGACGGCTATATTGTTCCTGCAACTTTAAGCAGTTACCCCTGAGCTGCGTGTTGTGGCTAAGTTTCAGCAAATGGCGGCATACGTGGTTGGGGTCACTCAATATCTGATACGCTAATATGAGATCGCCGCGCAGCCTTCGATAACGTCCGCTGAAAATTCCCAGCAACTTCAGTCTTCGGTGGTAAGAGTGATACCGCAGGCCCTTCACGTTCTTTGTTGCTCTCCGTTGTGGTGCCTCTATCGCTTCTAGGTCGCGTTTCAACCAAGGTTGCCAAGCTTGGATTGCGTACTCAACATGCGGGCGCACGTAGGAACTGAGCATCATTGGGAAGATTGATGGGTCGAATCTCCCGAATGCCCTTCGCAGCATGCCGACGTGCTGGTTGCCTCTTTTGGCAGCTACCTCAGCCTGTTTTGAACAGTTGAGGTCGCTCTGTACGATCACACCAAGATCACGTTCCTGGGAGCTATTCTGCAATTCGTTTGTCCCAAGTATGTAGGTGTAGTTATGTCTATGGCGTAATTGTACTACGCGACATTTGTCTACATTGAACGGTAGAGCGTTTTGAACTGACCAGTTCGACACTGTGTTAAGATCGTGCTGGAGCCGTTCATGGTCATCCGGTCCTCTGATCCTTCGCCATATCTTGATATCATCAGCGAAAAATAAGAAATCGGAAGTAATTGATCTCGCCAAATCGTTAATGAACACCAAGAATAGACGAGGTCCAAGAACCGAGCCTTGTGGTACTCCACACGTCACGTCGATTGCATGTGAAAATGATTCTCGGACTCTCACCACTAGCCGTCGTTCTTGTAGAAAATTGCTAATCCAACTCAGGATTGGATCGCCAATGCCGTAGTTCCGAAGCTTCTGAAGGAGAACTCGATGGTCTAAACGATCAAACGCTTTTGAAAAGTCCAGGTAGATGACATCGACTCCAACTCCATCATCAACAGCTTCAGTCCAGCTATTACGTGCAATTAATAGGTTAGTATTACACGAATGCTTTTGACGAAAGCCATGTTGCTCTGGGGCTATTAAATTGTGGCTTTCCAAATATTGCATCAGCGCGTCTGCGACGATTGATTCCATCACTTTGGATAGTACTGGAAGTAGTGTTATTGGACGGTAGTTGGCAGGATCAGTGCGGCTACCTCCTTTATGGATAGGAGTGATGACCCCTTGCTTCCATACTGGTGGAATAAGGTTTTCCTCTAGACATCGCTGATAGAAAACAGCCAGTGGTTCTGCTAGATCACTAGCTACTGCCTGTAGAGCCTTTGGTCGGATGTTATCAGCTCCGGGAGAACTGTGGATACGCAAGGATAACAACTTCTTCAACACAGCCTCCGTAGTGAAGGTGATGTTTTCTAAACCAGATGGTGGAGTATTAGAAATGAGGTGAATGTTTGGGCTGGACACTTGTTGGAACGTTTGGGAGTAATGAAGCCGTAGGAGATCAGCTGCTTCCATTGCTGGCCGCGTGTATCCATCGGCCGTGACTAGCGCCGGAACCCCTCGCTTTACCTTTCGAAGGCCGTTAATGTGCCTGTACAGGAAGTTTGTGGTTAGTGCAGAATCGCTTCATTAACTTCTGCTGATGCGTGACCTTGTCTTCGCGGATCAGTTTCACACAGAAGTTACGATGTGTCACGTATGCAGTCCAGGTTTCGGCATTCGGGCAACCCTGGTGATTTCGCCATGCCAAATCCCTCCGGGACATACATTTACGTGTTCTGCCTTGTACCGTGCTGACCGGATCCTCTATGAGCTCACATTGGAGATCGTTGCGGAAGTACAGAGCCATCCGTGCACGCTTGTTGGGTTGGTCGTGCCGAACAATGTATATGCCTGGCAGTGCGATCTTCATGTCATTTATGTCAGGGCGTAATCATGTCTCCGTTATAGCGATAATGTCGTAGCCTTTTGTTGCTTCACGCAGCCGCATTTCGGAAAGTTTACTCAGCAAGCCTTGAGCGTTGATGTACATACAGGAAAGTTTCTCTTACGTCGACAACCGTTGACTAGGAGCACATGAATGATGTGGATTTGTTCCATCCGATGAGATGCCGGAACCTAATCGTTTTATGATTAGAGTGCCAAATATCGATAGGAATGCAATCTGTTTTTGGTATCACTTGCACCTGCGGTGTACAGTCCATCGGCAGCGTTCTCGATAGCTACGGGTCATAGCGCACAGGTTTCTGAATTCCCGTCGTGGTTATATTTAGTTGCGGGTGGTGTCGTTTCCGCGAGAACAGCGTGTGGCTGCGGCTCTCTAACTGCTGTCTTCAGTCGTGGTTCCGTAGGAAGTGTGTTGTGTAGTAACTGCCAGCTATGAATTAAGTTCGCGGCCACTTGTTTTGACTAAACCGTTAGTTTCAGTATCCACGGGCCACTGCCTCTGTAGTTTGGCGACACGGGTAACCAAGTAAGCGACTACAACATGACGTCGCCCGCACAGAGCTTCACCAATGTAACGCCATTAATCTAGGTGATGAGCATCGGCTTCTTCGATGCTAGTACTCGGTAGCTCAGACACGCCATGAACGAAAATAATTCTTTTGCTATTATCCGTTTCGTGGTTGTATGAATCATTTTTGTCCTCCTGGCGTTCGGTCCATGGAACATCCGGAAATATGCGTATTCCACTGTTTTCAGTCCGCAGGCGGTATGTCGACAAAAGCATCGTCTCGATATCCTCTGTTGATCCCAGTTTGCGCATAAAAGGAAACTCTCTCTGACAAAATTGTTCGCATATCGTCATCTGGTACCCACCAACCGAAGGTATTTGTATAACCGCAGTGCCAGCTAGCGCATGTCTGTCCATGGTCGTTTCTCAGTGCGGCGCACATTCTTCAAGTCTCTGCAATCCGCTAGGCGGTTATGGATTCGGAATGGGGTGTCGCCATGGGGAACAGGTACTGAGCGTACGTCATAGCTTACCTGAGAGGAGATGGTTGCTCTTTTTCGAGTAATCAGCCGACAAAATAGGGTGATAAGAAAATAAATTCTTCGATATGATAGGAAGTTCTGATAAGTTCCTGGATTTGCTCCATTCCAGACAAAATTACGAAAATAACTGTATAGGCATATGGGACCTTAATATCTTACTATTTAACTGTGGAATATTAGGTGTTTGTAATTTTAGCGAACGGTATTTGAGGTAGAACCTGTAATGGTATTAGCAGAAGCAAGTTTCACGTCTTTTGAGTTGCGGACCATCAAGAAGCTTTTTTGTTTTTCAAGAATATATGCGAGGCAGATTCACAATATGTTACAAATACCGGGGGAAAGGTGTCTTGCTTACTGTCAAATCCTGGGTATCTTGTTTTCAGCCTGGTCATTTCAACATTCAAGCTGAGCCCCGCAGTGTGCTTCACCAAAGTTCAACTGACCAAGCGATCCGCGAGACTGCCCATGAACTGATTATGGGTGTCAGCGAACATCCACCAAAAGGATTTCCCAGATTCTGGACATCACACACGATTGTTTTGGGTTTATTATCTCTACTATCCTGGACATGCATAGGATTTCGGCAAAATTGATGTCGAAATGTTTGACCAGTGATCAGAAAAGAGTTGAGTCAGCCTAAACCATTCCTGCCCATTTTAAATTCGCACAGGACCTTTTGCCTAGGTTAGTGACAGAATGAAACCTCGCTTTATATGTAGGATCCCGAAACTAAAGAACAATCCATGAAGTGGGTCCACATTGCGTCCTTGCGACCGAGAAAGTTCCGCACCAAAAATCAGGCAGAATACTCACTGAGCTCCTTGCTAGTAACAAAGACGGTATTCTGCCGGTTTACTACCTAGAACGAATTAGCGACCGCCCAACTCTCACCCCTGTCGAATGTCTACTTTTTCTTGGGTTAGCCTCATCGCCCGGTGGAGATCAATCGTGTGCCTGTCCACTTCTCCATTTTCTGTTCCAACCCTCTTTGCCATGACGCCTCTGCCGTCGGACTTAATGTCCTATTTCCAGTTCATCCAAGTCCCTCCTCGTTTTCACTCTTATGCACAAGCACTCGTATGTTCCGCCTTTTTTACATGGCACTGGTTCCCTCGCTCTCACACTGTTCACCTAGGTGGACCAGACCTTAGCGCAGCGCGTCTTCATTGGCGGACGCATACCATTGGCTCATTTTGATTCTTACCACAAGCTCGGTGTCTCTCACTTTGATTCCACTGTCTGTTTTGCACGCCTGAACTCACGGGTCGCTCGTGGAGCTGAGCGCGATTTGTTGGCATCTTTGAGTTTGGAAGTCGTTAGAGTAATGCCTATTTTGATACGATGGAGTTTTACAAATTCCACCATTAGTTCAGGTCCGAACTTGGTCTTTTGTTGAATATTCCGATGGAATACGCGTGTCTTAAACTTCCGAACGCTTTGTGGCGTTACAGTGCTTAACGATCCCTGAATTTAGAACAAGTGGTCAACGTCCCTTTGGTTTGGAAACGTCTGCCTCGTCGAATTGCACAATGCCAAGGAAAAAGAAACCCTCCGCGAATGCCAAGGAAGACTTGAATGCATCCCGGCAAGTTGAGAATTTGTCCCTCATTGATGACATGGCTTTTGATCTGGATTGCACTGTAATTGTGGGAGTAGAGCGCGTGCGGCTTTAGGGCTAGTGGAACTTAAACGACAACATGCGGAAACTGCAATGGAGATAGCTAAGTTGTGGCTAGAAATAGAAGAGTGTCCTGATTGCCCCGATCACCTCGCTGCCTCCAGTTACATACCTAATATTAGGTTGGATTGAATGAGTCAGTTTTCAAATGATTGTCAAGAGACCGTGCAACTTACAATTGCCTCCATGCAATATCATCAACCGTTATCAGGTGTTGTCGTGCGTCATTAGATTTGCCGAAAGTTGAGCTAGAAATTTTGCTGGTAATCCGATAGCTTACTGGAGTTACATTAAGCGGTTTTAGTATTTTGTCCAGAGTCGCGTGAGTGACCGTGGGCAGCGGTTGCTCTAACCTGTTTATTAGTACAAAGGTCTTGCAAACTAGGCTATAAGCGAGTATGTAATGCTGCGCTCTGCACAGTCCTATCACAAGGCTAGATCCATCTTCCGCGAACTGTGTGTCCAGTGCCACATTGTTACCCGATCGTAAATCGAAAGTCCGCTTAATGGCTTGAGACAACTCGATGGGGATCAGAACGCTCTGTCGCATCTCTCCACAAAAGTAGACACTTGTTATGTGGCCCCATCTCAGATGAACTTTACCGGTGATTTAAACTCTGTGGTTATTATCGAGCGAATAGTCCGTGTTCTCTCAAACGCACTGTAAACCAGATGGGCGAGAACAGCTGATTCATTTGTTCAAGAGGAACGGGAAGTTGTTTTTAAAGACCTGGCGGACTTCGTCGCTACTGAAGCTCGCGTTGCCCCTAGTAGGTTTGGGCAGATGGCGACCGCAAGTACACTACTACAGCTGAATTAGGCTCGGCCGAGACTATAAATTTGAGGACAAAGGAAACGATCGCAATTTCTCCCTATACACCAAGGAATCACTGTGTTTGGCTTGTGGCGACAATCACAGTACGTCATCGTGCCCTAACTTTGCAGCCATGGATGTATCTAGACGCTCGGATCTGGTTAATGACAAGGGCGGCTGTTTCAATTGTCTATAGACTGGTCATCGCGCCGCCAGCTACCGGGTCAGCAAGTGGCATGCAAGAGGCGACATCACTCTCTGTTACACAACGAGTCAATGCAGAGGACCCCAAGAGAGAACTGAGCCACTACTACAATATTTACAGCACTCCAGCTAAGGTCTCGCTCGGAGTGGTACCTTGCGCTTGATGGGTCCATTGCAATCCGTTGAGACCTATGCTTTACTACATAGTGGTTCCGATGTAAACCTGGTACAGGAAGATATGCTGCGGGAGGCTGGAGTAAAGATCGAATGTGGTTCCTCGAAAATGCAAAAAGTGAACGCGTGTACCTCAACGGACGTGCGCGTCGCTAGTTTCCGACAGTATTGTTGTAGACCATGCATACTGCTTCCGTCACCTACCGTTGCAACCAGTGACTACCTGTCAGTCAGTTAGCTGAGCGGTGGCCACATTTGGAGGACGTCAACTTCGATGAGGTGAGAGATACCAGGGTCAGATTACTCCTGGGGCCGATGTTCCTGAAGCCCACTGGCAGATCGAACGACGAGCTGCGGGAGACGAGAACGCCCTATTGCTGCAAAGACTCTACTTGGTTGGATATTGCATGGCCCCTTTGATCGAAGTATTCAACCTTGTGCCTCTGTGAATTGTATACAGATAGATAATGAATAATGAATTTATACGGGTTAAGAAGCGTTGCTTTATAAGTCCCATTGGGTAGTTGGTGGGGATACCAACATAACAATAATGGTGCTAAGGATAGTAAAATAGTTAATACTTTAAATATGAAAATTATCGTTTGCTTCGCTGTAGTCCTGCGATCCTCTTAGATTCACAGCACCCACAGTTAACAACAAATAATCCCATGGTAAACTCCACGTGTAGGATGGAGACGTAGTGTTAAGT
>OX104067.1:6249497-6270254 GCA_944474145.2 Dicrocoelium dendriticum | reverse complement strand
GTCTACGGTAGAGGGTTTCGAGCGTCAGCTAGATGCTCTAGGGTGGCAGTACCAAACCTTCCCCTTCTCCTAACCGACTTGTATCTTCAACTTTCCCTTCGTTCTTTTTTAATCTTCTTCTCACCTTGGTATTATCATTATTTAGCTGACATTCCTCCTTTTCTTTTCTTAGCTTACCCTTCACTCTTTTACTTCCCATAAACCGGCCCGGCAGGGACTGCTGGGCAGGAAAATGTGGGCAGTAATTGGTTGGACAGGGTGTGATGCGGTCTTTGTTTTAGGCTTTTCAACCTCTCAAGCAGACCTGTCAATTCCCGATCCAACGATACGCAAAAGAAGGAACATTCACGGGATTATCCTATCGTTCCGGTCCCAACTGAACTTGAACATGAAATTGAGCGGTGAAACACGAAAGCACGCCGTGACCTTAAATGTACCGAAAGTCAAGGCGGTCGTGTGTCGAGCCGGTTGAAAGATTAAAACAAGAAGGTGTAATGTACAATCAGTCAACAATTAAATTTTACATGAAACGTGGCAGTTATCTTTTAGGGCGCTACAGCCTCGGCAGATGGCACAGATAAGGTGGTAAACTGAAGGTATGATTTTCCCATGCGAACTGGATTTCTCATCATTATATTACCACTTACAGTTTACAACTCAACTGTCAGCATACATCTCTGTTGCAGCTATTCTTCGCGAGAAATCAATTGTTTCTGTGCCGAGGTTATTTTCCAAGTAAATATTTATTTAAACACTACCGTAACACGATAGTTGGACTAACCTACTTTTAAGTCAATCTAGATGATTTTTCATTTCTAATTTAAATTGTAGGAGGAGCGTTTGCTCTTCCGCACCTTATCTCGATAATGGCTGACTTATCCTGACTTCAGTATGAGCAATGTTCAGCTGGAAATTTAGCTACACCCATTATTGTGCCTAATATATGAAACAGAACATGTAGCATCAACATCAGCAGGTTAATCGCTAGTCACTGACTTGCCGGGATTATTCAACTTACACGGACGAGCCAACGTGTGGACACTTGCAACAAAAGTTGTTGGGTCTTGAACACCGATTTTTCAAACTGCCTTCCAAAGCGAGGAAGGGTTGTAGAGTACATGAATTCCAGGGATAATTGTTGATCACTGCACCCGATTGTTCAATCCAATGTACGAACGAGTGTGGAAAATATGAGCAGCAACCGCTTGGTACTCAGGAGTTAACGGGACCCATGTACGCTAGAGTCACCATAAGTATATATATATATATATATATATATATATATATATATATATATATATATATATATATATATATCATAAACAATCTGTGGTACAGCTATTTGTAGCGATTGCAAATAATTTGCTTACCTTTCATTTTCACATTTACCTATTTCGCTGGGGTCGTTGAACAGCTTTGTTTTAATTAACTATATGTACATACACTTGGTTTCGAGCTCGACTTCCATGGTTCTACCTTGGTTGCCGCTGGATTGTTATGATTGTGCGCGTCGCTGCCTGCTCTATTCACCATCAGACTCTACGTAAACTTACACTTCGGCAAACCGCGCGAATTACGGTCGTCCGACGCTCAGGAGCATTAGGATATTTTGTGTGTGAGGTAAACCTAAATGACAGTTTTCTTTGCCGGTTCCACCATATATTGTGCCATCGGAATCATGGCTGAATAGGAAGACAGTTTGAATAATAAGAAAAGAGCGACGACAACAAAAGCTTTTTGTCTACTTACCACACACAGTTTCTGAAAATTTTTCAGTTTGTTTTTTTAAGGGGAGGAAGAAGAGACACCGCAACACACCGATGCACACCTCCGCCATTGACATCGATCTTGAGCCATGACTTCCAAGGTCTTCAGCCAGCAAGTATCCGCATCTCTCGGACCCCAACCCGGTTTGTCGACAACAACCGGCCGAGGCCAACGGTTTCGTCAGCTTTTTCATGCGGCTTCTCCATGTTGTAGGCTGTCCACCAGACAGTCTCCTCTAGCCCTTTTCAGCAACCGCAAACAACGTACGACGCGGGTAACGCTGGACAGGCATGCGCGATACGTGTCCCAACCACGGCCGTTGATGCAGTGAGACGCGCTCCTCGAGCGAGTGGCTTCCACGTCCCAAGACATGCTGTCTAACTTCCAAATTGCTTACGTGGTGCTGCCACCACACACGGGCAATGGACCGCAGACAGCGGTGCTCGAAGACGGATAGCCTGCGCAAGTCATCTTTACGAATGAGTCAGGTCTCGCATCCGTACAACAGTACAGCACTGATAGTTGCACAATAGACCCGCCCTTTGATGGAGCGACGAATGTCGTATTGACGCCACAAGTGCCTCAACCTAGAAAAAGCGAAGCCTACCCTCGAGATGCGCATCGAAATGTCGTCTCCAACAGGCAAACCAGCAGCGATGTAACTTTCCAAGTAGACAAAGCTCTCCACAACCTCTAGTGTCTTACCACCAAGAGTGAGTGCAGGCAGAGACGCCTGCCAGTTTTGGAAGAGAGTCTTGCACTTGGGTGGCGAAAAGTACATACCATATTTTGATGCATTTATCGCCAAGCGGTTTAGTGTAAGTTGGACGACGTGTGGATCGTCACCCAGCAAGACGATATCATCAGCATTATCCAAAGCCACAACTCGACAACCAGGGAGGAGCTCAACGCCAGCGTTCAACGAATCCCCCACCGCATTCTTCAGACATCCTCAATGGCAAAGTTGTATAGGAACGGAAATAGGGCATCCTTGTCGAACTCAACTGGAGACCACAAATGTAGGTGAAAACTTGCCATAAGCCCTAACCCTGCCAGAGGTCAGACTATAGAGGACGCGCAGTATGAAGAGGAACTCGGGGACACCATTCCTCAGTAGGCAGTGACACAGCACCGTACGATCGACGGAATCGAAGGCTGCACGGATATCCAGGGACGCAGCAATCGTTGGCCTCTGATACACATGGCGTAGCTCGAGGATCTGGCGGAGTGTAAAGATTGGATCGATGCAGCCGCGACCAGGACGAAACCCAGCTCGCTCTTCCCGTTGCAACGATTCGCGCGTTAGAGATAGCCATCATCATCATCATCATCCTCATCATACACGTTAACCAGAGGTTGGGAACACCTCAGCTACTGTGCCGCAATACAAAGAAAAAAGGAGAGAAAAACAACAACTGGTGAAAGCCGGCTGGGCTACCGGTAACGGATGGGCATCGTTCTGGTAATCTACCTGCCGACTATTGCAGCAAAAAAATTACTATCCAAATTATATTAGGCTAAATAATGAGATCGTGGTTGGAGGGGAAGCTAAGAGGGATGGGGTGGGACAAAGAAACTCACAGCACGAACGCCACTGAGTCGGCTCCTTGCCGTGTCGGCAAGTGTGTCCAACCAAACGGACCCCAACCAGGGAGCCGAGACGCTCCAACCGAGGCCAGCTCAGAAGTGAGGGCCTTCATTCCTCTGGACAAAGTCATCGCTTGGCCACCCCTCCTCTTCTTCCATCAACCCCCGCAGCGCGCAAACAACGCACGTCACGGGAGTCGGTAGGCTGGCATGCGTAACACGTGGCCGAGTCATCGGAGCCTGGTGCGTGAAATAACGGTGCTGAGCGGTTCAGTTCCTTTTCCTGTGACGTAAACAAGACGTCGAACACGCTTTTTGCTCACGCGGTGTTCCCAGCAGATGTGAGCTAAATTGCGAAGGCACCGGTGGTCGAACGTAACTTGCCTCTTCAGGTGCGTTGCTTTAAGGGGTCAGGTTTCACAACCGAATTATGATGGACACCAGCAACTGGCTAACGACGGGGACTAAGCTTATGCCTCTGTAGTCGGAGCAGATTAGGCGCAGACCATTTTGAAGATGGGGACGACTACCGAATCCCCCCAAGTTAATAGAACTTCCTCTTTCGACTAAATTTCGAAAACAAAGCAGTGAGTTCTCAAATCAGCGAAGCGCCACCATTCGTAAATAGAGCCATAGGAAGATTATCAGGGCCGGGAGCTTTATAACGCTTCACGTGCCGGAGCTCCTGCTCGATTTCTTGGTATGTGAGTGAATCTGTGAGGTTAAACCACTCGGCGCCAGTGCGAGCGCTAGTGGTAGCGGATAGATCTGGAGGACAACAAAACTGCGAGCCAAAATGTTCGGCCCATCGCTCCAACCGTCGTTGCACATTGGTGATTAAGGTGCCATCCTCTTTGCATATTGTTTCGCTTATACCAGGTCGAACACCTTCGGTGACTCGAATGAGATGGAAATCTTTTCTGGTATTACCAGAGAGTCTGGCAACCTCCATCTCCTTAGCACATCCACACTACCAAGCTTCGCGGTCCATTTGCAGACTCCTGCGCAACTCTCGACCCAGGGACTGGCGTTCGTCACTGTCTAGGATCCGACGGGAGCAAGCGGCGTTTGTCCATCAGCGACAAGTAGACGGTGGAAATCCAATGCTTCGGTGGGTGACGGGTAACTCCACAAGTGTCGATACTGGCAGAAACCAAGGCATCTTTGATATGTGCCCACTGCGATTCGAGATCACTGTCAATAGTTGAGGCAAGCAACGTTGACAATGAGGATTGGTATGTGGCTAAAATCGCAGGGGTTTGTAGATTTGTGACGTCCGGTCGGTAGAGAGCTCGCTTAGGTTATCCTCCGAAACGCATGCAAGTCTTAGCACGAACCAATGCGTGATCGGAGTCGAGATAAGTTGCCCAGTACGTTTGGCAATCCGTTACGCTTCCGCGCCCTCTGTAGCTGCTTGCTATGTGGTCAAGCTGGGAGTACTCTTTCGTTTGTGAGAACGGGAGCCAGGTAGCAGTGTGTCTCCTCGAGTGCCGAAAACTAGTGATCGAAAGATACAAGTGCTGATCAGAGCAAAGAGCAAGCAATCTGTCTCCATTGTCTGATCGACTGCCACTGAGACCAAAACTACCCCCAAGGTGATGTTCGCTTGGTGAAAGGCGGCCAACCCGTGCGTTAAAGTCACCGGCAAGAATGACTATATCAGTCTTTTAGAAGAAAGTAGCAGTTCATGGAGCTGCTGGTAAAAGCTATCTTTAACTGCATCCGGGCAGCAGTCTGTAGAGGCGTAGGCGGAGACGACAAACAAAGCACGCTTAACGACTTGTAGTGTTTATAAATTCTTCACATTTTCCTTGTATCTCCCTATTCTATCTTCCGTCAAATTTGTATATTTGTTTTAACACACACAACAAGGTATATACTCATCTTCGAAGTTCGTTTGTCTTCTGGTTTCGGTGACGTGCCGCCTTCGGGTGTTGTGTGTACTTCGCATCAGTCGTCGGATCTCTATGTACGATCAGCGTTCGATTCCTCCGTTTGTGCCATCGGACAGGTTTGCACATTTTTACCTATTGGAACCTGACCGTTAGTAATCGTGCAAAGGCCCTATTCGCAGCGGTTATAACACTTTCTGTCAGACACTGAAGTTTCGACGCCTGCTTATGTTACATGAACCTCGTAGTCTGACTGCACATAGCCAACTCTTGACTGGGATCCAGTCAAGCAGAGCTGATTCAGCCCTGGCATTCAGTGCAACCCCAACACCAGCTTGCCCAGTGGCGGCCGCTTCTGGGTCTCCGGAAAGCCGGAAGTGGTATTTGGCGCCAGGGTTTACCGGTGAAGCCATTTTGATGACGGCGCTGGAGTCTTGTTACCTGGTCTCTGAAAGGCAACAGATGACTACCGAAAGCGGTTCAAGAGTATGGGCCAGACAAGCTTGTCGTCCGATCTGCATCAAAGTTTGAACATTAAGCGCTGCTAGGATGAGTGGAGAACCAGGTCGAAGAAGAGCTGGAGCTTCGGTGGAGTGAGAGGCGGTTGCGATTGCAGGAGATTGAAAACCGGGAATTTGGCTGTTGCTTCCATCTGTTGCGAGAAGTGGGTCGTTTGTGACGGTGACTGTAGAAGACATAGGAAAACATTTAGGTGAAGGAGGGGAGGTGGGGTTATCTGTGAGTGGAAGTTGGGCGGTTGAGTTAGCAAAGAAGCTAGGCATAGCAGGAGCAGTAGTAAGCAGTGTGGTGCATGATTCGTCAGTGGGCGTGAAACTATTCGGTTGCCCAGGCCGAAGTAGAGGGTTGTCTTAGGGGGCCCTACCCAGAGCCTTTGATCAAAGATTTAACCTACAAGGCAGCAGGGCGATGTGAGGGCGTCGCAACCCGTTGGGAGCCGGTGACCAAATAGATGGTTCATACGCATTTCGGTCCGTGAAGGACCAGGGGTCCAACACACCCTTAAATTACGCTGCCTCTCTGGGAGGGGCAAGGGACAGTGACTTTATTTAGTGGCGAGTCAGATCCGCCAGGTCGCAGTGTTGTTAGACAGACATTTGTGGCTTTTTATAGGGAGAACGCTTTCCAGGCGAAAACCCACCACGTCCTGGAACGCTGCCGCCGAAGCATTTGCTGGAACGGGAAAACCCGAAGCACCCAACTGGCACCATGAGATTGTTCGACAATCCAGCCGCTTCGTAGACAACGCCAACCATAAGAGCTTTGAAGCCATAATTGATCCTGCACCAGAGCAGCACTGCGCCACCATCAGCGTCGCTGACAGCTTCTACGAGATGAATTTTAAGATCCTCTTTCCAGTAGAGAACTACCCCGCCACCAGTTCTTGTTCCAGATCGGTCAGCATGGATAAGTTGGTATCCTGAAATGTTGATCTCGGAGTCGGAAATATCTGAAGTGAACCAGGACTTAGTGAAGGCTAACAGGTCAGAAGGCAACTGAGGTTAGAGCGTGCACCTCATCCAACTTGTTCTTTAGGCTGCGAATGTTTGCAACTATCACCTGTAGGTAATTCTTTGCTCTTGTTTTTAAGTCCCAAGGAGGACGAACAGTGGCTTCCAGCGGGACCCCTGCACTTTTTGCACTACCTGAAAATCCACTGTGCAAGTTGGTCTAGCCATTTGCTATGCTGGTTCGTAGTTCGTTATCTGCGTTCCTCAATTTGGTTCGAGCTTCTGGGGAGAAATCTCTGAGAACAACGCAATTTTCTCCCTTGGGACGTCAGGTCCATCCGATGATAAGGCGACACTCTTCTTCATCCTGACAGACAACTTTGAGAGGACGGGAGTTGGTTGGGTCTTCTCGCTTTCTCCCAAGGCGAAATGCAGAATCATAGATAGGAGACAGGATAAATGGTTTTGGTTTGCTGGGGCTAGTCTTGATCAGATCTTCCAGCTGCGTCATTCTGTCCAAAACCAATCGTAGCTAAGATGAATTAGGCTTCGGTGTTGTTTAGACTTATGCATCTTTTTAACCATCGTGTTGCACACTGCTGTTTGGGTGACCGAATTTGTTGATACGCCATTTTTCGCCACAGTCGCATATGTTTTCGGCTGAGAAACGCTGACCCGTCCTTTAGCCTTTAGTGCTGTCGCAGGAGTATCGGAAATGTGTTTACTCCGTCGTCGTGAGGTGTCCGCATCTGAGCGAGTTGAATAGGAAAACGTAAGCTCGTCATCTGTGGAGACCCAGCCTCAGCTGAGCAGGAACGCAGAGAGAGCGAGTCGGGCGATCAGAGTATAATCGCTACATCTTGTTCTAATTTGTAATTGATATACAGCCCCGCGTTATTGAACACATGTTTTTCTAAAAATTAAGGAGCATCGATTTTTACGCCTACGATTACGTAGGTTGTAGGGTACGCTAGTATAAGGTTTCAAGTTCAAGTGTGACTGGAACAGGAGGAAAAATCCCCGTGAATGTTCCTCCAGTGGCGCATCGTTGATCCAGGGTAGTATTTGTCCGCGATAACTGGAATCCAGGGGAGTCAGATAAGCGCGCGATTCACACGACGGTCAAGCAATTAATACCCACGCAACCTGCATTGGCAGTCCCCGCCGCATTGGTCACGTGAAGTAAGAAACAGAAGTACGAAAGTAATAAGAGCGTCAAGAAGCAAAAATAGGTTTAATAAGTCAATAAGACGAATGGGCTAAAATGGGAAGGGAAATGTTAAAAGTTGAGGATCAAGGACGGCAAGTCAGTGTCCGAAATCTTTCACCGGTGGTGCCAATACCACGTTCTCGGGCAGTGCATTCCAGAAATCTAACACTCCGCGTGATAAACGGAAGTCCTACCGGAATCCATCCGATCGAGTTTTGTGTAGCTTCATCGAGAGAGATGGGAGCCGAGCAGGTTGGAAAATCCCGGATAAATCGGGTCTGATTTTACCGATAAGTATGCTATAGATCAAGGTCAGGTAGCCTCGATGGCGACCATAGGGCATTGAGGATATTCCAAGCTCAAGTAGACTTTCTGGGTAAGAAAGGTTCCACACTCCACGAATCATTTTGGTTCCAATCCTCAACACTCTTCACTGTCGAGCTGTCAGATCAGGTCAGGTAGAACGGACAACAGGGGCTTTTGCCTAACGAGCGTCTAGTTCCTTGTGCCGGTAAGTGAAGCGGCCCCCGACACTTCGACGTTGGATTGACTCTTCTTGATTTTGCAAAAGAATTAAGGCAAGAACAAGACCAATCTTTGTGCTTTCATGTGTCAGAATCAAACTACACTACATATTCCAGTCCAATTACAATATTTCTGGAAAAATTACAGACCATCACTCATCTAAGCCCATTTTGAAGGCTTCTACAGACTTACATTCCACTAAATCAGAAAAAAGTTTATTCCAGATGTTAACTACTCGGTTCGTAAAAGATTTTCCCCTGATGTCCAAATTAGCTTTAAGTTGTTTTAACTTCAGGCGGCGCCCGCGAAGGTGGTCTGACACAACTAACTCAAACAGATGGGTGGGAATAATACCACAAATTCCCTTAACGCTCTTAAACGTCAATATCAAATTCCCTCTCATCCTTCGCCGTTTAGAGGAAAACAATCCAAAGCCACTTAGGCGATCTTCGTGCGACCTCTCACGTTTACCTTCGATCATCCTGGTCGCAAGTTTCTAAATCATTTTTAAACACATGGCGTCACAACGGATGTACGGTGCCCAGGCCTGAACACAATACTCCAGATGCGGCCTAACTACTGCTTTATATACCGGCAAGAATACTTCTGCTTTAGTGTTACTCAGCGCCCTCCTAAGACGAAATAACGCTTGTCGCGCTTTATTGGCAGCATGGCGAGATTGTGTTTACTATGATGACACCTCGGTGGCGGGCTTTATCAGTACACCGCAATGATAGAGACCCCGCGGGAGACTGAACGGCAATTTGCTGCCACTATTGGTCAATAGTTGACGTTTATTGACATTCAGAGGTAGATCTCATTAGCGCAACCAATACACCAGTGATTATGTCCTTAGCCAATGTCGCTCGGTTTCTCCTACTGACCAGCTTTAAGTCACCTGCGAAGATTTAGCAGGGATTCTCAAAAAGAGGAGTCAGGTCATTTGTAAAAATAAGAAACAACAATCGACCCAGTACCGAACCTTGGGGGATACCGTTGTAGGCAAGGCCCGCACTAGAACTCGCTTCCCCAACCCCGACTTTGGATGTCCTTCCACGTAAGAATTCAGAGAGCCACGGCAACAGTTGTGGATGCAATCCAAACCAGATCAGCTTCTCCATTAAAAATCGATGATTCACTGAATCAAAGGCTTTACTGAAGTCCAAATAGCACACCTCTACCGACATCCCACTAGCAAGACATCGGGTAATCTCATCTAAAACGCACAATAAATTGGTAAGACACTTTTTTTAAAAAGGCCATTCTGTTTCGCTCTAAGTACATGGTGCTCAGTCAAGTGCTCACAGATCCTATTTCTTATAAGCTTTTCCAAGCACTTCAGCAGGATGCTGATCAAAATAACAGGTCTATAATTAAGAGGCACTGACTTAGAACCCGCCTTGTGGATGGCAACAATGGTCGCCTCCTTGCAATCACGTGGCAGATTGTCTATCTGAGGAGACTGGTTGAATAACACAGCGACAGGATATTGAAGATCAGTCAGCGGCTTAACCATAGCGGGATGTACATTATCAGGACCAGCCGATTTATAAGGGTTCAAAGCTCTGTGAATACCTCTGACACATTGACAATAATTTCCCGCATAAAATAGCTATTTGAGCAGTGTAGGTGTGATAACAATGATGACCCACTATCCTTCCGATGCGGATTTTGATTCATTAGTTGTTAGGGAGCAGAAGGACGTTCCTTTGTCAGCTCCATCACTTACCGAACGTTGCGAGGGTTGCTGGGATCATTTAAGAACAAGGTTCAGTAGAAGATCGCCATGGTTGTACTGTGGGTAGCAGAAGCCCTGCGCACTCAATGAGTGGATATCCAACAGTCGTTTGAAACCTTCCTCTGTCTCCGCATCGACGACAGCCTCTGGCAAGCTGTTCCAGTCATTCACAACCCAGGTGGATAGGGCCAGATCGGACACGTAGCAGCGCTTCTACTTCATCGACGTCATCTACAGACTGACTGCCGTTCTCTATGGTTAGAGACGACCACTTTTCTGACTAAGCAAAGTGAACAAGCCTAGATGCAGTATTCCAAATGTGGCCTGACAAAGACAGAATAACCTAACAAACATCGTCCATGTTGGTTCCGAATACCCCGTGGATCATCCAAAATATTCTGAGATCCTTGCACGAAGCTTTCCTCCGGATTTCACTAGATTTAAGTTTTTAAAGACAACGTCACCCATTGGCCTACCACCCACGCAGCACGAGGAGTGAACGTCTAACGATATAAGTTCAAGTTCAAGCGGGACTGGAACGATGGGATTATCCCGTGAGTGTTCCTTCTTCGGCGGGTCGTTGAGCCAGGAGTTGGCGAACTTTGAAATACTGATGAACCTAAAACAAATACCGCATCACACCCTGTCCAAAAAATTAATGCCCACGGATATTGACCTAGCAGTCCCTGCTGGGTCGGTTACGTGAAGTAAGAGAGTGAAAAAAGCAAACTCAGAAGGCAAAAGAGAAAGTGGAAAGAGCTAAGCAAGTAGAATACCAAGATATTTGAGCCATTAAAAAAACTGAAAAGTGAAGGTGAGTCGGCTAGGAAAAAGAAAAGGTTTGCTGTTGCCACCCAAGAGCATCGAACTGACGCGCAAAATTCTTACCCGTAGGTTCCCTAACCACGTGATCTGGAAGCGAATTCCAGCGATCTATAACTCGGCGCGATAGACGACTTTCCGTCCTGATCCTGTCAGACCGTGGTTTAGCCAGTTTCAGTGGGTGACCGCGGAGACTAGGTAACGTAGCGGGACTATATAACCCTGACAAGTCCTGGCCAATCTTATCCGTCAAAATACGATAAGTGAGAATCAGGTCCCCTCTTATCCTTCGGTAGTGCCTTGAGTACATCCCCAAACTGAGCAGGCGTTCAGGATACGTCTGCCCCGTAGACCCTGCACTAACCGAGTGCCCACTCGTAACACCCTCTCCAAGTCCATTTTGTCTCGGTTAAGACACGGTGGACAAGCCTGAATACAATATTCCAGGTGGGGTCGGACGAATGCCGAAAATAGCTTTACAAACAAATTGGCCGTTAGGATTCCGAAAGAGCGGCGGATAAACCACATCATACGAAATCCTCGACAAGCAGCCTTCTTCCATTTGTCTCCAGAATGAAGTGCTCATGTGTGTACGTCTCCTAAATCAACCTGCTGAGTGCAAACAGGGAGTTCACCACCGCCGACAACATATCGGTTGGGAGGATTTGCAGCACCGATTCGAAGAACAGAGCCCTTGGCCCTATTTATGGGCATCAACCATAAGGTAGACTATTCCCAGAGCCTATCCAAGGCACGCTGAATTGCCTCAGGACCCCCGGGATATCCACAATATTCCAGAGCTTAAGGTCGTCAGCAAACATTAATGATGGCACCCCTAGCTCTCCCGGCAAGTCATTTACATAGATCGCGAACAACAATGGCCCAAATACCGAGCCCTGCGGAACGCCACTAAGGACAGCTTGCCTGAGCGAAAGGCTACGCCCCACTCGTACGCACTGTTCCCTCTCTTCAAGGAAGGCAGACACACATTGAAAGGCGCGACCAGATATCCCGTAAGATCTCAACTTTAGTGAGAGCGGAAGATGTGGAACAGTGTCAAAAGCTTTCGAAAAATCCTACGAATAGCACGTATACAGCGTGGCCACTGTCTACCGCTTCGGCCCAGCTTTCACGAGCTACAAGTAGATTAGTCTGACATGAAAATCCTTTGCAGAATCCATGTTGCGCAACACTGAGAAGGTTGAATCTATTCAGGTGGTTCTCCACTGAATCCCTTATCAGCTTTTCAAACAACTTGACTACTACGCTTGTCAAACTGACAGGCCGGTAGTTCGCGGGTAGAGCGCTGTCACGGCCCTTAAAAATCGGACAGATGATTGCCTCCTTCCATTCCGAAGGTAGGCTGCAGCTGTCCAGCGATATTGAAAACACGCATGTGAGCGGACCACTCAGCTCAGTGGCCAATTCATGCAACAGCTTCGGATGAATTGAATCAGGACCGGAAGCTTTAGAGGGATTAATGCCTTGCAGTAGCTCGAAGACCTGAGTCTCCGTTATGCTAAATTCAGCTAAGCAAGAATCCTCTGGAACTCTTGAAACCAATTCAACCTGTGGTAAAGAGGTCTCCCGAGCAAAGACCCCAGTATACTGATCACTCAGTATACAAGCCTTGTCATAGTCAGTTTGCGCACGGGTCCCGTCTGCTCGCAATAAAGCTGGTATAGACAGTTTTGCCCCGCTGCGTCTTTTAACGTAAGCAAAAACTTCTTGGGATTAGCTGCGGCCGAGTCCGCTAAACCCTGCTCGTATTGGAGACGAGCAGTTCTGAGATGTTGCTTACATTTATTTCTAATCTCTCGATAACTATCATAGGTGCTGGCTGATGGAGCTGCTTGGTAGGTTCGCCAGCATCTAGACCGTTTCTTGAGTAGGTACTTGCCTGTGGTATCTATCCATGGAGGCTGTGCCCTTAACCCTCTTTTCCTAATGAGTGGAATATAGGGAGTGGAAACCTCCGTAAGGTATGCCTTAAATTTATCCCAGGCTAACTGGACAGAGTCAGCCATCGAGATCTCACAGTTCAGAACTGAAGCCTTAGTTCGCATTGCACTAAAGTCCGCCCGCCAAATATTCGGAAGTAATTCAACAGCGGTCTCTTGGTGCCTTGAAAGAGCACATCGAAAGGATATGCATGCGTGATCGCTGGACCCTAGAGGTGCACCGTATGAAACGTCAGTCACGAAGTCCAGGGACTTAGCGAAAACCAAATCCAAAGTAGATGGTATTTGGTTGTCCATATACCTAGTGGGAAAGTCAACGAACTGGTGCAAAGGCACTTGGAGAGTCAGTTCAAGGAAGTCTGCACCGAATGTTCCTAATGCCGAATTGCAAGAAAGATCGGCCCAACAGACTTCCGGGAGGTTGAAATCCCCTAGAACTAAACACTTATTCGCAGACTGAGTGCGAATAAAGTCAAGTATCCCCCTGGAAGAACTTCCAGGACTTCTGTATATCACTATAACTGTAAACTGGGTAGAGGAAGTGCACAAAACAGCCGATAGGGCTTCAACAGTCTGATCCGACGACTGGAATGTGCAGGTCCTCAACACATCTAAGTTACAGCTCACATACAGTACAACGCCTCCGCCTTGGCGACCAACGGAGCGATCAGTTCTAAGCAGCGCGTAGCCAGGTAAATATACCTCACCGTCCGTGATATCCGGAGACAACCACGTTTCAGTGAAAGCAAGTATGTCGGGACGAGATTTGTCTACAAGTAGACCCAACTCGTGCACCTTGTTCCTTAGGCTACGCACGTTGCTAAGTACTACCTCAAGGAAGTCGGCACGACCATCCCTGGGTCGTGCGCCATCAGGATGGGTTCTGATAGGGCGGAAAGTAACTTCCGGCTGACCACCTGAAAACCCACCAGACGGAGGCCTTGCTCACCAGCCGCCCGTCTAGTTTTGAGGTCTTTGATAGCCTCCTTTAACTTCAATCTATCTGCCAGTGGTAGGTCCGGCTGAACGCTGACACCACTACCCTTAAGTTTGAACGCAAACCGCAGTAATGATTTGCGTTCCTCCGGGGTAGAAAGGACTACGCGAAGTAGTCGGGGTCGTGGATTTGGCGTAGCGATAGGGACGTTCCCCAATCTGGTCAGCTTTCTGACAGTGACACCAGGGAAGCCAGGTGGAAGCAGCTTGCTGACACACAGTTTCAGCCACTTGATGTCATCCAAGATGCGTTCCCTTGGGAGAGCGGCCGCAGATTCAGTAACGTTACGGAATATAACGCTACTATCCGTGAAAGAGTCGGCACGACGGGGAGTGTTTACCCCACGTGCCTTGGAGTCGACACCTATACTAGCTGTTTTCACCACTGGCGGTGGGACTGTCCCTGTCTTCACAAACGACGCCGAAGCAACGGTAGCGTAGGTTTTCCGCTCTATTGCCGGCGTCTTACTAGTTCCTGGGTCTTCAAGCCCCTTCAAAGTTTTACGAGCAGATCTAGTCCGCTTCTTCTTTTGGTTCACTGGAGCAGGGGCCGTTGACTTTGTATCGCATTGAGCAGTTACCAGCACTTCGTCAGAACGGGCTGGTTCACTGGCGGCCGAGACGGTCAGCATCTTCGGAAAGTTCTGTGTACAATCGTCAGACGACTTTACGACTGTCAAAGACGGCATCTTTTCGATGCCGTGGCAACTAATTCTCTGGGTTTAGCAGAGAGCTTTTGGTATTTCCGCACCCTATTTTCTTCACTTTGATCGGCTCATGAGGACAGCCAGCAATGCTACCTGGATTGGCCGGTAGGATGTGCGACTTTATGACCGAGTGACAGACTCCAGTGGATGGATCGTCAGCAATGTTGCCGTCTATTGCAGTGTCTTCAAACGAAATATTCAGGGATTTTAAAATCAAATCCATTTTCGTATCGAGCGACGCAATAGAGGCGAGTTTAGCTATCGCCTCCTCAACATCTGCCAACCTTGAAGCCAGCGCTGAAAGTTTAGCACCGGTGACAGCCGGGCGCGTCGATCTTTGAGCGCAGCATTCAGCACAGCTGAAAAGAAAGTGAACGCTTGATGATAGCATTTTGTACTGGTCAGCTTGTAGGCCGGTACAGCTTTCGTGATACCAGCGGCAGCAGACGTCACACTGCATACCGCCAGATACATCTGTTACTGGCTCTGAACAGCTAACCTGTCCGCAAGCTGCAGTAGACTCATCAAACGAAGACCCCATAGGTCCATCCGTCTCGGTGTTTAGCGAGACAGCCATGTTCATTTAGAAAACAGAGTAGAATTACAACACGTATATAATAGGAAAACAACCGCAATAAAAAGGCAAAAACAGAGTGCAAAACGGGCTTAAAACTGGGAACAACCGGAAAAATTACCAGGCAACCGTCAAGGTCACGGCGTGCTTGTCGTGTTTCACCACTTATTGAGTTCATTGAGTGGTAGAGAGCAGAAGGGAGGTCCCGTGTCAGCTCCTTCGCTTCCCGATCTTCCAAGGATTGCAGGCGAATTGGCTGTCATGGCCCAGGATGTAGCATCAGTCCTGCAGGTTCCTGGCGTACTCAGTAGAAAGATGCCTAGCAAAAGTTTTAAACTCGCTTCTGATTGCGCATTGACAATCGGGTCCGGCAGTCGGTTCCAATCATTAATTTCTCCAGTAGAGAGAGCAACATCTGAGCGGACTTTGAACCTCCTCGGTTTAAACAGCTTTCAGCTGTGACCTCCAGTTGAGCTGCAAAGTCTTAGCTGAAAGAACGGTCTTAGCTCGTTTCCCAGTTCTCCTCGTAGGATGCGCCTGGTATGGATGAGGTCTCCGCGACACCGGCGGTAGTCTAAGGGAAAAAGGTTTATCATCTGTAGTCGGGTGGTGTACGGTAGGTTGCGTAGCCCAAGGACAAATTTCGAGGCTCGTCGCTGAATTTTTCTATCTTGTCACTTTCATCTTTAGATAAAGGTGCTATGGCCGGAAGTCCGAATTCAAGAATGGGACGAATATGGGAGGTGAAGAGAAGTCTAAATATCTGCCGCGTCATTTTAGAGAATGATCTCCTTATGGCGCCTCACAGCCTGTTCGCCGCAGCAGTTTTCTTTAACGTGTCAAGGGTCGTTTTGAGATCAGAGGAGATTATTGTCCCCAGGTCCTTTTCCTGTGTGGCAATCTTGTGTAGGTGCCCGCCAATGTGATAGATACCCAGTGGTTCAGCAGCACCTATAGAAACGACTGAGCACTTATCTTTGTTGACCAGAAAACCCCACTTGATAGACCAAGAGTGTAGTAGATCAAGCGTTTCCTGTAATCGGTCGGCATCTTCGAGGCTGGACGCTTCCGACCATAGCTTGAGGTCGTCTGCATAGATCAGACAGTCCGTTTGTAGCATACTTGGTAGATCCTTGATATATATCTTGAACAATTCCGGTCCGAGAACGGAGCTTTGTGGTACGCCACTATACATAGGCACTGGGCATGAAAGGGTATCGTTTACTTTGACTTGCATGTTCTGGCCTTTCAAGAAGTCACTGATCCATAGTAGGAGGTTCCCTGTCACGCCGATTCCGCAGAGCTTAGAGAGTAGTTCCTGATGTGGGACTCTGTCAAAAGCTTTGCTGAAGTCGATGATGACCACATCTAAACGTTTTCCAGCGTCCACTGATTTAGTTCACTTAGCTCTAGCGACCAACAGGTTTCTGATGCAGGAATGTTCCTTTCGGAAGCCATGCTGGGTGACGGAAGTGAAGTTCAGATCTTCGCAGTGTCGGTGGGGAGCACATTTAATGAGCTTTTCCATGATCTTGCAGGCGACCGACGTCAAGCAAATTGGCCGATAGTTCGCAGGGTTCTGGCGGTTTCCACCTTTGTATTTCGGCATAACTATGCCTGTCTTCCAATCGACAGGTAGTCGATCAGCTTCAAGAGAGAGCTAAAAGATTTGACAAAGTGGGACGGCAATGCATTCTGCTACCATCTTGAGAAAATGTGGGTGTAACCCGTCTGGGCCTGGTAAGGAAGATGAGTTTAGTTCTGGTACATAAATCAATAAATATTTTATTCTCGACAAAGCGAGACACGCCTTTTGGTCATGATCGGCATATTGCATTATTGTACATGCTACCAGAATAAGCAGCACCAACAGCGGGAGTAGTAAACTTGAAGACAGTAGTGTGGGCTCATAGGGCCCAAAGGTTGTATGAAGTCTATGTACACAGAATGCGAGTGGTAGAGATGTAATCAGATAACTTATTTGGTATGTTGATGAGGAACTTGTCCGATGAGGTCCCGTAAGCAATGTAGGTCATTGAGTGAAGTATGAGGAAACGGGTGAAAAATACTTTAGAATAGTGGCACGTCACTAATCAGATATGTAGTCGTGTTCGTGCGAGAACAGATATATGCAGAGAACTTGTAAATGTGGTGTCGGTCAACTTGCCAATGTGTTAGGGGCGGTGCCTTTATTGAGTGGCGTGTCACATCCGCCACGTCGCAGTGTTGTTAAACAGACAGTTGTGGCTTTTTGTAGGGAAAACGCTTGCCAGCCGAAGACCCACCACGTCCTGGAACACTGCCGGCTGGTGATATAGCATTAGCAAGATTGTATCTGACCGATTACCCTCGCGGATATTCGCAGTCAGGTAACGCCAATTTGTTTCCCTTGACTGGGTAGTCACCTTCGGAGTCCAGTGCAAGTGGTTGGAGCTGTTGAAGTCGGACGACTCAGTGACTTGTATTGAATTGATCAGTTTTCTAGGTTATTTAGTGTGTCATGATTACGAAGTGCCGGTTTTTCTTTGTTCTTTATTGAATCCGTGCCCATGGTAGCGTCGCAGGTATGTCTTCAGTCGGTGTTCCGTGCAGGTAATGTTATCCTGTAGAACAAGGGGGAGAAGAAAAACGGACCGAGCAAACTGCCAACAAAATTGAACAGGACTATGTGTATTGTAGTAGCTTCAAGGTAGAACCTGCATCGACATCGATATGTTCCAGAGGTACTGTATGTGCAACTCCATGAGGGTATGCGAGTCTGTCTCCCTTCGTATATACTGAGGAGAACTGTAGAGTCAAGTGGTCAGCTTTGGCGTCATCATCATAGTGTATCATATCTGGCTCATTAGTAGACAATGCAGGAATTACATAGCCCGCCTTGGAAGATCTATTAAGGTATGAAAATAGCATCTTTGGCCTACAGAGGGATCGTTCGGCCAGGCTATGCTAGTATTGTTGTCTCTTTTCACGTTTCTGCAGGGAGCAGAAGTTCCTGATGGCTTTGTATTTATAGTAGTCTGAGTCTAAGCGGGAAAACTTGAATCTGTCCCATAGTTTTCGTCGTTGTTTCATGTTAGCCCTGGGTTCTCGGTCGATCCAGGGGACCCTTAGAAAGAGGCCTGTTACTGTGGAATGGGACGGCCTCCTAGATGAGCAGCTTCAATTTGCGGAATAAATCGTTCCAAGTAGCATCGAGTTCTAAGTGTCGTGGAACATTCCAATTCAATGTACTTGCTGCCGCCCTTAGCTTGAATGCGTCGGTTCGCCAGAAGTTGCGACGGTGTGCCCTCCGGGGTCGGATAGCTAGACGTTTAGTCCATAGGAAGGAGATTGTACAATGGTCGCTTTTGCCTATGGGTGGTAGAAGGATCGATTCTGAGACATCTGCCAGGGACGGAGTGAGCACAAGATAAAGAGTGTGCGGAGTCTGGCCGGGAAGAAGCCTAGTGGGCGATGTTATATGCTGGGAGAGAATCGTTTTGAGGACCGTTTCAAGGAGGCTGGTGTTAAATGACTCAGGTGAAAGGTGGCAGTGTAGTAGGTTCCAATTGACATGCGGGGCCTAGAAGTCATCCACAATAAGACAATCTCTGCTGTTTCCATGCATGTTGATAAAGTTTAGTACAGAGGTACCGTGTCCCCACGGGGCTTTGTAGATGACGCCAACCATAACTGATTTGTAGCCATTGTTGCTCGTACACCAGATTAGCTCTGCGCCACCAACAGCGTCGCTGTCGGCTCCTCTCTCCAGTGGAGAACTACGCCACCACCGCTCTAGCGTTAGATCGGTCAGTACGGAAATGTTGGTATCCTGAGATGTGGATCAAAGAGTCGGAGATGTCTGAAGTGAGCCAGGTCTCAGTGAAGGCCAACAGGCCAGAAAGTAGCTTTGCGGTAAAAGCGTGTACCTCGTCAAATTTGTTTCTGAGACTACGGACATCTGCAACTAACACCTGTAGTCCATTTTTTTACCATGTTTTTAAGTCCCGGGGAGGACGAACACTGGTTTCCAGCGAAACCCCATAGTTTATTGTCCGGGGGTGAGGAGAATAGGTCTCCAAGGGGTTTTCGGAGTCATTCGAACTACTCGAAAATCTACAATATGTAGGTCTGTTTCACCACTTCCCCGTCTTGTACGTAGTTCTTCTTCAGCCTTTTTCATTTTGACTCGATCTTCCGGTGAGAGGTCACGAAGTACATAGAATGGCTCACCTTTGCGACGCGAGGCCCTTCGCAGGGTGCGCCGGCATTCCTTCTCATCCCGGCAAACGATTTTAAGGGGGCGGTTTCTCGAGATATCTTCTTGTTTTTTACCAAGACGGAAGGCAAATACAATATTGATTCCTTGTTCGCCTTCATCAAATAGCAATGAGGTCAACCACTCGAGATTTTCTCTACTAAAGTCCTTGTTTTTTAACAGTAGTTTAATATCTCTACATAGAAAATTTGGCTTTGCCAGTATTCTTGTACTCTGAAAGTACTTGGAAGTGCAACATACTCGGAAGCTATTGTGTGCCTTAAGTTGTCACGACGTGGTTGTCGTGTTTCTCCGCTTGAGTTTTCCTTCTCGGAAGCCTTTTGTGGAAAGTGTGTTGAATAACTCTGAGCATAACCTGCCAGTATACCAGCGTTTGAGGATCTTACATTGTTTACCTACTGTTCGTGGTTTTCTCCTCGAAATATTGGCCTCTGTTTGAAGACTTTAACGCAAAAGATTCCGGCCTTTGTCGGTATCTCATCAATCGAGTACAAATCGGGTTGATATTCGTCTGCGCGAAGCTGATCAATCCCTTGCTCCTGCAGTCTCTCCCAGCTCCAGCGGAGAACCGCTTTTGAAGGATTTTATACAGAAAAGCCTGTTTTGGTCTTCGTTACCAATTTTCTTGTTCTGGTGAGTCCAAATCTGGGCAAACGAATCACTCCAGGTTCTCTCTGATTGCCGCTTATGTTGGCTGCATTGTAGCCTACCGTACTCAGGTTTACGTTCCTATTATCTGTTACAGTATTTCATATTTCATTATGGTAAAGGTATCCGGTTTTAAGTCGCCCTCGGACCCATTAACCGATTCGTCAGCTGTTTGTGGTAAAGCGAGTTGCTCAGAACCAGTTACTGGTTCTTCTGTGGGCAAGCAACGTGACATCTGCCGTTCTTGGTTCTATGAGGCTTGCACTGGGTTGGATAGACAGCAGTATATCCTCCTACAAAACAGCGATAACTTGCCTTATAATTGCCCTGGTTGTGTAGGGCACAAAGCATATCGTATAGTCCCAAATGACGAATTTGAAACTCTGGTGAATAGCGTGGGTACCCTTCTATCTTTGTTTAGTTCTTTAGAGGGGATGGTTGATCAAATCTTCCTGATTTTGAAGGTGCAGGCCTTCTCAGAATAACCGTGCGTTTAGGCGATTGCAGAAATGGTACGGCTTCGAAGGATTCACCAACTCTTGAGGCGCAGCCTGAAGATGGTAAACATCCTGACGTTATATTGTACTCAGTTGTGAGTGGGTA
>OX104067.1:6226405-6249395 GCA_944474145.2 Dicrocoelium dendriticum | reverse complement strand
ATCAGCTTGACCACACTTTAAACTGTCTGAATTTCTCGGTGCATGAGATAGACTAATTCCGTGTGGTTTGAAAGAGTTGATTTACCATGGTTTTCTCTTCTCGGCATGAACTCGACGACTGGCTGAGCCAAACTAGACTTGATGATCAACAGTCGTCTGGCTTCTTGTAATATCAGAAACATCCTGATAATGCAAACAGATGGATTTTACGTGATTGTAAGTCGGCGATGGAAATGATGGGAGCTGGCGATTTAAATCGGGATTATTTATTCCAGCAAATAGGCGATCTCTAAGGCATTCGTCAAGTTTGTCTCCAAGTGCACAAGAGGATGCTTGAGATCGAAGTTGGAGAATAAAATCACGAATAGACTGATTAGGTTGGCGGATCAGCAAGTTAATTTTACTCTTTCGGCAACCACGAAATTTTCCGGTAGTAAGTGAGATAAAAGGAGGTCCCGCAATTTGTCGTATGATAATTTCGATGGCAGCTCTGGGTAAGCCAGATTTTTTAGAAGCGTTTACGCCTCTCGTCCAATAACGGGTTAAAAAGTGGCCAGACTTAAGATCTTCGCGAAGGTCATCTTTTGTGAGCCACCATAACTCGAATCACTCCATGTATTCTTGTAACTCCCGGGGAGATGCATTTACGTTTAAGAATTCGATGGTTGTATTCATTTGGAAATAAACGCTGACTGCGACGCCAATTATGATGTTCTGAAACGGAACATAATTGAGCTCCGCCCAAACTAGTCACGACTCGGAATAAGAACACCAGAATTGTAATTCGAATTTCGCGGGTGTGTATTCTACATCAAAAAGGTGAAAAGTATAATAATAAACAGTCACTGCGTATTGTTTGTACAATTATCGCAACCTTGTAGTAATTAATTGCTACTTTACTTACCAATATTGCATTAGTATTACGCATGTTCAAGGCAAATATAACTGCATGCATTACACACTTGGACGTTTTAGAGGGTCGCCTGTACCGGGAGCCCAGGGAGCGATTCGAGAAGACAGATCGAGTTGCAGGGAAACTTTTATTAGTACAGTAAAAGATTCCCTGTTACCTGGCTATAAAGGAACGACACCGTGGACGCTCTAGCTAGGGGAAAGGAGCATGCACAGCACACAAGGCAGTCTCGAGTTTAAACCGAAACGAGCGCCAAGCAAAAAATGGCGATGAGCAAGTCAAGCATTCGAACTCAGCAATCAGTTCAACAAACCCCACCGGTTGCCTAAGTGTACAATAAAATAATTTTAGTTAGAAGTTTACACAGGCAAACCGGGGAATCTCCAGACTGCTTCAATTTTTCCCCATGGATCCCTAGACGCAAAGTAACGTGAGTTGAATATTAGCAGTGTGTGCCATTGACGGCACGCAGCTTGGTCGGCGATGGTGAGATGTTCTCACCTGGGCTCCGGGTATAACGCTAACTTCAGCTCCTGTGTCGACTAGAAACTCGGTGCCGGAAGTTAAATCCCCAACGCGGATGAGGCAACTTTGGTGTTGGCCGGTCGCGTCCGTCGCCGTTACGGACCGACAGAGAAGTTTCCCTGCTTCTCGGCAAAACTGCAAGACTTTACACATTTATGAGCTGCGGAACCAAAGCGCTGATGGTACCAACAGCTAGCCCGCCAGTTGCTAGACGTATAACCTTTAAAGGGCGATTTCGAGCGGCTATGACGACGACGGTTCATAGTAAGCTGTTGACCTGGCGAATACGTGTCGCAACTTGTGTTTGCAGGGCTTCCATAGTTGACTGTAAGCCAGTGATAGAAGTTCCCTGGGACGCGACGGCATTGATCTTGACGGCGTCGGCTTTTGATTATGATCGCTCAATAACTCGATCCGCTAAACTTGCTGGTTAAGCGAGTAAAACGGAGCTCACTGTAGCGAGAATCGCTAGCGTGTTTTCCGGTAGCCGCTGTAACCATGGTTCGCGAAGTAACGTCTCGTCCATGGTTAAGGAACCAAGGAGTTGCTGCAGCTTTAGTAGCAGGGTTTAGGGCAGTTTGTCGCCCAGCTGCAGATCGCTGAAAAGCTGCTGCAGGTGAACTTTCGCAGAGGGCATTACACGCTTGATCGTTTCCTCCTTGAGAGCCTCATAGCGGCTTTTGGTCTGAGAACTGATAACATCACGAACATGCATTGCTATCTCCTTGGAGAGATGGGACAGGAGCTTGCCATACTTCGCGTAGTCGGAAGTGATTAGGTGGTTGTACAACTCAGCCTCAAGATGAGCGAACCACAAAAGGGGATTCATACCCCAGAAAGGTGGTACAGAGAGAGATACAACGCTCGGCAGAGGCTCTACCTTAAGGTCTACAGATTCCATGACTTAAAGTGACACAAAAGTAGGCTACCGTATGCAAAATAAACCCCAAAATATGCAAAATAAATGGAATATGCTCACCGGAGTGAAGTTCGAAATATCCGGCGCTGAGATTGTTCCGGAATCGGGCTCACCAATTTAGTGAATCGTCTGTACCGGGAGCCCGGAGAGCGATTCGAAAAGACTGGTGACGTTAAAGGGAAACTTTTCTTGGTACAGTAAAAGATTCCCTGTTATCTGGCTATAAAGGAACGACACCGTGGACGCTCTAGCTAGGGGAAAGGAGCATGCACAGCACACAAGGCAGTCGCGAGTTGAAACCGAAACGAGCGCCAAGTAAAAATGGCGATGAGCAAGTCAAGCATTTGAACTCAACAATCAGTTCAACAACCCACACCGGTTGCCTAAGCGTACAATGTAATAATTTTAGTTAGAATTTTACACAGGCAAACCGGGGAATCTCCAGACTGCTACAATTGTTCCCCATGGATCCTAGACGTCTAGTAACGTGAGTTGAATATTAGCAGTTTTCTACACAGCGTGCACAGCTGCTTGAGTGGACACTAGTTTCCATTATTTGAAAACCGTTTTCCTGCACATCACGTCTGTGTTCCGTTTTGCGTCTAACAACGTCTAGACAGGACACCGAGAAGAAGCATAAAGATAACCTACGGTCTATTAACGGACGCTCGTGTTGACAAGCTTGTCACAAAAGAAAGCTTTTAGGGTATAAGTAACGGAAATCCAATGTTTTTAACCGACTTTTAAGACCGCGAATTAGTAAAATCCAATATCCATGAAAACATGCGACCTTTATTTGAATTTTGGCCTTACAATGCGCGCACTGTGCAATAGTGGACCTACGGGAGTGGATATTTCATTTTGGCGTGCTATACTGATCGAGATTTTTAGTTGAATTAACGTGGAAAACAGTATTTGAATAAACCCTTGAAACGAAATTTGACTATTGTCAAATTTCCTCTGATCCAAGACATCTTGGATCGATTAAAGCGGTTCTGGTCAAAGCGTCTTTGGCGCTTACTGGTAATTTTTCCAGTTTTAACCCAGTTTTGCACCCAGTTTTTGACTTTTTAGAGGTCGTTTAACTATTGCATACGTGTTATAAGCACGCCGTTTTCCACTATGTCGGTCTCGCAATGCACCGAGGCTGTTGTTCCTAATGGCTCGGATTCTGAGGTTATCGCACTTTGTGGCGGCCCAAGCTGCAATGTACCAGTAACTGACGATTCCGGCGGTATGCACTGCGATGTCTGCAACCGATGGTACCATCAACTTTGTACGGAGCTAAATACCGAGCAGTACGCAGCGCTGGCCTCTGGCGAAAAGTTGCTTTTCAGTTGTGCCAATTGCTGCAGCCGCCGGCAAGGCCGCACAGCCTTTCGTACAAGAGACGAATATCTTGATACCCGGCTGCGAAATGTAGAGCATTCGTTCTCGATGCTCTCTGAGCTTCGCAATAAGCTTGATCTGCTTATGGCGACGTTTCCGGTCTCCCACAAAGCAGATTTGATCGCTTACACTGATAATCAGTTTATGGAACCCATCATTATGTCACCGGTCCAGATGGTTGCCGACCACTAAAATGAAGCAGCTTCGGACGTCGTATCTAAACCTACGCTGATCGACGCCGAATTGCTGGTTCAAGGGGCACTTCGAGTTAAGCGAAGAGGAGCCAGAAAACCTCGTAAGCTCTCTGCTAAACAAGAAGTTGTTGTCTCGGCACCGGAAACAAGCCAAGTGTCTTTACTTGGCAAACCGTCTGACGGTTGCGCGAGGGCGAAGATCCCAACACGCACTACTTGTCAGCCGAAGTTGCCGGAAATCTTGGTTCTCACCGAGAAGACATATTCTGAAGGGGTGTTTGATTCTGCTCAAAGCGAAAAAGCCTCACGGGACCCTACTCCTGTTATCAAGAAGAAAAAGCAGACAAAATCTGCTATAAAGCATTCCGGTGAAATCGATGACCCTAACAAAAGTAAGACATCGACAATGGAGCGAAAAACATACACTGCCGTTGCTACATCATCGGAGGGGCTAAAGACAGTTCCATCACCAGTAGTGAAGCCACCTGATCCGAATGCCGAATCAAAGACTTGTGGGGTTAATACACCCCGTCGTGGCGATTCTTTCACGGATAGTAGCGTTATATTCCGTAACGCGGCTGAATCTACTGCTGTCCTTCCTGCTGATCGCATGTTGGACGACCTTCAATGGTTTAAAATGTGTGTGAGGAAGCTTCTTCCGCCTGGTTTTTCAAGCATTACTGTCAGGAAGCTGATTAGACTGGGGAACGTCCCAGTTAACGTACCAAACCCGCGACCGCGGCTACTTCGTGTGGCACTCTCTACCCCGGAGGAACGCAATGCTCTCATGCGGTAGATGGGTCTCATCCCGATATACTTGCATTCACTGAAACGTGGCTGTCTCAGGACATCACGGATGGTGAAGTACATCTATCTGGCTACGCACTATTTAGGTGCGATCGCGCTGCTGGCCGACAGGGAGGGGGCGTCGCTCTTTATGTGAGCTGTAAACTTGACGTTTTGAAGACTTGCTTATTTCAGTCGGCAGACAAAACTGTTGAAGCTCTATCGGCTGTTATTAGCACATCCTCGGCTCAGGTTACAGTTGTAATTGTGTATAGAAGCCCTGGGAGCGTATCCAAAGAGGTACTTGAATTCATTCGCTCCCAGTCCGCAAATAAGTGTTTGGTGATGGGCGACTTCAACCTCCCAGTGATTTGCTGGGCAGAGCTTGCTTGCGACTCAGCGTCAGGCACATTCGGCGCTGATCTGCTTGAACTTACGCTCCAAGTATCTTTGCACCAGTTCATTGACCTCCCCACTAGGTATATGGACGCCCAAGTACCGTCTATCTTAGACATTGTATTCGCTAAGTCACTCGATTTTGTTGGTGACATTACTTACGGACCTCCACTGGGTTCCAGTGATCATGTTTGTTTGCTCTTCAGTTGTACTCTGACTAGACGCTACCAGAGTACTGTTGAGTCTCGCCCGAACATATGGCAAGCAGACTATCAATCAATGAGAGCCAAGGCTTCTGATTTCCATTGTGAGATCTCAGAAGCAGATACTGTTCAGGTTGCCTGGGATAAATTTTAGTCCTACCTTACAGAGGTCTCTGCTCCCTTCATAACAGTCACAAGGAGAAAGGAGGCCCGAGCACAGCTGCCCTGGATAGATCCCACTGGCAGGCATCTGCTCACAAAGAGGTCTAGATGTTGGCGGACTTACCGAGACGCTCCGTCCACCGATACTTATGACAGGCACCGTAAAGCTAGAAAGAGGCGTAAGCAACACCTAAGAAATTCTAGGCTCAATTTTTAAAAAGGCTTAGCGGACGATGCTTCAGAGAATCCAAAATGCTTCTTCTCTTGTGTCAAAAGGCGCTGCGCTTCGAACATGTCAATTCCAGTGTTGATGCGTGATGACGGTACTCATGCGCATACGGATTATGACAAGGCCTGCGTACTCAGTGGGCAATATGCGGCAGCGTTTGTAATGGAAACCTCTTTGACAGGCGCTGAGCTGGTTTGCAGGACCCCAGAGGGTTCAGAACTATCTGAATTTATTGTAGCGGAGACGGAAGTTCGTAGGCTGTTACAAGGGCTGAACCCTTCTAAGGCCTCTGGGCCTGATTTAATTCACCCGAAACTGTTACATGGGTTGGCTGCGGAACTAAGTGGACCGCTCGCTAATGTGTTTCAGAAATCTCTTGACAGCTGTGCATTGCCTTCCGAATGGAAAGAAGCTGTCATCTGTCCCATCTTCAAACATGGGGACAGGGGTCTTCCTGCAAATTACAGGCCAGTTAGTCTGACGAGTGTATTAGTCAAACTCCTCGAGAAACTGGTGAGAGATTCATTGGAGAGTCATTTGAGTAGATTTAATCTACTTAGCAATGTACAACACGGATTCCGGAAGGGATTTTCGTGTCTGACGAATCTGTTGGTGGCTCGCGAAAATTGGGCGGATGCAGTGGATAACGGCCACACATTGGACGTGCTTTTCGTCGACTTTTCGAAGGCATTTGACAAGGTACCCCATTTGAGGCTCGCGCAAAAGCTGGCCGCGCCCTTCATTGGGTGACTGCATTCTTAGAGGACAGAGAACAGTGTGTACGGGTAGGCCGGGGCCTATCATTTAGGCAGTCTGTCCTCAGCGGCGTGCCGCAGGGCTCGGTCCTTGGACCGCTGTTGTTCTCTATCTATGTGAATGACCTACCCGCGGAGCTTGAGGTACCATCGCTGCTATTTGCTGATGACCTAAAGCTGTGGAACATTGTTGATGTTCCTGGGGGTTCCGAAGCTATTCAGATAGCGTTGGATAAGCTTTGGGACTGGTCTACTTTATGGCTACTGCCCATAAATCAGACAAAGTGCTCCGTTCTTCGAATTGGAAGGGGTTGTCCTCCTGCGAAGTACGTGGTCGGTGGGGTCGAACTCCCCCGTGTATCTAGCCAGATTGACCTAGGCGTCGTACACTCTTCGGCTTTACACTCCGGCGACAACTGGAAGAAGGCCGCAAGCAGGGGTTTTCGCATGTTGTGGTTAATCCGACGTTCGTTCGAAGTCTTGACGGGCGGTATCTTTACGAGGCTGTTCTCGGCTTTCGTTCGTCCTCATCTGGAATACTGCGTCCAGGCTTGTCCGCCCTGCCTCGTCCGGGACAAATTGGAGCTGGGGAGGGTTTTACGAGTGGGTACTAGGTTAGTCGAGGGATTACGGGGACGGACGTACCCCGAGCGTCTACTTAGTTTGGGAATGCATGCAATGCACTACCGAAGGCTTGGAGGAGACCTAATCCTAACCTACCGTATCTTGACTGGGAAGGTTGGTCCAGGTTTATCTTGGATATTCAGTCCCGCTAGATTGTCTGTTCTACGCGGTCATTCGTTGAAGCTGGACAAACCGCGGTCCGATCGGATTAGGGCGGAAATCCGGCTGTCACGCAGAGTCATCGACCGCTGGAACATGCTTCCGGAAAGTGTTATCAGGGAATCTACGGTTAAGGGGTTTGAGCGGCAACTTGACGCTCTTGGGTGGCAACACGAAACCTTTCCATTTTCCTGAGTAACTCGCATCTTCGTAATTCGATTTTCTTTTCTCTACTTTTCTTCACGGATTGGTATTATTTTCTTATTTAAGTGCACTTACCTATTCTGTACCTTCGATTTCTCTTCCCATCTTTTGCTTACATCACGTGACTGCCACAGCAGGGACTGCTAGGGCAGGAAACGTGGGCATTACCTGGTTGGCCAGGGTGCGATACGGGTGTTTCCGTTTTAGATCCATCAATAACTGAGCACTTCATCAATTCCTGGCTCAACGATCCACTCAAGATGGAACACTCACGGGATCCTCCTATCGTTCCAGTCCCCATCTGAACTGAACTGAACTGAACTACTTAATTTACCATATTTGCAGCATTTCGTAAACCGTGTTTACAAACCTCCGAATAGTCGGCTCGTGGTTGGTAGCTTATTAGCACACTGAAACACAGTTTTAATGGTCAACGGATTAGAATGACAGAGTCTAGAAGTAAATTGCTTCACTCCAGTTTGACCAATCAACAAACGGCACCATTTTCAAAGTGCTCTGCTCAGTCTGCGACTACCGGGCAGCATTAACCATTCCCTTGTCGTACCCGAATCCGTTACTCTGTGTGTGCTACTGCCCGGTACTTTGAAACATTTCGAGTTAGAAATTGCAGCAGGAATTGTGATTCTCTATATGGCATGTGTCTTTCTGCCCGTTAGTCCACTTTACTAACCTACTCTATTTTACATATAGGCTGGCGTGTGCATTGTACTCTCGTTGGCCCTTGTAGACCGAAATGGATGCGCGTTGTGGATAATTTCTACTATGAAAACTCTCCGGTTTGGATCCTATTTTGCTGACGTCTTCCAGGATACACAAAGCAAACTAAGGTACTATTGTTTGCGACAGCCTGATAAACTTGATCGCATCGCGAAGTACATTTACAAGCGGCTAGCCCAAGACGTTCATCGGCGTAATGACTCGTGAGTTTCATTCACCTATTATTCCTTCCCTAGCCACATGTACATCGCAATAGATGCAATAAATATGCTTCTTGGAGGATACCAAGGGCATCGTTTGGTTTTAGCTCAGGTGTTTTTGCAAATGGTACATCTTTTGCTTCAAACCAACAGGGCTGATCTTCAAATTCTTGCCACAAATACTGTATGTCACACGGTTTTAGTTACCTTCGATCAGTTTGTAGAATTTTCTCAAATCGAAGATGAAATTCCAAACTATCCTAAGGAATACAACGATCTAATTGATCACTTTACATCTATGGCCCACGCGTCTTTGCCGGATGTCAAAGAACGCAACAGGTTTGGTTTAGATTTTCCAGCTTTACCTGTGTTCAGGGTTAGAAGAGCTGGAATATGCGGCATTCAAGGGGTTGTAAGGAAAACCGTCGGTGGCCAGCTGCACATTGACGTTGTCCATGGGCCGAACATGGATAAAATCATCCCCTCCTTGCTGCTCAATATATGCGACAGGTGAGCGCCTTCAAACACATCACAAGAAAGCCCATCGCATCCCATTCCTTCGCTTCTTAGCGTTTACACACCTGATTCTCACAATTTTAGCTCCATACTACCAGCTCTTATAATTATCTCAGTCACTACTGGAATTACGACCTGTAGCCGGCCTCTGTCGGTTCGTTATATTCTACCTGGCATGCAAAGCGCGAGCTATTCAGAGATGTCATTGCTCAGATTTAATAGTCCCCAAAAATTTCTCTGTTCTTATTGTCTTTCGTTATTCGTCAGAAGAATATTGTTTGGATAAACCTGTTGCTGTACCATCACCTACCACCCATCGGTTATTTGCTGCACTTTTTCTTGTGTAGTGAGCGACGAGTCACTAATGGACTCTACTTGACTAGCGCATTAACCACAAGCAAAGTACAAAAGGCGACCGCATTCAGCAATGTAGTCATGAAAACGGTAGTTATCACTGCCTTTAATATTTTTTAGATGATTGCCCTTCATTTATCTACCCTCACCTTTTTTCATCTTTTCAGTTCACATATTGTGTTTGCCTTCTAGTCACTTGCCTCCTTGGTTACCTATACAATCGTAATGCGAGCGAAATCGGTCGACTTCGCAGTACTTTCACTTTTTTTGGTCGAAAAATGTACTTAACAAATTCATTGCTGCTTGCTTTTCGCTGGGGCATGGTATTCAGGGAGTGGATTGGCCCCTTTTAGTTAACGACCGTATGTAACTCGTGTGAACTGAATATTTATTCACCGACTTCCAATGTTTGCGACTCCCTGAATTCGCACTGCTACTTTGCGAGCAGGCTATTTCGCCAAGACTTGGGGTGGTGTCTTTTAAGATAACTCTCTACTTCGGTTTGAGTAACCTGGTAGTATCACGAGAGTATGTGGGTGTTCTCCGAGCTGGCTGATTTGGCTGCAAACGTTTCATCGTCGGACTAGGCGACATCGCACTGATGATGTCGTCTAGTCTGACGATGAAACGTTTGCAGCCAAATCAGCCAACTCGGAGAACATCCGCATCCCGAGCTACAAATATTTTCACGGATTTCTGGTAGTATCATGCCCACTGCGGAAACCATGGATCGTTCGTCTGATATATCGCGCTCGCCTTCTTTAGCTTCCGCTACTGACGCACTTCCTTCGCACATCACTTGTTCATTTGTTACTAGTCACTTAATCGTTACCACCTAATTCCTATTCTAGTGACTCCAATCCCGACGATTTTTCGACGCCAATAGCGCTCGTCCAGTGGCCCTCCTGCCTCTCTTTTCGTTCCATCTGACATGTACGTGCGCTCATGCGGATCGGGCAGCGCACCTGGGAATCCCTCGCCATCGAGGTTTACTGTCTATCCGAAAAGCGTCTGCAAAATCCCAGTACTCTGATTGAGTCGAGATCTTTCACCGACCACGGAGCCATATTACACCTACGTTTATCTGGTAACACAGGAGCATCTGCGGCAGTCTTGGCTGGTATTGGTGTAACGCTAAGCAGCAAAGCTGAAGCGGCACTGCTGGACTGGTTCCCGATTAAAAGCCCTGTGTGAAGTTCGGTTTCCAGAATCAAATACGATCAACCTGTGTGAGGGGAGACGCAATTTGTTTGTGATCTCAGCTTACGCTCCGACTGACTGCAGTTGCGACTCAGTCAAAGCTTGCGAATCTAATATTGTTGTCCTTGATGTGGATCTCAACGCACGTGCCGGTCGTCTGCTATCGTGTGAAAGTCACTTCGGTGGTCACGATGCGCTCGATGAGAGCCGTTCTGATAATGCAGTTTGACTACTTACACTGTGTGAGGACAATCGTCATCATCATCTTCCGGAATTCGAGATGATGTTCCTCTACTTGGCGGCCCTTTTTTGCGTCTTAATCATGGTCTCAGACTGATTTTTTCGCAATTAATTTCGGATAGCCGGCTAGTGTAAAGAATTGCTGACCAATCTGATTCACATTTTTGAACTCAGGCAATGGTCTTGTCGCTGCGAATATCTGCATGAGTTTCGGAAGGTCTCCGAAAACAGCACTGCAAGGTAGGTTGCGCATGCCAGTCCATCGACTCCCTCGACGTGCGTTTTTTGCTCGCCGTGGGTGCGCATGGAAGAAGAGTAGGTTGGGGACCATAGGACAGTGAACATGTTTGGTTGGTTATAGTTGTTGACATGGCTATGAGCCGATCTCAGTGCGTTCGTATTGTGAGTCCTTTGTCCACCCCCTTCCGCTTACCACCAACCATGATCTCGATTAATAGGCTTAATATGACTTGCGGCACAATAGCCGGCTGTTAGCTCTCCGGAACGGTGTCCATCCGTTACTGGCGACTCAGTCGGCGTGCCTCACTTTTTTTCTTTGTATTGCGACACCATATCTGATGTGTTTTCTACCTAAAACTAATGCGTATAATGATGATGAGATGCAAACGAACAGTAAACTCTTTCGGTTAAGCAAAGCTATCGACCTTCCTTGGCTGATACACCCAGCTACGACTCATCGCAAAACATTGATGAACACTGGACGTTCATGCAGAAGACTATGGTCTCTTCCGAGCAGTCTGTGATCCTACTCAGCGCCCTTTGAAAGCCTGAATCTCTACGTGCTCTTTGGATCTATTTGACCGCCACAGAAATGTCCCAGCGAAATGTAATAATAATGAGGTGCGCCGGTCTGTCAGTCGAGGGGTGGCCAAGCTATGACTTGGTCAAAGGAATGAAATCCCTAACTTCGAAGCTTGCGTCGCTTGGTGTCTCCCGGCTGCCTGGCTATGGTCCGAATGACGGTGAACACGTTTGGTTGGATACACTAGTTGACATGGCGGGGCGCAAGCCTCAATAGCGTTTGTGTTGTGAGTTCCTTTATCCCTCTCCATCCCGCTTATCTTCCCTCTCCAAATTCGATCTCCCTCTTGACGCATAATATGTTAATAAGTAGTCTGTCGCCTGTTTTTTAGCGTTCTATTATTTTCAGGGTTTTGTTTTCTTCGTTTATCTTCTCTTTATGTATTGCGGCACAATAGTATGTTTCTCACCTTCAGCTTTTGTGTAAGGCTGTTGATAATGTTCTGTCAGTAAGCAACTCAAACAAAGCCTACGTTGTGATCGCGAAACATCGTGCTTTTAGCGTGCTTCGGAGATGGTGGTCACTGCCCTTTGGCAATATTCGCAAGCTCTTCCGGTCCGTAGCTTTAAGGATCATAAGTCTGCTTTGTAATCCGAGGGCGCGGTTCCACCCCGTGTTGAAACCGAGTGATCCTCACAGTGTCCTTAACCCATGTGCGACTGGCAGTGGTTGCGCGGCAGCGAAGCGTCGGTACTGCGTACTGGCGTACTGCTGATGCCATTTTCCAGCTCATTCGATCCACTGGCCACAGAAAGCCTGGTGTCAGTTGTCGCGTAACGCCCTCCGAGAATCAACTGTGAAATGTGGGCTGCGATCAGCATCCATTTTAATCAGACGTAAACCTCTTTACAGGACACTACGCTCGGTTGAACGATTTCTATTTGCTCTCCATTGATTATCCGACTCTGGCGGAAACTTCGTACCTTCATCGATCTAGTCAGTCAGTCTTGCCGGCTCACAAGTCCATTCTCGCTCACCCATGTAAGCGTTGCTGCTCGGCTGTCGGCGATTTATCAGCTTTTAGACTGTCAGAGCAAATTCGTTCAGCTCGCCCTTTCTATAGGCAACCAGCATCCCCGATGTGATATTATATCACATCAGTGAGACTATTTACGAAGCGCATGGTTCGCCGGTTGCTAATCTACAGAGACCCTTGGATCGATTGGCCGAAAATTTCTATTCCAACTTCAATTGGCCCTCACCGTCCACTTGTATATCCTGCAAACCCAGCTTCCCTCCCTGGGTCTTCATACTGGATTCTTCCATCCAGCGAAACAGAAATCTATCTTGCGATTCGACACCTGAAACGATACAAACCTGCCGGCTTAGACGGACTTCCTACACAGCTGTTCAATTATGGAGACACAGTTGTCATCCGCCGGCTAACCTGATTGTTCTCCGAAATCTGGGCGGATCTGTTTTCGTCTCGATTTTTGAGAAGTGTGTTCTCACTTCGTGCGCTAATTACCGCGCAATCAGTCTCATTATAGTTGCCTTGAAGCTATTGGTATCCATCCTGCTTGGTAGGCTATTCAGGATTCGTGAATCACACTACCGGGAAGAACAAGTCGGCTTCCATCCTGGTCTTGGGTGTGTGGATCAAATATTCACGCTCCGTTTAAACATTGAACACTGCCACCCATACCAGAGGCCTACCACCGTTGCATTCTTAGACATACATGCATCATTCGATTCGTTTGACTGCTTTGCGCCATGGCGTTGTTTACTAAAAAGCACAGGGTACCGAACAGGTATGCTACCATCCTGCGCGCACTCTACTCTATAGTAAACTTTCTTCGTCCTTCGCTGTCAATAGCGGTGTACGACAGGACTGTCCTCTGTCCCCGTTCCTCTTCAATTTTGCGATTGAAGACGTCCTGTCGAGAGCACTGGAAGGTTACGAACATTTTGGACTTCAGCTACTACCGAGTAAGCAAGCAACCGACCTAGATTATGCAGTGTATGCAAATCATTCTAAACCGTTTGGCGATTGAGGCATCTAAATATGGAATGTGCTTCGCCCAGTCGAAATGCAAAGTGCTGCTCCAGAATTAACACGCCCCTTCTCATGCGCACTTTTGAATCTGCACAGCTTGAATACTTTGATAGCTTTGTGTACCTAGGCAGCTGCGTGTCTCCTGATGGCACTATCAGCAAGGACATTTCTCTCCGCATCGCCAAACCCCAGTTCTCCTTTGTCAACCTGCAACACTTGTTACGTCATCGGGATGTCTCCATCTTGGTATAGGGTTGTGTTTACAATGCCACCGTTCGGGCAATGTTGCTATAAAGCAGTTAGTCATGGCCACTTCGCGTAGATGACATGCACTGGCTCTCGACGTTTGATAATGGGTACTTAAGAGAATTGCTCGTGTGTGTTAGAAACAACGTACACGCAACCTTGAGCTCTGACGTCGTGTCTTAAGGGATGTGAGTATTCCCTTCAAGAAGATGATTTTATTGCGCCAGTTAAGATGGTTTGGTCACGTCCTGCGTATGTCAGCTGAGTGTTGTCTCCATTGCGCTCTTTTCGCTCGCGCAGAACTTGGCTGGAAGAGACCACGTGATGGTCGGCCGTCCACGTGGCGACAGCATGTGAACTCGTTGAATTCACGTTTTGCTGCCCTTAGATCCACACGTCTGTTTGGTTGGGGATCACAGGACGAGGAGTGCCGATGGCTGTAAACAATGCAGGGTATGGCGTGCAGTCCAAACCAATGGAAGATCTGTGTACATGCTTGCTTAGATTCAGATGCTTAATGCTTAACAATTGAAAAAGACAAAACAGTATGTGCAAAATAACAGTTTTCCACTTTTTCTTTTATTGTGGTACAATAACTGAAGTGTTTAACTTACCTTCAGCCAATGTGTTATAATGATAGTGTAGTATTTACATTTATCTTCCTACAGTGACTTCCAAGATTTTGTTTGGTCCTATGTATATTCATTAGAATTGCTAATACACCTACCTAGATCTTAAGCTGGATAAATGTATTCCATTTTATTTTATTTGCTCAGTTCTGTGATTCTGCTGCATACTCCTTGTCAACTTCGCGCGTTTATATCCTTTCATATCCGGTGTCAGTAGTTTGATATCCCGGTGTGGCTGTGCTTGTTGTGGATGTGGACAAGGCGCCTACCTGCCTAACACTATCAAGCGCCTGGTGGCCGAGTGGTCTGCGCGCTTGGTATGCAACCATACGGTCACCGATTCGAATACGCGTAGGTTTGGGCATTCTCGCGGTATACTCAGCCCGCACGTGACTGTTAGTGGTCGCGCGGCAGCGAAGCACCGTTACGGCGTACAGCTGACACATTATTTATATATTATTAACACTTTGCGCCACGATTATTGGCTACAAGAATTTTAATTAACCACTGACCTCTTCCAACCGAGCGCTGCGCTTCTGATACTCCTTCAGAAACCTGTGAACCACGGTCTATGTTGAGCTTCAGCAAACCAAACCGTCAACGAAGAACTGCAGAAATTCAGCGGCGCGCCTAGTGAACCTGGATACCCGAACAAATTTATCCAGAAGCATCTGAGAGTACGTGCGCATAAGCCACCTAGGAGCATTGTCCCGATGGACTTTTCATGCATTTAGCATTCATGGGCGATGCTGCAGCTGATACGTTATTCCGACGCTTAAAAGACGCTGTTTAGAAGAGCTTATGCAGCTCGTTTGCGAATAGCTTATTACAGTAAGCTATTGCTCGCCAGGCCATTGAAAGGTGAACTAACCACCTTGGCTCGATCAATGCCTATTTATCAATACATCGGCCACACTTCGAGGACCCGTGAGCATATCCTAATGTGGTTCTACAGACGCGAAATGAAGGTTTCAAAGATTTCAGTTCCGTTACACCCTGTCTACGCAGCATGAGAGCATGCTCTATTCATTGCCTGAACGTTACTCGCGATGCTTCCGCAAACAACTGCTATCTATTGCCGAGGCCACATATGTTTGTTACTTGAGGCCCGAGCTGTGTTCAAGAAAATACCTGCGTCCTTTTATGTTACCCTGGCTGACGAGCACCGTTACTTAACTATCATTCGAGCTGTCTATCTTAGTTTTTGCGAGTGATTGTGCCTATTATTCCCTTTGTTAATTGAGTACAGTAATAGTAGCTGTTTCTAAGATTTTTGGATCCATCGTTCAAACTGCGTGTAATCAATATTTAGCTCTCTGGCACTTCTACCTATCATCATCATGTAAGCCAAAGGTTTGATGTGACTTTACCCAAAAAGTACTCCTTCCAGTGATGAATGTTGAAATCGCTCAACAGATATGTGAGCTTCCGAACCAGGATAGCGAAAGCGGATATATGCCTTCGTTTTGTAGAGGATTGCATTTCAAATATTGAAATTGAACAGCGTGCACCGCTGATACAAACGATCGAGGAACTGGATCTGTTGAGCCATGATTTTACCGGATCTGTGACTATATATTGGGATTACGGAAAAGGTATCTGGTACGCCGTTCCATATTGGACAGCTTCACTGAGTGGACTTGTATACTGAACCAAAGGTGGCTCAACTCTCCAATCACACCACGCCTGTTGCGATGTCTCCTTGGATGCCCGTGGTTTTGGGTAATTATAGGAATGATACGTGTTATAAACCTTCCGCGAGAAATTGTCATTTCTTCTTGACATTGCGCTGTGTTGGAGAATTACTTTTTGAAGGCAAGGGCTATTTGCTCAAGAGATAGGCTTCTATCTTCCGTAGTACTTACATGATGCCGCTACCACACACGAGCAGTCGTTCGCAAGTATCGGTTACTGAAAGCTGACAGTCGTACAAAATTCTGCGCTTGAACAATCCTATTCTCGTTACTGCAAACACGACTTCATGGACGGTGGTGATGTATATTCTGCTGTTGAGCTTCTAGTTGACGTCGCGATACTGCCGCTTTTTGCATTTCAAACGCTGTTTTCTAATGTGTTTACCAAAATCCACACCACACGCAGATCATTTTCTCCGTCTCCGATTAGTGCAAGATCTATTAACAGCAAGCTTCACTTCCTACATATTATTGCACAGTTGAACATTCCAAGAGCGGTCCTCGTCACTGAAACACTGTTCTACTATTACGTTGGATTTCATTCTAGCGACCCCTAACTGCCAACTACTTCATAAAGATTGTTCCACAAGATTTGGAGGTGGCTGTCTTATATATCTCCGCTGCGCATTTGCAGCGGCGTCTCTTGACTGCCATGAGCTAGAAAACGTCTCTGCATCTCTGTTGTTAGTTGTTAGTGACGTTTCCCGCGGTATACTTCTCGTCTGCATTGCCAACCTTCCGCGTGCCCCATTCCGTAATCTTGGTACTATCTGTTCCCTGCTGTCGTACGAAACATAACATACTAGGTGGGGACTTCAATTACCGAATTAACTTTGGTCACCAAATCCGTCTTTTTTCTGTTAACTACAGAATTCCTGTAGTTTGTAATGACGGGTTTGGACACAATGGGTTGCAAAACTTAGTAGATAAACCAACGTGATTGACTTAATGCGTTATAAACCATCAGCGCAAACATCGATCTGATGAGCCGACTCCATTGTCATCATCCTCAACATCCACAGCGGTACATCAGCCAATTGAACTGATACTTCGCTGGCCTACAACCACGGTGAACTAGGGAACGAAGAACAATAAAATGGAGAGAAGAGGGACCTACTGTAAAACCTTAATACCCTAAACAAGCACTCGCGGTCAAGATGCCTACACCTTGTCAACAACATACCATCACAAATAGCTGGCTATCGTGCAAAAATAAGACGGCATCGTGGAGACAATTTCCTTGCGGCTTTCACTGCTCCGCGTCAAAATCAACCATTACCCTGCAGCTAACTCAGCATCAAACACACTTTAAACAGGCAGTCCGACTAGGAGATGACAGCAGACGCGCCACTGGTGTCGGCTGCGAGCGCTGTCCTGTAGAGTCTCTAACCAAACACAAGGCGAGTCATGTTGACCCCTTCGTGGAAGGCGAGACGGACCGACGGCACCGAGTTTGGTCCTTAGTGACTTCCTTTTCCGCTGCCAACTCAACTTATTTCCACTTCGAGCTTTGCGCAACTCCACCTCTGGCAAATCGAACAAGGCCCTCCTAGTTAAGCGGTGTCCCAGCGTACGTAGTACGGGCGCTAGCCGACTCTATTTATTTAGTACTATCTGTTGTTCTAAGGAACTAGCCTGTTTATCACTGCTTAGTACTCGCTTGCGCTAGCCGAACAGATTCCACATGGTGCCAGCTGGGTGGTTCGGGTTAACCCTGTACCAGCGAGTGATTCGGCGGCAGTGTCCTGAAACGTGGTGGTTTTTGCCTGGTAAGCGTTCTCCCTATAAAAAGCCAGAAATGTCTGTTTAACAACACTGACGTGGCGTATATGATTCGCCGCTAAATAAAGCCACTGCTTCATGCTTTTCCGGAGGATCTTCCCCCACTCACGGACGGAAGCCGGTTCGAAGATATTATTTGATCTCTTCCTCTGTTGGTGAATTCACCGAACACAACCACAACTTCAGCACAAGTACCAACTTCACTCAACATTATTAATGACCCATGCACTTACATACATGCATAAAACATCAGTACATATTGGTTACCTAGTAACACGTCACAGTTACTGATTACACGCTCTGTATTACTATGATCATGCCTTGTTAGATGTGTCCCACACTGTCGGAAATAAAACATTTATTTATTTCTCATCCTTGCAGACACGCTGGTGCCATCCGACACCAGCAATGCTGCGCAGACAACGGTGATCGAAGGGGGCCAAGTCTCGCTTCCCTAGAGTAGGACGGCCCTTACTGTGGCCTTGTATGCACGGTCTTATAGACTGGGGGAAATCCCTTTTGTTACGCCACAGATGTGGCAGATTCAAAATGGCAGTTCTAACTTTTGCAGTGAGTGAACTGACTTCAGTTGCTATGTGCCCATCATTCTTGATACAGCTGCCAAGATAGGTAGAGTGATCGACTACTTCGAGTTCTTCGCCCTCTGGGGGCCATGAAGTGGCTGGCGGTCCTGTAACAGCGCTTTGCACTCTAAAGGTGCGAAGCGCATGTCAAATAATGGGGCCACTCTAGACAGGTTATTCAGGGTTGATTGTGCTGCCCCAACATCATTGAAAAGCAGGACAATCTCGTCCGTATGATCAAGATCAACTAGCTTTTCACCAGGCAGCACTTCAACGCCTACATCGTGAGGCTCCGCAAGGGAACACTCCAAGATGGAGTGCACGACGAAGTTGAACAGAAATATCCCAATTTATCTTCAGTATCAAAGTGAACATCAACATGGACGCGCTCTCAATATTTCATCCTGAGAATTAACTGGACACATCTCCAACTTCCCACTGGTAGGCATATTTTCTGTCCACCAACGTTTGCCCAACAGCAGCACAGTTCTTTGCTAACCTCCACCATGTCAAAACCTATCTCACTTCACAGGTGAAAGGTGGTGCTTACGACTCCAAGAATCCAACTGAACAGTTACTCTACCTAAAAGCGCGAAAATTGTCAACGCGATTTCACAAGACTAGAGACTTCATACATATTACGACCGCTCTAGTGGATCATCAGCTTGCGCGTGTTTAATCGATGCAACTGCGAAATGAGGAAGAATATGTTATACGAATGAATTGCAAAACAAAGGAACTCATTACTATCTTTTGTCGTGGAACAAACAACAGCCTTTACTTGTTCCCGGGGCTAATGAATAGGCATGGTAAACCCTAATCCCCCGCAAACCGTTGCCAACAACTTCACTTCGAGCCTTTCTGATTGTGACATCTGAAGCACAACTTGATGCTCTTACGCAATTTGCTATATCAGAAAAGGTACTGCCTGTTTGCTTTAGAGATGAGGCATAATAACCCTCACAAACTCCACAGCAGTTGTACGCGACTTGTACCAGTAAACATAACAACCATGCGCTCTAACCATTTTCTTAACAGATAGGCCGTTTTGTGGAACGGTCTGCCAACCACGATTAAGGTATAGGGAAACCCCACACTAAAAACGATAGTTTCTTTGATTTGGTAGTGGTATTATCCATGTTCTTATCTGATGAAATATCCCAGGGTGAATGCAAACAACATCCATCAGGCCGACAATGGCTTTAAATACTCACAAATGCAAGAACACGGTCATTTCTATGTATACTGGTATGTTCCTATTTTAGAATCAGTTTCTCGCACTTTAGAGCAATCTACGTATATTAATATCATTATGAAACGCCTCTGGCTAATGGATACAAGGTGGAATTCGTCGCGGAACTTCCTCTCCAATATTGTCACTGACCAGTGTACAACTCAATTGATAAGTAAACCTACTCACTTACTCCAGGCCGTCACCTGTAATAGTAAGCGCGTGCGTACACGCTTGTCAATCCTGAAGCAAGATTTTACACTTGAATAGGGTTTCCATCGCTCAAGATGCTTTGGTTCGCATGACTCTCCGGGGGAAGGTTAACACCACTCATCCGTACCTAATCCAGTTTTTTCTACTGAATATGACTGTTGTATAGTCCCCTGATTGCTTTGCTTCTTGATTCATCCTTTAGAGGTAATCTGTGCATTCGAATTTCGTGCGGTTGTATCGCCTTCTGTCAGAATGTGCTTTCACGAAGTCCTCCTTTGGGCTACCTTATCTATCAAAATCACAACAACCATGCGGTCATCAAAAGGAGCTTTGTAATTATCTTTTGAAGTTCTCAGAGTTACGTGCGGATTCGTATGGCTATTTTGACTGGGATCATTATTTCTTTTAAACACCTTACAGAGCCGAAATCGATCCCGAGGACAGTCAGGAAGATCCGTCCCAGGAAGCTATTTTTGTCTTCAAGGATATTGCCCGTCGCGCATCTTATCACAATATTGAGCCTGTTGTCGCCTCCATTTTAATGTAAGTGGTAACGTCCATGCTTGACTGCAACTTTCCCCAACCAGCTTATCTTATTTAATCGATGAAGAGACGTCTATGACCTTATTCACTAAGCAACTGGATTTGATGGATGTTTGACCCTGTTTGCGTACCCCGTTCGTTTATGTACATTCAGAACCATTTTCGTCACAGTGTCAGCAACACTTAAGTCAGTTTGATCACTGGGTTCAACAACTTGGCAATTGACTTATTTCCACCAATTTCTGCTACCACTTACATAGTCGCCTATTTGATGCTGGAAGAGCGAGTGTACCGCTCAGCACCAATATATTTCGCACCAGGCGCAGATAGCTAGACCACGTGTTGCGCATGCCAGCCCACCGAGTCCCGCGTCGTGCGTTGGTTGCGCGCCCGGTGTCTGGATGGAAGAAGAGGAGGGGTGGCCAAGTGTTGTAACGCTGCGTTCCCTATGATCTCCGCCACGCCAGCCCAGCCGGGAAAGAAACAAAACCGAAGCCCATTATACCGAAGTATATTAGGTACATATCATGGTTCATTTTATAGGTCACAATCTATCATCTCCCGTAGCAACCTTTTACATGCTGACGGTCTGAGTTTATCAGCTACCGGAGTGACTTAACTGTGTTACCGCCGATCGGGTAGCAACCCGTATGATGTATTGATTTCCTCTGCTTCCAGTGTGACTCAGCCCTGATACCGCCGGTCGGGTAGCAACCTGTGTCCCGATGATAGGCGTCTCAAAACCGTGTCACGTTCTTATGCCGCGCACTCCGGTTATCTCCCTTTTCGAATTGAGTCTGCTTACGTACTGTTTGCACTGAATTTCGTTCATAGGTATTCGTCTTGGCGTCAACTTGTAGCAATTATGGTACTCTTCGCTTTCGGATCGGCCTGCATTGTGTATCATCTGATGTTTGCATGTTCTCTTGTGATCCACGTAGCCGTACAGCTTCCTCTTCCATACCAAACGTGTCTAGCAGGATATCTCACGGTAAGGATGGTAATTCCGAGGAACTTTGAATCTTGCCGTGATTCGGCCTCAGCTGATTGGCGCGCGTGACCCACTTCTCAGTTCCTACCATTAGGTCGTAAATGATTTGGCCCTTTCTGCTTGTCACTCTTCCTGACGACCACCTCCTCGGTCCTTGGAAGTCTCGCGCGCACACCATATCACCAATTTTGGAATGACGCGCCCTGTCTCTTCGATTTCCCCCCAGATGACAACTGTAATGCTTTTCTTTCCTGATATGTACAAGGCGCTTTGATCTGGATACTGGTTTAGTGACTGACTTGAAGTTCAGGGCAGCAATAGCCATTCTGTAGCATTCTGGACCAGGTTGGAACATTGCTTCGTGGCGTCTTTCCATCTGCGAAATCTGACCTTGAACTGTCGGACTTGATATCGATGGCTGCGACAGCTCGATGACTTGCGGCGGCTGACATACAGTGTTTATTGGCTGATCAAGCAATTTCAACTCCTCCATCCAGTCGAGTTACAGCAACTATATTCCCGGTCGGTTTGTCACAAAGCACGTTGTGTGGCTTTTTTGGCCTCGGAAACCGACTTGGCAGTTCAATTTAGCAAACAATTTTTACTTACCACCTGAAACATTCCGTGCCGTACGAGTGTCGACCGCTCCTGCCTGCGCCACGTGTCGCTAGTGATCAGAATGATATCTGAAACAGTATCAACTTGTAACTTGACTTGCTTGCCATTTATTTTCACCATGGTGTACTTAAGCCTGTTGACGCCATCAGCCTTGAAAGTCGCAGTGATTGTTCTGATTCCATCGGGCCGTCTGAACGGTGTGGCATTGTTGCGCTTCTTTCCGGACAACGTAGAACTACGTACCAAACAACACGACTCTTTATGACCTCTTCTGCCGCATCGGTTGCAAACGTGATTCTTAGATGGCCAGTATCTAGCAAAATGACATTCTCTACAAAACCAACAAGCAGAGAGAGGTTTGGAATGTGATGGACTCAAATGAGTTGATGCTTTTTGGGGAGCTCGGTTGACTGCAGAAATGAGGTCGTGCTCGTTCGTATTGGACAACTGCTGAATCATTGATGTATCATACTTCAGGTTCGTCATTCTCTGGCACTCACCGGTCACTTGCTGCAATGTGATGTCAGGATTCTGTTCAATCTTGCTCAGTATTCTTGTTCGTATGTCCGCATCTTTGGCTGCTTGTAGGCCGCAAACGTGAACGATGCACTTGCACTGGTCGGCGATCATTTTGTGAAATTGTGAACCTTCGCACTCACGACGTACACGTCTCGAGTAGGTGACCCAATCTTCCTCTTCTTTCTTGGCCATCGCGAGGCACTTGTACCAAATGTTGAACAAGGATGTCTGCTCAACAAAAATTTGTGACATGATTAAGACGACTTCGTCATGAAATAGGTCAGTGCTCTACTTTTGCTAAATGAACTTTGTAAGCTTTTCATGTTCAGTTTGCACCCAGCTTCCGGAGCATCAGGCGGGTCAATTCCCACGACCATCCAAACAGCCCTTCAACGCACCCAACACCCCTTAAATT
>OX104067.1:6198090-6225912 GCA_944474145.2 Dicrocoelium dendriticum | reverse complement strand
AAGCCAACTGTTCTGAATACGTATCAAAGTACGCTGACATGCGAGTTGACCAATCGCTCACTGAAGACAATTGATGGTCACTGATCACATGTTCTCCAGACCTTACTAGCAGCGGACAAATCCTCATGTGGTATGTCTAAAAGCCAACATGGACATTGGGTCTCTTCTCGGTCTCTGGAACTTATCGACGCTCGCCGGCATATCCCGGATGGAAGCGAGCACAATGAAACTCGCAAAGAGCTCCGGGCAAAACTCCGTGCTAGTCTGAAGAGTGACCGCGAGTCTTGGTGGTCTCATCGTGCGTCAGAGATGGAAGTGGCCGCTGCCCTTGGCAACCATCGTAAGTTATTCCATCTGATACGGGAAACGGGCAGCAGGAGGCCTGGTGTTAGTGAAACAATTTGTGATGAGAGTGGACAGCCTATTCACAATTTGTCAAAACGTTTGGAGCGTTGGGCTGAGCATTTTAAAAAGCAATTTAATCGGCTAGAATTGTTCGATTCTTCGCCGGCGAGTGATCGCCCTGCTCCGTGGGCTGTCCCTTTGGATCCACCCTCTCGCTCAGAAGTCGAACGTGAGATCGGACTGTTGAAGTTGAACAAAGCCGCGGGACCAGATGATCTTCCTCCAGCCCTCTTCAAATTCGGAGGCTCTGCTCTTGTTGATGCTTTACATAAATTACTAGTGAAACTGTGGGAGCAGGAGACTGTCCCAACCGACTGGAGCCGCTCCGTTATTGTTCCCATCTTCAAAGGAGGCTCGCGTTCGGAATGCGGCAACCATAGAGGAATCAGTCTGATCTCCGTCGCCTCCAAATTACTCGCCTCCATAATCCTTCACAGACTGACTGGCGCTCGTGAAAGCCAGATTTGTGAGGAGCAATCCGGGTTTCGTCGGGGTCGTGGCTGCATCGACCATATCTTCACTTTGCGTCAGTTGTTGGAGCACCGTCACATATATTGGCGGCCCACCGTTGTCGTGTGCCTGGACATCAAAGGTGCCTTCGATTCGGTTGATCGATGTGCACTTTGGGATTGTTTACTCAGGAAAGGTGTGCCCGAGAAATACGTAAATATTATCCAAGCATTATATGCGCGTAGCACGGGCAGAGTGAGGGCTTACGGCAAGCTGTCGCCCCTCTTTAATATCTTCAGCGGTGTGAGACAAGGATGCCTGCTGTCACCTTTCCTCTTCAACTTCGCTATTGACGAAGTCATGGAGATTGCATTTACAGGACATGACTTAGCAGGTGTGGAGCTACTCCCAGGAGAACGACTTCTTGACTTGGAGTATGCAGATGACATTGCCCTCATCTGTGACAGCTCCCAGACGTGCCAAGCGGCGCTGGACAGATTAGCACTGGCTGTCAGCCGCTTCGGGCTTTGCTTTGCACCATAGAGATGCAAAGCGTTCCTCCAAGATTGGCGAGGATCGCCCCCTGTGCTGACTGTTGGTGGGGTTCAGCTAGAAGTCGTTCAGAAAGTCACTTACCCGGGAAGTTGTATCAGCGCCCTTGGGATCGAAGACGAGATCACGAACCGTATCGCGTAAGCTCGGAGTGCTTTTGCTAACCTTCGCCACCTATGGTGGCGGCGCGACATCACTCTCGCCCTGAAGGGTAGAGTGTACAATGCAGCGGTACGTTCGACCTTACTGTACGGTTGCGAAACCTGGCCCGTAAGGTCGGCGGACTTGAGGAGGCTAGTTACGTTCGACCATCGGTGCCTTCGCAGTTTGGCTCATCTGTTGGGAACACCGCGTGAGGAACGAGCGTGTTCGACGCATTGTTTACGGTCCAGGAAAAGGATCTGAACCGCTCAGCACCGTTATATCCCTCACCAGGCTCCGATGGCTGGGCCACGTGTTACGCATGCCAGCCCACCGACTTCCGCGACATGCTTTTTTTCGCGCGCCGGGGTGTGGATGGAAGAAGAAGAGAGGTGGCCAACGATGACTTGGTCGAGAGGAATGAAGGCCCTTACTTCGGAGCTGGGCTCAGTAGGACCGTCTCGGCTGCTTGGTTGGGGTCCGAAAGGCGGTGAACACGTTTGGCTGGATACACTTGCTGACATGGCAAGGAGCCGACCTCAGTGGCGTTCGTGCTGTGAGTTTCTTTGTCCCTCCCCATCCCTTTTAGTCTCCCCCTCCACCTACGATCTTATTTCCTAGGGTAAAGCATAATTTAGAATTTTTTTTCCTTTTTGCCTAGTAGCTGGCTGAAAGCTTACCGGAACGATGCCTATCCGTTGCTGGTAGCTCAGCTGGCATGCAAGTGTTGTATCTATTTTTCCTTTGTGTATTGTATTATATGTATGTATGTATGTATTTCTTTCAGCTTGTCGTTTAAAGTGAATGGCTGTTGTTTGATATCCCTGGTATGGTTGCGCTTGATGTGTATGTTGACAAGGTGCCTACCTGTCTATTACCCACTACCTCGTCCATACTGGCTCCAGGAGACAGTTGGTCGTTGCTGGAGGGGACGGGGTGCACGGTTCTTGTGGCCGTGCTAGGCTCAAAGAGCGGTTCCATGCACTCAGTGTGGAGCGGACTACGGTCCAGCCACCGCCTTGTGTGCGCTTGTTTCCCCGAATACAGCGTGCTTGTGTTTGCCTGTGAAGGAGTGTGGGCCGGCTCCGTTGATGAAACGTGGTTCCCATCCGCATGCCTCCCGGTCTTATTCCTTCGGGTTTACACTGGATATGGGGTATGTGGTTGGAGCTGTGGGTGGTGCAGCGCAAGCCATCCATGGTCCCTCTGTAGGCGCAGGCGTCCTGTGGTTGGCCACAGTGACAGGCAAATCCGAAACCGGATGCCGCCAACCATGTATTTCTTTCATGTATTGCGGCACAATAGCGGAGGTGTTTTCCCACCTCTAGCTGATGTGTATAATGATGATGATGATGAAATGATTTCGTTCACTCCGTCTGTTCCTGAAGTTCTGCTTGGTGATCAACTGACAGATTTTTAGTACGCTAACGACAGCTCTCCTTGGGTCGGAATTAGTTTTGTATGCAAATACTCCTAAACAGACTGACGTGTAGCGCTGCATTGCTCGACATGTACTTTGCACCTTCAAATTGCAAAGTACAGTTGCAGGACTGGACCGACATGTTACCGGTGCTAGCACAGAGCAGCCACTGGAAGTGCTGGCTCTGTTCACTTATCTTGCTAGTTATGTCACCTCTGGTGGTCACATCACTGAGGAAGTTACTTCGCACATCAGCAAGGCCCCTGTGGCTTTCGAGAGACTCAGCTATTTATAGAGACGGCGAGATGTCACCTTGTCATTGATAGGTAGGGCGTATAACGCTGCGGTAAGGCCCGTCGTACTGTATGGATCAGAGGCCTGGCCATTTCGCCCTGGAGACATTAAATACTTGGCAGGGTTTGATTACCAGTGGCTACACGAGTGAGCAACACTGAATTTTATCAGCTGGTGTTTTGGCAAGGAATTTTCTAAGGCTTCACTCTAGTGTTTTTCGAATTTCAACCTCAGACGTTGGAGGTGAATTGCCTCAGAATATTTGCTTAGATTGCCTTGGGTTTAACACTACATTACCCTTGCTTCTCTATTAATCTCCGTTCCCTTTGTCGCCATTGTGGTGGCGCGGTGAAGAATCAGTTCAAATCACTGATTTAAAACCATTGCTTTTGATACCGTGCGTTTTCAAGTCCGCCCTATCTGCTCTGCAGCAGCGATATCCTGCGTCTTTCATTTGTTTCCGATTCGTTGTGGATCACTGACGTTTGATGTGGAGCTCACCCGCATCACTTTGGTCGTAACTTGAGGTCATTGCGCACAGAGGCGTAACTTAGCTGCATTGTCCTCAACCGAATTGATCTCTCTCTATCCACCTTCTGTGTACCACGTTTCACTTGTACAATACAGCACATATTCGATAGTTTGACCGATTTAAGGTCTGTTCAAGGCCACTGGTCATAATGGGGACGTTGGTTTACATGACCCATTCACTCGGCCGCATCCTGTTCACGCCGCTTTAGTTCTCGTTTTTTCACATGGACGTTTGTTTCTTGGATGATACTTTGTGTGGATTCAGTTTAGGTGCTAAATCTCTCGTCATAACAAAAAACCTAAGGGTAGCGAACCTAAGTACCACCGAATAGCCTGAAGCGATAAAGCAAGTAATTATTTCACCTTGGAAAATTACTAATTGCCAAAGTATCTTATGAGGCTATCAGATAATATTGATTCGGCAATGGAGATGAAACTCGCCCTCGGCAGTTTAAACTTAGACTGTCACTCATTCATCGTGGCCCGGTAATCCTAGTCACCGACTCTATTATCATCAGTCGCGAGTTCTAGTTCCTCATCGTGCGGATGGAATTCGCGTTACAAACGAATCCCAAAATATAGTGACTGTCCAATGCTTTTCTGGTGACGGGATGACTGTCTAGCTGAGTATAGATGCGGCGAATATCTTGCGAAATCCATACCCATTTCCTACTTTCACCATGCTTTAACGTTGTTTGAAGATGTCGAAAAATCGCATGGTTCGCAGTGAGTAGCGTATGCACCTATTTTTCTATAATCAGCGCTTTATAGCCCTGGTCATCAGCTTTAACTGTTGCCTTTACCATGTGTCAATCCCTCTCCTAATCCATGGACCAGCTGTGATCGTGTCCTGACTTCATCTACTCCATTTGTCCAACAACCTCATCTCTATCTGCATCGCTAATTGCTGCGTATCATTTGGTCGGCTTCTCTGATTTGCATCGAAATATCCTCGGCGATGTGTTCCATCAATTGGTTTGTCAGCGAACTTTTTGTTCCAATCAGTCACGTCATTACGTCTAGTTGTACTTTGAAGGTGCACGTCGCGTGACTGAGCACACAACGGACCATAATTTTGCTGCCAAAGTGCTGCAGATCCGGTCTACTTGATTGCGATGCGGTGGTACTTAAAGACATTGATGATTGGCAGCGTCCATTACCAGATTTATCTGTGATTAGGACTCTGAACAATTACAGGATGCCTGCGTCTGCAGAGCGGCTTTAGGTGTCTTGCGCTACGCCAATCACAGCTCCATCTACACTTCCCATATGTAATGTGAACCCGAAGGAATAAGACTGAGAAGCATATAGATTAGAGCCGACCCACACTTACAACAGACATATCGTTCTTTTTCTTATGGAGGAACATAAATGCTATATGCAAATAAGGCGGTAATTGGGCCATAGCCTTTTCCACATTGAATGAAACCACTCCTCGAGTCTAGAGCCATCACGAGGACTGTGCATCCCTCAGAAACGACCAACTGTCTCCTAGATCTTGTATAATTTATGTAAAGCTTTCTCGACAGTTAGTCACCTGATCAACACTCGCACCAAGCGCAGCGGGACCGGGGATATCAATCCCAGACACTGTGAAATATGATACAACACAGGCACATGTACAGACCAACTTTAGCGACGATACAGCACACGTACCACATGCACCGCATTATTGACCTGGATCCGGAAACAGCGTACTTATGCCTCATTTATACCTAGTCAATCAACTTACTAGTTGTCTCATCAATATTGGTTTCTCGTGGCCAAAACGACTCGACTGAGGCACACATTCTATCGCATGTGCTACGGTACTACCTGTCTGATGCAATCTACTGCACTCTGTTGGCACCTGTCGCTCTGGTAACTGGCATTTTTTTTCCTGATGAAACAGTCCTTTATGGTGATTCTGGCCAACGGCGTTCCTGCTATGGTTATCCTATTGGTGGCGATCCACTACCATTCCTTCTCAGCACCTTAAGTCAATCTCAGTTCGTGATGAACTCATCTTGTTCCCGTCCTAATTGTGCGGTTTCGTTTTCTCCGCTTGCCTTCGTTTCAGCGTTTTTCTGCTCGCTCTCTCTTTTTGCTCCTTGGAGCTCCTAACTTCGACCGTATCTACCAGACCGCGGTCTGCCGCACCACCGTCCCATTAATTTATCTCGCGTTCGTCCAGTCTCTCCATCCTTGGTAAATCCTGTCCGTTTCCGTGACGTTTGTGTTGTGTCTCTTTGTCCCTCCTCTCCTTTAGCTACCGCCTAACATCGATCTCGAATACAATGCATAATGTGATTTTAGCATTATGTTACTTTTTTCGCTTTTGTAGTCTAATGTGTAATCACTTGTCCTTTTGTATTGCGGCACATTAGCTGAGGTATGTTTCCCACCCTCGGTTACTATGTGTTGATGATGATGATTGACGATGTCCGTTTTCGTGTTCACCACCTTGGACGAGAATTCTGGCCGCACACTTCAAGAGTTCAGATCCGAGGGTGCGCCGCCCAATCACATCGACAAGGCTTTCCTAGCGCCACCCCCGATTTTTCTGGCTACCTTCAATGTCCAGACGTTTATTTAGATGAGATCGCAGGCTGCTCTTGTTTGCGCTCTTGAAATAACTATCATTGCTGCCTCACGGAACTCCGTTTACAGCGTTCTATGCACGACCCCATGCTGAGGCTGATGTTGCATTCACGATTCTTCTTCACCGCAGTTGGGTTACATCAACTTTCACTTTTGCTTTCAACTTTCACTTTTTAGGCTGGATAAATTTCATTCCACTTTAATTGGTTTTTTCTGCCTACCTAAATAATCTTCAATTAACTTGCACACATTGCTTACGCTAATTGCGCTTATTTTCGGTAACTTTGTTGCGTTTGCATCATTTTTTGCCTAATTTGTGGACATTTTTTTCTTATTGCGAATTCGTTGCTAACCAACTTACTTCATATGCTAATTTAGCGAAGAGTTATGCGACCGTATCTGTATGCATTATTGAATTTATTTTATTTCATCTTGTCGTTTCAAGTGGTTGGCTGTTGATTGATATCCCCGGTGTGACTGCGCTTGATGTGCATGTTGACAAGGTGCCTACGTGTTTATTATTCACTATCTCGTTCATACTGGCTCCAGGAGACAGTTTTTCGTTGCTGGTGGGGACGGGGTGCACGGTCCTTGTGGTCGTGCTGGGCTCGAAGAGCGGTTTCATGCACTCAGTGCGGAGCGTACTACAGTCCAGCCACCGCCTTGTGTGTGCGCTTGATTCCCCAAATACAGCGTGTTTGTGTTTGCCTGTGAAGGAGTGTGGGCCGGCTCTGTTGATGAAACGTAGCTCCCATCCACATGCCTCCCGGCTTTATTCCTTCGGGTTATGACATAATCAAAGAGCAATTTTTACTCTTTTTCCCTCGCCGTTTCTTCAATTGTTTTGTCATTTTTAAGGAATAGTACCTTTAACTCGGGAGTTCATGCATACTTGCGCGCGTTGTTTCCACTGAAACTAGTTGTGTGTGTTTCGAGTGTTGTAAGCCATCGGTACTCTTTATCTTTCCGTCCCCAAATGGGAAGGCGTATCGGACCAGCAATTGATAGACAGATGTCATTGATTTGATACGTTTTCGCCAGCTTATGGGCTGGTCCCTACACGGCTTTTCCATTGCAGCTCTGCATTCACAAATAGGGCGCGGCGTGGCAATCGTTCGCCAGACGTGCGTTAGACGTGGTCAAGCCATCTCAACTGGCGCACTAGAACAATCCATAAAGCGAGAGATCAGCCTCATCAAAGATGCGTTGTCTGATCTTATCTTTGCACACCTGTTGTTGCCACCATACGCGGGCGATCCTCCACAGGCAAGTGTTGTCGAGGGCCGTTAGACAGCGCACGTCATGCGCACATATCGACCAGGATTCGCATCCCATCGCAATGAGGCTGGACCTTACCGTGGTGCGATGGTTTGTGTGCCTCAGTGATCCATTGAGCTATACTGGATGGTGCTTTTGCACCTTCAGAGTCACTCATACCAGATTGGTCAATGGTTAGAGGCCAGACAAACTCAGCCTCCTGGTCCGGTTGTGAAACCTGGCCGCTTAAACAGCGGACCTGAAGAGGCTAGTTACGTTCGACCACCGGTGCCTTCGTAATTTAGCTCACATCTGGTGGGAGCACCGCGTGAGCAAAAAGCGTGTTCGACGCCTTGTTTATGGCACAAGAAAAGGAACTGAACCGCTCAGCACCGTTATTTCACGCATCAGGCTCCGATGGCTCGGCCACATGTTACGCATGCCAGCCCACCGACTTCCGCGACTGCGTTTTTTGCTCGGCGGGGGTGTGGATGGAAGAAGAGAAGGGGTGGCCAAGCGATGACTTGGTCCAGAGGAATGAAGGCCCTGACTTCTGAGCTGGCCTCGGTTGGAGCGTCTCGGCTGCTTGGTTGGGGTCCGAAAGACGATGAACACGTTTGGTTGGACACACTTGCTGATATGGCTAGGAGCCGACCTCAGTGGCATTCGTGCTGTGAGTTTCTTTGTCCCACCCATCCCTCTTAGCCTCCCCCTCCAACCACGATCTCATTATTTAGCCTTATATAATTTTGCGTAGTAATTTTTTTTGGTGCACAGCAGCCGGCTGGTAGCTTACCTGAACGATGCCCATCCGTTACCGGTAGCTCAGCCAGCTTGCACCAGTTGCTTTTTTTTCTCCTTTTTTTCTATGTATTGCGGCACAGTAGCTGAGGTGTTCCCCACCTTTAGCTAACGTGTATGATGATGATTCGCATCCATACAAAAGTATCGCTCGAACCCAAGAATTGTAAACTCTGCCTTTAGCAAAAGCGAGATGTCGCGACTATGTCACAATTGTCTCAAATTGACATGCCGAGCGGGCTTTAGCGATACGCAAAGAAACCTCCTCTTCAATAGTTTCGCTAGTGGAGACACTGCTCACAAGGTAAACAAAACTATCCACTTGTTCAAGCCGAGTGTTTTCCATGGCTAGCTCAGGGACAGCATTCTGCCAATCCGGTGCCAGCACTTTGCACTTTGAGGGGGCAAGGCACATACTTGGACGCTTCAGCAATAGTCGGTCAAGTATCAATTGCATGCCGTAGAGGTCGTCACCGAGCAAGCCGATAACATCTGGGTAATCTGTCGGTTGCACGATTACCTGGAAGGAGCTCAATTCCAAACTTCTCTATGTCCCCTAAATCCCCCAACAGGACATCTTCGATCACGAGGTTGAAAAGAAATGGAGATATAGGACATCCTTGTCGCGCACCACTGGTGACATGGAAGACTGTGGAAAGCTTGCCGTAGGCTCTTACTCTGCCTGAAGTATGGAGGTATAGCGCCTGAGGAATAGCTGCGTACTTTTCCGAGATTCCGTTCCTTAGGAGGCGATGCCATAAGGCAGGTCGGTCTATCGAGTCTATTGTAGCCCAAATGTCCAGGAAGACGTCGATGGTGGACCTGCGGTACACTTGGCGATGTTCAAGGAGCTGACGATGCATGAATATTTGATTTACACGACCTCGAGTGGGGTGGAATTCAGGCTGCTTCTCCCAATAGTTCGCCTCTCGAGTGGACGATAGCCTGCGCAACATGATGTATACTAGCAGCTTGGAGGCAACTAATATCAAACTGATTCCTCTTTGATTGAAACATGAAGTCTGGTAGCCTTTCTTGCAGACTAGAACAGTAATTGCCTTCCCCCATGCAAAGGGGACCCTTTCTCTTCTGGTCTTCAGAAATAGGGATGTTATCTGTGTGACATTTTCCGTATCACCACATTTGTACAGTTCTGGAGGAAGTTCGTCTAAACTAGCACCTTTAACGCGCTTCAAATGTTTTACTTCAAGGTGAAGTACAACATTTGTGGGTGATTCGGGTGACACCGCCCATGGCGTACTACAGGGCGAACTGAGTGAAAGTGGCCGACAGGAAGAATTGCACTGAGATTGAAAATGGTCAAACCATCTGTCCATGCGCTATTGCAAGCTGGTGATTTGTGACCCATCCGCGTCTCAGATATCCTCGCTGACATCAGACCTGTGACCAGTGATCCGAACGAGCTGAAACAGCCTGCGAGTGTTTCCAGAAATGGCGGTGGTTTCCATCTCCAAGGCGCGTTGAGACCACAAAGCTTCAAGTTCACCATGAAGGTTTCGTGTGAGTTGACACCTGACAGCGAGGCGTGCTCGATTCGGATTGAAGCTACGTGAGAGAGCTCGGCGACTTTCGAACATTCTCAGGGAGCACTCTATGATTCCGTTTTTTGAGAGCTCATACGTGAATCCGCAGACTGGTTGACCAAAAATAGCATGGTATTCTGCAAAAAGTTCCTATGCAGTTTGACGTCAGCGGAAGGAGCACCAATTAATGGCGTTTGCCAATGACAGTTGTTAGTTCATCTTAGTCGACGGATCGGCTGTTAGCCTGTTCGTATCAAGCTTACAATGCTTCCGTTTGGGAGGACCTCCAAAGCGTATGCACATGTTCGCAAAAACCAGTACGTGATCAGAATCAAAGTAGACGAAAATGCAAATATGTATGCTACCTCGCAGCTTGAAACTGATTGCGATGTAGTCTATTTGAGGTCAGGTCTGCATTAATGAACGAGGTCGCAAAGCGGCAGGACGTCTCCTCGAGTGTCTGAAGATGGTGATTGCGAGTAATAAGCCATTTCATACAGTTTGAGAAACCTGGTTACGTTATCAGAGTGATTCTCGTGCAGTGCGTGATTTTCACCTGGCAGCAGGCGACGTACAGGTATATTGAAGTCCGTTGACGACGACATTCGATTTGGCCGCTTTGCACAAAAGCTGTCAAAGTTGGCATTAAAAGTCTTCCTTGACCGATTCACAGCCACAATCGGTTGGCGCATAGGCGCAGACCATGAACAGGTTGCGCATTTCAGCGCGGTGCATGTTAATTCTGCATAAACCTTAAAGCCGAACTGCACCTAATCGGCTGTTGACTGGAAACCAGTCCAGTAATGCGGCCTCAGCTTTGCTGCTTACTGCTACACCATTGTCTGCTAAACCAGATGCAGTCGCTTCTGCATCCAAAGAAGACGTAGTTTGTATGTGACTCACTGATACGTCGGAGAAGTCAACTTGAGCACATTGCTCGGATCTTGCAAACTAGTTTCGGATCGGCAGCATATATCAATAGCGAGCGAGACCAGAATGCATGCTAGACCGGCCTCTTCCCCAATCTGCATGAGAGCACGAACATTGAACGTTGCCAGCCGCGTCAAGAATCAAGGTCGAAGAATTGCCTCAGGCCGGACTTTGTGTGTGACATCGAAATCGGTGTAGGGATTAATTTGATGGTAACATACGATTGACAACGGGTAGATGGCTTGTGATGGAAATTGGTGACGGAGAGAGGAACGGGAACATGCGACGAAGTAGTGATGTGATTCGTGATTTCTGCGGCGGGCACGATACTACTCGGTTGCCGAATCTGATGTAGGGAGTTGTCTTGGGGTATTCCACCCTGAGCCTTTAGCTGGACAGCTTACCCGCAAGGCAGCGGGACGAATTGGGCTGTTCGCGCTCATTGGAAGGCGGTGACAGACTTCTCGGTTTGGTAAGGCACTCATCCTCTCCATAACTTCTGCACAAGACTGGTGGAATAAAATGCTCCACCGGGGCGAAGCAAGGTGTAGTGACTTTATTTAGGGGCGAGTCACGCATCACCTCGCAGTGTTGTTAAACAGACATTTATGGCTTATTATAACACTTGCTAGGCGAAAACCCATTACGTCCTGAAACACTGCCGCTGAGCTGTTTGCTGTAACGGCTTAAACCCGAACCACCCAGCTGGCACGACAAGAACGTTGTTTGGCTAGCCAGCTGGTCAATTGGAAACCTACTAGGGTTTACGTTCATCTACTCTATTTTCCTTACCTTTGTCCATTAATTACTCGCTTTTAGCCTTGGTTTGTTTAGACTCTCCTTTTCTCCTACTCTGCGTTGATGTTTTTACGTGTTCTCTTCCTTTCATTTCGTTTTCTTTAATGGTTTATACCACCAGCGTCACTTTGGATCATGCTCCAGACTTTAATTTACTACATCAGTTACCTTTTCTAGCATTCTTGGCTTCTCCACCTCTCAACGTGTTGTTCCCTGATATCACCTCCACGAGTTGATCGGTAGATTACACAGTGAGTTGGCGATATTCTTACGCTGGAATGGTTGTGTTTAATAGCTTACTCCTTTCTACGTAGAACCCTCAAGTTCGACCACTGGTTGAACACTCCGGCAGCGTTGGCACTGATTAGTACATTCGTATTTGACCAGCACACTCAATGATTCCTGCTTCTCACTTCAAGCTATTCAATGCTTGTTTTTTTTATTTTTTGATGTCTTCGCGTTATCCTTTTTGAACAATAAATCCCTTACACTTCAACGCTGGGACCATACTTGCCCAACGCCAAGTAAGGCCGTCATTTTTCCACGCATTGCGTGACCAGCACTATTCGCGCTTCTACTTTTTATCTTCATTTTATGCTACTGAATTATATCAGTAGTTTAATAGTCATAAAACTTTACACGACATCTGCTCATTCGGTCCCAAGATTGCGTGGCGCTTTTTGCAGTCGCTAAGTTTCGTTTGTAGCTTTTATAACAACCAAATTATTTGTTTAACCACCGGCGCACTATTGTAAATACTCACTGGATTTTACACTCAGCGGCAATGTCTTTCCTTACTGTATCCCAGCCATTTTTGTTTCTGTTATTTAAAACCTTAGCAGTACCTCTCCATCTGATTATGCGACTGTTATTCCTAGACAATCCCCCCTCAATTTGGACGATCCTTCTCTCACATAATACATCAAATGCGCTATTGGCTGTCTCTACACAACTAGCTTTAAGTGATTAGATATATTTTTTCCCGTCGCCTCAATCGCTTGCGGTGACTTCAAATCCCTACTCTTCCTGATCTGAATTATTCACCTACCCGTTAATCGCCATATTCTGTATCTTACCGGCCAACATTTAATGAATGCGCTTTAATAGTATGCTACCCGCATGAATTTCGTATCTGTGAATCCAAGAGGAATATCGAGCAAACCTATTGTTTTTTCTGTCTCTGGTTACACATTTGTAGCTACAGAAATAACACTCGGTTCTCCTTAGACCTACAACTCTTGGCACTGCTTTCTAACATTTGGCAATAACCCGAGCTGTTTACATGTCACCTCGACTGGTGGCATCGTACTTGTGAGAGGCGACTCTATCGTTCCACGTTCATCTTATGCATGGCTGTGCAGGATGAGCCGAGCTAGATAGCAATCAGTCATGTTGGTCTGTCACCGTCCCCCATAGTTTAGTGACTTAAATCACTGTTTCCTATGATCAGTGTCATAGGTTCGGTTTTAACAGGATCTAGTAGATGTGCTGTGCTAATAGAACGGCCGCCTAGCGCTTTTCTGGATGTGTGGTGACTAGCTGAGTTTAGCTGCTACGATTTTTACTCAAGGGCAAAGTAAATCCCATACTGCTCAGTAATAATTAGTAATCACCTTAGCGGCTTACGGGCCACCAAGATTGCCTAGGAAGTCAGCTCTGCTTGAGTGTCTAGCCGTATTTACAACACGTCCATAACATGTATGACGGTGAAGAGCCGCGCCATATCTCAGTTTGAAACCAATCATGGCTCAGTGACTTAAGTCGCTGATCTAGCGGGATCCTGCGGTTGCCCACTTCTGACTTGTTACAATGGGACAAACAGCCATCTAGCGCTTCTCCGACTGTGTACTTGTTATCTGGTTGTGCTTGGATACAAAGAGCCTCCATTTGTGTTACCGCTCGGTACGTTGCGTGCATTCCAAGCAATACAGTCGGACCTGCACCGGAGGTCCCGTTCTTCAAGGCACTTGTCGCCTTACCTTCAACAATTCGGTTAAGTATTGCACTTACTTTTGCTCTCATTTGGCTCCGTGGCGCTTTCTTTGACAGATGTGCACACATGCAACTTCCGGTATGTCCTCGTCTCGCACGCGTCAATGCGTTTCTCATCTAACTCTAGGTATGGGAGTTGATGTGCTCAAGTTTGCACAGGCCACCGGTGGGTCCTCTGTGTAAGTAAAGGTAAAGGAAGAAGCAGTACGGATCTCAAGAATCAAACAGAACTTTCATTTATCCAACCTACGAATCTGCCCAAGTTCTTCATAAGCCTTCAGTGTGAGTGAGCGGATGTAACGAGGTAGAAGGAAGAAACTAGAGACGGAACTAATTTACCTTATAAAACGAAAATAAATTATGGTTGGCGACCTAGGTGGGCACTCGTTGTGCCTGCAAATCTTTTCTTTCCTTCTTTAACCTCGCTTTTTCCTGTGAGTACCGGTAGTGCTTGGATATTACCAAGCGCGTTCTCAAACACACACTTATGTGTGTAACTAACTCAAAACAGTTCTTCAGTTTTTTAAACAGTTACTTACATATCGAATATTAACTTCGGATAATTTGAAGAAGTCTGTTTGGTAGCACTGCGATATGTCACAACTGAGCAGTTTTATCACATAGTCTCTCTTTCTTAGGTCATGTGGTGAAGATTTTTACAATACTGGCTGATTTTGAGTAGACAATTTTGTACAACTGACATGAATTCAGCTCTAATCTTCGAAGCCATAGCGGTTCGTTATTAGAGAGGGTTGACGTGCAACCCAGAACTTTCGTAAGAGGCTTCTGTGTGTCATCTATTACACGCGCGTCGCATTTTCTAATACTATTGAAACCGATGACATGGTATTCCACTAGTGCCCTAGCATGTAGTTTGAACGGCGGAATTTTAACTGCTTGTTATAAGCTTGTATGCTACATATCACTGCACTGAGGATGCCACCTCGCATGGTGGTGAAACGTTTGCGAGGAAACCGCCAAGCTCGGAGAACAAATGAACAATTGATTCATCAATCCGAGCTACCAGTATTTCGAAACATTTTAAACATGCAGTTTGTCGTACCTTAGCCGCTGTATTTTCTATCTCCTCTTTGGAAACCAACAAACCTGATAAACGGCGGCCTAAGTCACGAAGCAAGTCACCTAAATGGAATGGAATATTATGCAGAAACAATCATCCCGGCGGAACCCTGCATCTATAGGACGTGATGCTGCACTTGGATTTGGGAATGTTCATGGGAAATTCAGCACGCCATTTTTCCAGTGGAACTACATCACTTTGGAATTCAGAACTGCGACAATTGTCAAGCTCTTTTCTTCTTATTATTATTATAGCCTTGAGACTTGAGCAATAATTACTTGGTCGACCCGTACTCCGGTGTATAGCTCACGGTAGGTAAACTGACCTTTCCCTTTCTTTTTACAGATTCTTCGGACCAGTATAGATAAGACTCCACAAGTCTTGGATGACACTTCACCGAGTGATGCCCAGGTGAACACCGAGGAGCGTCAATTCCAAGACGCTATCATCAACACAATCGCTGAGTTTGCGAAAAATTTGCCAGATACACAGAAGATTGAAATTCTCAAGTTTATCCTGAATTTCGAGCCGATGGCAAAGTATGTTGTTTTCTTAACTCCCTTTTTGAATCAAGTTGTTACATCATCGTTCTCGGTGCATGCATGATCGCACATCAGCAGCTGCATCAGCTGCATCTAACAGATAACACTGTTGCATACACGCTTTAAGCAATTAGCCGTCTTCAGAGGCAACTGTTTTCGAACTAAATGCTTCCATATACCACGTTGTATCCTGAAACGGTGCGTTCGACTCGGTTGATCGATGTGCCCTTTGGAATTGTCTACTCAGGAAAGGTGTACCCGAGAAATATGTAAATATTATCCAAGCATAATACGCGCGCAGCACGGGCAGAGTGAGGACTTACGGCAAGCTGTCGCCACCCTTCAATATCTCCAGCGGTGTGAGACAAGGATGCCCGCTGTAACCTTTCCTCTTCAACTTCGCTATTGGCGAAGTCATGGAGATTGCATTTACAGGACATGACTTGGAAGGTGTGGAGCTACTCCCAGGAGAACGACTTCTTGACTTAAAGTATGCAGACGATATTGCCCTCATCTGTGACAACTCCCAGACGTGCCAAGCCGCGCTTGACAGATTAGCACTGGCTGTCAGTCACTTCAAGCTTTGTTTTGCACCATCGGATTGCAAAGCGTTCCTCCGAGATTGGCAGGGATCGCCTCCTTCGCTGACCCTTGGTGGGGATCAGTTAGAAGTTGTTCGGAAATTCAACTACCTGGGAAGTTGTATCAGCGCCCTTGGGATCGGAGACGAGATCACGAACCGTATAGCAAAAGCTCGAAGTGCTTTTGCTAGTCTTCGCCACCTATGGCGGCGGAGCGACATCACGCTCGCCCTGAAGGTTAGTGTGTACAATGCAGCGGTACGTTAGACCCTATTGTACGGTTGCGGAACCTGGCCCCTAAGATCGGTGGATATGAAGAGGCTAGTTACGTTCGACCATCGGTGCTATCGCAGTTTGGCTCACATCTGGTGGGAACCCCGCGTGAGTAACGAGAGTGTTTGATGCATTGTTTACGGCACAGAAAAAGGAAATGAACCGCTCAGCACCGTCGTTTCACGCACTAGGCTGCCATGGCTGGGCCACGTGTTGCGCATGCCAGCCCACCGACTCCCTCGACGTGCGTTGTTTGCTCACCGGGGATGTGGATGGAAGAAGAGGAGGGGTGGCCAAGCGATGACTTGTTCCAGAGGAATGAAGGCTCTCACTTCTGAGCTGGCCTCGGTTGGAACGTCACGGCTCCCTGGTTTGGGTCCAAAAGGTGGATACACTTGCTGACATTACATGGAGCCGACCTCAGTGGCGTTCCCGCTGTGAGTTTCTTTGTCCCTCCCCATCCCTTTTAGCCTCCCCCTCCACCTACGATCTCATTTCGTGGCGTAAAACATAATAATTTTTCTTTTTGCCTAGTAGCCGGCTGGTAGCTTACCGGAACGATGCCTATCCGTTGCTCGTAGCTTAGCTGGCATGCAACTGTTATATTTATTTTGCTTTATGTTTTGCGGCACAGTAGCTGAGGTGTTTTCCACCTCTAGCTGACGTGTATAATGATGATGATGATGATGATCCCGAAAATGCAACAGACTAGAGCAGTACCGGAACGTATGTATGAAGGAAACTGTCCGCACACACGCGCAGTACCATTAAGTCGATGGAGCTTCGTATTGTAGCCAATCAAATGCAAGATCAAATGCTAGGCCAACGAGTGCTAAATGGAAGTGTGAGTAGGATAAGCGAATCGAATTGAACACGACATTGTCCCCTCCTCTGTTCGTAAAAATATAGGCACTACATGTCCATGAACGATCTAAGTTAATGTCAGCACCCCGAAGAATTGTCACGGGGTATTATCCATTAAGGCGTATCGGTAGACAGGGCGGCGTATCCGACCGGAACGTCGTAAATTTGTATTAGTTTGTACCGAGCGCTGTGTTGTAGATGTGTTCGTCTGTTCAATAGCACGTTGGGAAAGCGCTGTATGCAGCCGTCTTGCATTCACCTTTGTCCCATCAGCCAACTTGTAAGTTCCTGGCGTGCACACAGATTCTACACGGGTGGGCGGTCCGAATACATTACACCTTTTCCAAGCATTGGGTATTCTAACACTAACATATAACTCTGGAGGATACGTTCTTCCAACGCGTCTATATTCAGCGTCTATATTCAACGCGTCTATATTCTTTCGTATTCTCTGTGATCGGCGGTTTCTATGGATGTATAGGCTGTATTTAACCGAGTTCGAATTGTTCGCCCCAGCATTAGCTCCGAGGAGGTCCTTGCCGTTGCAGTATGTGGCGTGGTTCTGTATACCTCCAATGCAGATACCAACGCATCATCCCAGGATCCTCCCGAAAGCCGAAGGACTGGTAGCGATTCTTTCGAAGTACGATTAAATCGTTCGACGAGTTCATTCGCTGCAGGATTATAAGGTACAATCCTCGTATGTCTTATGCCATTGCGCCTTAGGAATTCAGCATACTCGCTACTTCGAAACTGTGGGCCGTTATCAGTGACTATTTCTTCTGGCAAACCGTACCTTGCAAACAAACAACTGAGCCACTTTATGATGACGGCTGTAGTTACGTCCTCGCATAGAATAGCCTCTGGCCATTTGCTTTAGACACATGTAGCCACTAGCACGTTTCGCTTCTGCGGAGGTGCATTGGCAAACGGGCCCATAATATCGATGGCAATTTTTGCCCATGGCTTCATTGGGTACACGATAGGTTGGGCTGGAACATTCAGGGGCCTCGCACTTTTATCGGATTGTTGTCAGGCGTAACATTCCCGATTAACCGCTTCGACGCTGGGATTTAACTTCGACCACCACTAGGATTGTCATATCCGAGCTTTTGTTCGCACAATCCCTGGATGACGTTCATGCGCACATGCAACCACCAGAGGAATAAGGGTTGCGGGGACCACAAACTGCTGGCATCTAACAGGGCAGTTGCTCACAGTAGAAAGCTCGTTCCGCAGGGTATAGTATGGAAGTCACTCAGGTTGGATCTTGGTACGACTAGGCCATGAAGTGGATATGTACTCCCGCTAGGGTCTTTGTCAGTGTGCTGTCGTATCCGGTTAAATGTTATTGTAGGTGTTCCGTCTCAGAGCTGCGATATCATTTTTACCTCCGTAAAGTCCTTTTCTCCTTCGTTGGACAGTGGGAGTCTCGACAAGTCATCTGCAAGTTGGTGAAACCACCCTGGCACGTATTTTATTTCATAATCATAGTTCAATAAATGTGAGTACCAGCGACACAAGCATACCGGCTTTTGGTCTTTGCTACCGCGACTTAGTAACGTTGTAAGAGCAGAATGATCGGTGCGCAAAGTGAATCGACGTCCGAGTAAGTAAAAGTGCCATTTCTCACATGCCCAGTTGCATGCGAGGGCCTCCTTCTCTCCCGTGGAATAATTTCTTTCAATATCAGTCAAGGTGCGTGATGCGTACGCAGTCACTTTCTCTCCACCATCGCGCAGCTGGGACAGAACTGCACCCAAGCCAACGTCTGAAGCATCCGTTGAAACAAACGTTGGACAGTGCTCATTGAAGATCGCTACCTTGGGAGTGGATTCAATCATCGCTCGTATGGTCATGTAAACATTGTCTTGTTCAGTGGCCCAACGAAATTCATGGTTTTGGCGCGTCAACCTCCGTAACGGCTCGGCAATAGTCGCGAAATTCGGTAAATGTCGAAGGTAACAACAACACAAACCCAAGAAATGTTTCATCTGTGTAACGTTGCATGGTTTTGTACAATCGAGAATGGCTCGGGTGTTCTGCACATTAGGCTTAATACCCGAGGTAGAAATAACATGTCCAATAAACTCGACCTCCGTTACAGCGAATTGGCATTTGTTGGTATTCAGGCGGAGATTTAGTTCATTCAGTCTATGCAGCACATTATGAAGGTTTTCCTTATGTTCGGCGAGGTTACTACCAAAAACACAATTATCATCCATATACCCAACACATCCTTTGAGATCTGATAACGATAGAGTAATAAATTTCTGCCAAGCTGCTGGAACACTACTAAGACCCATTGGTAACACTTTGCATTGATACAAGCCATTTTGCGTGAGAAAAGCAGTCAAATGTTGGCCATCTGGAGTCAGTGGCATGTGGTAGTATGCACTTCGAATATCCGGCTTTGAAAAGTTTGGATTTTGATAGCTTAACCATCCACTTGTCGATAGAAAGCAGAGGGAACTTGTCCACAAGTATATCTCGATTAAGCGCTCGAAGGTTGGTGCATAAACTAATAGAGCCATCTTTCTTATGAACGGCAACTAGTTGTTGAACCCATTCAGAACACTGTATGCGTTCTCTCAGCTCTTCCGTGACCATGTTTTTCAAAGCTTGCGACAACGCGTCTCGCTTGGCCAGAGGTATAGGCCTAGGTTGAGAAATGCTGAACGGTTTGTAATCCGCACTCAACCGAATGCGGTGCATTGCTTTAGGGACTCTACCAATATCCGGAAGAAAGACATTTGGGTAACTGGAACTCAATGAATGAAGGCTGACACTGGCAATGGTCATCCGGCTGACGCATGGTGATACGTTCAATAAGACCATTGCATTACACCCCAATAGAGGATTACTATCAGTTTTAGAGACGTAAACTTCAACTGTACACTTCCTGTTATTTATAAGGAGCATTGAAGCCATAACAAACCGAGTATGTGGACATCACCATTGGAGTATCTGCTGAAAGTGTAAACGGAAGGATGTACAGTTAGCTGACCAAAATGCTGTTTGTAAAAACAATATGACACAACTGTGATTGGTGACGCGGAATCTAGTTCCATGTCTAGACAAATGATTTTGTTTCTAACTTCAAAAAACGCACGACGAATATCTGGTGAAGGCAGTTTGGGTACTTGACTCGGAGACGAAAGTAGATGTTCGCATTCATTAACAACATATGTAGATTGTTCAGTAGTGACCAGAGAAGCACTGCAGTCAATTGTAGAATCAACTAAAGGAATGGTGCGGATACGACAAACCCCAGCAAAATGACTGGACTTGCCGCAATTCCGGCAGATTTCACTCTTTGCAGGACATGACTTATCATTTGCACGATGTTCAGCATTTCGACAACGGTAACACTTATTTCTAACTGAGGATCGGGTCAGAGAACGTGTAGAATCCAAACGGTCAATTTCAGTAGCTCCTGTGTTAGAGAGGAAAATTTTGTTTTGTTCCGTGACTGCGACCTTCGCGCGAGCCACGTCACAGACCCTGTCCCATGTGAGCTTTTCTGCGTTCTCCATTGAGAGACTCTCTGACCCAATAATCCATGAGACCAGAAATCAATTGTTGTATTAGCATGGTTTCTTCCACTTTTTTCTTGAGAATACTATTGTAGTCACACTTTCTAACAGAACAAACAAGAAGCGAAATGAATGCATCCACTGATTCACCAGATGCTTGTTTCAGCTGCGAAAAATTGTACGGAGAAGTATAGGTGTTCACTTGAACACCCCAATGTTTATCGAAGGCCGAAATGGCCTCTGTCAACTTGGGTTTCTCCCGCAAGTTTAGATCACCAACTATACGTCGACCCTCTGAGCCGAGGTGCAAGCGCTAAAGCTTTTAAGTATCCTACGGTGTCAGCGTCACGGATGGATTGAGAACTGGTAGCACTGAAATATAATCTGAAAAACTAATTTTCCAGTTTTCCCAGCATTCTGCATTTGGAGTAACCGCAGAGTCAGTCCAGAACGGTGAAGGGGCAGTAGCATGCAAAGACATCGGTAACACGCGACGCCAATTTGTTGTATCCTGAAAAAGCACCAGACCAGAGCAGCACCAGAACGTATGTATGGAGGAAACTGGCCGCACACACGCGCAGTACCATTAAATCGATGGAGGTTCGCATTGTAACCAATCAAATGCAAGATCACATGCTAGGCCAACGAGTGCTAAATAGAAGTGTGAGTAGGATAAGCGAATCGAGGACAAAAACAAGGCAAAGTATTTAAACACGACACACGTCAAACGCATTTTGTGTCTGAGAAGATTCGTCGTAGCTAGACTCAACCAGTCAGCCATCAAACATCCAGGAAAGCGCTAGAATGCGTTTCGTCCTATTGGGACTCGTCATTAGCGCGCATCCGAACCTTGCTCTTACGAGTAAGCGACTTATGCCACTGAGTCATGGGTGACCACAGCGGACCAACATAATTGATTGCCTGCTGTTATTTAGTTCGGCTTTTCCTCCACTAACATGCAGGTTACTCCCCAATAAAACTCCCACTAATCACTAATAACCACTTGTCGCCTAATCGGCGTACATACCATCTCAATTAATGCTGGCTTACATGGGATGTCGTCGCTTTGGGGGCCAACCCTGTGCTCTGCGCGTTCATAATATATATGACAGTGGAGGATGGGTCGCGGCATATCGCAGTTTTTGTTTTCCGCCGCCTTTACCCGTGGCTCAGTAACATAAGTTTTTGACTCGTAAGAGCAAAGTCATGGGTTCGGATCCCATGGAATTTAGCAGATGCGCGCTATCGACCAGTCCTAATATGACGAAACGGCCATCTAGCGCTTTCCTGCATATGTCGTGTCTGTCTACCTGTCTAGCTGCGACAAGCGCTTTCTAAAATAATTAATCCCCCTAAAACTCACTAACCTATTGGGGCGCGTATACCCCGGACTCGAAGATGATACGGATAGCATTCGTTTAGGGTCAGGGATCAACTACTTTGTTTTTCGCGTCGTTAACATTCCCTTTCCGCGCAACTGGTTGAGACTTGATGTAATATCCTCTATTGGACTATCATCGACTGATCATCTGCGTTCGCGGTTAACCAGTTGTCGCGTGCCCAAAGGACGCAATTGAGCGCGCAGTTGTACGTTACAGCTTTTTGAACATTTAATACTTCCTATGTGGCCAGTAGGTCGAAACTGAGACCCAATAATACATGTGCAGCTTATCAAGGCTGACAGTCAGTTAGCCATATGTGAGCATTTGTGTCGGCGATGGATAACCGTGCAATCGTAACACTTTCTAAGCCAGACGTCATTGAAGATGTTTACGCGTGCTTTTACACTTCATTCACTCAGACTTGCAAGGCTACGCCTTAACTTCTTGCATTCCATTTCCGTTCAATTTCATTTTCTTACCTTTGGTATTTGTTGTTGTTACCTTGGCGACGCGAGCCGTAGCAATCGGATCCACCCCACACTTCAATCGCCCGGATCGTAGTTAGTTAACTGAGTTGAGCTGAGCTGAACTTCTTGCTAGCCGAGTTTTTCAGCTTGCGTTTGTTTTTCTCCACCCACGTTGCACATCTTCTTCCAACTCGCCCTATTTCCTTCGCACACTATCGGAGTGTGCTGTGCCACCTGCTTGTGGGGATAGAAAAGTTTACAGAGCTGACGTTGTTGCGTTTAGTTTCCTCACTTGTGTTTCAACCGATACACTAATCCTTTTATTTTTTGCCCTCACCTGAGCTGTTCCTACCAATTAGGCGAGATACCAACATGCTTTGTCTAATTACCATACTTGCAACATAATCCGCTTCAACAATGGCGTATCCCTGGGTGTCTCTCCGTCGAGAGCCACAGTCTCGACTCCCGCACCATCAGTCAAGTACATTGCGAATAGGGTCAGCAGAATCCGAGCACAGTGAAAAAGCATGATGACGCTCGCTATGATGCGCCTGACCTGTGATCCAACACCTATTCTTCGCCACAATGCAGCATCGCACCAATGTGTACGTCGTCTGCCCAACATCCATCAGTACAGATCCGATTTTTTTAAGCAGTAAAGCCTTGTAACCAGTAAGGGGTGTAACTATCCGTTTCAACGATCCAATCACCTACCCCACACAGGTATCCGAATCGGTGTACACCCCCTGATCTCTTACATCATAACCATCTCCAATTAAACTTTTGTTGTTTTAAAAGCTGAGTCTCATTCCATGCAGGTTCGAGTACGTGTCATCAAGGTTTGAGAAAATTCACTTAGTGACTGCCAGCTTAGTGTGTGTTGCTCCGGAATGATCCACACTATTAGTTGAAGACACTATGAGACATTGTGCGGCCATTGGGGTTCGTTTACTCGGTTTCCCACAACTGTTAATTAATAGAATATATGGAAATTTATAATTTTCCGTACTCATTAGTTTAGCGCACTCCTGTCTTCATTGCATTTTCTTTGTGTTCTATTCGCGTTCAGCCTCATTTTCTTATCGTCGTTTGTTTATTACTATTCTGGTGACGCTAGTTGTGGCAACTAGATCCTCCGCACTTCGGCACCCGGGTCATAGTTGTCTAACTGAATGGAAAAAATATAGGGTGAATTTTCAAAAAAAGAAACTTGTTCCACGAATACCGACGTTGCACTTACACCGCTTGCTTTGATTCAGGTCATAGTTAAGCCTTTTGAAAAATATTACAGATGTGGGCGAAATTATTTTGCGAATCGTTCAAGCGTACCTTCATAAAATAATTAGCGAAATACATATACTTTTCGAAATTCCGAGGGACTCTGTCCACAGGGGATATATTAGAGTATACATGAATTCGCAGTTTAATAGTTGAAAGCTTAACAAATTTACGAAGCTTCAAACGAACAATTGTTTTTGATTAATTCTTTTACATTGATGTACGGTGGCATAAGGTTTGTTGTGCTCGTCCTTATAACAACTATCCAATTGATTAGGTGCTTGATCTTGTGGTCATAACGTCAATCATGTGATCACAATGGGTTTACGGAGTGCAGTCACTTCCCGTCTGATGTTCATCCACATTCTTCTGAACACATAGGTCAGGACATGTTATCCGTATGCATACGGCTTCCGCCGTGGCAACTAGGTTTGTTTCTGCTCCATTTTTTATGTCTAGGTAGTATTCTGAAACACAGGTTATTTATCCTGTGACCGGTGTCGATTAGACGGTTCGTAATTGCCCTGTAACTTGTCCTATTTCGTGATTGTAGTGCCAACTTCTGTGTTCCTTGATTTTCTGACTTAAATGTATGGTCATACATCCGACGTACCCAGTCCCCCACATGGAAGGTGAAACGGTGGATTAGCATTGATTGGAGATCATCAAAACATTCGGTCTGTGAATCCAAACATCAGTCAAGGTCTGCAGCTAGGATGTGTGTTGGCTCGAAACCAGGTTTTATGGGTTCGAAACAGTAGACGGTTTTAATACTCTCGAATAGGTCATTTGTCCAAAGAATGTACAGAAGTGCGCCTGACGCACTTCCTTGGATTTCCACGGTGGTTATTCGTTTAATTTCGGCCAAGCTGTTGCCAATTTTGATTGCTTGTTTCTTGCCCATTTTCAAAAGGGTTATGTTCTACGGTCGATCTCAAGCTTTCCCAAAAGTAGATTATGGGGGACCCGGTCAATCGCTTTATGTACATCAAGAAATTTGGTCATAATTTCTTCAGAATATCATCGGAAATTTCCGATTGCCATGTGATTGATTTACTAAAGTACTCGTGCTTCTTAACCGCACTGACAATTTCTAACTACGCATTGTTTAACTTTTATTTACCAGCCTGGCATGGTAGTCCTTCCGACCACCCGGCGGCAGGGGCGGTGTATTCGCTGTCTAAACCTGCACGTGGCTGGTTCGTGATGTACTGAATGTTTGCGACCAAGTAGCCAGATGACTTGGTGTAATTTGTGCGTACGTGCGCGTGCACGTGCGTGCGTGTCCTCTTTATTGGGTCGCCTGCACCACTGATCGGCCATTGTATTAACTCTGGCGTCACGATTTATCAACCCGTTATTGTGCTCTCTAGCATAATGTGATTACCAACTACAAGGTGTTAACAGTATACCTGTACTTCTCACAATCGATTTTTTGTTACGCAATCATTGGCACTTGCTTGCCGGATGAGCTGCCGCCACGGCGTAAAAATTGCAGAGCGAACGCCTGGACCACAGCATCGCGGAGTGCTCATTCATGTCTTTCTACTTTCTCAACGCTTTCTGAACGATCATTCTATTTGTGGATCTCCCAGCACAATTACGTTTTTCACCCTGTGGGCACGTTATTACAGTTAGTATTTAAATATAAATAAATTTTATTCTCAGCTACGCGAGGCACGCCAATAAACGGATGATCATTGTAATAGTACAACACTTGAACAAGTAATGTGCGATAGTATAATAAGATTTTATTACATATGGATCCATAAGTGTAGGTATGTAGGTAGGTGTGTTGATTGTATGTGTAAATGTGTTGCCCTTCTTTTGAATGAGTTCGATCGCGTCGTCAGTGTCTAAACGAATGTTTGTCGTCTCTGGATTTGATAAGATTGTCCGAGTGACTTTTATTTTTCGTGGCGAGTCACATCCGCCACGCCACAGTGTTGTTAAGCAGACATCTGTGGCTTTTCATAGGGAGAACGTTTGCCAGGCGAAAACGCACCACGTCCTGGAACACTGCCGTCGAACTATTTGCTGGAAAAGGTTAAACCCGAACCACCCAGCTGGCACCACGAGAAAAACCTTATCGCAAAACTCCGTTTTTCTGCGACAAGCAGAGTCAACAGGGAAAATTACAGCATATTTGACACGCCATATTCCTCGATATGTTCCTTACTTAAATAAGCAATAATACTTGAGTCGATGATATTCCTTCTTTGACTCTGTTAAACAAACGTGAGGAACCCACACGATCATCGGCCGTTACGTATCCAGGGATCGAATCCGTTGTGTCCGTCTCCCATCCTTTCACTTTGATAGGACACTTCCATCACAAGCTTGTTTCGAGATGACCAGGAATTACATGTGTTTTACTAATGCAATCATATGTCGATCGGATCAAATTGAAGCTGTCAACACTACGTACGAACGCGTTGCAAAGCATTTTCACAGGTACCAGGCCGCGTGTTACAATGCCCTAACCAGACCTGAATCGACAAAATCGATGAGCTCGTGGAGTCAACATTCGTGGGAAGAAGTGAACTTTTCCTCAAATTCATCCTTTGGTATTCGTCCATAGGGTGAAACTCGCAGGTTGGAATGTCAAAATGGTATCTGGCCGATTGCTATGATAAATGCGACTACATTGCTCCAATGTGGTTGGGCACCTTGCCTGAAACGTTGAGGGTCACAGCACCGCTGATTTCAATCACTCATATCATCCGTACCTTTGGCTCTGTGTAGCACATATGCTGAAGAAATTGCTTTGTTGTTGCCGTCGTATTAGTAACAATGGTTGTTTCTTAGTTATCAATCCTGTGACATGTATGTGCCATCTCCATAATGTCTCGAACATCATCTGTGCATTCACGGTACACCATTCGTTCCAAGATAGGTTGAGCAGCTTAGCGTTATTCTTTTCTAATGTGCTTGCAGTCCAGTGAGTCTGTTGGCCGCTCCGTTGATTGACTTTTCGTTGTTCCACACCGTGAGCCAGAATGGGGCTGGAACAAGTTCTCGGGCTTTTCGGCAAGTATAAGTTGAAAATCCTCACATCTAGACTCGGCCAGGCAACCATCACACGGCCGGAAAAGCACTGTGCGGCTGTTTCATCCTTTCGGGGATCGTTGGCATTGCGCATTCCATCTGACTCCTGAGTGGCTCGAACCTGCGACCGATCTGTCATTAGTCCGTGGTAAAAACGACTGGGCTACCGGTTTCTCAGTCGCATTTGGTGTCTCTGATTACGATGACCTTGTTTTACATGTCAGACAAACAAAACGTATGACATTTTCTTAGGTCAGATAACTAACAATCTTTTTTCATAATACCTGAACGTAAGAGTTCACGGATTCTTGTTCCAACTTGAAGAGTCTAATGGTTGTGTAGCACAAAGCCGGAAACTGGAGCAGTGCTCTATAGGTATTCTGTATGCCTTTTTCTTTGTTCAAAATATCGATTTAGCGATCTGTCATGATAACAGCTCCACATGGTACTGTAAGCCCGTGCTGCCAATATAAACATACGGTTGATCCAGAATATGATCCGTTTTAGTGCGAACAAGTATTCACTTATAGATGCCAATTGAAGTTGCTTCTCATAGATCGATCCCTGCTTGCTAGTTCGGGACACGCTCTGCTGCTCACGACAGGACGGAAGGTGATTGAGTTGATTGGCTATTTTGCTTCTCGTGGAGGAGTACCATGCGATTTCATCCATAGGCCGTCGTTTAATTGAAAAACACACCCGCCGTTGAATTTCGCCTCGTTGATCTACCCGGTTTGTGGTCTTTCTTGCTCAAAAACTGGGTGCCAGAGAAATATACCGCCATCTTACAAGCACTTTACTTTCGTGCATCCGGCAGAGTGAGGGTCTATGGCCAGCTTTCCTCTCAATTCACTGTCACTAGCGGTGTGCGACAGGGCTGCCCTATGTCTCCATTCCTCTTCAACTACGCGATCGAAGGCGTTCTGTCGAATGCTCTAGAAGGTTTCCAACATTTTGGCTTAGAGCTTCTACCGGGTGAGCGCGCGACCGACTTAGATTATGCTGATGACGATCCTCAGGGTATGCAACTCATTCTGGATCCTTTAGCGGCCGAAGCATTTAAGTATGGCATGAG
>OX104067.1:6161213-6197592 GCA_944474145.2 Dicrocoelium dendriticum | reverse complement strand
ATGCATCCAACGTGGACGTTGTAATGCCATTGGCGAACTGTCAAGGACCAATTGAGTGGGTTTGGACAAACCTTCTTTCAAGTATGACTCGCACTAATGTCATCGAAGCCACAGGCGTACAACCAATGGGCCGGCGGTTACAGGTTCCTTTTTTGGTACAAGTGTAATGCGGGCGCTTCGCCAACAGTCGGCTATCTTGTGTGATATAGGTACATGGTGTAGAGTCCAGAAAAAGGCTGTGCTAAGACATTAACACATTCCTTTTGGACTATAGGAGATAGTCTGTCTGGTGAACTGTTGCACTATCCATGGGTGGTGGTTTGTGGGGAGAGTTGCAACGTTAAATAAGGTAAATGCAATGTTGGATCATTTTATATGACCATAAAAGTTTCGGTTTAATTCCCCCACATGGAGACCAGTGTGTGCGTGACACTTCTGACAACTCTACTCAAGTCCTTAGTCATTTTCCATCTTTTTCGACAATTATACTTTCCAAGTATAGTTAGGACATAAATCTGGTTAAGGCGACACATTTCCTTTTTTTAAATGTCCGTCGATAAGGACTTTACTGAAGCAGCGTCTTTGCGCCTGTAAGCTTTTTCTTTGTGTCTGCACAGTCTTTTAAGGCATGGAGATGAAAATCCATTTGCGTGAATGAAAATGGTTTTCATAGGACAGCAAATATCGAGGTGATAGTTCACGTAGTTGGTTACATGATCCCAGTACTTCGATACATCAATTATAAAATATATTGAAGTCTATAGAGGCAACAGTTTCGCATGGTAGCTCAATTTTTCGAGGAAGACATAGTATTTTCTTTATCTTGCGATTTTTGCAACCAATAACCGTTTTGTAATTCGTTTGTCATAGATTATGGGAGACAAATTTTTGGTGGCATGATATAGGCTTCCAAGCGGTGCTTTCATACAAACGACAAAAGTTTTTCCATCTTTGACAAACACTAAGTCTAGGGTTGCTTGCTACCTTGTTGCAGACTGTATGATGTTCTTCAGGCCAAGGTTGGCAGTAAAGCTGGTGTCGAATCTATTAAATTCATGTGACTTATCATGAGAGATTGCTTAGTCGTGGTTGTTTTCCCCGCACTATCGGCGTCACCGGGGCGATCTAATCCTTACCTATCGCATGTTATCGGGTCAGAATAGGTCTAGACTTATCTCACCTTTTTCTTCCGACTCGACTACTGACTGTCAATGGGCATCCAAGGAAGCTTCACAAGCCTCCATCCGATCGGGTGAGGGCTGATGTCCGATTATGGTGTAGGGTAATTGACTCTTGGATTGCTCTACCTGAGGATCGTGTTGGCACCAACGGTTAGGATGTTTAAACCCCGCTTTGACACCCTCGGTTTGCAGCCACAACTCTTCCACTTCACATCTTAGGCTGAATTACAATTTCCCATTTCTGTTTTCTTGTCCTGATTTCCACTATTTTCTTTACGTTGTCTGTTTTCCCCTTTTTTTCCTTCCTTTGTATTTTGATTTCATTTCACGTGATCGGAACAGTTGAAACTACTCATGCAAGACACGTGGGCATTGATTGATTGACTGCGGTGTGACGCGCTTGCCGCTTGTACATCCTCAGAAGACAAATCGAATCGCCAAAATCCACCCCGGCTCAAGGACGCTTCCACACTAGGACATGAGATCCTCCTATTGTTTCTGTTGCAATTGAACTTGACTGTTCAGGTTGTTTGTAAGATAGTTGTACTAGGAATTGTGGTGATCGTACCTCGTCGGCGGTCAAGCTGGCACCTTCGCCCCCACCACGTAGCAGAGCGAAGTACAAGCGGGCGTGTTTCGGATAACCGTCTGCGATGCGAGGCAGAGTCTAACTATGTGGTCTGGTCAATGATTGGTTGTCTAGTTCAGTTATAGACCCTTTCAGATGACCATCAACATCCTGAGAAAGACTGGATGGTTGTTTCTACCCCTCGGGTCTGGTGGTCATCAGTGTAACCGATATTTAGCATCTTTTATTTTGTGAGCCATTGTTCAAGCGGTGCTGCACAGCGATAATGTCAAACTATTGAAGTCTTATCCGCGCCACACCACCTTTTGTAATGTTTTGTATGTCAGTGCTCGTTTTCTTTCGTGACCCAATGGTCTTTACAATCTACTCGCAAGGCCGGAGTAGCAGATAGACCAGTAGTCATGTCCTTCTTTCCAACTAATATATTCTTTTCTCAGCCACTATGCTTGTGTCCTTTTTCCGGCGTATGCAGACGCGCCATTGCATCCCACATGCACGTGGTACTAAGGCTACCGTTAGCTACAACTGCTATGTGGCATCTACCGCCTCCCCAGGTCTTTTACGACTTTCTGTTCATGCACACTCCCAGACATTAGATTTTGCGTGACTTCTCACCTTTGACCTTGTCGTCCCCGTCGAGCAGCACTCTTTTCAACCGATCCATTAGCCGTTCACATCCGCGCTCACCACAGGCGTCGCATCCACGACACGTTGTTGTTATAAAGCCTCGAAAGTAACCAGCAGGTTAACTCTAGGTAAGGCATTAGCAGTACGCCGATACTCACTGCCGACGCTTCGCTGCCGCGCAACCATCACCAGTCGCGCGTGAACTAAAAATGCTGCCAGGGTCGCCCGGTCCCTACGCAGGCTCGAACCTGCGCCCTCATGTTACAAGGCCGGATTGTGATCCTTAAGGCTACGAGCCGGCTACCTCCTCACAACACCTGACATCGATCTGCTTCAGATACGGTCTCTTTGGTAACACATTGACCAAGACTCTTGTCAAGGTCAATCGTATCTCCAGTTGTGATGGCCTGTGCATCAAGTAGTCCCACGCTGACCACTGTTGGTATTTCGCTTAGCCAACTCACGTCTGCCGCACTGTACGTGAATTCCGTCGTGAGCAACCGACCGTCCACCGATTTTAGTTTCGGTTATGAAATTTCTTTTCGACAAATAAACAAATAAATGGTACATTTCTCAAAGGTGCGAGATACAGACCAAGTGGGTTGTCTGATCATTATGTACAGCATACACAGATGACAGCGAAATTTTTTGGATTTCACCATATAGCTCTAACAGGAGCTTTGCGTTGTTCGATTATTTAAAAGAAAAGAAATGTGGAAAGAAGAGCATAGGAATAAACGTAGGCATAAATAGTAGTGGCATAAATAGTAGTGAAGTAATACGACCATCTTTGGAACCATCTCCTGGGTACTTGCTTTCGTGCGGGGTTGTCGCTCCATAGGTTTCATCTGCACTTCCCCGTCTCATTTGGCTATGTGCTGATGTGGAGTTAAGGCAAGTAACTCGTTATTATGTTGACCAGGTTCCTTTTACCGCTCTGATAAGCAATAGGCCATCATCATGAAGATTCTTTTTTACTAGCCGCTGTACTCTGTAATAGGCCGTCCGGCACCTTTTCTTGTCGCCAGTGGGTTTGTGACAATTCGCCTTGTGTGGGTCTAATGATCTATTTTTGCAACTTCAATCCATCACCTCAGAAGATCGGCCCAGTCGTGACTAACCATGGAAATAAAAGCCACATAATGGAATAGAATGAAAACTACCAAGAGTAAATTTTATATACTTCTCTAGAACGTGATGTGATCTGGCAATTGTCTGAGACCGTTTGTACCATCAGTGGAAGATGGTAAATAGAGAATGCGTTCAGACTATTTATACTCAGTGCAGCTCCTGAAGGATTTTCCGGTGCTTTCATCAGGTGAAGGCAATCGCTAAAGCAAACATTGCAAAAAGAGTGGATGTTGCGAAGTAGGGAAAACTGCAGCGTATCACTTATCAGGAACGTTCCTTGTCAAAGTAGGTTTATCACCTCTTGCTAACACATTGGACGCAGATTGCCTCGACTGTCACAAGCGTATGGAGGCACATTTCTTTCGATCGGAACGCACATTAGTGAAAATGATATCGTTGCTGGACCTATTAATTAGCCCGATGCTGCTTCGATAAACCAGCATTGGTAGTACTCGTTTACGCATTTTGGTAGACATCTCACAAATCGATCCTTGTACTTCGCGGTATAGACACATTTGGACTAATAAACAACCGTAGAAGCTTTCAGTTTAACCAACGTGCCTTTGTTTCTTGTGCATCTCTTTTATACTGTGGCACCGCTTCATAATCAGGCTCCTTCGCAAGCGAGTATTCTAGTTGAATGCACGATTACTATATCCTCATGAATAACGTTCTTTCCGTCTTTTAGATGCTTATGGGGTTGGTTTTTCCTAGAATCTATTCTGATCATGTAGCACGTAGCCTTAAAGATCATAAGTCTGCCTTGTAATCTGAGGGCGCAGATTCGAGCCTGCGTAGTGACCGGGTGACCCTCGCAGTATCTTTAATCCACGCGCGACTGGTGTTGGTTGCGCGGCAACAGTGTGTCAGTATTGTGTTCCGGCGTACTGATTATGCCTTAATCGCATTTCCACGCAAAACACTCCGATTGAATGTCAGTTCTCCACCTGAGTCTGGTCTCCGCGCAGACTTTACATACAAGGCTTAAATAGAAGTCCAATTACACTGTGCAACAAAAAATAGTTATTTTCTAATTCAGGAATGCCAAAATCCTTGCCTTATAGGCTACATTTTACTGATCGTAGAAATGTTTATGAGCAAATGCTTATTTTCATTAATGTCATGGCTACGTCGTACAAATAATATGTAAATGTACTGAATAACTACATATTCCGAATGCATATATGTGGCAAATACGTTTAAAACATCACTGCAACACTCACCGCAAGCTACTGACTGCAGCTTAGCACTGGGAAATGATGGCTTCGCCGAAATTGTCGCTTGTATGATGCGACGCCCTCACGCTACAGAAACCAGCACAAGTCAACCACCATAGAAGGCGTGTACTTGCCACTGTAGCTCTGCTCCATGACTGAAATGTCTTGGTGAAGCGCTCACCATGCTCATCGTTAACAGATCTCAAGTTCTCATTGCAAAAGTGAAGGTGATAACCAATAAGTGCACCTTGGGTGACATTCGAGCACCAGCAGCCCGATAATCCGCAATGAGCTCTTTTGTGATGTCTTTTTATTTCCCTACCTTTGTCCTGCCCAGAAATCCTGTACACACCGCCTTGAATGATCGCCACGCCATTAACTCAAATGAAGTCAACTGACATTCGAAAGCACTGTCTGCCTTTATCCGGCGAATATCAGTCGCAATAAGTATTCCTTCTTTGAACTTCGCATCACTGATCTTCGGAAACACTTGTTTTAGTTACGGGAACTCAAAACCATCTCGCTTGGGTGCTTTGACGATGCGTTTACTCAAATCAAGCTTGTAACATTGGTTTTCCTGTATCAGTCTAACTAATACACTGAGAAGACTGGTGTTGCACGATGATATCATTTCGCGCTTTCTGATCACATGCAAACGAGCGACATTTAACGATCACGAAAGGGGAAAAGCAATGATTTAACTAGTGTCCGAACTGGGATTGGAAGTAACGTAAGGGGGAGAAAGTCCAACAGAATCACCACGTTTGTGACAAGTGTCACTATCCCCGAGGAAACTTGAGGGTGGCAGTCCAATGTTTTTGCACACATAGGTCCGGACGGCTGTAATTAATTGCCACAGCCTCTGCGAGCTTGAGTATCTTGGCGTTTTCATTAAGGTAGATAACCGTAAACGCGAAGTTAGAATCAATTTGGTCCCCCGATCCAAATAGATATCTGGCTGTCGAGGAGGCCAACAATTAGGATCTTGACTCTTGTCCCTGCGATTGTTTTGCTACACTTGTAGCAACCCATTTCGGGATGTGATCACCGATCCGCTTGCGCAGACACTGGTCTGTTCTGCCGATGTAACTGCTTCACAGTTACAGGCGGGCCGGGACTTTACGAAAACTTCAGCAGCTTCACACCGGTCCGATACACACGTTGCCTCGTCAAAACACTGTTCCAACGACCTCGTAAAATACGCAGTCATGAATGTGTCGAAGCTGAATTTTAGTTCATCACACAGACGCTAGAGGCAAATGGCTACCTAACAGCGTTTATTAACTTTCACGATCGCACGACGGAAGGGAACAAACCAAAGTCCCATACGGTGTCACAAATGTCCGTCTATCTCCAGTTGCCATTCAAAGGGATGACGTAACTACGCAAGTCGATCAGCGTGTTGCCACATCAATTCGACGTATATTCAGTGCTGCAAAACTGTACCCAATTTGGACAACCAGTAAGTTATCAACACCTCCGGTTAAGCTTACGCAGTCCGTCTCTGTCGCAACACATTGCATTTACAACCTTGTCTGTAACTGTGGAAGCAGTTACATCGGCAGAACAGACCGGTGTCTGCGCAAGCGGATCGGTGAGCACATCCCGAAATGGGTTGCTACAAGTGTAGCAACACAATCGCAGGGACAAGAGTCAAGATCCTAATTGTTGGCCTCCTCGACAGCCATACATCTATTTGGATCGGGGGACCAAATTGATTCTAACTTCGCGTTTACGGTTATCTACCGTAATGAAAATGCCAAGATACTCAAGCTCGCAGAGGCTGTGGCAATTAATCACAGCCGTCCGGACCTATGTGTGCAAAAACATTTGACTGCCACCCTCAAGCTTCCTTGGTTATAGTGACACTTGTCACAAACGTTGTGATTCTGTTGGACTTTCTCCCCTTATGTTTCTTTCATTCCCATTCGAATACCATTCAACTCATTGATTTCCCCTTTCGTGATCGTTAAACGTCACTCGTTTACATGTGATCCGAAGGCGAGAAATGATATCATCATGCAACACCCGTCTTCTCATTGTATTATTTAAAGCAAGCTTAGTGTACAGGGGTGGTCATTCATTCATTATACACGTTAGCTGCAGGTGGAAAACACCTCAGCTATTGTGCCGCAATACGAAAGACTTGAAGAAAAAGGACAACAGAGGCACGCCGGCTAAGACCCCATTAACGGATGGACATTGTTCCGGAGAGCTAACAGCCAGCTATGGTGCCGCAACAAAAGAGTTATAATATGTCTAACGAATGGGGTAATAATTGGCGGGGGAAGCTAAGCAGGAGGGAGATGGACAAAGGAACTCGCAACACAAACGCCATTGGGGCGGGCTCCTAACCATATCAGCAAGTGTGACCAACCAAACGTGTGCGTCGTCATTTGGACCCCAGCCAGTCAATCGGGATGCACCAACCGACGCAGGGGTGGTAGATAGATATGATCAAGTTACACAAGAGGTGTATGCTTTCCACTCACTTTCTATGCAGCATATTCCGTCCGCTCTGGTCACTTTTCAGTTGTGTAGTGCCGTTGAGTTACACTACGGTCTAAAAAGCACAAGAAACAGCAATATTTTGTGAAGTCTCCTTGCATACCCATGAGGAGTCCAGTGATTTAAGTCAGCACAGAAGTTCCAACTGTACTTATGGTAGTTCAGTGCACCGAGTATCTTTTGCATACTTTCGTACATCTCCTTCCTATTGGTGGCATGCAGCGGAGGCACAGTTGGGTACACATTCCATTGTGGAGCAGTGTGGGCTTAAGACTGCTCTTGGACGAGTCATTGAACAAACGCCATTTGTCACCGATATGCCTCACGCCAAGCTCCTTCATTAGTCCTTCCACGTTGGAACAGTAACAAAAGATTTCTCTGGTATCATAGAAACCGGACAATTTACCACTTCGCTTTCTGTATACAGTAACAGTGTTTGCAGCAGCCACTGCTGTAGCCGAGATGCCAGCAGTTCGGCCTTATCTTTTGGCAAGCCCAGGTCATGTACGAATTCATACAGCTTTGATTGTTCCGTAACAATATCATCTTCAAGCTTTTCACAGATGCCAGCATTATGGTTAGTTAACGATGCGGAATCACTACTCATCATCGGTAACATGTTCACTGGAGGCGTTGGAATGGGTTAGCTGCAATCGTGGGGTAATGAATTTTGTCCTTGTTTCGGTTGGATTCCAAAGATACTGGTTAGACAGCAGTAGTAGCAGTCTGTCGTGTGATCCTTAGGTTCCCTCCCCACCACTGGGATTGCAAAAGACATCTTGGCTTTTGCCCATGAGCCACTGAGTCACATGGACATTGTAAATAAACAAACAATATGCGGTGCCCACTTCTTATCCTGATCTCACATTTTCATCCCGAAATATGTGTGGTAGGCAGACTTCAGCAGTGGAGAAATGGGTTTGCACTGCGACTTTGTAGTAGACTGTCCATTGACGTCACAAAAATGACTTTGGTCATTGACATAGCAGCGTCTTTCAGCCATGATCAAGATATCATTTAAGGAAACACAGCTCTTAATAGACTTTCATTATCAGGTGGATACTATGGCCAAGCGGACTTCTTTTCCACGATTACAGGGAGCCAATAAACCAAGCAGAGGTCTGCACTCGATACATGGAACACACCGCTTCGCTGAAATGAAAAATTGCAAAAAGAAAGACGTGATAGAAACATTTGCTTTGAATATTCGTAATCAGCTCACTTGGTACTACTAGAAACATCCTATCTCATTTCTGTTATAAAAAGACGTTGCACAGTGTTAGCGAAGAGATCTCTTTTAAGTAGTTCATCTGGCTGTCACTATTCTGCGACGAAATCAGGCAACACACTATGTTTCTGAAAGCTGGATTGAGGACTGCCAGTCCGCAGGCCCTTGAACCAGCACATTAAATCAATATTGGGGACCGGCTTGCAGCCCACGGTACGCTGCCAGTGTCCGACTTCGAGGAATTGTCGCAAGGCCAAAAGCAACAGGATCGCTTGTATGAGAGCCTTCTACTTGCAAAATTCAGACTGGACCAGTCTAATAGCAATTTTTTCTGCCGTCTTCAAGTGACGCTTTCTGAGTGCTTTATGATAGCGTGATGGTACGGGTTAGAAAACGTTGAACACATCTGTTATCCGGGTTTCATACACGCTTAAGAGCAAATGCTCTATGATAGCACTGTTGATGCCTCTTCGTAGCGACCCTGGGCAGTGTTCTGATGTCCGTTTTGATTAACATCTGGTCGTGTGTCCAACATCTCTTGCACCACATGTGCAACTAAGTTGATGCGGAATGTATGCTTTTGACTGAACCGAAAGTCTGTCCTTGAGACGCTGTTTAAAGTAGAGGGTAATCTGCGCAAGCGCACGCGGAGTTGCGACGGCGTAGGTTTTGGTCACTGAAACTGAGTCTTCCTTTCAGCATAGCAAAGGCGGTATCCCGTTTGTATGAAACTGTGAGTAACACGTCTCTTTTGCTACGGTCGCGACGGTTTCCAAGTGCACACGGATCGTTGCGTGCCAATTATGTTATCAAATAGGGAAATTATAAGACGCCGCGGGTGGTGATATGACGTCTTGATCTCATTTTCACTAACCACCGAACACACAACAAACAAGTCACGCGATTGCTGACCAATTAAAGGGCCTCCTATTATCACGGTAGGCCCAGTGTCATTGTCAGCTGCTTTTGCAAGTGATCGGTGATGGTCGATAACCATGTAGCTTGAGAACGTGAGACACACGAGGACCGCAAATGATGTGTACCGGACTTAATTTGTGGATCGATGTTCAGCGCATAAGTCGTTATTGTTGGGCAACCATGTTTATCGATTCACTTGTCTCAATCTTCAAGCATTCTATCTATTTGGCTAACTGCTTTGGGACATTCGTGAGTCGGTCAGTGTGCCAAAACATTACTGTATCCGTGGCTGCAGGTGAACTTGTAGAAACAGTAGGACTTGCACTCCGTTAACGCCATTGTCTTCACCCATCCCCTAAGCAATGGTCTCGTTAATACGAACTATCTTAGCTCACTTGTGTTGTATGCCTTTTTCTGTGAGATACTTGTCCGTTGCGCGGCTCTTTCCACGATGTGGTCACCTTTGAACTTTTTTTCTGAATTGTCGTTTAACTTCGTTTCCTCATGTCACAGCATAGCTTTATGGATTGAATTAGATACTTGTAACTTTTTAACTCTTGGGACAGCAATTTCTTCCCTGCTTCTGTGTGTAATCTAGGCGGTGCTCGGGCGTCCTTGTAACACCTTATAAGGCAGGAAGTCAATAAGTGTCGCTTTCATTGCCATTGTTGCTTCCCCTTACGTTTGTTTCTCTCCGACACTCTATATCCTATATTTTCCGTGCCTCCTTTGCTGTCCTTCCTATCTCCGCCTCTCACTAGTTGGTTGTGAAGTGCGCATCTAGCCGCCTACGAGGTTTTTATTCCGTGTTGTAGGTCCAATGGTCTATTACAACTCACTTTGCGAGTCGGGCACGGAGGAACTAGGAATCTCGGACCCTGGCAGTTCACGACAACAGTCCACGCGACTAGATTGTAGTCGTTCAGACAATTATCAACTTTCCACCAATTGTACTGCTTCTCATTGTGATTCCCGCGAGTCTAGTATGCTATGTACAACGCCTCTTGCAAGTACACAGGTTTGTGCCGATATGGACGATCATAGGCACTTAAGACAGTGTCTGTCAAGAGGGGTGATATTGTAGTTGTTCCACGGAGGTCCCTGTAACACGTCCAAATGTAAGAGGTCGAGGAGTGTTGCTTCCATTCCCATGTTTTCTTCTTTTTACCCTTACTCCTGCACTGTTTGTCCTTCGCTCTCCTTAGTTTGCTCTCATACTAGGTGCTTGTGGTTTGATGATCCAGCCGGCTACGAGCTTTTTATTTTGTTTTTTTATTTTACTGCTCCAACATATATTACTACTCGCTGTACGAGCTAGAGACAGAGGTATTTGCAATACCAGACCGGAGGAATATTACATATAGTGTGTCTGGACTGCAAATCATGTGATCTCGATGTATGAAAGTCGGGAATCGAGAGCGTTTGTGTTGCTTTGATGATGACTCTTAAGATTCAGGTGTTGTCTCCTCCGGGGATGTAATGATGTCAAAGTTCGCGCGCTATTACGGTTGAGTCCTTTGGTTTTACCTATTCCAAGTCGAGTAACTGTCGTTTGTGTACGCATGTCTCCGTTTTCATTCTCTCACCCAACACTCACCAAATGTGCTTACGCAGACCTTTTGTGCACACAGCGCAGCAGCGCTCACCGAACCAAGGTGCTTTCTGGGTCAGCGTGCTGGATGCGCACATTCGCAAACCGTCTGTTTCGATTGGAGTGACTTTTCGTTTAACATCCTGACTATCCGTGGTGTAAACCAAATTTTACCACCTCCACGATGGGTGTACTCAGTCGTCCAATGTTGGCATTGTTTGCAACCTCATTCTTTGCTCTCCCCCGATCGGTCTTGATCTGTCCGAACATGCTGCCGTGTCGCAGCGGACTTGGTTGATGGACGTGCCAGCACACATTGTGTTAACGTCAGTACAGTGTGCCAGCATACCCAATGGGTTTGTCTGACTAATCCGCACCACTGGACTCAGTAAACCAGGCGTCAGTGAGATAATCAGAGACAGCGCGGGTGCGCTGATACACAATAAGGAGCGCCGTATGGCTCGTTGGGCGAAACACTTTGAAGATCAGTTCAGCTGGCCCCCTGCTCCCGGACTTTTTCCTACTCAGGTGATGCAGGAGGAGCCATGGACGGTTAGTTTAGAGCCTCCGTCGGAGGCCGAGGTCCGAAACGCGATCACAACCCTCCATCGTTTTCGTGCCGCTGGCCCGGATTCCCTCCCACCTGCACTATTTAAGGATGGAAGTGAGGTCCTCTGCAAAGCACTGACCTCCCTATTCGAATGTATCTGGAATGAAGAGTGTCCCGGCTAATTGGAGTGAATCGATTATAGTGCCAATATAAAAGAAGGGCAGTCGCACACACTGTTCTAACCACAGGGGTATTAGCCTAACGCCAGTTGTGACAAAATTATTGGCCTCGATTCTCGTTCGTCGCCTCACTGTGGAACGGGAATCTCGGATTAGGGATGAGCAGGCCAGTTTCCGCCCAGGACGTGGCTGTATGGACCATATATTCACTTTGCGGCAGGTGCTAGAGCAGCACCACGCATACCGCAGACCGACAATAGCTGTGTTCCTCGATTTCAAGAGTGCGTTCGATTCAGTCGATCCATGCATTCTGTTCGAAATACTTGCGCGGAAAGGTGTTCCCATGAAATATGTGAACATCCTACGTGCTCTACACTCGAACACTACTGGCCGCGTCAGGGTCTCCGGTGTCCTATCGGATAGCTTTCCGACCACAAGTGGCGTTCGTCAGGGTTGTCCGATTTCCCCGTTTCTGTTCAATTTCGTTGTGGATTCTATCATGGAGTGTTCCCTTGCGAGATCTCACGATGTAGGTGTTGAAGTGCTGCCTGGTGAAAGGTTAGTTGATCTAGATTATACGGCGGCACACTCAACCCTGAATATCATGTCCGGAGTGGTCCCATTATTTGGTATGCACTTCGCACCTTCAAAGTGCAAAGTGTTGCTGCAGGACCAGCAGCCACTTGATGACCCCTTGACCCTTGTTAACGAGGAACTCTAGGTGGTTGATCATTTCACTTATCTTGGCAGCTGCATCAGCGATGATGGGCGCATAGAAATTGACGTCAGCTCAAGCATTGCAAAAGCCAGAGCTACCTTCTTGAACTTGCGGCATCTTTGGCGACAGAAGGGAATTTCCCTTCGGCTGAAAGGCCGGGTATACAATGCCACAGTGAGGGCCGTTCTGCTCTATGGTAGTGAGACCTGACCCCTTCGGTCTGAAGATCTGAGGCCCCTTCAAGTCGTTGATCATCGTTGTTTGCGAAGCATTGCTGGTGCCGGATGGCACCAGCGTGTCCGCAACGATGATATGCGTAGGCGAGTACTAGGTGGTGATAATCATGCTAGCTCCCTAGAACAACGGATAGCACTGAATAAGTTGCGTTGGCTCGGGCACGTTCTACGTATGCCTGGTCATCGCTTACCTAGGAGGGCCTTGTTCAGTCTGCCAGTTGTAGGGTGGCACAAGGCTCGAGGTGGACAGAAGTTGACTTGGCAGCGGGAAATGAAGTCACTGACGACCAAACTGGGTGCCGTTGGTCCGTCTCGCCTTCCGGGCTGGAGTCCACGTGGCTCGCCTTGTGCTTGACTCGAGACTTTACAGGACATGGCTCGCAACCGACACCAGTGGCGCGCCTGCTGCCGTCTTCTAATCGGATTGCCTGTTTAATGTGTGTTTGGTGCTGAGTTATCTGCGGGGTAATGGCTGATTATGACGCGTGGCAATGAAAGCCGCAAGGAAGCTGTCTCGCCGATGCCGCCTTATCTTTGCAAGATAGCCAGCTGTTTACGACAGTACGTTGTCTACACAAGGTGTAGGCGCCTTGACCCTGCTTAGGGCATTAAGGTTTTCAGGTAAGTTCACGTTCTCTCCCTCTTCTTATTCTTTATTTCATAGGTCCTCATGGTTGTATGGCAGCAAAGCATCAGTTCAAATGGCTGATGTACTGCTGTTGATGATGATGATGTCTGACTCACCGAAATTCACACCAGGAACTGTTCGTTTCTTGTAACGCGTTTTGCCTTACACCAGCGTTGAAATTCTTGCGGACACCAGTTTGCTAGAACAGTTCTAGATCGGCTTTGTTAACAACGGTTGGTCTTCGACGATATTACACCGTCACCTGGTGGAGGGCGGTTAATAAGAAAATGGAGAAGGGAACCTGGTGTAATATTTAAATTCCTCTGCATAGTTTCAACAACATACGTCACAAACGCTTCGCTATCGTGCAAATATAAGGCGGCATCGGCGAACCAGTTTCCTTGTGGTTTTCACTGCCCTGATTAATAACCAGCCAATACTCCGCAGACAACTCAGCACTGAGCGCACTTTAAACTGATAGTCCGATGAAGAGACGATAGCAGACATGCCTGTGGTGTCGACTGCGAGCCGTGTCCTGTTTCGCGCTAAACCCAGGGCATCACGTGGACTCGGTTTAGTCGTCAGGGTCTTCGTTTCCCTCCTACCAAGTCAAATGCTGTACCCCACAGATCCTAGCGGCGTCTCACATCCATTAGGAAAAACCAGCCTCTCCTCGATACGCAGTGGATGTGTGTGTGTATCACATGCTCAAATCAACGCAACCTATGCAATGGTATTTGTTCTGATTGATTGACATGATTATCGCCGGACAGTATGTATCGGCACACCTCGTCGTTGCTGACACGGTAACACCAGCGATTGCAAACGGTGCCCACCTAGGCAGCAACGGCCAGGGCGTTGAATATTTCGACCAAAAGAGCCAAGGTTCACTACCGTTGGATGCGTCACTGTGGTCTCAAGGACGAAGGACAATCTGCTTCTGGCTCCAGTAGTGTCGCATATATGTATATACATACATATATATATATATATATATATATATATATATATATATATATATGCATGGCGCGATCTGATCACGAAGGCAGTTGCCGAACTGCGGGAGAAATCCGTCATGCATGCAGAGAAGAAGCGGCAAGGGCGGAAGCGACCGGCACCAATGGGTTGTACTCCATCGACATCGAGCGACATCGCGAGTGCCTGAGTCAGGCAGGCCTAGTGAGCCATGAGCGAGGCCACTCGAGACCACCACCGAAGCGACGACGGGTCCTGCAGAAAAGGTAGGCAGAACCAGTGCAGCGTTTGTAAGTACGCTGCATTCGTTTTACTAACCGCGTGTTTGCATGCTAAGTCTTTATTTCAGGTGGTGGGTTTTCAGTTTTGTCCTAATGCTTTTCTTCCCCACATAGATATCTACCAGTATTCTCTCCTATAAACTTACACACGTCGCTTAAGCCAATTGTAGTTAATTTCGATAACATTTTCATGTTTGTGGCATTTCCGCAAAATGTACTTTCTGACCTCGTGAACTTATCTCGGATTCTTTTTTAAGCAACTTATTTCATATGCTCATTAATTTAAGATTTATGTCACTGTTTCCTTATGCATTACTCGATTTATTTTATTTGTTATCTTTCTCTCAAGTGATTTGCAGTTGCTTGATATCCCCGGTGTGGCTGCGCTTGATGTGTGCACGTTGACAAAGTGCCTACCTGTCTATTACCCACTACCTCGTCCATACTGGCTCTAGGAGACAGTTGGTCGTTGCTGGAGGGGACGGGGTGCACGGTCCTTGTGACCGTGTTAGGATCAAAGAGTGGTTTCATGTTCTCAGTGTGGAGCGGACCACGTTCCAACCACCGCCTTGTGTGCGGTTGATTCCTCAAATGCAGTGTGTTTGTGTTTGCCTGTGAAGGAGTGTGGGCCGGCTCCGTTGATGAGACGTGGCTCCCATCCACATGTCTCCCAGTCTTATTCCTTCAGGTTTACACTGGTGTGTGGTTGGAGCTGTGGGTGGTGCAGCGCAAGCCACCCATGGTCTCTCCGTAGGCGCAGGCGTCCTGTGGCCACAGTGACAGGCAAATCCGAAACCGCATGCCGCCAACCATATATATTTGCAACAGTCTACGAAGAGACATAAAGGCATCAGAAACCATGGGACTAAAAAGTAGGTACAGAGGTCGTAAAACAAATCACACCACCTCACGGAGGAGTCCATGGTTTCGTTAGAGGGCGAGATACTACCCGGTTGCTCAAGCCGAAGTAGGGTGTTGACTTAGGGGACACCACCCCGAGCCTGGGGCTGAATAGCTTGCCCCTAAGGCAGCGGAGCGAATTCAGGGAATCGCGCCTATTAGGAGCCGGTGACTGATTGCTTAGTTCTTACGCCTTTCGTTTCTTCCATTGTCATACAGGGGGCCAATGCTCCCCAGAATTACAGCAAATTTGCTGGAATACAATGCTTCGCCAGGTGGAAGCAAGGGGCAGTGACTTTATTTAGTAGCGAGTCACGTCCGCCACGTCACAGTGTTGTTAAACAGACATATGTGGCTTTTTATAGGGAAAACGCTTGCCAGACGAAACCTACCACGTCCTGGAACAGCTACGGCAACAGTTTGATCCCTCGCACTTCCTGAATGTCTGGGCAGCAATGTCTGGTGCAGCAATATTTTGCAGTTCATAAATGCGAATCACATGTCAAATGATGGAACTCCTCCTGAGTTAAAATAGTAGATAATATCCGTAGCTCGGGATGTGGATATGGGTTTTGCATTGCTCTTTGGGCTGAATGATTATTTTGCCGGCGTTTCGCTGCCAGACTAGGCAACGTCAATGCGGCTTTAAGGTCCTGTTTCGCAGAGCCTCGTAAGCGACTTCGAGATTTAAGTGCTTAATCATTTAGCTCAGAGCGCAGTGCAAAACCCACACTCCTCTTGAGTGTTTGACCATAGTTGAATTAGCCGTATCGTGGTTGTTAGCCTGTAAGACAACACCTCATGTGGTGAATGTTGAGAGGAACGGCTTCAACCAGCCGCCATTTTGTCTTTGTTGCATGTTACCTACCGCCACAGGCTGATACCTGCTTTGTACTCCTGCGGCACAAACACACCGGTCAGGGCTTGTTGTCACCCGGTTCTAGACGTGTCTGCCATTGGACAGGATGTAGTTGATGTGTCATCTTCGTCACACCAGGTGGTGTAGTTATCTTGCATTTTGCCAAATTCACACCCTTGTGGTCCAATTGTTCTCTTGGCGGAATGCGGCCTAGTTACAACGCTACAAAATCGTTTAATTGATTTATGTTTCCGTAAGCGAAATGCTTATTATAGCTTTTCATAGCTTTCCAGACCTGTTAAGCTTGATTTTATGAGCCCCTAGTTTTTTCCTTGTAACTTTTACCCGCTAGAGCAGCTAACATTGAACCCTATATATGTCCTTAGACGCGCTCAGGTGCGACCGTTAATAGGGGTCACTGCCCGCTCACTTTTGCGACCAGAAGTGAGTACTCAACGGACGGCGGATGGACAACCTCGATGGTCACCGGCTTCTATGAAGGTGTTTGAGCCACTCGGCTGTCAACGGTCTTCGGAAGTTAGGAAATGGTCGATGGCTCTCTTCCCGTAAAACCTAGCTATGGGAGACAACATGTCTACGGCTTATAAGCTCACAGCTCGATTGGCGTAGAGCACGAGCGCCACGCATTGTCTCTGACGGTGGGAGGGCACCTCCGGGTGTTCAATGGTTTGCTACTGCCCGCCTCAAGCCAGGCAGCCCCTAGACAAATTGGCGCAAATCCGCCAAAACCCACCAGCGTCTGGCCGTGGTCGTAGGTGCGAAACCTAATACGGTCGCAAAACATATGTGAATCGTTCCAGTACCTCCAAGGCTGCATGTGACGGCCGTCAGGCAGACCCTCGATCTGTCTCTGCAATCACATTCCCGAGCTGGATCTGCTCCCCACTGCCTTGTGCGCAAAGTCCCTCACACAAACGAAGCACAACCGCCACCTCGCGTGCGATTACCCACCAATGCAATCGTATGCCTGCACGCAAAACACTCAGCATCGGGTGCTGGAACGTGCGCACGCTACTGGACCGGAACTCGAGTGCGCGCCCCGTGCAACGCACTGCACTGGTCGCGATGAAACTGGCGCGCTACCACATCGATATTACGCCGCTCAGTGAAACCCGGCTCGCTGAGCAAAGCAAGTTGCATGAAGCAGGTGCTGGCGACACATTCTACTGGGTGCGGAACGCCGCCTCAGCACCACGTGATCATGGGGTCGGATTTGCAATAGCCGATCGCCTCCATGGCCAGCTGGTGGGTGAACCAACAGGCATCAGAGCGCGACTGATGACCGTTCTCTCCTACGACTCGGAAGAGGTAACTTTGCCACCTTTATAAGCACGTACGGTCCGACCATGTGTTATCCTGATGACACGCGTGATCAGTTCTACACTGAGCTATCCTCCGTGATACGGTCTGTGCCGAAGAGCGACCAACTATTTCTGCTGGTTGATTTCAACGCGCGCGTTGGGCGTGATGCATCAGTGTGGACAGATTTTATCGGTTCACATGGCATTGGTTCAGCGAATGCGAACGGTGACAGACTACTCTCACTGTGTGCCATTCACGGCCTGACGATCACGAACGCTCGGTTTGCACTGATTGCGAGTGATATAGCAACTTGGACACACTCACGGAGTGGCCACGCTCACCTGCTCTGCTATATCATCGTACGTTAGCGTGAAGTGCGCATGTCACATGTACTGCGTGGAGCTGAGTGTGGCACTGATCAGGAATTTGTGCGGACCAAACTGTGCATATATTTTTGTAGATCTATGAATTGCACTCCCGCCGTGAATCGGCGTAAATTTAACATTCTCTTCCCCTTTACCTTGGCGAAACGTATTGAGCTGGAAATGGCGATGGCTGCACGCCTGTGTGATATGGAATGCATAGCCGCAGTGCACGACCTGTGGCACCACATTCGCGACCAGGTGACAGCTGCTGCCGAGGAGACCATCGGGCGCGCAAACTGTAAGCTGCGCGATTGTTTTGATGAGAACAATGCGACGATTGGCGCATTGGTGTGTGCGAATAATGTGGCGATAGATGCACATGTGGCAGATCACAGTGACTTGGGAAAGAATAGTCAATTTCGCAAACTTCGACGGCGACTGACCCGAGAGCTCCGTCGCATTAAAAATGCATAGTGGACGGAGAAGGCGAAGCAGATAGAATGCTACGCCGAACGCCGCCAACACAAGGAATTCTTTGACTCCTTGAAGGCGGTGTATGCCCCTAGATTGGGGCCGCTGTGGACGCTAATCGATGGTAGCTCAGACGGTACCTGCAGACATAATGCAGATCTGGCAAAAACACTTTGTCTATCTGTTGTATAACCCTTCAGAATTCGACTGGCCTACATTGAGGGGCCTCAGTCATCACGATGTAAAGGCAAGTCTGGCGAACACGCCGATACTGGATGAGACGCAGAGGGCACTTGCTCAGCTGCGAAATGGCAAGTTTTTCAATACCGACGGCTCCCGCATGAAGTATTGAAAAACGGTGGACCCTCGTTGGTGGCTGCGCTGCACCACTTGATTCAACACATGTGGTTTGAGGAGGAGGTGCCTCCTGAATTGAAGGATGCCCTTGTGCTACCACTGTACAAGGGCAAAGGGAGCAAGCAATGTTGTACGAATTATCGTGGCATCAAGATGCTGTTGTGCGGGCAAGGTGATTGCTCGAATCCTGCTCAACCGCCTCGTCAGTCAGGTTGTAGAACCGTTCAATAGTTCAATAGTGTATGATGAGATAAAAAGCATTGGCTTTACAAGTCCCATAGGATGGTAAATGCAAAATAAATAAAAATCATTAGATTCCGACATGGAACTGAAATGCCAATAGTCTAAACCTAGTACATCACACCACAATGTGTTGTTTGTCACTCAGATGAATGTCTAACAATTGTTTGAAGGCTGTGATGTTCGGAGCGTTTACCACATGCGTTGGCAAGTCATTCCATTGTGAACAGCTTCTAAGAGAGTAAAAATATTTTCTACAGTCTAATCGGGAGTGTTGGATTATCAGCTTGAGGTTATGACCTCTCGATCGCTTATATGAGGCTAGGGTGAGCAGCGATTTGCACGGGTGATCGCTTTCCGTTAATATCCGGTATGCGAGAATGAGATCTCCGCGTAGTCGTCGGTATTCGGAGGAAAACATTCCGATTAAACTGAGACGCACTTCATAATGGAGACCAGATAATCCGCGTGTTGCCTTGGTAGCTCTTCGTTGGGGCTGCTCTAAGAGATGAATGTCCCGTTTTAACCATGGGCACCAAGTCTGGACGGCATATTCGACGTGGGGACGGATATAGGAGTTGACAAGCATGGGTACCAACCGTCGTTCAAAGACACCAAAAGCTCGCCTCAAAAGTCTCAGATTCATGTTCGCCACGTTTGCTGCTTTCGAACATTGGAGCTAATTCCCCAGATTTTCTTGCACAATAATACCTAAGTCTCTTTCTGTGGTCCCGAGCCGTAAAGCGTACTGCCCCAAGAGGTACGTGTTGGTAAGATTGCTGCTCAATGACAGTAGGTGACACTTGGCAGGATTCAGGGGGAGGTGGTTTATATCTGCCCATTTGTTGATTCGATCCAAATCATTCTGGAGGAGGGCACAGTCTGATTTTGAGCGAATAACTCTCCAGATTTTTGCGTCATCTGCAAAAATTTGCATCGAGGATTGAATATTATCCGGGAGGTCGTTAATGTAGACCAGAAAAAGAAGGGGACCAAGGACAGATCCTTGAGGAACACCGCTGGAGATGCAGAGGGTTTCCGAGAGGGCATCGGCGACTCTGACCTTGATCGTTCTGTCATGCAAATATGCTGCTAGCCAGGTGAGTAGGGAACCATGGATACCGTAGGCATGAAGCTTATGAAGCAGAGCTAAGTGATTGACTCTGTCGAATGTCTTCGAAAAGTCTAGGTAAATCACATCAAGGGAGATCCTTCATCAAGCGCTTTGGTCCATGAATCCCGAGCAAGAAGCAGATTTGTGAGGCAAGATCGTTTGCGCCTAAAGCCGTGTTGGAGGTGAGAAATTAGCTGCAGACTCTCAAAATGTCGTGTAATTTCATCTGCAACTAACGATTCCATTACTTTTGTTAAAACAGGGAGGAGAGTAATGGGTCGGAAGAGCAATGTGGATTCCGTTCATGTCGAAGCACTATAGATATGATGTTTGCGGCTCGTCAGTTGTAGGAGAAGTGCAGAGAACGACACGAGCCATTGTACTCGCTTTTTGTTGATTTCACCAAGGCATTTGCTAAGGTGAACCGCATTTGATACAGTGAAGCACGTGGCATTGTGGCTGGTGTTGGGTAAGTTTAGTTGTCCGTGTAAGTTTGTAGGTTTATTTGATGTCTGCACAGTGATATTTGGGCGAGGATGCAGCTGCGTTTAGAGACCTCGGATGACTGCAGTTATCTCCGGTGGGTAGCAAGGCTGTGTCTTAGCTCCTATTCTGTTTAAGATATAAATCTTCATGCAATGATGTCTTGTGCTTTTGATGTGTTGTGTTTACGGGTTCGTGTGGAGCACCGTATTAATGGTGGGTCGCTGAACATCTGTGGTTTCGGTGCGAGAACTCTAGTCTGTGAGACAACTATCCGTATGTTGCTGTTTCCTGACGACTGTGCGTTGTTTGCACAGAGCGCAGATGAGTTGCAGCACATGACTAATGCTCTGGCTTTGACAGCGGCCAAATTCGGGCTCACCATCAACACAAGCAAAACTGTCTTACTCTTTTAGCCTTCACCGGAAGTGCAATCTTCACTATTGCCGCAAATCAGCATTGGCGCTGAAGTACTGGAAACCACCTCCAGCTTTTGCTACCTTGGGAGTATGATGTCGACTGATCAGCGGCTACACAGTGGGCTTCGTATCCGCGTGTCGAAGACAGCGGCGGCATTCGGGAAGCTTGAGTACCGAGTGTGGAACAACCATCAGCTTACCATTGGTACGAAGCTGATGGTGTACAAATCCATGGTGCTGTCCGTTCTTCTATACGGCATTGAAACGTGGACGATGTACCGGCGGGATGTGCGATATTTCGAGCGGTTCCATCAGCAGTGTTTGCGACGAATTTTGTGCATCGGTTGGGGCGACAGAGTTGCTGCCACGGAAGTGTGGCGCCGAAGTGGAATGTGTGCAACGGACCGCATACTTTTGCTCGGAGTTGAGGTGGATCGGTCATGTGAGCCGTATGGATCCGACGCGGATACCGAAACAACTCTTATATGGTCAGCTGAGTAAAGGGAAGTGGCATATGGGGAAACCAAAGTTACGTTATCAGGACAAGATCAAAGTGAGCCTCTCACATTCTACTCTTGATTGCAGGTCATGCGAATCAAAGGCGGTTGATCGGGATGCATGGCACGATCTAATCACGAAGGCAGTTGCCAAAGTGTTGGAGAAAGACGTAATGCACGCAAAGAAGCTGCAAGTGTGGAAGCGGTAGGCACCGATGGGTTGTATTCCATCGACATCGAGCGCATGGTGCTGTGGCACATGCGGTCGAGATTGCCTTAGTCAGGCTAGCCTAGTGAGCCATGAGCGGGGCCACTCGGGACCATCACCGAAGCGACGACGGGTCCTGCAGAGAATGCAGACAGAACCGGCGCAGCCTTTGTAGGTACGCGGAATTCGATTTATTAACCGCGTGTTTGCATGCTAAGTCTCTTTATTTCAGGTGATGGATTTGCTATATATTCTCAAATAAATGTCTACCTAAACTATCTTCTATTAACTAGCACATGTCGCTCAATTTAATTATATTTAACTTTGGTAACCTTTTCGCGTATGTGACAGTTTCTTAAAATATATTCTCTGACGTCTTGGACCTATAGCGGATATTTTGGCAACCAATTTATTTCATATGCTCATTTATTGAAGAGATATGTCCGCATATCTGTATGCATTATTCGTTTTATTTTATTTGTTATTGTCGTTTCAAGTGACTCCACCTCGATTGCTGGCTCCAGGACACTGTGAGTCGTGTCTGGGTAGACGGGGTGTAGAGGGACCTCGTAGCTGTGCTTGCCACAGAGTGGTTTCATCTATTGTGGAGCGGACTACGGCCTAGTCATCACCTTGTATACGTCTGTTACGTATGATTCCTTACATAGATAGACAGGAATACTGCTGCTGTGCATGTTGAAGGTGTGTGGGTCGTCTCCGTTGATGAAACGTGGCTCCCATCCACACTACTCCCTTTTCTTACTCCTTCGGATTTACTGTGGATATGGGGCGGGTTGTTGGAGCTGTGGGTGGTGCAGCGCAAGCCACCCATGGTCCCTCTGTAGGCACAGGGGTCCTGTGGCTGTCCTAAGGAGGCCGCAGTGCCAGGCAAATTCAGAATTGGATGCCGCCTACCATGTTTGTGTCGCTGTATTTCTTGGGTTTGTATACGTGTAGCTACATAGTTCCTTTTCCCCAACCATTTCTGCTATCATTTGCTACTTCATCTCAATGAGTTCACTAAGCTTCACTCGTTCTCGGTCCGTTCTGTGTTTACCTTGTCTGTGGTCACGTTCGGCTTCGTTCATGCGAGGCCAATATAACTTCGGCTTGCCCATCTGACCTATTCACTTGTCGCCAGCTGGTTCGGGTGGCACTTGATTGGTTTTCCGTCAGCTGACGGTCCGGCGTCGGCTCCGCTATCGCTCATGATTACTCAATTACTTCGATCGATCACTCAAATCCAGTTCATAACGGACCTCTGCGCTTTCATATTCCCCTCAATATTTTAATACGAAAGCTTCGGTGTTCTCTGTCGTATTCCTTGCGCACGAGTCACTACGGATCAAGCGATATTTTTGTATTACTGTCCCTTAAATTGCTAACTGGGTCTACCTGACGGGCTCCGTGTGTGTTGATGCATCGCACGCATCGTGTTGTTTTCCGTGTTCCAGTTGTTTTTAGTTTGACCGTCTATGACTGCAATCTCACAGCTTGTCTGTTGCTTGCATTATCAACCTGTGATTATGCGAGCAAGCACGCATCTTGTTTTACTCCCGATGTGATCCATTCGACGGATCCCACCACCTCAGACCTTATTCCTTCTTCCTTTAATCTTTCCTTTTTCTTTAGGTGATTCGAGCAAGACAGACTGGTGCTCCCTTCTTGTTACCGGCTGTTGCCTTCAACCGCTCCAACACTACAGATACGTGAGTTCGCCAAGCCATTCTTACATTCACTTTGTCCAGTTTGGTCTATTCAACGGATGTTTGGTGCCATCAGAACATTGAGTCAAAACGTTTAGCAAGCAGTCTGTCCTGGCGATCCTGATTGGCCGGGTGCATAAATCACTTCTCGGTAACCAATCTAGAGAATTGTTTGACATGCTTCCCGGCGAACCTGATGGAATAGTGGTGACGAAACCGCATCGCTTGAAAACTTACGGTCGAGCTGGGTGCGCCTCCGTGGCCAGCCGCCGTATGACATTAAATTGCGTCCATTAGTATTTAAGGTAGTGCTGCTTAGCAGGGACCAGTTTTCAGTGTACATCTGCATTAAACGCCTACGTTTTTCCGTGTCCTGTCAATCAAATCCGAACATTCCACCTAACTACTTTTGAAGTTCCTACACTGTTTACTCGCACTGTCGTATTTCCTGCTGCTAGAACCTCACCGCACTTGATAGTGGCATGCGAACTTCGTAATAGTGGATATATTTGGCGATGTCTCAACTGTACTATTGTAGTGACAACGACGCGACAATGAATCACAATCTTTATTGGCGCGATCACAAGCTATGTCACCACTCACACAGACGTACATTAATGAGTCATGTTTACTTCCCCCCTTGCACTATCTCTTCTGGCTTCCGCTCGCGACACGTCCGTGCACTCTTTGAGGTACGGGAATAATTATTCTATGTCCATTTCACCCCTGTAGCTCTGCTTCCGCACGTCCCACTCTAACCGATCCGGAGTCCTTCGATAGCTCGTACTTTGTTTGAATGTGGATGTATTACTCTGCTTGTGGTTGTTCCCGCGGGTTTGTCCTATTTATTACGTTCTCGACAAGTACTCTCCCCGTTTTGCCTGGCTCAGGCTCACCGCCGAGTGTCGCTCGTGCCTCGTTTTTCGTCTCGTTTCGTCATGCCAATATTGCTCCGTTTGCTCCTTCTCATTACGCTGATTTTCTTTTCCGTCCACTCCCGTTTTAGTGGTATTTCTGTCTTCCACCTTCCCACACTGTAGCTAGATTATAGGTTCCGGCCATCAAAAAGCCGGATGTAGCGCTGTTATTCACACCTATCTTAGTTGGCATTGTCAAGCGTGCTACACGCAAGAGGTCGTCCACAGACTTCGAGGACTCCGCCCCAGAGGTGCATCTATATTTGCGTATATATACGTGTAGGAGTAGTTGCCTTTAATTTTTCGGGCGTGCAACACTCATCCATACTTGCAGTGCCCAGTGTGGGTGCTAGTGTATCCTGGCAACTTATCGATCTTAAAGCAGGGACAAGGGCATGTAGGTCAGACGAAAAGTAAATTTCCGATAAACCTGCATGTTGCAGAAGGCTATAAACACGAACCTAACAATACCCTCCTCCTCCCGATGTAAGTGAGTTCATGTAATGGGACTGGTCAGAAATGATTGTGTTGTATCCCTAGAGTCAGTGGCGACAAGTCGGTCGGGACAATGGACACCTTATCCGATTTGAGTCTTAGGTATTGCATTATTGGTAGAAATCTCAGTTTGACTATAGTTACTGTCGAAGACATCGATTGCCTTGTGTTCATGTTGGTTGGGCTGTTGTCTGCTGTTAGAATTCCAAGAAATCAATCTAAGCCGGTTTCAAGCGTGTTAAATGCTAACAGTGTCCGTTCTATTGTGTAGCTGGACAGTAAAATGCTTAGCATGTCGTTTAAAAACGGGAATGCACTCTCATGTGGAGATGGTGAAGATTATTTCCCACGATCATTGCGAATAAAAATGTGAGTACGTGGAAAGAGATCAGAGTGAACGTATGCTGTTTTCACTGAACCTGTGGGTACGCATTTGTGAATCTGGCTCTTGTGATTCTTCAGCTTAGTGACATGAAACCGGACCAGTGTTACTGTTGGCTACTGGGATCAAAAATTGACTAGGGACGCGTAATATGTTTCCAAAAACTAGTTCCCGCAGATGAACATAAACAAGTTGATCGAAACATGGTACGCAAATGGAACAAAATCATCATAAATATGTCTGTCAGAGTGCGGTTTGATCGCGATTTTCAGGTGTCGATGAAATCTTAAATCTATACCGTTCACTGAGGGATGATAAGCCGCAGTGCGAATCCTTTGGCAGCCCATCAATTCCGTCAATTGTTGAAAAAGCTGTGATTCGGATACGCAACTGCATTCAGTGGTGATATAAGAAAGAACACCGAAAATCGGTATCCATCTGGTGGTTTCTGTATGTGCCTGCAGTGGGAATGGCTTCGACTCAACGAGTTAAACGATCCTTGCATGTCGGAGTGTAGAAATTACCACTGCAATATTTTTGGAGCCCGACAATACAGAAGTTGTTATGGTCGAATCAGCTTTCTGATTGTGCGAAAGTTCCGATGTTGCAATTAGATCGACCGGAAGACGTTGACATGCTAAGGAAGTCAATTGTTCATTTGTTCTCCGAGCTTGGCGGTTTGGTTTCGAACCTTTCGCCACCATGCGAGGCGGCATCCTCAGCGCAGTGAGCTGCAGCGTGTAATTTTACTGAATGAATTGTCGATCCGTGCTCGACATGCAGATGAGAATGGGAACCTCGCTTTGCGTCCCGTTCGCTCTACCCACATTCCCCATCACTGAAGTCGGCGCAAGCAAGTCTCAGCACATGTCCTAGCATTTAAGGTTAAAGGTTTTATAAATACTGCAACTTGTCTTCCATCCAAAGGATGTCGGAAGTGGCGAATGCTTGAATGTATGGCGAGTGGCTCACGACAAAGTATCGGTTGACTTGAGTTTGTGGGTAAAGACTCCAGGTGGTGTTGGACCCTATTGATAATCTGCTCCGAAACAGCTTCTGTGCTATTTAGCTCTCGGGGGCGGGCTTAGCCTCTGCACGTTCATAACTTGTGTGCCAGTATAGGATGACTTGCGATCGATCGCAGTTAGATATCAATCATGGCGGTCAGCCGCGGTCACCCATGGCTCAGTGGCATTCGTCGCTGACACCTTGAGAGTAAGGTCATGGGTTCGAATCCGTAGCGTTCGGTGGGTGCGCACTACTGACTAACCCAAATAGAACGAAACTACCGTCTAGCGCTTATCTGGATGTTTAGTGGCTGTCTAGCTGTGTAAAGCTTTTAGCATAATCACGGATACCGTTCATTGGTTGCCCAATCACAGGGTGTGAACGCGATTCGATACATGGCATACAAGATAGCAGGGTATAGTCACGATGGATGACCCCGTACATGTCACTCAGGGAATGCATGCTGCATCTGTTACAACCGACACGAAACGGAATGAGGTCAAATATCATAATAAATGTGGAGGGGGTGAATGTGTGACTAAATCGTTAGTTACCATACCATTTCTCTGTCAACTTATTCCATTTTGAAAGCAACTTGTAATACGCACCAATCAAATTCCTCTGTCATTCACACATCTTGGTCTGTCTATCATCCAAATTTGACCAGTTTCTATTCAGGTGTAGTTGATTCTAGTGTAGACCAACGGCTGAGAAATGGTATGGTTGGTTAAACAGATAACAATGCAGACACACGGGGGAGTTTGATAAATTGCTCGAAACACTCAGAATAGTTGCGGGCATTTGTCAGTGAATGAAAAGTTCTCACAGCCACGAAGCGAGGTCATTGAACAAACTGAAAGTGCTCTCCCAACTGAAAGCCGCCGACTAGACGATTCTGATTTGTTTTCCTCCCCTCGGTGCAGTACGCCATTATATGCGGTGTTGTAGAAATGTGGTGACGTTCAATTTCGTTCTCGTGGTGTATGCGGTTTGGTCGGGGACCTTATAAAGAACGCATTTCTATTCCACAGTTTATTGATTTTGTGCTCAATTCTGCATTCTCCGATCATTAACAGGTGAACTTCCTTTCCAACTTTGAGTGCTTTATCTCATGATGTATGCACACATGCGGTTGTTTTCATGCCTTTCTGATAGATTAACTTCCCCATCGGTTTCTGTGTTATTCCGCGTTATCGTGGGACGAACGCTTTTCTTTCATTTGATCACACACCTTCGTCTGTACTCGAGCGCCGCCCCGACAACACGCGTGTATCAAGTGTTCCCGAGATCACTGTTGATACGCATCGATTCGCACAATTGCTCGACATTTGCATGGCATCGGCAATCATTCGATCGTGGTGGTTACTCACACACAGCGTTCTCAACTGGCGCGTGAGATGTGCTCTCAATGTGTGCTGGCGGTCGGTGGTGGGTGGTCAGTCTGCGCTCGTCACTCCATGCGGTTATGTAGGAGGTCATTAATGTCGATGGCCAGAGCTTGGTTACCCAGCCTCCGCAACGTTTCGCTGTTAACCCAGGTGATCTGGCCTACAAGTGGCGCATGTCTCAATCATCGTAATCGTTTGCTTACTTAGTAACTAGGCGTTAGTAATTAGGTTCGACTTGTACTGTTCGTACGTTTGGACAGTCTTACTATTCCAAAGAAAACAATGGAGTCACTGTAACTGGTCCCATTTCTTCAGCAGACTAAGTTTGAATGTTACCCGCTTCCATCAGGAAATATTACCTATGCTCCTTCCTTAATCCTGTCTACACGAATAATCTTATTTTAATGGTTGTTTCTTTGGTTTGCTTTGTTCTGAGTTCGGAAGATACTCCTGTACATGAAAACCCATATTTTATACCTTCGCGTAGCCAAGTTCGATTTTTAAGGCCATTCGTTAGGACTACACTCTGCCGGACAGTTATCCCAACTCCACAACCTCGGCTGCTTATGTTGACTTGACGATGTCCTTCACATTCCCGTTCACCGCCTACATCGCCTGCTGTTATTCCACGTAGTTGGATGAAGCCACAATTTGGGCATTTGATGATGTGGACCGGGATTTTGTTCTCTGGATGTGCCACGTCAATGGCTGGAGACCTTTCCCTATCAAAGCGCACTCTGGGACGCCGTTTCGTCTCTCTTGAACTCATCACCAGTGTGTTTCATCACCGATGCTTTTAGGGTTCTAACCGGCATCGATCTACCTTCATTGCAAGTTTTCAATTGCTGTCTCACTCTAACGACCTAAGCGCTGTCGTTGAACTATGCGCAAGAAACGATTCCAAATTGTTTGAAACACGGGTTTGATCCCCTGTGCTGTCTACAAATTAGTTACCTACTAGGACAGACCTTAATTGCTCGAGCTCTTAGGTTGATAGCCATCAGTGTCGGATAAGAGCTTAGACACTCAACGAGCACAATCGTCAACACCACGAGCAGTCCAAGGTGAATAGGCCGGACTAGATCTGGTCCATCGAAGGATAGACGAGCTCTGAAGCTGATCTTAAACGGATCTTTTCGAATCGTTAGGCAACTTGAGTGAAGGATCCTCTCTGTCTGGGAGATGTGGACTTGCAGTGCAAAACTGTTCAGATAGTCATTCTTTAATGGGGTAGAACACCTGCACCCTGCGCAATGCGTGTTACAAGATTTAGTGCGATGTCCACCAGTGCATGTGGCCTTTGGGGAGGGGGTCGGTCCACAATGAACGGTCACGTGGAGCACTATACCTTTTCTCAATTCGCTGCATCGTTCCTCCAAATGTTTGCATCGATGACGCTTGAAGCTGCATCGCGTGCGTCATGTGACATGTTGCACGTGTGCACTCGTATGAGCCATACTCAAGGACTGTGTTCGCGACGTGAGATCACGTCATCGCCTTGCCACCGACTGCACTGGTACGGTGACTAACATGGCGGTGAAGTTTACTCCATAGGCACGCCAACTTGAGTGGAACCTTGCAGTTAGTGCAACAGCTTGTTCTGCTCTGAATGTCACAAAAGGACACTCGTACGCGGCACTCGGCGGAGGTGAGGAATGCATTACTCAAGACTTGTGAAGAGAGACGTGACTGGAAGCATGTTGCACACATAACGTAAACCTGCTTACCTGTCGCAGTTGGATAAAAAGCTTGGTGGCAAGATGATCACCTGATCTCACGTCGCGAACACAATCCGTGAGTATGACTCATACGAGCGCACACATGCAACGTGTCACATGACGCACGCGATGCGGCTTCAAGCGTCACCGATGCAAACATTTGGGAGAACGACGCAACGAATTGAGAAGTATAGACAGCGCCACGCATTGTATTGTATTTCTCCCCCTTGTTCTTTCACTCAAATTCCTCGACTCTGAACGTGTGAAGAAAATAAAGTCGAAAATGTTCGTAAATTGTTGTAAAATCGTCTCCAGGATTCCCCGACCGTTTTCGCGATGTTTGTAATAACACCGACTCACCACCGCAGTTAGTTAAAGAAAAATTCCCACGTTAGTACAGAAGGGCGATACCAGATGACGGTGTAAATACATACATTGACGTACACATACACACGTACAGGGAACCTGTTGCAGTGCCAAGGGTGGTAGCCACCAACTTCGGTCGGAAGCACTTTCCACACAGCAAAGTTCCACTCCACTCACCAACCGACACTTGAGTTGGAACTCCGCTGATTCTGCTTTCAAGTGGAACAAAGCTGCCGCACATTCGTGTTGTGCGTGTTTCGCTGCTAACCTAATAAATTGAGTTGCGGCGAACCTCCTTTCACTTTTCAATCTTCCTGTACACATGCATTCTATTATTTCCTTGTTCAAGGTCAACCCACTTTTTTCTGAATGACTACATTTTCTGATATTTGTCTGCTGTGAACACATGTATAGGACAGCGTTCACTAGGTTCTTCTTACCAGTCCCCTTAGGCCACAAAGATCAACTATAACCCTTCAGTCTGACTTCTTGTCCCCGCTCACATCCGCTGGTAGAACTCTCGTAGCAGAAATGGTACCAAAAAGGACAAAACCGGGGAAATTTTCCCTTCCTGTCTATTGGGTGTACCCTGGTATCTCACTCTTATTTGTTTCTGCGTTAGCCTCGTCATCTTTCTGGTTCGTGGATAGGCCTAACATGGAATAGCCCATCCTTTTGAGGTGGAGAAAACATGTACCGTTCCACGTTACAGTCGATAAATCAGAACGTCACAATTGAGGCTACAAAAACGGAACACTGATTAGACGCGAGCTGTTGCCCCTTTCTTGCTTTCCCGCCCAAGTGACTAGCTGCTCAAGTAGTTACGATGTGGGAAACATGGAATTCTGAAACGATCGCGCATTACTTTACAGAACATGCCTTATGCAATATAATATTCTTTAAAAATTGTCAACTACGTTCGCAGGTACGATTGTGCTGCTGGCGCAGCTAGTGGCTTGCGCAGGGAAATAAATAGCAATATTGGTGTAGTGTGAAGCTCTAGTGTGGGAACTTGAGCCCAGTCAGAATCTCGTTTTTATTAGTCCAGTCGCACCGCTCTGATTGGGCGACCGTAACGTGGTAGTGAACATATCCTTTTCGCCTCCAGGGGACAAATTATTTCTGCGTCAGCTCTGTCCTCGTCTCAAAGCCATTGCCGGCCAACATAGATCTCAACAAAGTATATGCGTGTCACTGAATTGACAGTACAAGCGCTAGTGCGCATTAGAAAATTTTCAAATCTGTTATTATCACATGATATCGTTGTTATCCAACGCTTTCGACCAACACCTACTCGTCTACACCTTTTCCCGATTGATTGCATCCATAGTGCAATTGAATTGCTCCCTAACGCTCTGATTTGCATCTTTAAGCCGATTGAAGAATCTCATCAGTGCAATTGAATTGCATCCGGTATCATTTCTACGCACCAAGCGCTCGCAGTGACCTTGGTATTAATGTGTAATGAAAATAAGGTGCCAGCTGTAGGCCGTAACGGCGCTTCGCTGCCTTGCGACCACCACCAGTCGCACGCGGGCTGAGTATACCGCGAGGACACCCACTCCTACACGTAGTCCAACCCGCGCCGAAACGTTACGTGACTAGTTGGTTACCTCTAGGCTACGGGCCGACAACCGTGGTATTGACCTAGCCCAAAGCAGCCAATGACGGTAAATTTAATAACCCTTGCATGAATGTATGAGTTGGTGGTGTGTGGTATTGACGCGTGGGCGGCCTAGCCTGCATTCAACAACGGTGCCTAATCTGAAGCTGGTTCTACGCAGCTAAGGGGCACACGGTTGTCCAAACACGTGATGGGACTGGATACAAGTGGACTACCAGGTACGTAAAGGTATGCCTTGCGCACGGCACCAGCGAAGGAGAGGCAGCGAACACGGTAATGTTACATCCCATTAGCGATCTAATGGCTAGTTTTGCACTGACGCAACCCAAGGTTTTGGACGACCTACCATGCGACGGTACTGTGTTCGGCTAGCGAGGCAGTCACCGGTGCATGGCTGCGTATGACGGGGGCGGTGTGACGGGCTTGCGAGTAAATGGGCAAAAGGGGCCTACGCAAATGAAATACAGGTTGGAAGGTGCCAGCCTTGGGTTATAGAGAGTCGTCTGGAGCGGCGGTCTGTTGAGAGGGCTAGTGCCGAAATACAAGTGTGGCCATTTTGTTACAAGGCGAGTAGGCTCTGCTTTGTTACAGCATGGTGGATGCAGTACACCGACTTGATGGTCTCTGAATCAAATGAGACACTGCGACCGGGCTGTCGGTATTTGCATCGACTAATCTGTACGCACATGCATTGGTGGACTGGTGTGGAACGAACGTAAGGGCAACTGACACGCAAGTCGGTGCGCATCAACTGAATTCGTATCCCGTAGCCAGTTTAGTGGTATGTTCACACATGGGAGTCACTCCATCGTTGCTCGGCATCTTCGTCTGTCCATTTCACCGCCTCTTCTCCAACAAAGGTACTTGGCCGACACAGTATATAGACGAGCAACGCCTGAATTTCTTCCTACAGTAGTAGTACCTGCAAAGCCAACAATTCCGCGAGTTCGATAACGCGCATTTTCTTACCTAACGGCCTGTGAACACGTAGTCCACAATCGCAGATGGCAGTACAAAGGTATATAACGGGTCAAGTAGATAACGCTTGACCTGTCCCGCAGGATGGCCGTAATGAAGAGAGAAAGATTAAATAATGACCGTACCAATAAAATGGAGTGTGACATGGTGATTTAGCAGAGATTTTTACATGGTAAAAGGCATACGTCCAGTTAATTGCAGCTAATTGCTCGCCATAATTTGCATCTTCAGCAGGAAGCGGGAAATTCGAGAACATAATTTTTACATGAAATCCTCTTTATAATTCCAAATAAGAACATCAGAAGACCAAGGTCGTGGGATGACACTGCTGGAACGACCTACCAGCGCTCGGGCAGGTTCGCTGTGTCCGGATACCAAGACAGTCACAGGTGTATGACTGCAAATGATCGGGGTCTGGGGTGACAAAATTTCATGGCGTGCTTCTGAACAAAGCGATCTAAGTGGCCTGCGCAACTTGCCACTGAACTGTGGGTTGACGGTGGCCCTCTTGGTTAAAAAGAAGATTTTTTGATCGGCGCTCCACTGAGAGCGCTAATACCGAATACGACAGCATCAATTTTGTTGCGAGGTGAATAGGCACTGCTTGGTTACAGCAGGTGTCACTTACTGTTAGACTGTTATTAAGCTGATGTGAGTAGAATGTGATCTGGCGACAGAATATCTCCCTGAATAGCACCCTAGTTGGTGCTTAGTGTTTAGGAGCATTTGCCACTGACTCGTGTAATCTGGGTACGTCCTGTAAACTGATCACTTATCAGACACATTATGGGGAGGTATTTATTCTTTGAATGAGTAGATCTGTCGACAGCATTTCGCGGTTTGCACAGCAGAATGTGTTGTTGTATTCAATAAAACACTTACGACTTGATCGGTTTCTTTTCTCAAGTAATGCCCGATATAGAAGGTACGACGTGGTGGGCCACTGCATCTACGGTAGATCTCGAACTACAATAATTGTTTTTAAGGGGTATTTCGAACGGGTTTGGGACTTTATCATTTCAAGAATGATTTTCTCTTGAAGCTTCTGGGCAACAGAATGGCAAGGGACAGGTCGACATTTGTTGAATCTTTTTCTTGGTATCAGTGCGATGCTGCCGTTCCCAAGAATAGACTAGATGTACACTTGCTGGAGACGTGTAGCTCTTCCTTGGTTCGGACAGAGAGACTTCACTGAGATGCCGTCTTTTTCTTTAAACGCACTCATTTTAACTCGACCCAACATCTTCAGATGGAGGAGGAGAACCTGTGCGTGGACGTTGAGAGATCTTCAAGTGCAGTAGATGTCAAGACAGCATTTTAGACAGCTAGTCATGTTGTCACCATTTTTGGGCATTTCCGAGTTAAAGGATACACAAACATATGTGGATGAAACCATTCCACAACGTTGATCGATATTTTGTGAACAATCTTGTCTCCACATGGACCCACTTACACCAGCTCAATAATAGCCCCCGCGGAAGCAACCCTAATAAAATATGCTGACGACATCGTCCTGGGTATCAACCATCGAAACGCCAATTGCTCTATCAGATACCAAAATCATCTGAGCGACCTCAGCATTTGGTCCAAACCTCGTCATCTGTCTCTTAATGCATCGGGGTGTCATAATATGCCTTTTCGCTACACATAAAGAGCCAGTTACGAGCAGATCCCTACACACTGCCCCAAGCCGCTTAGAGACAGTGATGGATTTCACTCTGATACATCAGTGAAGTACCTAAGTATGGTACTTGTAGTTCTGCCAGATGACTGACTGACAAACCTTGAGTACGCGGATGACATAACCCCCTTTGGGTCTGTCCAAGCGCCTATGTAAGAAGACGGAATCGACTAGCGTGTAACGCTGCACGCTTTGGCATATGATTTGCACCTTCGAAATGCAAAGTGTTGTGACAGCATTGGTCCGATTAGCCACCTGTGCTGGCTGCCCTTATAAAGGGGGAACTTCAGAGGCCATCCGTTGGGTACAAAACAAAGAAATAATAGAGTTGATTTACCAGATAGGTCAAACGCTACATTCGACACTGGTGCATCCGAATGACTCGCTCCCCACAGATAGGAGGATATGGGGCATGAAATCGACTTGCATAATGTTGAATTCTGTAGGAAACGTTTGCGATCCGTACTCCAAAGGCTGACTGCTGAGGCGTCGGAAAGTGCCAAAGCCAGCTGCTGCGCAGACAGAGTAGATGTTGTGTACTTATCGAGTATGTGGCGAACTGTCCCAACCGGCCAGTCTGACGGGCGTCGGCGGACTGACCTGCGGCAGAGCGCCAACATCAAAGCACTCCTACTGACGTAGCAGACAGAGGTTTAGTATGGTGACCTCGTGCAATGAACCACCTAGGAGCTTGCCATCTCTAATGTGCCATTTAAAATAACACTGACCTGTAAGATGGTTAACATCCTGCCGCCATCTCGATAATTGCAATTATTTTCAACCTCGTTCGCTTGGCCTGAAAAAGCTTTCGTGTCGAACGCAAAGTGTTAGTCTCTAACTACACTATGGACAAGTTTGTTTACTTTGGTCTCCTTTTCAAGAAATCTGTACCTTCCTTAGTTTTCCAAAGGTATGTCCATTTCTGGCAAAACATCTTTGCGGGATCTGAAGGTGGTGAGAAAGTTAGTCAAAGCTGCCGGCGATCTACCATGAGTCACTTCGTCACAGGTAGTTACTTTGTGCAACTTATGGTCGAACACACTAAACGGTTGTTATATGTAACGTAACCTCAGTAGGGAGTTCGGTCTGTTTGTGTCATTAATGCGTACCAATCCGGATGGTACTTGCGTCTGCACAGGGGCTGCACAATTCCGCACTTTGCAAGCCGCGCAGTCAGCTAATTTACCGTCGCATAGGATACCGTACAGACTAGCAAATGATAACCGATGCTATCTCATTAACCCACTTCTTATTGGTTACAGTGCCGTACTGTACGTATTATGCGACGCTATTGTTTCATTACATGTGCTACGCGGATTATCCTAAAGAGCATGCCGAGGCATATCGTGTCATAACCAACTATGAAGACCTGTCCGACCTAATTGATGCAACCAGCTGGTCGTTCTTAGCTGAATTAACGCCTGAGGTGGCATGCGGTGAATTCGTCAACATATTTACCAAGCTCGTGGCACGGACATCTGAAACCAAACGCTACCGGACCAAAAGGATGAAGTCTTTCGTAAGGAGCAGGACACGTAAGTGCATGGCATTAAGGGACTTGGCATGGCATACCTATAAAGCCTCCCCGAACGATCATACCTGGGATGTCTATACAATACACAGGAACCACTGTGTCAAACTCGTTCGAGAGGATAAACTTAAGAACCAACAAAGTCTAGCGGAAAAGTTTAACTCCAATCCCAAGCTGCTATACAGACACGTAAACAATTTGCGCCGTGTTAAGCGCGGTATTCCTGCCCTGCACACAGCATGCGGCTTAGCCCAAACCGCACAAGAGGCAGCCAACATCCTTGGACAACAATTTGGCCGTACCTTCCAAAGCGAGCAAGCACCGTACATCCTGCCTAAGCAGATAACGCCGCCATCAGGGCTAAATCACATATCGTTTACCTCAGCAGCTGTACTGAAGAGGCTGATGTCTCTGCGCGAGTTCAGCTCCCCGGGTGCGGACGGCATTCGACCGAAGGCGTTGAAAGTTTCTGCCAGGAGTTTGGCAGGACCATTAGCAATTTTCTTTCAACGATGTATGAACCAGATGCACGTCCCCACGATGTGGAAGCACGGAATCATCACGCCTATCTACAAAAGTGGCAGTCGTGCTGATCCAGCAAATTATCGCCCGATAACACTCCTTCCTGTGATCTCCAAGGTTATGGAGTCCATCGTCACTGAGGCTTTAATGGGGTACCTGGAGAACAACAAAATTCTCGTTCCGGAACAGCATGGATTTCGCAGAAATCGCTCCTGTACAACTAATCTCTTGATTGCTCATGCAAACTGGACGGAATCTGTGGACGCTGGT
>OX104067.1:6075728-6160723 GCA_944474145.2 Dicrocoelium dendriticum | reverse complement strand
GGAAGATCAAGGAAGCACTATCAGTCGTCAGAAATTGCCTGCTATTCTCAGATCGCGTCGTCATTCCTCACATCATTCAAGAGAGTGTCCTCCGACAATGTCATACTGGCCACCCAGGAATGAATCGCATGAAAGCGCTGGTACGAAGCTATGTGTATTGGCTCTATATGAATACCCAGATCGAGAATTAGCCGAATAATAGTCCCCGATGTGTTAGTGTATCTAAACAACCAAGGAAGACGGAATTGCAATCCTGGCCAATACCAACGGAACCATGGTCAAGGGTCCACGTCGACTTTGCAGGTCCAATTGATGGTCACCATTTGTTCATCATTGTCGATGCCCACAGTAAATGGCCGGAGGTGATTCCAATGGTGATAACTACCGCAGCAGCCACTGTCTCTGCTGTCCGACAGGTATTTTCTCGATTCGGTGTTCCGCAGACGTTGGTTTCCGACAATGGTACACAATTTACCTCATCTGAATTTGTCGTCTTCTGTCACAGAAACGCGATCGTCCACTTAAGGTCTCCACCTTTCCACCCACAATCGAACGGGCAAGCGGAACGCTTTGTGGATACACTTCAAAAGAGCTTTGCCTAAAAATGAAGGGGGAAGGTACCTTGTAGAAGATTCTTGACACATTTCTCCTGACGTATCGCACAACTCCGAATCCGCAGACACCAAACGCACTATCTCCGGCTGAAACTTTGTTTCAAAGGAAAATCCGTGTGCCGTATGATGCCCTCAGACCCAGGAAGGATCAGTTACTGTCCCGCAACTATCAGATGGAGCGTCAATTCAACATCCGACACGGTGCTCGGAAGCGAACCTTTAATGTTGGTCAACAAGTTCTGGCGAGAGATTATCGCATCCACTATCCTAAATGGGCTATGGGCCATGTGCTATACAAACGTGGTAACGTGATCTACGGTATCCAGGTTGGGACGACATTTGGGTAAGACATGCCAATCAGCTGCGGCGACTGGCGAACAACTGCAACAACAAGTACCAGCAGCGCAATTACCTCTGGACATACTGGCCGACGCAGGTGAAGCGGAAACTCCCCAACATGCCCCAACACATCAACCACCTGATTCGCCCCGAAACCTGACAGCACAGAGGCCGAAGCGGCGACGCAAATTCGTGTCACCCATGCAAGTCAACCCCAAGCTGAAATCGTACAACACAACTCAAAGGAGGGAAGTGTTAGGAAGGAATACGCGAGTCGAACAAGCCAGGACCCCATCGCCGCGACCGGCGATCCAAACTCATCCGCCCTGATTGGGGCGAACAGAAAGCCAACCAGGAGAAGCGGCCAATGAACGCTAGGTCGAAGTTCCTTTATTGGCTGTAAGTTAACCTTTCCAGAGCTTTCCACGGTCGCTTTAAATGCTATTCACGAACTTTCCATTTTACCTTTTAAATGAACGGTGTGATTTGCTAATTCATTCCTGTTGCACTGCTCGTCCGATCCGGTCTTCTCTCTCTCCTGTGGGGGGTCAGCGACTTCGGATTTGATTGGGAATCAAGCGTCCATTCAGGCGAGTGATGAACACTTCACTTACCTTGCTAATTGTGTCACATCTGGTCGTCACATCACTGGGGAGGTAACTTCGCGTATCAACAAGGCCTGTGTGGCTTCCAAGAGGTTCAAACATCTATGGAGACGACGGGATATCAGCCTGTCAGTGGAAGGTAGGGTGTGTAATGCTACGACAAGGCCAGTGCTACTGTATGGAGACTTGGCCAGTTCGCTCGGCCGTGTTTGCTCACCGATGCTTGGGTAATACTGCTCACATCTGGTGGGAACACCGGGTGATCAATGCTCAGGTCCGCCGGCTGGGTTCTGGCAAGAAGCTTCTCTTTACCTCATTCGAGTGTTTACTGAATCATGTGCTCGGTAGGCACGTTGACCGACTTCCTCAGCGCGCATTGTACGCCGTGGCTGCATCGATTTGAACGAAACCGCGAGACAGAGAGGCAAGAAATTGACTGAAAGACTTGGTCAGGCTAGTGGATGGTTATCTCCGAGATGGTCCATACCAATGGTTAGAGACCCTATCGGACATGGCGTAGTGGCGTTCCTGCATTCGGTTTCTTGCACCTGGTGGTTAATTCTCGTCTCATACTGATTGGTCTAACGCACCTTCTACTTGCTTCCAGTTTCTTTACAAACAACCCCACTACCTTGCCATTGATACTTATTGCTAATCTTGCGACGTGAGTCTGGGCAACTGGATCCACACTTCGGTGCTCGGATCACAGTTGTTCAAATGAACAGTAAGCAGCGAACAGACATACTTAGGAAGTGCTCATGTCAATGTGACGTCAATGTCAATGTGACTCATGGGACTAGCTTGGAAGAAGCCTTGAAATAATAACAATAATAGTAATAAAGATGCATTCAAGTGGGATGGTATGACCGCAATACATATGCGGAGAAAGTCTGGCAAAGTCGAAAAACGTTAACCTAGCGGAGGTAGTTGTACGGAGGTTCGCAACCGGGTAGAGGATCCGGTATAGTGTCGATAGAAAACCAGATATCTTTAATTGCGCAGCAGGATAAAAACTAATTAATGTATCTGTCGTACTGTGTTAACAAAATACCATGCTGGGTCCAAAGGTATATACTGATGTCTACTTAGAGACCAACAGTGGCAAATGCCATGCATGTCAGAATAAGAAAGTCAGAACTCTCTAGAAAAATGATTTAGAGCAGAGTAGACAAGGTATCGGATGATGCACGAAGGGCTCACCTTTCCCTGAGTGTCTGTGGGTTTCACTGTGAATTTGGAATGGGAATAAGCCAGTTTTCGGATCTCATTCCATGGGAAGCTGATTTTCGGAGCCAAACTGAGTTGGTGTAGGATGAAAAACGGTGAATATATGGCGGCTGCTCTGACTGGCGTTGCTTCCAAAAAATGCAAGTGTGTACACAATAACCATTTTCATGTTCAGCAAAAGATAAATGCTTCCGCAAATTAAGACAAAGTTGCACATTAATCAAACATTACTAAAGGACTGGATTGAAAAATTCGACATGAAGCGGCTGTGTAGACAAGTTCAAAGAGCTGTCGTAATAAGGACAGATTGTGAAAAATAGTAATATGCCTTAGAAATATGCGACTAATGGAAGTGGTTGATGGTATAATCCAAAAGAAGCGCTTCTCGAAAATGGATATCCGGAGCGATTTATCGAAACCCATATGAGGAGATGCATACCAAAGTATCAAGACAAACCGTTGAAAAGAAACAACTTTACCTGACTCTTCCATTGAAATGAAATAGTGCAGCTGAGACATGCACGCGTCGACTACAGCAAAGCTGTAAAAAGACCTTTAATGCGGCTCAGCTGAATGTGGTTTTCACGAGCAGACCTTCACTAGTTCCGAGATTCAAAGACCGAGTGCCTGATCATCTCCAATCAATGTTAATCTACCGGTTCACGTGCCCGTGCGGGGCCAGGTACATTGGACGGACGACCAGGCATTTAGGTAAGAATTAAGGAACACCTCCCAGGTTGGCTCTACAATCGCGAGAACAGGACAAACTACAGCGCGATTACGAACCATATAGTCAACAGAGGCCACTAGATAAACAAACAAACATCATTTCAGATTCTCTACAGAATACCACCAAGGCATAAGCATCGTCTAAGAGCAAGCCTACTTGCCACCGCTGAGGCAGTATGCATACGCCTGACAAACCCGGACTTGTGTATTCAGAAGATGATACAAACATTACAACTTCCGTGACCGACCATCAAATGGGAAGGAAGTGATGGTACTCCGCAACTCCACCTGACTTCAGTCATGTGATTAGATGACTGCCATCATGATCACAAGTTAAATTTTCTGATCAGTTGTTTCTTTGTTATGCTGACGACTGAAACAGACCTAACTCTGATTTACATCATCGTATCAGCCTGACGAAGAGTTAATCGAAAACAATTGTTCGCTTAAAGCTCCGAGTTTTGTTTATGTTTATGAAGGAGGTAACAAATGGGCATTCTGCTTGAGTTGAAACTGGGTGTTGCCCGTCCGGAAAAAGCCCTGCACGCGCAACACCCAATTTCCAACTGCTTCAGTTACGGTCTTCGTGATCGAATGGCCAAGGTTCGCTTCAATGGGAATCGCGGTCAACATTGAGATTGCATGTCACAATCCATCCACACAGTGTGTATTTCAAAATGACCTCATAATCAAAAGAGCCCAACTTAGCATGTTAGTTTAATTGTGTTCGACCCGACTGATGTGGGGTTTGATCAGCCAATTCACCATGCAGTGAAATAATTAGTGAGTCAGAAAAAGAATAACTGCAATATTCAAGCTTAGTATAAAAGGATATGTAAATATAAACGAGGTTTACAGATAAGATACAATTAAGGAACTAGTTTAGTACCCAAGTTATGAACGAGGTCAGTGAAGTCAGCAAGCACGCGATGCTGACCTGGAAATGAGGGCCGCGGCGAATCTGATCACTAAAACATAATAATGGGAAAAACGAAGAAATATACCACGGGAATGACTAGAAATAAAACGAAGTGGTGACAAGAAAATAGAAGGTTCAGCCGAGTTGTTCTGCCATGATACGTGAGCCGAAATGTGACAAATCAAGCTGTCTTGATGTACAGCGCCAAACAGGAATAAAGCAGAGCAACCATGCTGCCGTGTTGCGCCATAAAAGAAAGAAATATGCCCGAGTTTTTCGTTAGCATTGTTAACGGTCATTCATACAGCACATCAACTCAAATAATCGCGCACTGTTGGGTATTTGTATCGAGTTGGCTTCGGTGTAAGCCTTGTGCTATCCCTTTGGTTTCAGCGACGCACGTGTGGTTTTCGCTTGCCACACCACACACCCCAGTCTACTCGATCTATGCCCAGAACAGCATTTGTTCTGCCATTTCTGAACTACTCGCCCAGTCCAGGCAGTTATTGTCGATCGCATGACCCACTGACGGACACGCGGTGAACGCGTGATTGGCTCTATGTCTGTTAATTCTGTTTGAGCTACGTCTGCATGCGATATCAGCCAACAGCAGCACAAGTGTGACAGTCAATGAAGAGTATCCAACACCAGAGGCGGCCAATGAGGAAACCCTCATCATCATTATCAATACACATTAGCTGAGGGTGAGGAACACACCTCAGCTGTGCCGCAATACGTTTCAGACAAAAAAGTAACATAATACTAAATATCGTATTATGTACTTGGTTTGGGATCGTTGTTGGAGAGGAGGCTGAAGGGGGAGGGCCAAAGAGACTCGCGACATAAACGCCACTGAGGTCGGCCCTTCACTATGTCAGCTAGCGTATCATGGTTATTCAGACCCCAGCCGGGCAGACGGGAAGCACCGATCGACGCCAAGTTCGAAGTTGAGGTTTTCATTCCTCTTGACCAAGTTTTGAGTTGGCCTACGCTCACATCAAAGGAGACGACATGCACGGAACCGACGCAGCGTTTCTGTGAGCTCCTTCACGATATTAATAAGTAGCCTCTCCCAGGATTTGGTCGAATAAGGTACAAGGCTGGCAAGCGAACTGCGTCGATGCAGTAGGCAAGTGTGTATGTATTCACATGGCTCAGCTAGCGTAGATGATTCCACTGCAATATGCATTCCAGTGTAGCACCAGATGGCATGTTAACGAACACCAAGTGACGAACTTCGGTATTACTCATTCGACATTCCCAGGAAGCATGAACAAGAATTCAGAGAATTCGGCGACCAAACAGTAGTTGAAGTCCTCCAGTTGACACAACAATAAGAGCGTATCGCAGCGGTGTAAATTTTGAAAGCCAACATCTTGACATCTCAGTGAATGATTGAGGCTGCTAAAAGCTACACAAACGATACAAATGAATGCAGTACGCAGCTCAGTGGCGTGGTCACCGGTGACATTGCCGATGGGTGATAGTGACAACGGATAGTGGGTCAACGCAAGCTGAGAATTTCGCAAAACATGTGCCGCAGTGCGGAGCGGTGGCAGATTACACAGCGGCGCTAGCAAAGTGCCTGGATTCCATTCAAAACAATAAACATCGTCATGTAGATAGACGAGGTCTGTTACCTAACGAAATTCCTACGTCGAAGACAGAAGAATATAAGGCGCATTAAGTACCATCTCAGTAACACACAATCAACAACAGCAGTATATCAGCCATTTGAACTGATGCTTCGCTGCCATACAACCAAGATGACCTATGGAATAAAGAATAAGAAAAGGGAGAGAAGGAGGTGCAGGAAAACCTTAATGCCATAAGCAAACACTCAGGGTCAAGGCGCCTACACTGTCACAAACAGCTGGCCATCGTGCAAAGATTAGGCGGCATCAGTGAGACAGCTTCGTTGCGGCCTTCAATGCCCCGCGTCTTAATGAGCCGTTACGCCACAGCATCAGACACATTGGAAACAGGCAGTCCGACTAGAAGACGACAGTAGACATACCACAGGTGTAACGTCTGGAGCCAATCACTAAGAGGGTCACGTAGACCCCAGCCAGGAAGGAGAGACGGACCGACGGCACCCAATTTGGTCGTCAGTGACTTCATGTCACGCTGTCAAGTCAATTTTTGTCTACCGCGAGCCTTGCGTCATCCTACATCTGGCAGACAAAGCAAGGCCGTCCTAGATAAGCGGTGACATGGCATACGTAGTACGTGTCCAAGCCAAGGCAACTTATTAGTAACATTGATGAAGAGAATATGATATACTTTGGCTCTGACGCAAACTAACTACTCGCCATAAACAAGTACAAGCAAATGAAAGAGTTTTGAAGTTGAGCAAAGATAAACTCGTTGTATATATGATGATGCTCAGGAGTCTAAGTAAGTATTAATGTAAGAGCAATATACAAATGGTGTGAACGCGGAAGACAATTTCGTTCCAAGTTTAACCATCACAAGGAACAGAAAGTGTCTACGCGCTCGCCGAGCTTGGGAACAGGGTTGCAAGCGTTTAGTCACCAATCGACGTGACAACATAAGTGTGCTACTGTGTAGAGAGCAAATCCTAATGAACAATCAACCCGAGCTACCGGTATTTCAAGTAATGTGGACCATTGAGTAGCTAAAGCAAAGTGCTTCCGAGCAGCATGGAGGCGGCAGAAATAGACTAACATTAGAAGGAGCTTCACGAGACATTCTTTGGCAGTTTTATAGACAGGAACGACATCAGACAAGGTATGTACTTTTTACGGTACAGCAGGGTTGAACGCACGGCTGGACTGTAAACTCTGCCCGAGGCCACAGGTGGCGGAGATTGGCAAAAGCAACTCGAGCTTTTGCTATAGTTTGTGACCTCATTTTCCATTTCAATGAGGCTGATACAGCTGCCTAGATACTTGAACTTCCCCGATGACTTCTAACTGATCCCAATCAAGGGTCAGCGCAGGGGTGGGTCTCCGTTAATCTGGGAGGACAGTGCATTTCGACAGTGCAAAGTATAGCCCGAAAGGCCTGACAGCCAATGATGAGTTGTCCAGTGATACTTGGCACGTTGGGGAGCCGTCAGATAAGGGCAATGTCGTCGGCGTACTCCAAAGCAAGAAGCCGATCACGTGGGAGTAGCTTCATGCCTTGCAGGTCCAGTGAATGCAGTTTCCATAAGTTCGTTGATGGAGAAGCTATTAAAGAAAAGTGACAGCGGGCCTATTCATCTTACACCGCTGGAGATATTGCAGGGTGGCAACAGTTTGCCGTAAGCCCACATCTGCCGGAGCTATGCGAGTAAAGCGCTCTGATAATGTCCACCTATGTCTCGGGCACAGCTTTCCTGTGTAGACAGCCCCAAGGGGCACATCGATCAACCGAATCGAAAACATCTTAAATGTCGGAGAACACGACTACGGTGGCTCGCCAATAAGTATAGCGGTGCTCCAACAATTGGCGTAATGTGAAGATGTGAGCAATACAGCCACAATTTAGTTGAAACAGGGCTTGCACTCCACGAATTTGGCTTTCAAGGGTGCCGGTCAGTCTATAAAGAACGACGAAGCAAGCAATTTAGAGGCAATTGAGTTCAGACTGATTCCTGCAAGATTGCCGCATCCTGAAAGTAAACTCCCCTTGAAAATGGGGACTATAACGGAGCGGCTCCTGTCTGTTGGAACAGTCTCCTGCTCCAACAGCTTCCAGATTAAGTCGTACAAATCATCCACAAGAAGTCACCCAACTTGGAAGAGGACTGGAGGAAGTCTATCTGCTCCTGCGGTCTTACTCAATTGCAACAGTCTGACCTCATGTTAGACGGACGTGAGACAGGTCCAGTGCCACGCCCCAGAGAAATGTGATTAGTGGCCGATGGAGAAGTCGGTTAATCTTGTTGATTAAGCTGCTTTTCAAAGTGTTCAGGTCAACATCCCAAGCGTTTTGACAAACCCTAGATTGACCGTTCTCCATTGTCACGTATGGTCTCGCTAACAGGCACCATACTACTAGTTTCGTTTTCAAACCCCAATTCTCGGCCCTCCCCCGTCTAGCTTCAATATTAACTTGTCTTTTAGTTTCAACTCACAGGTGAATGCGGAGCGTCATTCCTGCCCTGTCAACAGGCCCAGGTCCAAGCAAACGGCCCATTCCAGTTCATCGGCTTCCATTTGGAGCCCTCGATCCTCCTTCAGATTGGCATGCCACAAGGTTCGCACATTGCTTCAGATCGGTCCACAGGTAGCACTTTCCAGAACATTAAAGACCCTCTCGATCGATAGCTGCCACTTATCGGAGACTCGCCTGCAAGACTCGAGTTCTGTACTCACTCTACGATCCCCTTCAGGTGACACTAGCAGCACTTTCTCATTGCGCCTATCTGGTGACGATGCAGCTGCGAGCACCGGCCAAGCCGGTGTTTGTATTGCCCTGAGTCCACGGGCTGAAGCTTCTCTGGTTGATTGGATTCCAATCAGTAGCCGGATGTGTGCAGTCCGATTGGCTGGCTCGTTTAAAGCTTCGAAGTCGCGTGGGACTAACAGGTGTCTATTCGTTATCGCTGCCTATGCACCGACAAACTGTAGCGATGACTCGGTAAAAGACGACTTCTATCGTCAACTGAACGAGCTCCTTAGTCACAGAAGAAGCTCAGGCACCGTAGTGCTGGCCGGGGATCTAAACGCTCAAGTTGGAAAATTATCCACAGATGACCTGCATCTGGGCGGCCAACATGGTATAGGCTCCCGTAATGATAACGGTGAGCGGTTACTTCATTTGTGTGAGGATGCTCGCTTATTTCTTGCGAGCACTAATTTCCGACACAGCACCCGCCGGAGGGTGACTTGGCGCCCACCAGTCTCGAACCAGCCTTGGACGCAAAATCGATCACATTGCGATAAGTTACCGATGGACAGGCTGCATCCAGAACTGTCGCTCGATTTGGAGCACAGGTGTGGACACCGACCATGCACTTGTGTGTGCTGACCTGCGGATGCGCTTTGGCGGACGCCCACGACGATGTCGTGAGCGCATTGACACCGGCCAGCTGGCGAAGCCAGCTGTTCTGAATGCGTATCGAAGTACGCTGTCATGAGAGTTGGATAAACGCTCACTGGATGCAATTAAAGCTTACTGGTCCAATATTTACCAGACCTTATTAGCCGCAGGAAAATCCTCATGTGGTATGTCTAATCGCCAACATGGACATTGGGTCTCTTCACAGTCTCTGGAACTTATAGATGCTCGCCGGCATATTCCGGCTGGAAGCGAACACAATGAAACTCGCAAAGAGCTCCGGGCAAAACTCCGTGCTAGCCTTAAAAGAGACTGCCAATCCTGGTGGTCTCATCGTGCATCAGAGATGGAAATGGCCGCTGCCCTTGGTAACCATCGTAAGTTATTCCGTCTGATACGGGAAACGGGCAGCAGGAGACCTGGTGTTAGTGAAACTGTACGTGACGAGAGTGGACAGCCTATCCACAACTTATCAAAACGCTTAGAGCGTTGGGCTGAGCACTTTAAAAGGCAATTTAATCGGTCGGAATGGTTAGATTTCTCGCCGGCCACTGATCGCCCTGCTCAGTGAGCTGTCCCTTTGGATCCACCCTCTCGCTCAGAAGTCGAACATGAGATCAAACTGTTGAAGTTAAATAAAACGGCGGGACCTGATGATCTTCCTCCATCCGTCTTTAAATTCGGGGGACCTGCTCTTGTAGATGATTAACACGAGTTACTGGTGAAACTGTGGGAGCAGGAAACTGTCCCAACCGACTGGAGCCGCTCCGTCATAGTCCCAATTTTCAAAGAAGGCTCACGATCGGAACGCGGCAGCCATAGAGGAATCAGTCTGATCTCCATCGCCTCCAAATTGCTTGCCTCAGTCATCCTTAGACTGACTGGCATTCGTGAAAGACAGATTCGTGAAGAGCAAGCTGGATTTCGTCAAGGTCGTGGCTGCATTGACCACATCTTCACCATGCGTCAGTTGTTGGAGCACCGTCACATATATTGGAGGCCCACCGTAGTCGTGTTCCTCGATATCAAAGGTGCATTCTATTCGGTGGATAGACATGCACTTTGGGACTGTCTAGTCAGGAAAGGTGTACCTGAGAAATATGTGAATATTATCCGAGCATTATATGCGCATAGCTCGGGCAGATTGAGGGCTTACGGCAAGTTGTCGTCGCCCTTTAGTATCTCCAGCGGCATGAAACAAGGATGCCCGCTGTCACCTTTCCTCTTCAACTTCGCTGCTGACGAAGTCATGGAAATCGCGTTCACAGGACACGACTTAGGTGTGGAGCTACTCCCAGGAGAACGACTTCTTGATTTAGAGTATGTTGATGATATTGCCCTAATCTGTGACAGCTCACAAACGTGCCAAGCGGCACTGGACAGATTAGCACTAGCTGTCCGTCACTTCGGGCTTTGCTTCGCACCCTCGAAGTGCAAAGCGTTCCTCCAAGATTGGTCTGGACCGCCTCCTACGCTGACCGTTGGTGGGGATCAGCTAGAAGTCGTCCAAAAATTCAACTACCTGGGAAGTTGTGTCAGCGCCCGTGGGATTGAAGATGAGATCACGAATCGTATAACAAAATCTCGGGGCGCTTCTGCTAACCTTCGCCACTTATGGCGCCGGCGCGACATTACTCTTGCGCTGAAGGGTAGAGTGTACAATGCAGCAGTACGTTCGGCCCTACTGTACGGTTGTGAAACCTGGCTGCTTAAAGCAGCGGACCTGAAGAGACTAGTTACGCTCGACCAGCGGTGATTTCGTAATTTAGCTCACATCTGGCGGGAACACCGCGTGAGAAACGAGCGTGTCCGACGCCTTATTTATGGCACAGGAAAAGAACTGAACCACTCAGCACCGTTATTTCAAGCATCAGGCTCCGATGGCACGGCCACGTGTTACGCATGCCAGCCCACCGACTCCCGCGACGCGTGTTGTTTGCGCGCCAGGGTGTGGATGGAAGAAGAGGAGGGGTGGCCAAGCGATGACTTGGTCGAGAGGAATGAAGGTCCTCACTTCTGGGCTGGCCTCGGTTGGAACGTCTCCGCTCCCTGGTTGGGGTCCGAAAGACGATGAACACGTTTGGTTGGACACACTTGCTGATATGGCTAGAAGCCGACCTCAGTGGCGTTCGTGCTGTGAGTTTCTTTGTCCCACCCCATTCCTCTTAGCCTCCCCCTCCAACCACAATCTCATTATTTAGCCTTATATAATTTTGCACAGTAATTTTTTCTTGATGCACAGCAGCCGGCTGGTGGCTTACCTTAACGATGCCCATCCGTTACCGGTAGCTCAGCCAGCTTGCACCAGTTGCCTTTTTTCCTTTTTTCTATGTATAGCGGCACAGTAGCTGAGGTGTTTCCCACCTCCAGCTAACGTGTATGATGATGATGATGATCAGACGGAATAAATTTCGATGGTTTTCAACGGCAGCCACCATTCTTAGCTCCGATGCACGATGAGATCACCACGCTTCGCGGTCTCTTCAGGCTCTCACACAGTTACGCCCTGAGGCTTTTGTCCGTCTCGTTATGTTTGCGTCCAGCCGAAATGTGTCGACGAGCATCCAGACGTTCCAGAGAATAAATGGAAACCTTATGCCCAGGTTCGCAATTAGATTTGCCACATGAAGACATGCCTGCTGCCAATAAAGTCTGATAGATATGCGACCAGTGGCTCTCTATTGTGCTCAGAAAGCGCTTCCTCATCTCGGATATCAGCGTACTTTGACGCAGTCAAAACATCTAGCTTCGCTAGGTCACCGCACGCGCTCACAGAAGCGAACTGTAAGACTGGCACAAACGATTGCGTGAGCATAGTGCACGCTCGTGCAACAAATCGAGCGAGAGTTTTGGACACAGCCTCTCCAGCGATAACTGATCGCAATGTGATCGATTTGCGTCCATGGCTGGTAAGCACCATGTCACCCTCCGGGGGTGATGTCGGAAGTTAGCGCTCGCGAGAAATAGACGAGCATCTTTACAGGTGTAGCAACCGTTCACTGTTATCATTGGAGAAGCTTACATCGTGTTGGCCGCCAAAATGCAGCTCATCAGTGAACAGTATTCCAACTTGGGCGTTCAGGTCAGACAGCTCTACAGCATCCGTACATTCCCCGTAACGAAAAAGCTTGCTCAGTTGGTGAGAGCATTCAACTTTCACCGAGACAGCACAACAATTTGTGGGGGCGTAAGTCGAAATGACAAACAGACACCGTTTGTCTATGGGCGACTTCGAGGCTTTGAACTGGCCAGCCAATCTGATGATGCACATCTCGCTGTTGATTGGGGTCCAGTCAACCAGGGCAGCTTCAGCTCAAGGACTCAGAGCAATGCCCACACCGGCTTGAACAGCATTTGAAGCTGGGTCATTTTCTGACAAACGCAATGAAAGCGGGCCGCCAGTGTCGCTTGTGGGGGGTTGCAGGATAATCACGGAACTAGAAACTTGCAGACGAGTTACCGATAAGCGGCAGATATCGTTCGTCTCCCAGTGTTCGGGCAGCTGTTGCCCGTTGGTCAAGCTGCAGTAAAGTGTGCACGTGGAGGCATGGCAGTGTTAGTGAGGATCGGGGGCTCCAAAGAGAAACGGATGAACTGACGTCTGCTTGGTTGTACATAGACTAGGTGAGTGGATTGGAGCGACGCCCGACGATTGCGTGTGAGTCACAACTGGAAGACGAGCGACCACGGAAGCAAGATGGGGGGCCAAGAATTAAGGGGACGAAAACAGGGGAAAAAGTGAAATTGGAGCTGGACGATGAGAATGACAATGTGCAAGAGGGGGATAAGAGGACGGGCAGGTTGGTGTAGTAGTGTCTTTACTCTCGCTTACCTTATTCGATGCAGTAGATAGGGCGCCGTTTATCCACTGTGAAGGCCCGATCATCGAGGGATCGTTGAAAGAGAAAGTCATTATACTGCACAGACAGGATATTATGAAGTTGCCCAGGACTAGACAGCAGAACGATTAGGGTCGTCAACCAAAGCCATCGGTTCAAAAAGCCTGACCGCAAGACAGCGGAATATCGGCATTGAGTTACAGAAAGCCCAATCTATTGAATAACGAGCCACGCTTATTCTAACCCCCAACCTGGAGGGCCAGTGACTGATCTCTTGTGTGGGCCTGAATGTGTAAAAAGCCTCCCCAGCATAACTCAATGGATCGCTGAGGCACGTAAACCATTGCACAACGTTAAGGCCCGGTCTCGTTGTGAACAACACCGAATATCCTTGGAAACAGAAACATCCTTTGAGACTTTGGTCTACCACAAATTTGGAGTGGTAAGTACTCATTTTAATAAGCGCGATTTTCCTCCGGTTTTTATGAATCTTTGGTGAGTAAATGAAGTTGATGGCTACACAAGTTGAATTAGATCGGGTATTTTCATGTTTATTGCATGTGTTTCTAGTGGGGTTCGTTGATAAGAAAAAAGTAAAGGTGCCAGTGGATTGTGCCGACGCTTCGCTGCCCCACGATTACTACCGGTCGCGATAGACTGGATATACTGCGAAGTAACCTACACCCAAATGAATTCGAACCGGTGACCGGAATAGAAGGCAGGCGTGCAAACTTTTGAAATCAATAAGATCTAGTCAATGCATAGGCGCGACCCTCATGCCGCGCCTTTGCAGTCGAGTGCCCAGCTAACATGACACTTAAACTGATTAATTTTCGATCACTTACCAAGAAAGCCATTGAGTTTTCAATTATCAATGTTTCTCTGGGGTGTGAAAGTGGGGGTATGGTTGTGATGGCGCAGGAAGCGACATCGAGGTATACGTGTATGGTGGCACGGTCAGGCTGATTAAGAACCAGATGCTCGTCACTGTTCACCACCACCACCATCATCATCAACACACGTTAGCTGAGGGTGAGAAACACAGTTAAGATAATGTACCGCAATACAAAAGGAACCCAGTAAAAGTTCAAAAAGGTGGGTAATATAATATTAAATATCAAATAACATATTAGACACGAGATCCTGATTGGAGAGGGAATCCAAAGGAGAAGGGGATGGACAAAAAACTCACAACACAAACGCCATTGAGGCCGCTTCCAAGCCATAGCATCAAGTGTGTCCAACCAAACGTGTTCATCATCCTTCGGTCCCCAGCCAAGCAGTCGAGAAACACCAACCGACGCCAACTTCGAAGTGAGGGACTTTATCCCGATCAAGTCATCGCTTGGCCTCCCCTCCACTTCGTTCATACACACCTACGGCGCGCAAACAATGCACGTCGCCGGAGTCGGTGTGCTGGCATGCGCAACACGTTGCCCAGCCATCGGAGCCTGGTGCGTGATATAATGGTGCTGAGCGGTTCACTAGCTCTTCGTGCACCAAATAAGCGACGCCGAACACATTCATTGGTTACGCGGTGTTCCCCAGACACGAGCAAGCTGCGAAGGCAGCGATGGTCGAACGTAGTTAGCCTCTTCATATGGTTTATAATGTGTATACAAATAACCAAAACCGCCGCCTCGATTACTACAAGCAACGAGATGCTGGTCCGGATTTTGGATTGCTCACCGAGCTCAGTGATTAGTTTGCAGACGTCTCGTTTCCAGACTAGACAACATCCTCAGTGCGGCTTCAAGTGCGCGATCCGCAGAGCCTCACAAGCGACTTGGGGGGTTTAGGGTGCACAATGATCAAGTTCTGCTTGGAGATGCTGACAGTGTTGGTGGTGGTGTTGCACAACCCGTTCGACGAGGGTGAGCTGGCCTATGTCGAAATAGGATGAGGCCTACCAACAGCCAAGTGTGATCTTGTAGTGTTTCCTACATATTTTATTACATAAGCTGCCGGTCAGCTGATAATATTGCCAGCTGTATCGACTATTCTTTCAAACGCTTCATACATCGATCAACTCTTTTTGAATAGCCGGCTGACTCTAGACTACCTCGTGTATAACATCTGGGAGCTCCAAATATACATTTATGGGAATACACGTAGTCAATCCCTTTTGGCATCCGAGAATGATGGGTTATTAAACCAGGAACTCCGCAACCAAAAGGCGTTACCAAAATCCAACAAGTGGGAACCCCGACACCTTCACACACTACCACGGCGTGATTGCGAAGCGCAGATATGACAGGTAACACGCATATCATGTGTGTGCGCCTTATGAGCATTACGACTTTCTGACATTGACATCTGCTATTTCATCACTCACATGTGTACTCGGGCAATGCTCACATACCGAGATTGTAGTGTTTCCTTCACATTTTATTACATAACCTTCCGGTCAGCTGATAATATTGCCAGCTGCATCGATCAACTTTTCGTTTGAATAGCCGGCTGACTCTAGACTACCTCGTGTATAATATCTGGGAGCTCCAAATATACATTTATGGGAATACACGTATTCAATCCCTTTTGGCATCCGAGAATGACGGGTTATTAAACCAGGAACTCCGCAAGCAAAAGGCGTTACCAAAATCCAACAAGTGGGAACCCCGACAAAGGTACCCAGGTTCAGCTCAAAGTTTAACTAAAATCAGTGCACCGGGTCCCGCTGACACGCATCGCCAAAATGATGATAATAGCAAGATTACTAAGGTCAATGATATAAGATTACATGAAGTAGCAGGAGGTTTGAACGGTGTAAGTAGAAATTCATTACATCTAAGCTCACGCAGAGAAGTACTGTGCGGCCGTTTTAACCTTTCGAGAATAGTCAGCAGTGCGAATCTCATATGACCCCTGTGGGGCTCGACCCCGCAACGCTACTGTTATCAGTTGGTGGTTAAGATCACTGACTTAAGGAGGACGGTAAAGACAGAGGTGACTAAGTTATTAGATGTGATATGACGCCACTCATTATCCAGACTTGCACATTACTACCGTGAAGATGGAGTGGCTAAGGCTGTAACCGATAAAATTACCTTGTAAGTTGGATACCTGGATCTCCCTCTGAATAACCATACCTGACACCTGCGCCATTTGCTGAACTCCTGTCTACCAACTATGTGTATCACTCCTGTATTTCCCCATACCGTGCCCCTATGGCTTCATTCCAACCTCCACCGGTACGATTGCTTACTCCTATACACACACGCCATCACTGAATTACTATCGCCCCAAGGGTGCACTCCCCTCGTTGTTCCGTTCATACTATATTTGCCCAGACACTTCAGTCCCACCCATTTGAAGTTACCCGAAGAAGAATCAAACGCACTGTATCCCTCTATGAGCTGTACAGCAAACCAATTGGGTAGGGTTGTGAAATCCAATAAGAGTTCGCGGACTGTGATTTGTGACGTTGCTGTGCAGTGGCAAGTGTACAGCGATTGGCATCTTGTGCCTTGTAAAAACCCGGTTGTTTTTATAAGTAACGGGCATCGTTGAGGCATGTCCCCAACACATTTTGATAATTATTTTAATAGTAATGTAAGTAACTTCTATGTTTTGGTTTGATCTGGAAGTATTACGAGTTGCTCGAGCCGCAAGAGAATCCGTCGCTTACAAAGGGTTCGAAATGAAGGAACAAGTGTTACAGCGACACTGACCAAGTGATCGTCCGACTTCTGGTATGCCTAGGCAAATATGCCGAGACAACCAGTTCAAAGGGGTATGTGGTGTTTGGAGAGTGATTTGAGTTTAACAGGCATTCCAGAGGTGCCGGAGGTGTATTGGAATCGATCCAACATTAGAGTGTGAAAAGGCACCGAAACTTACGAAGCTTCTATCAACATTTATCGGGGTTACACTGAATACCGGGGTTGTGTGTGCAGACGGAATGGTACCAACCATGATCCTCCAACAGGGACGACCCACGGAGCAATCATAGAGGCAAGGCGCAAATTAAGAAGCAAGAGCTTCTTGCTTCGGAAACAAGATGGGAAGAGCACCAATGAATGATAGAAAGGTAGCGTGACTTCAGCGAACTTCAAAAAGAACAAGGCCAAGCCGAGGGCTTAAGATGGACAACGGCAGTTGGCGACGTCGCCAAACGAAAGTGGAATACAAGTTGAAAAAACCGGGTCTTGGAAAATATCCATGACAAAAAAACCTAATCAGCCCAAAAAATCAGCTGAGATGAACAAAAAGAAAGAGCATTTTCTGTGGATCAAAAGTTGTATCATCTTAACGGTGGCCAAAATGGTAAAGTCATACTGTGGTGGATCATAATCGTCTCAACGACACAACAAAGTAATAGCTATCTGAAAGTGATTAAAAATGTATCAGCAATACGCCGGTATGCAGTACCGACGCTTCACTGCCGCGCAACCACCACCAGTCGCGTGTAGGCTGAGAATACTGCGAGTGTCATCCGGTCCCCTGCGTAGACTTGCACCTGCGCCCTCAAATTACAAGACAGGCTTGCAGTTCTTTAAGCCTACGGGACAAACAGTGTGATCAATAGCAAGCAGTTTGTCACGCTCCATGCGTACCGAAAGTAAGCAGGAGAATACCAACGACTTTTACGTCGTCGAGACTTACCGATCTTCAGCTTCGTAAATATTTATTCCCAGAGAATCCACGCCAAGCCACAGAGGAGTCTGCTTGACGTTCTTGATAGGGAAGTATACAGCACCATACATCTCCAAGTCTTGAGCAACCTTCAAGTACTCCATAATCGCGTCTTGCTTTGACATATCGCCGTGTTGACTGTGCCACTTTGCGATTTTGTCTTCCCATTCCTCGGTAGTCCATGTGTACTGCTTTAAAATACTGTCAATATAAAGTGAAGATAAATGTTAAGGAAAATCGAAAATCGATTTGGTGAACGTAGATAGGAAAATGTAAGAGCGAGGAAACCCGTCAGAAATAACCGAGTTTATGAACAGCCCTAGAAACTCAGTGGGTTAATTAGATAAAATAGTGGTTACAGTAACGCATTGATACTGCGCACTGACGCGTCGCAGTAGCGTAATCGGAAGCTGTTGTACTCGGAAGGGGATGCGTCACAGCTCTTAAAACTAGGTAGGACAGGGCATAAAGTGAAAACAAAACGTCTAAACCACCACAGCATAGAAACACATGTCCAGAGCGAATCCGTGGACCACAAATGCGATGGGCTGCTAGAAAGTCAACTTAGCGGAGACACGATGTCAGTAGCACTACGAAACACATGAAGTTGCAAGCAAATCGCACCAAGTACTCCTGGTTTCATTGCAATAAACTACCGCAATTAACTGGGTTTTCTACGGCTGTAGTAAACAACCGAAAGCGTTATGGTAAAACAGGAACTGCTTGAAGGAAAATGACAAAGACCAGTCAGGGGTTAGAGAAAACCAAAATTTGTATCAATTCATCTAATTAAAGACCAGAGAGAGGCATAACGAAGACGGTCGGAAGTGGGCTACAGAAAATCCGGTTCAGTTGAAACATCAGTATAACTCACCTCTGCAAACTAGTGTGTACGTAAGTGGATAACATATAGATAACAATGACTCGGTACATTCAACGGGCAGCGGGTTCGGTTGGTTATAACACCTAGGTTTAGCAAGTCAAGCATAAAAGTTGTGCCGAAGTGCAGTGAACCCAATTGCCACGACAAGTAATGGCAATGGAAAATGTAGAGACATGGCGAGAAAAGGAAGAGAGGTAAAAGTAATGTCGAGGCTTCGTGTGCGAATCGTGTCTAGCCTAGCAGGAGAAAATAGCGCCAACGCTTTTGAATTTCGTAGTACCCACTACGTGCATACAGTTTGACGTGCATAGCAATAGATTTGGAAGCGAACGGTAAAACATTCTGATCGTTGAGAAATTAGCTTAAGTAGCATCTAAGACTAACTACCCAAAACATAAATGTCCGAATTGAAGAGCGCCACTGACTTCCTGATTGCGTTTGTTAGTGTTACGTTGGCAATAAAGTTATTGCGGTTTGTTATATTTTTATTTCAACAGCTGTTATCGAATAATTTAAACAGGTTCCTTTGACTTTGTGTAGCATTTTGAAGCCTGTTTTGCGCTCTATCTAGCAATGGTGATAGTTTGGCTCAGAAACGTTTTTACTTCTTTACGGAACACAGTGCAACATGGAAAGAAGACAAATCCGCAGTTTTCTTGTACCAATCTAAAGTCCGTCGAAATGCAGCCCATGACATCAACAGTGCTTTTGAGGCAGGGACCATAGTAACCGTGCTGCGCACTGGTTTCAAAAAGTTCGAAAAGGCTTGAAGATGAAGAACATTGTGGACGGACCCCGGTAGTGAGCAACGATCAATTAAAGGTCTTAGTTAGAACGGATGCGCATAAAAATACTCGAGATCTTGCTGCTGACTTAGCAGTATCGCATGTGACGTTTACAAGACATTAGAATGTCGAAGGAACTTGCTAAAATAATGCCGCACGAATTGCGCAATAAGAACGATCCGTTTCTCAACCGGATTGTGAACCGCGATGAAAGCAAATACTTTACAATCCAAGACGAACTTCTTAATGATTGGACCACAATCAAGCTTCCCAAAACCGAAACTGCACCCAAAGGTTATGGTGGTCCGATCCATCACAGCTCTCTGGATTCAAAGAAAACGATTACAGCGGAGTATTGTCAACAAATTGTCGAAATGCACAGAGAGCTTCAACACAGATGCCCGGCACTAGTCAACAGAATGAAGCAAATTCTTCGCCATGCTAACGCTCGGCCGCACGTCGCACAAATAACCCCGCGGAAGCTGCACGAGCTAGGCTGCGAAACTTTGCTCCACCCATGATATTCCTCTGACCTCTCACCTACCGATTACCACTTTTGCAAGCACCTGGATAACTTCCTCCCAAAGGAAAGTTTTAAAAACAATTGGGATGCTGAAACCGCTTTCGACGATTTCATGGCTACCAGAATTCCGGTTTTAATCATTCGGAATAGATAAACCTGGTTCCCGTCAATTCAAATGGTTTTTATTTTGAATAAAAAGGTTACCTTTGAGCCAAGATATGTGCACTTAAAGTTTAAGATCAAAAACCGTAGTAACTTTATTACTAACCCAATATTTACGTGGTCGAGCCAGATGTCAGTAGCAAGGAAAACGCCAACCACCAAACCGAAGTGGTAAACTAGAGATGGACATAACACCAAAGTTAGCTACGGGCCAACCGACACCTGTTAATTCCAATATCATCATTCATCACTTTACACGTTAGCCAGGAATAGCTTTCAACCAAACAGACCGATAAGCAAGGCTATATGGTTTTAAATGTTTCGGAGTACTGGTAGCTCGGGTTGATGATTCAGTTGTTCATCTGTTCTCCGAGCTTGGCAGTTTGGTTGCAGACATTTCACCAACATAAGATGTGGCATCGTCAGTGCAGTATGATGCAGCGTGTAATCATACTCTATGGTCAGTGGAGGAGTATTTACAAGGCTGCATCCAAAGGCTGAAATAATCCGGCCTAAGGCGCGCTAACAAATCAAGATTGTGGAAGCAGCTTCACATGCGATCCCAGAGGTAAAAAGTACGCAGGAACTTTGTGCCGACGCTTCGCCACCACACAACCACCAGCAACTGCACGGTGGCTGGGCTGTAGCGAGATCACGAGTATCTACCAAAATTTGAATGGGAGTTGTAGAGTATAAGCCAAACACGTGAAGCGCTCCATCATCGGACACAAGGAGTCTGGGGATTCGGAACGATTCGCGCACTTCCTGTGAACACGATCGAGTGCGAATGTTTGGATGGGGTTGCACAGTGTTGGTCACAAGCGACTTGGTTAGGAGCTGGATAGTAGACTAACAGGGTCAGTCTTGTGTGTCCCTCGAGGTCAGGATAAATCTCGCAACCACTGCCTCCAATGGTTGTGAAGAGGGGAATGTTATAAGCCGCTTATCAAATGCAAAGCAGAGGGATGAAAACACCGTGTTTAGGTGGCCTTTAGCTGCTGAACGCTTCTAAATGAATGGTTCTGGACGTAATAGGAAGTGCGATTCGGCGTAACCTGAGGCATAACTGAGGCGCTCACAGGTAGTGTCAAGTGCGATGTAGAATAAGCGGTAAGAACTCGTAATCGACGTGCGATTGTTCGCCGAAATCTAAGGCAAAAAGGGAAAAAACCATGGGCAAACTGAAAAGTTATATTTTTGGGTGCCTCATGATACATACGACATTAAAGGATTGGAGGGGTCATCATATGCTTTGTATAAAAGTGCCTTGAGGTTGTCTGGGTGCAGAAAGCAAATTCCGTCCAAAAAAGCAAAACAGCAAGGGGTTCCGCTTGTTACTTAACATCAGCTGAAGTGTTGGGCGAATTCCGCAATGATCCCACTCGTTCCTGCACCATGTTCTCTCGTGTTTCGTAACGTAACTCCATAGTGCCATGTGTCACGCTTATTAGTCGACCCATCTGGAATGAAGCACCAGCTGCATAACTGTATGCTACAGTAAAAATACACTTCACAATGTAGCGGCGTTGTATGATATCCGCAGCGATAGCATGTGTTGCTGGAAATGCTCCCATGAGTGCACAAAGCTTGTTTTGTGAGCTCTCAATGAAACCAGATCGAAGCTTATGTAAACAGTAATGATAATGTCTTAGCTGCACACCGTAACGGCGCTTCGCTACCGCGCGACCAATACCAGTCTCGCGGGCTAAATATACCGCGAGGACGCCCACCCTTACGTGAAGTTTATGTACGCTGACAACAATGAGCATGGACCATAGCGTGGTGCGATGGTTGGCGTACCTCAGAGATCAAGTGAGTTGTGTTGAGTGGTGCTTTCTGCACCTTCAGAGCCAGTTATACAAGATTGGCTAGTGGTTAGAGGCCAGACAAACTCAGCCTCCTGGTCCTCCAGGTTGAGGGTTAGAGTGAGGACAGCTCCTTATTCCTTAAAACACTCTTTGTCGCCCACTGCCAAACCCGCTACCTGGCGATCAGGTTTTTGAACCAAAGACCTTGGCTGAGAACCCTAATCGTTCTCCTGTCTAGGACTGGGCAACCTGACAGTATTCGGCCCACGCAATACAATGAACCTATCTTCTAACAATTTCTTGATGCTCTGGTCGTCGTAGAGGATAATCATCGGCGCCCTATTTGTTGCATCAAGCAGGGTGGATAGGGGTCTGGATGCTACTGCTCAAGCCTTCCTGTCTTCTTATTTCCCCTCTTGCGCTTTTTCACTCTTGTCGTCCCGTTCCAAGTTGACCCATATCCCCCGTCTTCAAACCCCCAATTCTTGGTTACCCTCCACCTTGCTTCGATAGGCGGTTAGTTTCTAGCTTCAAATCACATGGAAACGCGGAGCGTCACTCCTGCCCTGTTGACAACCCCATGTCCAAACAAGTGGTCAAGCCTAGTTCATCGGCTTCTATTTGGAGCACTCGATCCCCCCTCAGAGTGGCATGCCTCAAGGTACGCACATTGTTGCAGATAGGTCGATAGGCAGCACATGCCTGGACATTAGAGACCCACTCGATCAATATCTGCTGCTTATTGGAGACCCACCTGCAAGACTCGAGCTCTGTGCTCGCGTTGCGATCCCTTTCAGGTGACACCAGCAGTGCTTCTCGTTGTGACTATCCGGAGACGATGCAGCTTTGAGTACCGGCCAAGCCGGTGTTGGCAATGCCCTGGGTCCCCGGGCTGAAGCTCCCCTGGTTGCTTGAATTCCAATCAGTAGCCGGATGTGTGCGGCCCGATTTGCTGGCTCGTTCAAAGCGTGCGGAACTAATAGGCGTCTATTCGTCATCGCTGCATACGCACCTACAAACTGTAGCGAGGATTCACTAAAAGACGACTTCAATCGCCAAATGAACGAGCTCATTCGCCACAGAGGAAGCACGGACACCGTGGTGCTAGCTGGGGATCTGAACGCTCAAGTTGGAAAAGTATCCACTGATGAACTGCATCTGGGCGGCTAAAACAGTGCAGGGTCCGTAATGATAACGGTGCACGACTGCTTCATTTGTGTGGAGATGTTCGCTTATTTCTTGCGAGCACTAACTTCTGACACAGCACCCGCCGGAGGGTGACATGGCATATTGTGATCGGTTACCGATGGAGAGACTGCGTCCAGAACTGTCGCTCGATTTGGAGCACACGTGTGGACACTGGACATGCACTTGCATATGCTGATCTGCGGATGCGTTTTGCCGGACGCGCACGACTACGGTGCAAGTGCATTGACACCAGCCAACAGGCGAAGCCAGGTGTTCTAAACGCGTATTGAATTGCGCTGACGTGCGGGTTAAGCGCTCACTGAATAAAGTTGTAGGTCACCAGTCGCATGTTCACCATACCTTACTAACAGTAGGCAAATCCTCACGTACTAAGTCTAATAGCCAACAAGGACATTGGGTCTCTTCGCAGTCTCTGGAAGTTATCGATGTCCGTCGGCACATTCCGGCTGGATGCGAACACAGGGAGACTCGCAAGAACCTCCGTGCTAGCCTGAAGAGAGATCGGGAATCCCGGTGGTGTCTTCGTGCATCAGAGATGGAAGTAGCCGCTGGCCTTGGTAATCATCGGAAGTTATTCCATCTGATACGGAAAACGGACAGCAGGAGACCTGGTGTTAGTGAAGGTATATGCGACGAGTGGATAGCACATCCATAACTTGTCAAAACGCTTGGAGCATTGGGCTGAGCACTTTAATAGGGTCGGAAGTGTCAGATTTCTCACCGGCCACTGATAGACCTGCTCACTGGACTCTTTGGATACGTCCTCTTGTTCAGAAGTAGAACGTGAGATCAAACTGCTGAAGTTGAATAAAGCCGCGGGACCAGATGATCTTCCTCCAGCCCTCTTCAAATTCGGGGTACCTGCTCTTGTAGATGATTTACACGTTACTAGCGAAACTGTGTTAATCGTCTAGAACCGCTCCCTCGTAGTTCAAGTCTACAAGGGAGGCTCACGATCGGAATGCGACAACCACATAGGAATCAGTCTGATCTCCATCGCCTCAAAATCGCTTGCCTCTATCCTGCACAGACTGACTGGTACTCGGGAAAGCCAGATTCGTGAAGTGCAAGCCGGGTTTTCATCGAGATCGGGGCTGCATCGATCACATCTTCACTTTGCGTCAGCTGCTGGAACACTGTCACATTTATTGGCGGACCACAGTTGTCAGGTTCCTTGACATCAAAGGTGCTTTCGATTCGGTTGATCGATGTGCCCTTTGGGACTGTCTACTCAGGAAAGATGTGCCCGAGAAAGAAACATCCAAGCATTATACGCCTGTAGCACGGGCAGAGCGAGGGAGTACGGTCAGCTGTCGCTGCCCTTCAACATCTATAGCGGTTGTGAGACAAGGATGCCGCTGTCACCTTTCCTCTTTAACTTCGCTATCGAGAGATCAGGTTCACAGGACACGAAGGTTTGGATGGCCTCCGACGGAGGCTCTAAACTAACCGTCCATGGCACGTCCTGCATCACCTGAGTAGGAAGAGGTCCGGGAGCAGGGGGCCAGCTGAACTGATGTTCAAAGTGCTCAGCCCAACGAGCCATACGGCGCTCCTTATTGTGTATCAGCGCACCCGCGCTGTCTTTGATTGTCTCACTGACGCCTGGTTTCCTGGGACCAGTGGTGTGGATTAGCTGGAAGAGCTTGCGGTAATTGCCTACTGCTCCTGCTTCCTCCATTTGTTGAGCCCTACTGGTCCACCAGGTTTCCTTGTCAGCACGTAGGCTATGCTTTAGTTCACGCCTAATAGCCCGTCTAGTCACATTGTGTTCAGAGCCAGCCGATAAGTGTCTTCTAGATTCCAACAGGTTCACCGACCTCTCGGATATCCAGTGACTGGTGCGGTGACGATAGGTAGTGCCACAAGCAGATGCTCCTGCGTCGTGCATGACGGCCGAGATCCTAGTCCACTGAAGCTCAGTGTCATTAGGACAAGACAGCAGAAGTTCGGTATATAGTGCTTCTTGATAGGCTTGCCTGACCGAGGACTGAGACAATTTCACCGTTGCCAATCGTAGGGGACACCTGGTGCGCCTCCCGGTAGTTCATGGAGAAACGACAGCGTACCAAGGCATGATCAGAGTCGAAACAGGTACTCCAGTATGAGCGACAATCCAGAATGGAACCACGTCACTTGTAACTTATGGCTATGTGGTCAATTTGGGTCCATCGCTGGGCAGCTACAGGAGGACGCCATGTGGCACTTCGGCGCCCACTGTGTCTAAAAGCAGTGCTACTAAGAAACAACTGGTGCCCCGCACACAATTGTAGCAGTCGCTCACCGTTGTCAGTCCGTTCGGAGTTAAGTCCATAATTACTACCCAGCTGAGCTTCTGAAGAGCTCAGACGCCCTACTTGTGCGTTCATATCCCCTGCAAGTACTAGAATATCTGAACTAGCAACACTGCGTAGTAGCAGGTTCAGTTCATCATAGAATGTGCCCTTGACAGCATTAGAACTGTATTCGGTGAGAGCATAAGCGGGAATTACGAACAAACAGCGTTTTTTACTGCTTCTTGAATCAACCTTAGCTGATGTCGTCAGACGGGCTGCACATAAACGGCTGTTCACCGGAATCCAATCAACCAACGATGGCTCAGCCTTAGAGCTTAGAATGATACCTACACCAGCTTGACCCGTGAGTGCTGCATCGACGTCTTCGGATGCGTGCAACCAATAACGAGAGGATAAGCCGGGTGCAGTTAATTCAATAACCCCGTTAGGGTCATTGATCCTAGTTTCGGACACACAACACACACCAATACCCAGTGTGTCCAAGGTGCGTGCGAGTGCAGCCTGTTGACCTGTTTTTTTAGAGTGCGAACGTTGAATGTCACCATGGAAACGGGATAGCGTGGCCTTATAAGGGACTTTTGTCGATAGGTGCGGTGGGATGGTGGCTGCAGATGGTTCTACTCCAGTGGCACTTCGGTTGCTGTCAATTAAGCTGGGAAGTATAGAAGGAAGGTTAGTAATGGGGGTCGGGATGGGAGTAAGAGAAAAAGGTGGAAAAGAAAGAAGGGAGGCGCCAGCAGTAGCATGTTTTCGCTTATCCGCCCTACTGTATGCAGGGCGGATAAGGCGACCCTTGATAATCTGCGCGACGGCCGATGCAGGATGAAGTTTATGTTTGAAGAAAATGTCATGGTTGATGTCAGCTGAGATCCTGCCAGGACGCCCAGACCTAGACAGGAGGACGATTAGGGTCCTCATCCAAAGCCTTTGGCTCAAAAGCCTGTCCACAAGGCAGCGGGGAGGTGACAATGATTTAGTTTTACAGAAATGGACGCCATCCTATTTCAAACCCCCAACCTGGAGGACCAGGAGATTGAGTGTCTGACCTCTCACCATTTACCAACCTGGTAGGAGTAGCTCTCAAGGTGCCCGGAGGCATCACCCAGTATAGCTCAATGGGTCAATGAGATACGCAAACCGTCGCACCACGTTAAGGTCCAGCCTCGTTGCGACGGACCCGGGCCGCCCGCGTGGCAGGCGAGCATTCTACCACTGAACCACCGACGCATACCGCGTGAGGAACGAGTGTGTTCGATGCCTTGTTTATGGCACAGGAAGAGGAAATGAAGCGTTAATTAGTTATTACACGCACCAGGCGCCGATAGCTTGGCCACGTGTTACGCGTCCCACCCTACCGGCTTCCGCGACGTGCGTTGTTTGCGTACCAGAGGTGTAGATGGAAGAAGGGGGTTGGCCAAGTGATGACTTGGTCGAGAGGAAGGCCGTCGCTTCAAAGCTGCCCCCGGTTGGGGTCCGAAAGACGATAGAAACGTTTGGATGGATACAGGTGCTGAGATGGCTAGGCATCGACCTCTATGGTGTTCGTGCTGTTTCTTTGTCACTCCCTATCTCGTTTAGCCTCCCATCAGCATAATATAAATTTTGTATACATTTTTTGCGGCACAATAGCCGGCTGATCACTTTCCGGAACGATGCCTATCCGCTATCGGTAGCTCAGCCGGCGTGCATCATCTGCATCTTTTCTTTTCTTATGTATTGCGGCACAGTAGCTGTGGTGTTTTTCACTCCTAGCTAACGTGTACATTGAGGATGATGATGATGGAGACTCCACGGATCGAAACAACATAGTGTGATTAGGCCTGTTGTTCATTAAAATCCACAGGGATCGGTTGCTGGTCCACTGTCGATCTCTCGATTTGTAAATGAGTTGCCAGAAGTTTTAGACGTACCGTCCCACATGTTTGCCGATGACTTAAAATTCTGGCGCCAAGTGATCAACTCCGATAGTCCCCAGGATGTACAAGCCCTTGATAGACTTTGGGACTGGTCTACTCTGTGGAAGATGCCTATAAATATGCTGTGTTCAGTTCAACATGTAATAAAAGGAAATAAATCGTTAGCAGTACGTCGCAAGGGCGCTTCGCATCCCCGCAACCACCATCAGTCACACGTGGGCTGAGCATATCGTGAGAACGTCCGCCCCTGCGCAGATTCGAACCGGTGACCTAAGGATTGCAAGCCAGGTGTGCGGAACACGGCCACCGGCCGGCTACGTCTAGGGTCAAGTGACCCCAAACATGCTATCTGTTGCGGGTGTAAGGGAATTGAATGAGGAAAAATACGAAGAGTGAGAAGCATGTAGGCTGAAATGTAAAGCGGAAAGGTTATGGCAAACGAGTAATAAGTGAGAAGTATACATGCCATTCTCCCCAATCAAATAGTGAACTAGGGGATAAGTGGTTACAGATTGTATGCCCGTGTTCTTTGCTGCTGTCCAGAGGTATGAAGGAGTAAGTGGACAAAGAGGATCAGTTTGGGGCACCTGAGTGTCCATTGTTGTGTGATAGTCGTTTGGGAGGTCTACGGGAGGGGGAATAGAAGAATCACTAGACAGATCCAGTCCTGGTGCTGAGGTTGTGCAGTGTTACAGTATCTTCTTTTCCATCCGGGAATCGAATACGGGCATAATGGGGATTACAATCCAATAGCCCAAACGCTCACTAAAGGCTTGTGGTTTGAGGCTCTCACATTACCTTGTAGCAACACAAGTCCTGGCACAATTAGCCAACTCGGTAGTGAGATTCCCGAGGTTGACTTAAGCTTATAAGAGTCCTGCAGTGTGGTGTTTGTGGCGGTGAAGAGAAGGGAATGAAGAGAATACAAGGCATCTAGCAGTGCACTTTCCCACTGATTAATTGCGAGATTTCTGGATCTAAGTGAAAGAGTAATGGATTTCCAGATGACACTATTGATACATCTAACCTGCCCATTACCCTGAGGATTGTACAGTGTTGTCCAGCTAACCGCAATACCTTTTTGGATTAGGAAATGAGGCATCTCGTGAGACATGAAGGATGAAGCAAGATGAGAATAAATACAGTGTCAACTTCAAACAGTTGACTTAGAAAGCTAAGCACAGTCGATGTGGTCATGTCGCTACATGCGAAGGCAAACAGGAAGTGAAAGTATTCGTCAACGACAGAAAATAGATATTTTTATTTGTTGCCGACGACAAAGGTCCCGTGAAATTCATGTTTAGTCTTTCGAAGAGGTGCGAAGCCTTGATGAGCGTTCCGCACGATTTGTAGAATCGGGGTTTTAGCTCAGCGCAAATGCTACAGCGTGCGATCATCGCTTTCACCTCAACTGAAAAAGGTTGATTACGTGAACGAACCAGAGGGAACATGCAAGTGACTCGGGGTTGGCATAGAGTATCATGTAATTCCTGGAGGGTCATGGTGTGTGACTGTGATGAGCCACATCTGTGGGATGAAGCGTCTGCAGCCACGTTATCGCTTCAATTGCGGTAAACCAAATCATAAGTATAACAGGAGAGATCAAGATGCCAGCGCTGAATTTTAACATTCTGGATCTTGTCTTTCTGAACAAAGACATCACTGATCGGTAATAATGGTGAAGCGGTTGTCTGTTAGATAGACGCTATTTGCGGACTTACTCAACAACAGCATGTGCTTCATTCTCGATGGCTGAATGGCGTCGTTCGCTGGCGGACAGCGTTCGTATGAAGAAAGCAACTATCCGTCCTTTCTGCGTCAGTGTGGCAGATATGGCAGTCTCAGATGCATCCGTCTCGATTACTAAGGGTATGGAATCATAAACAGAGACAACCAGGTTCTATTTCTTCCTTGATATTTTCGAAAGCCCTCAAAACCAGAATGGGGAAGCAGCGGACAGATTTTGTCAGAAAAACGTGAAATCCATGGGAAGTAATATGCAAAAGATGCCACAACACGCTGTTGAGATTTCAGCTCAGTGGATGTGGGTAGGCATCTCAGAGGTTGAAGTCGGTCTGGGTCCGGTCAAATAACCTTGTGTGAAACTTCGTACCGCAGTAGTCGTATTTTTCTCCAACGTATGACGCTTTTGCTTTCATTGAATGTTAGGTTGTGTTTTCGAGCGACTTCGTAAAGCTTTGTTAGATAGCGGTTACGCACCAGGGTTGCACCGCACACTTATGTTTTCGATGTAAGGGAATGTCGCGCTCAAATTCGCAACGGTTATAACTTTGTCGATGACCTGAAAACAGGCGACTCCGCCGGTTACACCAATAGGGTATACGACAGAACTGGCAGTGACTTCCGCAGGTTTCAGATACGATGAATTTCCTTTCGTTTGATTTAATGGATATTTGATGCTATGCACACTTTAGGTCTAAAGTGCCGTATACCGAGTAAGGAGAAATCTTATCGATAAGGGCATCAATTTCAGGTAGAGAATACGCATCTAGATGAGCGTACTGGTTGATGGTTTGGCTGTAATCTACAACCATACAACGTTTGTGTTTCCTACGTAGTCACTAAAATTTGAGTTCGCCACGGGGAGAACGATGGTTCGAGTATTGTCTTTGAGAAGCTTTTGCATTTCCACACAAATAAATCTATCGCTCACAGTAGTGTGACGCCTCAATTTTGTGGCGATCGGTTTGTAGGTGGAAGCATCGTTTACAAAAAGAGAGGGAGGATCCACATTGGCCATCAGTAATTCACACAGAAAGTGGGGTTGTTCATCAAAGAATGAAATTTGAACAAAATAGTAACGTCTAAGAAAATCGTGTCTCAAGAGTAAGTCTGAACAAGTACGGACATTTAATACCCGTCTTTATACTGCACATTGACAAGACAAAGGCTATTGGTGAAACACGTTAAGTGAGCGCAAGTTAGTGAAATCTTACAATGAGACTAAGGATATTCCAGTTGAACCGCGACAATGTAGCTGTCAGTGCTTCCAGTATCAATCAAAGCTTTTAAAGGAATGTTGAGCACATAGATGACGGAGTGAGAGATCGTTTGGCGCCGTTGCGACCGTGATGGAGGTGAGACAACTATGGAGCACTGAGGCAGTATTTTTGGATGAAGAACGACAAACTTTCCGGTACTGTCATTCCTTTTCACAACCGTTGCAAGTAGCGTCGTGCGCAGGACATTGAGATGGGCTGTGTCTGTTCAATCCTCAGAAGAAGCAATCGCTATTTCGTACGGCAGCGGCAACATGAAGACCTTAGACTACTGGGGCACTTGACGCTTGCAACTGTTCAGAATGCGCCACAAGCGTTTTCTGACTGGTATACTAAGACTGACGATAAGCAGTCTCGAGCGATCGTGCTTGTTCAAAAGCTGTGCAAATCGAGTGATACATTGACTAAAAAACGTTGACTCACAACTTGTGACCGAAGCCCAGTTAGGTATGCATTTCGAATAGTGTCTTTGCGGTTCCTCCACCGTGACCTTTTTGAGGTTATAATTCTGGGCCAGTGATTTCAACTGCTGCATGAAGTTGTCCAGTGTCTCGTCCACTTTTTGATTGGTAATAGCTAGGATATAATGTGCAAATTTCGATTTGCGGTTTGATGTGTATGGATCCGAGTTTCGATGGCGGGTTCATAGGCTGTGCATTCTTTAATGCAGTCGTATACATCAGGAGACACGTAGTTCGCCAAAAGCCTCAACTTACTGAAGGGCAATGAGTCAACGTTGTCCAAAATATAAATAAACCTACCGAACCAATGGATCCACTGTCTCGCCGTGTTCGGATTGCTGGGATTGGCATCAAAATGTTCTGGCTGGAGGATTAGATTTATAGCTTGCTGAGTAAATTGTAATGGAATTAAATGAGGAGAAATACGACGAGTGGGATGACTATGAATCCGAGAAAGCAGGTTTTATTTAATAAGCAAGTGATACATATACAATGAGATGGCAAAGGAGTAATAAGTGAAGCACACACTAGTAAGAGTGAGGTGCCTAAGATGCCGCAGCTGGTTGATCTGGGTGTTGTTCTTTCATCCGATTTCAAGTAAAGCGAGCAGTGGAAGAAAGCCGCCGGCGGATTTCAGAATGCTGTGGATGATCGCAGATCGTTCGGAATAATCACACCGGAGATGCTCACCAAACTTCCCGGATTTCGTTAAGCCGCACCCAGAATATTGCGTCTAAACTTGTCCACTAACGACTAACCTGCGTGCAGTTGGTCCGCCTCGCCTTCCGGGCTGGAGTCCACGTGACTCGCCTTGTGCTTGGATCGAACGTTTACAGGACATGGCTAGCAGTAGACACCAGTGGCGCGTCCGCTGTCGTCGCATAATTGGAGTGCCTGTTTAAAGTGTGTTTGGTGCTGAGTTATCTGCGGGGTAATGGCTGATTATGACGCGTGGCAGTGAAAGCCGCAAGGAAGGTGTCTCGCCGATGCCGCCTTATCTTTGCATCACAGCCAGCTGTTTGTGACAGTATGTTGTCTACACAAGGTGTAGGCGCCTTGATCCTGAATGTTTGCTTAGGGCAGTCAGGTTTTCAGGTAAGTCCCTCTTCTCTCCTTCTTATTTTTTCATAGGTCCTCATGGTTGTATGGCAGCGAAGCATCAGTTCAAATGGCCGATGTAATGCTGTTGTTGATGATGATTGTTGTTGTCCACCGTGCTCGGTTTATGATGGGATGTCAGTTGAGCGGGTCCTTAGGAGTGGCACAATGGTTGAAGGACTACAGCACCTTAAGTTCGGAACGCTTTCGCTGCACTATCGCCCACATCGTGGCGAATTGGTTCTGACTTAGCGTATTTCGACAGAGATGGGCCCTGATTTGTCTCGGATTTTTGAGCCAATCCTGCTACCATCTCTCCGTGGTCATTGGATGATAGAGAGCAGAAGGAAGATCCTTTGTCAGCTCCTTCACTTCCCGATCATTGCGGAGATGGTGTGGGTCATTGCGGTAGAAGGTTCCGCAGAGGACCACTGTAGCTGCCTTAGAGGCAGCAGAATCCCAGCGCGCTCAGGTGAGAATCTAATAGTTGTTTGAAACGTTCCTCTGTCTCAGCATCAACAACAGGATCCGGCAACCGGTTCCAATCATTCACCACGCGAGTTGATAAGGCCAAATTGAGCCGCACACGGAGATTCCTCGGTTTGAACAGTTTCATGCGGTGGCCTCGTGTCGAACTCTCAGTGTTGAGTTGAAAGAAGTCCTGTAACTCGCAACCCAGTTCTCCTCTGAGAATACGTCGAGTGAAAATCAAATCTCCTCGGTGACGGCGGTAACCTAGAGAGAACAAGTTCAGTCGTTGAAGTCGGTGTGGATACGACAGGTCTCGCAACTCAGGGACGGATTTGGATCCACGCCGTTGAACCTTCTCTATCATATCACATTCGGATTTGGTGAGAGGGTAGACAGCGGGTAGTCCGTATTCGAGAATCGGGCGTACATGCGAGCCAAAGAGGAGTCGGAAAAGTCCCGGGGTCAGGAGAGAAAACCCTCTACGTATAGAATGGAACATCCTGTAGGCCGCGGCGACCCTCTTCTGGGTGTCTTGGATAGATTTGAGGTCTGATGACACTATCACTCCAAGATCCCTCTCTTGGGTTGCGCTTCTGAGCAAGGAACCACCAATATGGTAAGTTCCAAATGGGTTTGATGAACCAACGGGGAGAACAGAGCATTTATCAAGAGTTACGGGCAACTGCCACTTAATCGACCAGTCATGGAGTAGATCGAGCGTAGTCTGTAATCGGTCGGCGTCTTCAAGGCTGGATACTTCCATCCATAGCTTTAGGTCGTCAGCGTAGATTAGGCAATCCGTCTGAAGAGTGGATGGTAAGTCGTTGATGAAAATATTGAAAAGTACGGGACCGAGCCCTGTGGGACCCCGCTCGTTATGAGAACAGGAGCAAAAAATGTCATTCACCTTCACTTGCATAGAGCGGTCGTTAAGGATGTCGGAGATCCAAGACAGGAGGTTCCCAGAAATACCGATTCCTTGGAGCTTAAACAGGAGCCGTTCATGCGGGACTTCGTCAAAAGCTTTGCTGAAGTCAACAAACACAACGTCCAAGCATTTGCCGGAGTCTAGCGACCTTGCCCAGGTCTCCTTAACAACGAGCAAGTTCGAGGTACAGGAGCGTGCTTTTCTGAACCCATGCTGGGCAGGAGAAATGACATTCTGTCCCCCTAGATGAAGAGTAACAGCTTGTTTTAGGATCCGTTCCGTAACTCTACACACTATTGACGGCAAACAGATTTTACGATAATTGGCCGGATCATGTCGACTTCCTCCTTTGTAAATGGGTTTGACGATACCCACTTTCCAAGCTGAAGGAAGACGGCCAGCTTCTAGTGAGCGACGAAAGACTTGACATATGGGTGAAGCTATGTACTCCGCCACAGTCCTGAGGAACAAAGGATGTAATCTATCAGGGCCGAGTGAGCTATACGGATCTAACTGAAGAAGAAGTTTCATCACAGAATTAGTGTTAATATCTACTTGGGCCAACGAAGATGGAAATGTGGATACGGCTGTCACTAAATGGCGTTTCTTTCGCGTAAACAGAAGCGTATTGTTTAGCCAAGTGACTAGCTTTCTCAGCGTCCTCGTGAAGTAAGGCTTGATGATCACAGGAACACAAAGCAGGGATGCCATTACCAGCTCTAGTGCTTCTTTTCAAATAAGAGTAGAGCATTTTAGGCGCGATACTGGAGTGTTTTGCCAAGGATAGCTTGTATCGTTGGCGTTTCTGGCGCTTCATTGCGACACCAACATTTCTGACTGTCTTGTAGTGAGAGAAGTCGAGTTCTGAATGAGATTGCCTATAGCGGTCCCATTCGATAAAGTTGCACGAACAACAATTCCATGGGGTTTGCATCAACGTTCGACTGTTACGTAAAGTAGCTGGTTCCTGGAATGCATTGCGAGATGACAGTGGAGTTTGAGCAGAAACTCGATGCCCTAGGGCAGCAGTTCCAATCCTGCCCACAGCTTAAATTTTAACCTCAAATATTATTACTATTATTGCTTTTCTACTTCGATTGTTTCTGCCTTTTTGTTGCTTTGTATTTCCACTCCTACTTTAATTGGCCGGCGTAGCCGGGTCTGCCAGTGCAGGTCACGTGGGCATTAATTGGTTGATCATAGTGTGATTCGTACATGTTGCTTTCGCTTTTCAAGAATGCCACCGATAAATGCCATAGCTCAACAGCACTTACACGAAGGAAAATAACCAGGAATTTACTACTTTTCTAGCCCACTTGAAGTCGAGCAATAAAAAAATACACGTTAAAGGTGATTTGTAACGAACGTTCAAGTTGTAAGTACCATCAGAGAATGAATCAAACCACGTTGCAAGGCACAGTAGGGTCAACAGGAGTGAGTTAGGTGGCCCACAGAAATGCGAATATTCGAGAAAATGCTCGGAAAATCAAGACCAACTAGAGGCGATGATGGAACGTGAGATCACGAATTAAGTTCCAGAAAAGTCGCGCCGACCCCGGTAGTCCACTTATCAAGAGGCCAACATAAGTTCAAGTTTAAGTGGGACCTGAACATAAGTATTAGCAATACGTCGAAATTTGGTGATTCTTTGTTTTTATAAAACTGCTGCATAGGAGAGTGCATGGACGGCAAGATCCAACTGAAATCACGTACACGAAACAGTCATCGAAAAACTGACAAGCCACGTTGCCATTAGACTATACTAGTCAGACAAGTATGGCGAGCTAAACAAGAGCGCTGAGTGGCCAAACCTATGAAGATGAAACAGGTGCGAGCAGGTGGTATGAATACTGTATAGTATGGGTTGAAGGTGAACAGCCGGAATGGTGTAAAAACGTACTGATCTGGAATGTAGTTAGGGATATTCAGGTATCCCCTAGTGTGGACTTTCGGGTCATACTTCCCATGGCGAATCAAGGCTTGAAATGAAGCTAATAGCAGCGCACAGTCGGCTGATGTGTAGATTTCGCCAGATATGATATGGCTTTTCACCTAGGAAGCCAATCAGAATAATCCTCGGTACCTCGAAGTAAAACAACCGCTGCGTCACTTCCTGAATTAGCTCTTCCGAAACTTCCTCAGGATAAAACTTCACTTTAAAGGTGTAATCCAAACGCGCTTCTTTGGATTTGCAAGATATCTTTTTGTTTAATTTCACCCATTTGACCAATCCTTTCGAGTCAGTATATTGTAAGCCGAAATACCACACCTCGCGCAGTCCTATGGTAGTGCATACCTACGAAGTAGAAACGAACAGAATAGAACGGTTACCTGGTTGAAAAGCTGACGTCCGGTAGAATTCGGCTTGATTTTAAATTCAAGGACAGATTCCGGCGTCGTTACTCGAATTTGGTACTTGGCTGAGTAACTCAAAGAAATCGAAACGTACCCACTTCACACCCATGCTGAAGAAAGAGGACTCGCGAAATTTAGTTTGAAATGGGCTGTAGAGGCTTGCCAAACGGGAGCAGTAAAACAATTTGAATGCATCAATTAAATTTGCACCGTTATCCCTTTAACTAATGCTGGTGCGGTTAGCTAGTTTTAATGCAGTTTATACTTCGCTTTTCGCTCCCGCCGCAGCCTGTTAAGTTTGAACGTGCGGCTGTCTGTGGTGGTACTTTCAAATGAGCGCTTGGAAACCGTGTTTACAATAATACATTGTTACGGCTGACTTAAATGCAACGTACTACGCAAAGGATTTTTCAGCACTGGTTTCCTCCGCTACGTCGTATGCCTGTCAGTGCATTCATCAAACATCAGCAGTCTATATCCATCTACTTTTCTGCAAATGTGTACTAGTTTATCTATTTTTACACCTTGTTAACACGTAACCGATTCGGATAAGCACACCCAATCGATATCAACCTTTTTCGCTGTTGGATTATTATTTTTACATCGCACTTAATATCGCTGTCAGTTCATTGGTTCATTGGTTATTAGAGAGCAGAAGGAAGTTCCTTTGTCAGCTCCGTCACTTCCCGGACATTGCGAGGATTGCTTGGATCATTGCGGAACAAGGTTCAGCAGAAGATCGCTATGGTTGTATTGTGGGCAGCAGAATCCCTGCACACTCAGAGTGTGGGTACCTAACCGTCGTTTGAAACATTCCTCTGTCTCCGCATCGACGACAACTTCTGGCAAGCTGTTCCAGTCATTCACTACCCGGGTGGATAGGGCCAGATCGGACCGTACACGGAGTCGCCGCGGTTTGAGAAGTTTCCTTTGGTGTCCTCGAGTTGCACCACAAAAGAAGGATTGCAGCTCACTCCCCAGCTCACCTCGCAGAATACGCCAGATGAATATCATATCTCCGCGGCGACGACGATAATCCAGAGAACAGGTTCAACCGTTGTAGCCGGAGGAGGTAGGATAAGTCCCGAAGCTCTGGAACGGATTTGGATCCACGCCTTTGAACCTTCTCGATCATGTCACGTTCGGAAATAGTCAGCGGGTACGCAGCAGGCAATCCGTACTCGAGAACTGGGCGTACATGAGAAACAAACAGTAATCGGAAGAGTGCTGGGGTCAGGCGTGAGAAGGCTCTCCGTATAGCGTGAAGTATTCTGTATGCGGATGCGACCCTTTTCCGGGTGTCCTCGATTGATTTGAGATCAGGAGACACAATCACCCCTAGGTCCCTCGCTTGGTTGACATTTGTGGGCAGGAAACCCCCGATATGGTAAGCCCCAAAAGGCTCAGGAGCACCGATTGGAAGGATAGCGCATGTGTCATGGTTAATGGGCAACTGCCACTTTAGTGACCAATCGTGGAGCTGATCGAATGTCGCTTGAAGTATGTCTGCGTCTTCCAGACTGGAAACCTCAATCCACAGCTTCAGATCATCCGCGTAGATAAAGCAGTCGGTCCGCAGTTCGGATGGCGGGTCGTTGATGAAGACATTGAAGAGTTCGGGACCGAGTACAGAACCCTGGGGGACCGCACTCTCATAAGAATTTTATCAGAAAGCGCTTCGTTAACTTTGACCTGCATGAAGCGACCTTGCAGGAAATCGGAGACCCATGAAAGAAAACTGCCAGTGACGCCGATTTCCTGGAGTTTGAAGAGGAGCCGCTCATGTGGGACCTTGTCGAAAGCCTTACTGAAATCGACAAACACATCATCCAGACGCTTACCGGCGTCTAAGGGTCTTGCCCATTTTTCCCTAGCTACCAGCAAATTTGTAGCACATGATCGCGCCCTTCGGAAGCCATGTTGGGCATGAGATAGGAACTCTAACTCATCGAGATGTATGCGAAGGGCCCGTTTCAGAATCCGCTCCACGACTTTGCACAAAATCGAAGTCAAACATATGGGACGATAGCTGGCTGGATTCTGTCGGTTCCCTCCTTTGTAAATGGGTTTAACCGTTCCCATCTTCGAAGCAGTAGGAAGCCGCCGGACCACAAGGGAACGACGGAAAATTTGACATACAGGAGCGGCAATGTGTCCGGCCACGGTCTTGAGGAACAATGGGTGTAAACCATCGGGACCAGGCGAGGAATACGGGTCTAGGTCAAGTAGAAGTTTCATCACATCGTCAGTGGAAACATTCATGTGCTCCAGCAGGAAAGGAGGAGTGGGTGCAACGCTATCTAGGAGTGGCGTTTCGGTAGAGTAGACTGAGGAATATTGCTTGGCCAAAAGGCTAGCTTTCTCAGCATCTTCGTAGACTAGGTCCAAGTGCTCACAGGGAGACAAAGCAGGGACACACTTCTAGCTTTAGTGCTTCGTTTGAGGTTTGAGTAGAGCGCCTTTAAGTTTGTACTAGAAAGTGCAGCTAATGACCGTTCGTACTTTTGGCGTTTCTCGTGTTTTTTATGTTACAAGCATTCCTGACCGTTTTGTAGTGATAGTAGTGAAGCTCAACTCGCGTAATTCTGAAACGATCCCACAGTTTACACCTTCTTTTCATCATTCATCTCAATTCGCGGTCGATTCATGGAGGGCCTTTGGAGAAGGGTCTTCTTTTGGAGAAGGGGATGACCGGTTCAATGAGTAAGGTCAGCTTGGAGTACAAGTGATGCCACGCTTCGTCAACATTGAGGTGTTTAGGGGTACTCCAATCGACAATGCTTGCCGCCGTTTTCAAACGAGTTGTGGCGGCACGCCAGAAATTCCGACGGTCGGCACGTTGACTGTGAACAGCGAGGCGCCGTGACCACTGGAATGAGACAGTACAATGATCACTGCTGCCAATGGGCTGTAGAACTGAAAGGTTCCTGATGTCTGATTGTGTTGGGGAGAGCACGAGATCCAGTATATGCGGCGTCTGATCTGGAGGAATACGAGTTGGTGTATTGACGTGTTGAAGCAAATAACAATGTAGAGTGGTCTCCAGTAAGTTAGCCTCGAAGGATTCTGTAGGTCGGTCGCAAAGAAACAAGTTCTAGTCAACAGAAGGAGCGTTGAAATCCCCAACGATAAGACAGTGCTTTCGTGCACCATGCTTCCTGATCGAGTCCATCAACCGGGCTCCGGATCCTGAAGGCGCTCTGTAGACAACACCAAATGAGAGAGAACTCCGACCATCATGAACACGACACCAGAGTGCATCAAACTCATCGTCTTTGTCACACATCGCTTCAACTACGTACACTTTAATATCAGTCTTCCCATAGACTATTACACCACCGCCGGGCCTCCCTCCTTGTCGATCGGATCGGGAGAGGTGATAACCAGGGATAGACACCTCTGAATCCGTGATGTCATTGAATAGCCAAGTTTCAGTGAAGGCCATTAAGTCCGGGCAGGTCTCTGAGGCAATCAACAATTTTTCCCCCAGTGCTTTTTCTAATGCAGTTGCCAGCAAATTTACCGATGGCTGTGGCACTATCGGCTGCCTAATGCCCTCCTTAAGTGTGAAATTATTGCATTTGTGCTATTTATACAACGGCTGGTATCACAAGTCTTGCACCGTTTCCTGCTCTAAACATTTGGAATTGCTGTCGACAAATGAGTGCTTAACTTTCATTTGAGTCGAAGGCTTTAAGCGCCGGCCCAGCTAAGGCTACAACTACCGCCAAGCAAAATAACCAGGAATGGCGATATCCTCTTACTTATATTAACGTAAAAGTAGTCATACTCACTACGACACGCATTCGTCATCAATGACAGTCTATGAGCAGAAATACTTTGCCAATTTCCCAGGCTGGGTTTGAACACCTGCCCGAGATGTTGGCCGCTGTGTCGCTTGCTCCAGCTACCGATTATTTTGAAAACTGGCCTCTACTTGCGTATTTACCTCTGCTCAAAACCAGGTACAAATTATTTTTGTCCGAACCACTACAAGTAGGAGGGCGGTTTATATAGGCATTGAGCCCTCCGCGAAGCAGGAGAGACTAACACCGTAAGGGTAGTGGTGGTACAGCACGAAGTTCCAACACACATTGCCCAGCTGCTCAAGCAAAACGAAACAACGTGTCACCTCCACTCAAAACGCTCGAACCTGGCATCCAGTCGAATAACCTTTGGGTGTACACGTCTGGTCAGGACGATTCATTTAAAATCAATAGTGTTAGATTTCGCATCCGTGCCGAAATTGCAGCAACTTCCCCTAGGAAGCGCTACCTAGATGGTGTTCCGTAACTAATAATTGATAGATAAATCACAATAGCTGCACGACGAAGCGAGACCCACCTTTTGGGGATGATAAGGGGAATGTAGTGTTGTACCTGTAGCATAAAAATCGCATCCAAAAACAAAAGTATTACCGATGTTGTAAGTTGCGTGGTCCCCTATGGTCTAAAGAATGAATGAAGGTTATTCTCGAGATTATCGAGAATGGCGTCGGCAAGCCTATTCAAAAAATCTCACAGGTGATATTGTTTGCAGTGAACAAGTGAAATTTAAGCATGAGAGTTAAGCATATTTTTGTAGGGGACTAGGTGTTAGCTAGGTACTGGTCCGCGGATATTGTGTTCATACTTCTGAGGAGGAGAGTTCAGAAATGGAAGGAGTCTGTAACAGTGATTTAAAAAAGACAGCTAAACTATACATAGAAATCTTGAAATATGTCTCCGGTCAATGTGCGGTATTTCAAGTTGCTGGCTGATAGCGAACACCGTTGCGTTTCGCTACCATCTTTATGGTCCATTATGCTGTTATTTAATAAAAGCTACAATGACCCCTAAATGCTTGGGTTGTTGTAAAGTTGTCATTGCTCGACCGAAGGTTGTTCAATGCTCTATCGGCGAAGCGCAACTGCATAATGCACATTCTAACCGCGTTCCATATCTGTACTATACCATGCAGAGGACCACTTCCTCAGTGGTTGTTTTATTTGGGACCCAGGTCGGGCTTGACTGAGGGTTAGGGGCGTTTCGAAAGGCCTACCGCCAAGCAGTCCATGTCCCTAATATCAGCAATCTGTTTAAAACAAGCAGGCTTCTATGCAGGTTGTGACTTACCACTAAATAAAGTCACTGCCCCTTCCCTTTTCCGGAGGATCATTCACACATCACGAACGTCATCCAATATGAAGCGGTCCATTGATTTCCCCTTTGATGGCGAACCCAACAAACAGAAACACACACAGAGTCACATTTACCTAATCACACAACATGGCTGTTTCCAAATACAGACATAAACATACTTTTACATGTCAACAGACACATACATTCCTATGCTATTTGTCAAAATATACTAAGTTGTGCGATTGCCGAGCATACATGTCTGTATTACCATGATCACGCCCTTGATGGTGCACCTCGCAATGACGAGAATAAACTATTTATTTATTTATTTATTTATTAAGTCTCTCCTGACCTCTCCGACACCAGCCAATGAAGCAGAATCCTACACTGACACGCTTGATGGGCTGCCTTCACACAACACACTTTTTTGAACTGTTCAAACTGAGGCAAGTATAGTTACGGCATTCTGTACATCCCCATGCGTCTCGTCACCCGCTCCTGGCCCGGTTACGCCCAACGGTATGCGATGCCGGGCGCAACGCTCCTAACTTTCTGCGCGCTGACAGCTGTTGACCACTGTAAAGCCTCAAATAGCAAGACGTATGAATCCGTAGCGAAGGAACGTGTCACTGCCATCGCCAGTACGAGTGGCTGAGATTAAGGCGAGTAAGGTGTCAAAGTGAAACCCTAACCGGTTTCTTCTCCAGCGCAGTTGAAGCGGGTTGTACTTAGCGTGGGGCAGCTGAAAAACTGCTTTCTCCCCACAAGCTGCAGCTCCCCGTTAACAACAAAGCATCCTTTCGTGACCTTTGCGTACTCATCATAACTGCTTCTGGGTCGTCCAATACCACTGCAGCTGAAAGGATTGTGGATGGTCAGACGTTTCATAGGCGGATGGTCTTCTTAATACTCCACGAATGTAGCCAGGAAGCAATATCATCACAGCTTTCCGCCTTGGAGGAAAACAGCTGGGGTCCTCTAAGCTCCGTCCCTCGAAGATAGTACGGCGTAGCGTTGGTAAAGGTCGTCGCCTTCTCCGAGGATCACCGAGTCGCTTAAAGGTGAAACGCTTTAAATAAATAAATAAATAAGTAAATAAATAGTTTATTCTCGAATTTTTCGAGACACACCAAGTAAGGCGTGATTAATATTTACACGGAATATTGCTTCGCAACAAACACGTTGCTATGAGTGTAGTCGGCAGTAAGCCGAAGGTTGTACAGTCTGCTGTCCGCAGAATAGAGTAAAAACGAAGGCGGTTGAGGACCACAGATTCCGTCGTGACAACCGTGTGACAGACCTACATATCGTGGATCTTCGCGTACTTCGAAAAACGGGAAGTACACGCTGGTGACCCCACCTTGTCTCATCCAGACGTTAGAGTTGAAAGACGGACTACGCGTAATTGCTTCCAACCTGCGCAGTCTCCGAAACAACTTATACGAAATTCAGCTACTTGCCTCCGTGAATCGGCTGGATCGCATAGCTTCCAGCGAGACCTGATTTTCCTTGTATATCCCGGACTAGAAGTTGCACATTACTGAAAATTACCACTGTCGGGCCGACCGCCATGGAGGATGCCCTTGGGCGATGTGTACTGTACTGTAGGACGGACTTCAAAGCCTAGCCGGTTAGAGCTACCTTTGGCGGCGATGTTGACTTTGAAACTGGTGCCGTGTTCAATACGGATGCAGATCTCTCATGGTCGGTGTTGCCTACATGGCCCCATTTAGTTCCGAAGCTTGCTTGCTGGGCACGAGCAAAATGCATGTTGGGGAAAGGACTGCATATTACTGAGTGAGTTCAATGCCCAGGGTCTTGTCTGGGACTTATAGCATCGGTCCCTCTTCAAATGTGTTTGGTTTCGATCTATAAGAGGGGATTCACGAAAATTACTTATCCCAACATGTCATAATGATTACTCGCATAAATATAGGACAAACGCCACATGTTTTTGACCTTGTACTCGCCCAGGCACAAGCACATGTCACCGATCTAGCCGTTATTCAGTCCATCGATAAAATTGATTACTGTGTGGTTCAATTTCTTCGGGCTCGTAGTGTTACTCACTACAACCAAGCTGGCTTCCGTGGAAATTTCCTAGGTGCTGATTCATATGACCTACAACCGACTGCCAAGGCAGTGGACTGGCCTATACCAGAACCCCTGGACCTGGACGATGAGTGAAAACCATTGTAGACCAAACTCACTTCGATGGTTGAGCAGGTAGTGTTTGTCTACAAAACAGACTTTTCCAGAGGCCCTCCGTAGGTTAATCGACCACTGAGAGTCATAAAGAACAAAAGACGGAAATTATGGGACCGATCCAAACTCAAGCAACCCGGTTCTGACCTATTCGGACTATAAATTGTCCGGGAATATAGGCAAGTAAAGAAAACGTGAGAAAGGGCATCAGTACGAGCTAGGTAAGGTTGTGCAATGCATGACGATTCCGAAGACACCCTTCTCTTACCTGAAGAAAAGAATCAGAGCAGGCAGTGGCATTACTGTTCGGTATTTCTTGGCGCATGTCGGTTTACTTGCTGATGACTTGCGAAAGCCAGTCTCCTGGCCAAGCAATATTCATCGATGTACTCGATGGAGACGCTGTTCCCGGTGATACAGTGCCGATAAACCCATCTCCTTCGGAGCACCTAGGGATGAGCGCCGATGTCGTCGCCAAAGGCATTCTTGCCTTGGATCCCGAACTCTTCGTCGACTTCCAATGGGTTGCATCCGAGGTCCACAGAACTGTGGCGGATTACTTTTCCGTACCTGTTGGTCGGGTAGTTCGTCATTCCCTTGGAACTAAACGGCTCCCGATCACTTAGAAAGTGGAGATAGTGGAACGTACACACAATGGGAAATACGAAGTCCTGCCACTTATCGACCCAACAGCTTACGGTCCACGTTGTGCAAGGTACGGGAGAGGAATCTCAAGGTTGGGCTAAACCAACTTACACTTAAACTAGGTCTTTCTAAGCTGGATAAATTTCATTCCGCTTTATTTTGGTTTGTTCTGTCTCTCTGAATAATGTTCTATTAACTGGCCACGTTGCATACACTAATTGCGCTTATCTTCGGTAATTTTGTTGCGTTTGTAGCATTTTAAGTAACTTGTGGACAATTCTTACTTATCACGGAGTTGTTGTTAACGCACTTACTTCATATGGTAAATTAGCGAAGAGTTATGCCACCGTATCTGTATGCATTATTGGATTTATTTTTATTTTCAACTTGTCGTTTAAAGTGAATGGCTGTTGTTTGATATCCCTGTTGTGGTTGCGCTTGATGTGTATGTTGACAAGGGTGCCTACCTGTCTATTACCCACTACATCGTTCATACTGGCTCCAGGAGACAGTTGGTCGTTGCTGGAGGGGACGGGGTGCACGGTTCTTGTGGTCGTGCTAGGCTCAAAGAGCGGTTCCATGCACTCAGTTTGGTAGCGGACTACGGTCCAGCCACCGCCTTGTGTGCGCTTGATTCCCCAAATAAAGCGTGCTTGTGTTTGCCTGTGAAGGAGTGTGGGCCGGCTCCGTTGATGAAACGTGGTTCCCATCCGCATGCCTCCCGGTCTTATTCCTTCTGGTTTACACTGGATAGGGGGTGTGGGGTTGGAGCTGTGGGTGTGCAGCGCAAGCCATCCATGGTCCCTCTGTAGGCGCAGGCGTCCTGTGGCTTGCCACAGTGACAGGCCAAATCCGAAACCGGATGCCGCCAACCATGTATGTATGTGTGCCCCATGCTGAGGCTGATGTTGCATTCTTGATGCTTCTTCACCGCAGTTGGGCTAAACCAACTTACACTTAAACTAGGTCTTTTTAAGCTGGATAAATTCATTCCGCTTTATTTGGTTTGTTCTGCCTCCTTGAATAATGTTCTATTAACTGGCCACGTTGCTTACACTAATTGCGCTTATCTTCGGTAACTTTTTTGCGTTTTGTAGCATTTTAAGTAACTTGTGGACAGTTCTTACTTATCACGGATTTGTTGTTAACGCACTTACTTCATATGGTAAATTAGCGTAGAGTTATGCCACCGTATCTGTATGCATTGTTGGATTTATTTTATTTCAACTTGTCGTTTAAAGTGAATGGCTGTTGTTTGATATCCCCTGTGTGGTTGCGCTTGATGTGTATGTTGACAAGGTGCCTACCTGTCTATTACCCACTACATCGTTCATACTGGCTCCAGGAGACAGTTGGGTCGTTGCTGGAGGGGACGGGGTGCACGGTTCTTGTGGCCGTGCTAGGCTCAAAGAGCTGTTCCATGCACTCAGTGTGGAGCGGACTACGGTCCAGCCACCGCCTTGTGTGCGGTTGATTCCCCAAATACAGCGTGCTTGTGTTTGCCTGTGAAGGAGTGTGGGCCGGCTCCGTTGATGAAACGTGGTTCCCATCCGCATGCCTCCCGGTCTTATTCCTTCGGGTTTACACTGGATATGGGGTATGTGGTTGGAGCTGTGGGTGGTGCAGCGCAAGCCATCCATGGTCCCTCTGTAGGCGCAGGCGTCCTGTGGCTTGCCACAGTGACAGGCAAATCCGAAACCGGATGCCGCCAACCATGTATGTATGTGTGCCCCATGCTGAGGCTGATGTTGCATTCTTGATGCTGCTTCACCGCAGTTGGGCTAAACCAACTTACACTTAAACTAGGTCTTATTAAGCTGGATAAATTTCATTCCGCTTTATTTGGTTTGTTCTGCCTCTCTGAATAATGTTCTATTAACTGGCCACGTTGCTTACACTAATTGCGCTTATCTTCGGTAATTTTGTTGCGTTTTGTAGCATTTTTAAGTAACTTGTGGACATTTCTTACTTATCACGGATTTGTTGTTAACGCACTTACTTCATATGGTAAATTAGCGAAGAGTTATGCCACCGTATCTGTATGCATTGTTGGATTTATTTTATTTCAACTTGTCGTTTAAAGTGAATGGCTGTTGTTTGATATCCCCGGTGTGGTTGCGCTTGATGTGTATGTTGACAAGGTGCCTACCTGTCTATTACCCACTACATCCTTCATACTGGCTCCAGGAGACAGTTGGTCGTTGCTGGAGGGGACGGGGTGCACAGTTCTTGTGGTCGTGCTAGGCTCAAAGAGCGGTTCCATGCACTCAGTGTGGAGCGGACTACGGTCCAGCCACCGCCTTGTGTGCGCTTGATTCCCCAAATACAGCGTGTTTGTGTTTGCCTGTGAAGGAGTGTGGGCCGGCTCCGTTGATGAAACGTGGTTCCCATCCGCATGCCTCCCGGTCTTATTCCTTCGGGTTTACACTGGATATGGGGTATGTGGTTAGAGCTGTGGGTGGTGCAGCGCAAGCCATCCATGGTCCCTCTGTAGGCGCAGGCGTCCTGTGGCTTGCCACAGTGACAGGCAAATCCGAAACCGGATGCCGCCAACCATTTGCGGAATTACTCCACAATAGCATATGCCTCATTCTCGATGGCTGAATGGCGTCGTTCGTTGGCGGACAGCGTTCGTATGAAGAAAGCAACTATTCGTTTGTTCTGTGTCAGATATAGCAGTCTCAGATGCATCCGTCTCGATTACTAAGGGTATGGAATCATAAACAGAGACAACCAGGTTCTATTTCTTCCTTGATCTTTTCGAAAGCCCTCAAAACCAGAATGGGGAGGGGGAAGCAGCGGACAGATTTTGTCAGAAAAACGTGAAATCCATGGGAAATAATATGCAAAAGGTGCCACAACACGCTGTTGAGATTTTAGTTCAGTGGATGCGGGCAGGCATCTCAGAGGCTGAAGTCGGTCTGGGTCCGGTCAAATAACCTCGTGTGAATCTTTGTACCCCAGTAGTCGTATTTTCTCGAACTTATGACGCTTTTGCTTTCATTGAATGTTAGGTTGTGTTTTCGAGCGATTTCGTAAAGCTTTGTTAGATAGCGGTTACGCACCAGGGTTGCACTGCACACTTATGTTTTCGATGTAAGGGAATGTCGCGCTCAAATTCGCGTCGGTTATAACTTTGTCGATGACCCTCTGAAAACAGACGACTCCACCGGTTACACCAATAAGGTATACGACAGAACTGGCAGTGACTTCCACAGGTTTCAGATACGGTGAACTTCCTTTCGTTTGATTTAATGGATATTTGATGCTATGCACACTTTAGGTCTAAAGTGCCGTATACCGAGTAAGGAGAAATCTTATCGATAAGGGCATCAATTTCAGATAGAGAATACGCATCTAGATGAGCGTACTGGTTGATGGTTTGGCTGTAATCTACAACCATACAACGTTTGTGTTTCCTACGTAGTCACTAAAATTTGAGTTCGCCACGGGGATAACGATGGTTCGAGTATTGTCTTTGAGAAGCTTTTGCATTTCCACACAAATAAATCTCTCGCTCACAGTAGTGTGACGCCTTAATTTTGTGGCGATCGGTTTGTAGGTGGAGGCATCGTTTACAAAGAGAGGAAGGATCCACAGTGGCCGTCAGTAATTCACACAGAAAGTGGGGTTGTTCATCAAAGAATGGAATTTGAACAAAATAGTGACGTCTAAGAAAATCGTGTCTCAAGAGTAAGTCTGAACAAAGGTTTGGAAGTACGGACATTTAAGACCCGTCTTTATACTGCACATTGACAAGACAAAGGCTATTGGTGAAACACGTTAAGTGAGTGCAAGTCAGTGAAATTTTACAATGAGACTAAAGATATTCGAGTTGAACCGCGACAATGTAGCTGTCAGTGATTCCAGTATCAATCAAAGCTTTTAGAGGAATGTTGAGCACATAGATGATGGAGTGAGAGATCGTTTGGCGCCGTTGCGACCGTGATGGAGGTGAGATAACTATGGAGCACCGAGGCAGTATTTTTGGATGAGGAACGACAAACTTTCCGGTACTGTCATTCCTTTTCACAACCGTTGCAAGTAGCGTCGTGCGCAGGACATTGAGATGGGCTGTGTCTGTTCAATCCTCAGAAGAAGCACTCGCTATTTCGTACGGCAGCGGCAACATTAGGACCTTAGACTACTGGGGCACTTGACGCTTGCAACCGTTCAGAATGCGCCACAAGCGTTTTCTGAATGGTTTACTATGACTGACAATAAGCAGTCTCGAGCGATCGTGCTTGTTCAAAAGCGGTGCAAATCGAGCGATACATTGACCAAAAAACGTTGACTCACAACTTGTGACCGAAGCACAGTTAGGTATGCATTTCGAATAGTGTCTTCGCGGTTCTTCCGACGTGACCTTTTTGAGGGTATAACTCTGGGCCAGTGATTTCAACTGCTGCATGAAGTTGTCCAGTGTCTCGTCCACTTTTTGGTTGGTAATAGCTAGGATATAATGTGCAAATTTTGATTTGCGGTTTGATGTGTATAGATCTGAGTTTCGATGGCGGGTTCATAGGCTGTGTATTCTTTAATGCAGTCGTATACATCAGGAGACACGTAGTTCGCCAAAAGCTTCAACTTACTGAACGGCAATGAGTCAACGTTGTCCAAAATATAAATAAACCCATCGAACCAATGGATCCAATGTTTCGCCGTGTTCGGGTTGCTGGGATTGGCATCAAAATGTTCTGGCTGGAGGATTAGATTTATAGCTTGCTGAGTAAATTGTAATGGAATTGAATGAGGAGAAATACGAAGAGTGGGATGACTATGAGTCCGAGAAATCAGGTTTTATTCAATAAGCAAGTGATGCATATACGCTGAGATGGCAAAGGAGTAATAAGTGAGAAGCACACACTAGTAAGAGTGAGGTGCCTAAGATGCCGCAGCCGGTTGATCTGGGTGTTGTTCTTTCATCCGATTTCAAGTAAGGCGAGCAGTGGAAGAAAGCCGCCGGCGGATTTCAGAATGCTGTGGATGATCGCAGATCGTTGGAAATAATCACACCGGAGATGTTCACCAAACTTCCCGGATTTCGTTAAGCCGCACCTAGAATATTGCGTCTAAACATGTCCACTAACGACTAAACTGCGTGCAGTTGGTCCGCCTCGGCTTCCGGGCTGGAGTCCACATGACTCGCCTTGTGCTTAGCTCGAGACTTTACAGGACATGGCTAGCAACCGACACCAGTGGCGCGTCCGCTGCCGTCGCCTAATTGGAGTGCCTGTTTAAAGTGTGTTTGGTGCTGAGTTATCTGCGGGGTAATGGCTGATTATGACGAGTGGCAGTGAAAGCCGCAAGGAAGCTGTCTCGCCGATGCCGCCTTATCTTTGCATCATAGCCAGCTGTTTGTGACGGTATGTTGTCTACACAAGGTGTAGGCGCCTTGACCGTGAATGTTTGCTTAGAGCAGTCAGGTAAGTCCCTCTTCTCTCCTTCTTGTTATTCCTTATTTCATAAATCCTCATGGTTGTATGGCAGCGAAGCATCAGTTCAAATGGCCGATGTATTGCTGTTGTTGATGATTGTTGTTGTCCACCGTGCTCGGTTCATGATGGGATGTCAGTTGAGCGGGTCCTTAGGAGTGGCACAATGGTTGGACTACAGCACCTTAAGTTCGGAACGCTTTCGCTGCACTATCGCCCACATCGTGGCGAATCGGTTCTGACTTAGCGTATTTCGAAGGAGATGGGCCCTGATTTGTCTCGGATTTTTGAGCCAATCCTGCTACCATCTCTCCGTGGTCATTCGATAAAGTTGCATGAAACAACAATCCCATGGGGCTTGCACCAACGTTCGACTGTTACGTAAAGTAGCTTGTTCCTGGAATGCATTGCGAGATGACAGCGGAGTTTGAGCAGAAACTCGATGCCCTAGGGCAGCAGTTCCAATCCTGCCCACAGCTTAAATTTTAACCTCAAATATTATTACTATTATTACCTTTCTACTTCGATTGTTTCTGCCTTTCTGTTGCTTCGTATTTTCTCTCCTACTTTAATTGGCCGGCGTAGCTGGGTCTGGCAGTGCAGGTCACGTGGGCATTAATTGGTTGATCATAATGTTACTTTCGCTTTTCAAGAATGCCACCGATAAATGCCGTAGCTGAACAGCGCTTACACGAAGGAAAATAACCAGGAATTTCCTACTTTTCTAGCCCAATTGAAGTCGAGCAATAAAAAATACACGTTAAAGGTGATTTGTAACGAACGTTCAAGTAGTAAGTACCATCAGAGAATGAATCAAACCACGTTGCAAGGCACAATAGGGTCAACAGGAGCGAGTTAGGTGGCTGACAGAAATGCGAATATTCGAGAAAATGCTCGGAAAATCAAGACCAACTAGAGGCGATGATGGAACGTGCGAATATCACGTATTAAGTTCCAGAAAATGTCGCGCCGACCCCGATAGTCCACTTATCAAGAGGCTAACAGCATAAGTTCAAGTGGGACCGGAACATAAGCATTAGCATTACGTCGGAATTTGGTGATTCTTTGTTTCTATAAAACTGCTGCATCGGAGAGTGCATGGACAGCAAGATCCCACTGAAATCACGTACACGAAACAGTCATCGAAAAACTGACAAGCCACGTTGCCATTAGACTATACTAATCAGACAAGTATGGCGAGGTAAACAAGAGCGCTGAGTCGTCAAACCTATGAAGATGAAACAGGTGCGAGCAGATGGTACGAATACTGTATAGTATGGGTTGAAGGTGAACAGCCGGAATGGTGTAAAAACTTACTGATCTGGAATGTAGTTAGGGATATTCAGGTATCCCCTAGTGTGGACTTTCGGGTCATACTTCCCATGGCGAATCAAGGCTTGAAATGAAGCTAGTAGCAGCGCACAGTCGGCTGATGTGTAGATTTCGCCAGATATGATATGGCTTTTCACCTAGGAAGCCAATCAGAATAATCCTCGGTACCTCGAAGTAAAACAACCGCTGCGTCACTTCCTGTATCAGCTCTTCCGAAACTTCCTCAGGATAAAACTTCACTTTAAAGGTGTAATCCAAACGTGCTTCTTTGGATTTGCAAGATATTTTTTTGTTTAATTTCACCCATTTGACCAATCCTTTCGAGTCAGTATATTGTAAGCCGAAATACCACACCTCGCGCAGTCCTATGGTAGTACATACCTACGAAGTAGAAACGAACAGAATAGAACGGTTACCTGGTTGAAAAGCTGACGTCCGGTAGAATTCGGCTTGATTTTAAATTCAAGGACAGATTCCGGCGTCGTTACTCGAATTTGGTACTTGACTGAGTAACTCAAAGAAATCGAAACATACCCACTTCACACCCATGCTGAAGAAAGAGGACTCGCGAAATTTAGTTTGAAATGGGTTGTAAAAGCTTGTCAAACGGGAGCAGTAAAACAATTTAAATGCATCAATTAAATTTGCACCGTTATCCCTTTAACTAATGCTAGTGCGGTTAGCTAGTTTTAATGCAGTTTGTACTTCGCTTTTCGCTCCGGCCGCAGCCTGTTAAGTTTGAACGTGCGGCTGCCTGTGGTAGTACTTTCAAATGAGCGCTTAGAAACCGTGTTTGCAATAACGCAGTGTTAAAGCTGACTTGAAAGCAACGTACAACGCAAAGGATTTTTCATCACTGTGTTCCTCCGCTACGTCGTACGCCTGTCAGTGCATTCATCAAACATCCGCAGTCGACATCCATCTACTTTTCTGTAAATGTGTACTAGTTTATTTATTTTTACACCTTGGTAACACGTAACCGATTCGGTTAAGCACACCCAATCGATATCAACCTTTGCCGCTGTTGGATTATTATTTTTACATCGCACCTAAAATCGCTGTCAGTCATACAATTTTTCCCCAGTGCTTTTTCTAATGCAGTTGCCAGCAAACATACTGATGGCTGTGGCACCACCGGCTGCCTAATGCCCCCATAAGTATGAATTTATTGGCATTTGTGCTATTTATACAACGGCTGGTATCACAAGTCTTGCACCGTTTCCTGCTCTAAATATTTGGAATTGCTGTCGACAAACGAGTGCTTAACTTTCAGTTGCGTTGAAGGCTTTAAGCGCCGGCCCAGCTAAGGCTACAACTACCGCCAAGCAGGATAACCAGGAATGGCGATATCCTCTTACTTATATTAACGTAAAAATAGTCATACTCATTACGACACGCATTCGTCATCAATGACAGTCTATGAGCAGAAATACTTTGCCAATTTCCCAGGCTGGGTTTGAACATCTGCCCGAGATGTTGGCTGCTGTGTCCCTTGCTCCAGCTACCGATTGTTTTGCAAACTGGCCTCTACTTGTGTATTTACCTCTGCTCAAAACCAGGTACAAATTCTTTTTGTCTGAATCACTACAAGTAGGAGGAGGACGGTTTAGATAGGCATTGAGCCCTCCGCGAAACAGGAGAGACCAACACTGTGAATGTAGTGGAGGTACAGCACGGTTCCAACCCACATTGCCCAGCTACTCTAGCAAAATGAAACAACGTGTCACCTCTACACAAAACGCTCGAATCTGGCATCCAGTCGAATAAACTTTGGGTGTACACGTCTGGTCAGGACGATTCAATTAACATCAATAGTGTTCGATTTTGCATCCGTGCCGAAATTGCCGAAACTTCCCCTAGGAAGCGCTACCTAGATGGTTTTCCGTAACTAATAATTGATAGATAAATCACAATAGCTGACGACGAAGCGAGACCCACCTTTTGAGGAGGATAAGCGGAATGTAGTCTTGTACCTGTAGCATAAATAGCGAGTCCAAATACAGAAGTATTACAGATGTTGTAAGTTGTGTGGTCCCCTATGGTCTAAAGGACGAATGAAGGTTATTCTCGAGACTATCGAGAATGGCGTCGGCAAGCCTGCTCAAAAAATCTCACAGGTGATATTGTTCGCAGTGAAAAGTGAAATTTAAGCATGAGAGATAAACATATTTTTGTAGGGGACAAGGTGCTAGCTAGGTACTGGCCCGTGGATATTGTGTTCATATTTCGGAGCAGGAGAGTTTAGAAAGGGAAGGAATCTGTAAAAGCGATTTAAACAGGACAGCTAAACTATACATAGCAATCTTGAAATATGTCTCCGGTCAAAATGCGGTATTTCAAGTTGCTGGCTGATAGCGAACTTGGTTGCTTTTCGCTACCTTCTTTATGGTCCATTATGCTGTTACTTAATAAAAGCTACAATGACCCCTAAATACTTGGGTTGTTGTAAAGTTGTCACTGCTCGCTCGAAGGCTGTTCAATGCGAGAGGGTAACTGCATATTGCACGTTCTAACCTCGTTCCATATCTGTACTATACCCTGCAGAGGACCACTTCCTCAGTGGTTGTTTAATTTGTGACCCAGATCGGGCTTGACTGAGGGTTAGGGGCGTTTCGAATGGCCTACCGCCAAGCAGTCCACGTCCCTCATATCAGCAATCTATTCAAAACAAGCAGACTGCTGTGCAGGTCCCAACCATAAGTCTCTCCTGACCTGTCCGACACCAGCCAAGGAAGCAGCTTCCTACACTGCCACGCTTGATTGGCTGCCTGCACTCAACACACGTTTTTCTTCGGTTCAAACTGAGGCAAGTATAGTTACGGCATTCTGTACATCCCCATGCGTCTCGTCATCTGCTTCTGGCCCGGTTACGCCCAACGGTATGCGATGTCGGGCGCAACGCTTCCAACTTTCTGCGCGCTGACAGCTGTTGACCACTGTACAGCCTCAAATAGCAAGACGTATGGATCTGTAGCGAAGGAACGTCTGTTACTGCCATCGCCAGTAAGAGTGGCTGAGGTCAAGGCGAGAAAAGTGTCAAAGTGAAACCCTAACCGGTTTCTTCTCCAGCGCAGTTGAATCGGGTTGTTCTTAGCGTGGGGCAGCTGAAAAGCTGCTTTCTCCCCACAAGCTGCAGCTCACCGTTAAAGACAAAGCATCCTTTCGTGACCTTTACGTACTCATCATAACTGCTTCTGGGATGTCCAATACCACTGCAGTTGAAAGGATTGTGGATGGTCAGACGTTTCATAAACGGATGGTCTTCTTACTGTTCCGCGAAGGTGAGCCAGGAAGCAATATCATCACCGCTTTCCGCCTTCGCGGAAAAGAGATGGGGTCCTCTAAGCTCCGTCCCTCGAAGATGGTACGGCATAGCGGTGGTAAAGGTCGTCGCCTTCCCCGAGGATCACCGCGTCGCTTAAAGGTGAAACGCTTTACTTATCGCTAGCCCGCTCTCCGCAGAATAGAGTAAAAATGAAGGCGGTTAAGGACCTCAGATTCCGTCGTGACAACCGTGTGACAGACCTACATATCGTGGATCTTCGCGTACTTCGAAAAACGCGAAGTACGCTCTGGTGACCCCACCTTGTCTCATTCAGACGTTAGAGTTGAAAGACGGACTACGCGTAATTGCTTCCAACGTGCGCAGTCTCCGAAACAACTTATACGAAATTCAGCTACTTGCCTCCGTGAATCGGCTGGATCGCATAGCTTCCAGCGAGACCTGGTTTTCCTTGAATATCCCGGACTCGAAGTTGCACATTTCTGAAAATTACCACTGTCGGGCCGACCGCCATGGAGGATGCTCTTGGGCGATGTGTACTGTACTGGAGGACGGACTTCAAAGCGTAGCCGGTTGAAGCTACCTTTGGCGACGACCTTGACTTCGGAACTGGTGCCGTGTTCAATACAGATGCAGCTCTCTCATGTCGGTGTTGTCTACATGGCCCCACTTAGTTCCGAAGCTTGACTGCTGGACACGAGCAAAATGCATGTTGGGGAAAGGACTGCACATTACTGGGGGCGTTCAATACCCAGGGTCTTGTCTGGGACTTATAGCGTCGGTCCCTCTTCAAATGTGTTTGGTTTCGATCTTTAAGAGGGGATTCTCGAAAATTACTTATCCCAACATGTCATAATGACTACTCGTGTAAATATAGGACAAACTCGACACGTTTTTGACCTTGTACTCGCCCAGGCACAATCACATGTCACCTATATAGCCGTTATTCAGTCCACCGATAAAGTTGATTACTGCGTGGTTCAGTTTCTTCGGGCTCGTAGTGTTACTCACTACAACCAAGCTAGCTTCCTTGGAAATTTCCGAGGTGCTGATTCATACCATCTACAACCGCCTGCCAAGGCAGTGGACTGGCCTATACCAGAACCCCTGGACCTGGACGATGGGTGGAACCAGTTGTAGACCAAACGCATTTCAGTGGTTGAGCAGGTAGTGTTTGTCTACAAAACAGAGCTTTTCCAGAGGCCCTCCTTAGGTTAATCGACCGCTGAGAGGCATAATGAACAAAAGACGTAACTTATGGGACTGATTCAAACTCAAGCAACCCGGCTCTGACTATTCGGACTGCAAATTGTCCGGGAATATAGACAAGTAAAGAAAACGTGAGAAGGGGCATCAGTACGAGCTAGTTTAGGCTGTGCAATGCATGACGATTCCGAAGACACCCTTCTCTTACCTGAAGAGAAGAATCAGAGCAGACAGTGGCATTACTGTCCTGTATTTCTTGGCTCATGTCGGTCTACTTGCTGATGACTTGCGAAAGCCAGTCTCCTGGCCAAGCAATGTTCATCGATGTACTCGATGGAGACGCTGTTCCCGGTGACACAGTGCCGATAAACCCATCTCCTTCGGAGCACCTAGAGACGAGCGCAGATGTCGTCGCCAAAGGCATTCTTGCCTTAGATCCGAACTCTTCGTCGGCTTCCAATGGGTTGCATCCGAGGTCCGCAGAACTGTGGCGGATTACATTTCCGTACCTGTTGGTCGGGTAGTTCGTCATTCCCTTGGAACTAAACGGCTCCCGATCACTTAGAAAGTGGAGATAGTGGAACCTACACACAGACGGCAAAGCAAATTCCTGCCACTTATCGACCCAACAGCTTACCGTCCACGTTGTGCAAGGTACTGGAGAGGAATCTCAAGCGGGCACTTCGTTTTCACCTCAGCAACCTAAACAGCATCCCTTGTGAGCAGCATGGTTGTTGGCGTGCACGCTTAGGTTACTCGAATATGCTGGTTTCCAGAGGAAGATGGGCAAAAGCATTGGACGCCAGAAAAGACTTGGATGTAGTTTTCGTCAACTTCGGCAAGGTATTTGACAAGGTTCCTCGTGAATGCCTCCTTTGTATACTACGTGATAGCGGTATTTCTGGAAACGTTCTCTTTTGCACTGCCAATTTCCCGGCTTACCAGCCCAGGCGAACCAACGCGAACGAGACTTAATCCGCTCCTGTGCTCATAACTAGGTAGGTCTCGCAAAGCTCCGTTCACGGCCCAGAGCTTTTCAAGCGAGTCATCAATTACCCGTCGGAAATACAGCCAGCTCGCTTGTTTTACGCTGACGACTTAAGGCCGTGGATGTGAGTACCTTGTTTTACCAATACGCACAGACCACAGATGATACGTTACATGAGTGGTCGGGAAAATGGCCACGGCCCATACATCACGACAGTTGCATGGTCCTCCCCATTGGTGCTGCTGAGCATTTCGGGACGTAGCACATGAGTGATGTTTTGCACAGGTACGTAATCAGCCAAAAGGACCTCGGCGTGCTTGTGTCATCGGATCAACGGTCTACGCAGGACACGTTCCCTAGGGTAGCTGCTGCCAACAAGACGTCCCATGCCATACGAAGATTCTTCTCAAGATTGACTCTGGATACCTGCAGACACTTGTTAAATTTCACGTGTGCGCCCCATTCTCGAATTCGGTTTGCCCGCTTGCTTTTCCGAGGTTTCCATAGATACGGCTGCCGGCGCATGACAGTTCATCATTTGGCAAGGACTGATCCATCAGTACCAGCCAGCCGATTTGGCATAATCAATGTCTTCTCCTGGACCTCCACAGCAAATTATCATTTCGATGACTCTAATTACCTCCCGAATGAATCAGTCGCTTGACAATTTGGGGAGGTGCAGCACGCACGCTTCCCAATCAAGCGGGTTTACCTCGACCCGCAATCACTCTGCCACAATTCACTCACTGGAATCGTCTTTTCATGGATGGCTTGTTTCCCTATGAAAAGTATGCTTCTGTCACCAGTACTTTCCTTGACATGCACAGATTTGATGCCTCTCACTGGTGTTCGAACAAATGGGGTTGGCTCCTTACATTGCTGCGAGAACATCCTAACAGTTTTCTTACCTGGAGTTTCTCTGATGGCATATCCTGGATCCATCACTTGACATGAAGTCCATTTCACTTGTCAATAACAGCGGTGGAGGTATATTCCTCCCTCTTCTGTGGACAATCTGTGTTTTTATATATCCCGAAGTAAGGAGTTCGACCCCAGTAGGCTGATATTCTATTCAAAGTCTAAAAAGCGTTAATGCGAACTTTCTGCGGATCATGCGTTTATGTGGGGAATCGCATTTTCGGCTAATGGGTCGAATTTAGCCACCGGGATCAAAGGCACTGGCCATCTGACATGTTCAGTGTGAACACCTCGACATGCATTCCTTATTCCAGGTCCATTATACCACAAATGGAAAGCTAAATACCATTCATGTGAAATCCTTACAAGCCAGCGCAATCCTTCCCCCGACCTTCCTGGACATTTGATCACTTGACCGGTTTCAACGATGAATGGCGGACCTGGACTACGCAGTTCGCTTGGCCAGCAAAAGGAATTGGAACTTACATGGGTGCGAATAGTCGATTGTACATTTGTCCGTAAGATACCTTGGCAATTACACAATACTATTCAAACCACCTGACGGCAGCATTCCAAGACGTGGTGGGTTTTCGCCTGCCAAGCCTTCCGCTTATAAAAAGCCACAAATGTCCCTTTATCAACAATGCGACTTGGCGGATGTTACTTGACACCGAATAAAGTCACTGTCCAAAAGCTTGCACAGGCTATTTAAACAAAGCGACCTTCCATGTACTTCTAGTATATTATGGATATTTACACTTAAACGTCTGTCTGTCGTAAAAGTCTGTCTTTACCATCCGTCTCCACGCTATTTATCAAGCTGCTACACATTCGTGAACCCAGACTTTCGCCACAGCGTTAAACCTTCCATTCCTGACCAGTGCATCCGGTATTCCGGTAGCTTCTCTATATTGTGCGAACAGCCTGTTGCATGAAAGGCAACATGCTTGTCGGGGAACAAGTTCGGATGTGTCCTTGAGAACCTCCAACGGCGAAGATCGAAATACATCATGGAGCTACCGGACATGTTTTAGCCCCTGAGACATCAGCTAAAGAACCTGTGCTCCCTGAGTTTTCGTCCACGTCGCGTTGACCTGATTTACACCTGGTGCATCCTGAGAGTAGAGCTTAGGCGGAGCTGCAGGCGTTCCATTAAATCAATGCGAACCGTTCTACTCAAGTCCACAATTGGAAACTGTGTAAAAAATAAAAAGGCTCCGGATTCGTCCTGCTCCCGCCCAATCAGCTCGGGTAGTCAACGATTAGATGGACTTCCCGAAGTATGTGGTATGTGCCCGGACCGAGGAAGCAGTCAACTGATTGTCGGATTCTTGCGTCGTGACTACGACGGCCCTTGCGGCTTCCACTGTAGCTGTCACGAACCCGCTGTATAATTCCGCTCCGCAACCAATCGCTGTCTCCACACGATGATCGAGCGGCCATAGAACTGAAAATTTATTGTTGTTTAAGCTCTCTACAATTCTTTGAGCTTATGATCCTAGGGAACACATTAGGCAAGCCGCAGTGTTGCTAAACCTACCTTTGTGGCGGTTGGTAGGTACATACTTGCCAGACGCAAATCCATCACGACCTGAAACACTACCAAGCTCACAGTATGTCCAGTGACAGGACAATGGCGAGGATGCCTTCTGACCAGTTGTCCTCGAGGTTCCTCCTATTCATTTTTAGCCAATGTATGTCGGTCGGGTAAGTAGTTGACTCCGTCAGAGTCCACTGCGATCGCTTGGTTTAAACCACTTGTCCATTTTAATTTGTAGGCCCTGGCAATCGACACCAGGCTACGCGCGTGTGAACCATTGGGTTGTGTTGCAAGAATTAGATGGGAAATCTGTCCAGTCAGAACGTTTACCTTTTGCTGCCAGGCAGTGTATGCCTTGCCTCCACTATTCATGTTAACCGGTGCTTCAAATGATACTTAGCCGAAACCAGTTGCTTTTGCAAAACCGCTGACAAGTGTTTTGTCATGCTATATTGTTTGCGCAGTCGTTTATCCTACACCTGGGCAATTTTAAGCGGCGCCCCGAGTATGTTGCTGGGAGCTTTTGCAGGTACGTTTCAGTAGAGAAACCATATTAAGACAAGGTCTGAAACCTTTGCAAGGCTCATCAGTAACGAGTTAGGAACCAGCAGTTAAAAATGATCTTCCCATGATGTTATGGAAAATGTGAATGTCTCACAGGCGGTGTAAGTATATTCACGAAACACGGCAGAGATGTTAGTGCTGTTAACGGGGTTTAACGCTGGCGGATTGTATTATCAGCTCATCATTGCTACTGCGACAGGTATCAACAGCCGCGGCTATTGTGTCTGAGATATGCTGCTTGAAAGTATTTCAAGTCGTTGGTCTTTAGAGTTGTTGACCGCATGTCTTGTGTCCAGCGCATAGGACGAATGAACAAAGCAAGTGTGCTGTATCCTGGAGCTGATGTATGCGTGTGACACCAATACCTATAAGTCCGCAGCGTGTACGGTCTACAGTGATGTGAAGGAATATATTAAGTAAGTTGTGCAAAGCTGCTGCATTAGGCTTTTGTGGGTTCAGGCTCAGCCAACGATGGAATTACTTTGACTAACACCAGCTTCAACCAACAAGTAATCTGTGCCGCTGCTAAGACAGCAGTCTGTAAATAAGCTTGCACGAATGTAGTCCTTCTTGTAGATAGGCCACCTGCTTACAGGTTTGGTGGCTGTAAGCTGTGCCAAACTGTATGCTTGCCTTTCACCACGTCGCGGGGATGGAAATAAAGCGCGAAGGGATAAAGAAGGAAGTTGTTCGAAGATGTGCGTAATGCGGAAAAGTACGCGGTCATTACTTAGCTTGGTAACGTTGGACTTATTGGGCAATGTGTATGCATAGGGAGGAGACAGATGGAAGCAGCGTATCTAGGGGGTCACAGCGACGTATGGAATGACCTTGGTTCCTTGCTCCATTTGTATCCTTGCTGGAGTAGGCTCAGCAGACTTTGTGGGAAGCCTGCTAATGGCTGACGCGCCACCTCTGAGAAGAACAATGGACGACGGGTGTAGTTGTGGCTGTTCATAGGGGAGTCTAGTGTGCTGAATGCTTGTGGCGTAAGATACTTTGTGGAGTAAGGTCCGTCTACGCTCTGTGCGCCCAGTCTGTGTTTAGGTTCAGATTGAAGTGAAGCGTTACGTATGGGGTATGTCGCGCAAGGTGTTGACATTTTTTCTTTTTCCCTCACCTCGGATAGACCTGGCTTCTCTGGAGTTGGTTATGTTTGACGGCGGTCCCAGTTGCTTTTCTGTGCTTCAGATACCACGAAGCTTTCAGTGTTTCCATAGCATGTCCAAGGCTTCTGTCACGAGGATTGCTTACAGTATATGCATAGTAGAAATCCATCCCGGGGCGGCTAGTGGTTGGATAGTTGCACGTTTGCAACGGTGCGCGGAACTGAAATAGTACTAGTAACATGGAGCTATATTTCACCTTATTAGCTGCGTCTCCATATTCAGAGATGATTACGCCGCACTATATAATTTTCCTTTCATTGTGCGCTTTATTTGTCAGTGAAACAAACAGCATACTTTAGCATGGAAAACAACGGGGCTGTAGGCACTTCCCAACTAACCTGCCCATGAACGGAAATATTGTAGCCCTTTCTGTTACCGAACTCTATTGCTGGCCATTCATCTCTCTTCTAGCGCGCCGTTATCCGTCGTTCATCTTACTCGCGTCAACTCTTCTTGGCAATAGCTAGTCATTGTTGCCTCCATGTAGCTTGTAAGGAGCCACTCCCTGACTCTCCAACCTTCATTTTCTTCTGCCGTCTGTCTCTCTAAGCTTCGCTCGCATGTTGATTTCTTCATCGAAAATGTAAGTATCCAATAGTAGTCAAACGTCTTAATGATATGGCTACACCAGCCACCGATACATTCTTTTCGAGAGCCACTATCTCTGCTTAGCCGCAACTAGTCGTCATAGATTCCATTTAACTCTGCGGATATCCGGAGCTCGGTAGGAGTCGCTCCTTTCTTACAATGTTCATTCTCTTGGATTGTTTGCGTCACAGCTCAGATGGTTTGTTGACCTATTACGTGCCACCGTAGGATCCACTAGTAACTGAAAGCTTAATCCGAACTCTATTGCTGGTCACTCTTCTCTCTCCTAGCGCGCCGTTATGTGTCGTTAGTCCTACTCGCATCAACTCCTCTTGACAGCAGCTGGTCATTGTTGGCTCCATGTAGCTTGTAAGGAGCCACTCCCTGACTCTCCAACCTTCATTTTCTTCTGCCGTCTGTCTCTCTAAGCTTCGCTCGCATGTTGATTTCTTCATCGAAACTGTAGGTATCCAGTAGTGATCAAACGTCTTAATGATATGGCTACACCAGCCATTGATACATTCTTTTCTAGAGCCACTATCTCTGCTTAGCAGCAGCTAGTCGCCATAGCTTCCATTTAACTTTGCGGATATCCGGAGCTCGCTCACTTCTTACAATGTTCATTCTCTCGGATTGTTTGCGTCACAGCTCAGCTGGTCTGTTGACCTATCACTTACCTTCACTGGCCTGTTGATACACTCAGTGACCCTATAGGCATACACTAGTGACCAAGCGTCTGATTGGAATGGCTACATCTGGCCACTGAGTCTCTCCTAGCGCCACCATCTGTCGGTCGTCGTAAATTCGGCATCTCTGTTCAGAAGTAGCTAGTGGCCATTGGCCCCATGCATATGCGATGATCCAGTGCTTGTTAGGAGCCACTCCGTATCTCAATAACCTTTATTCCTTTAGAATATCTGCATCCAATCCTTCCGCTGCCCTGCCACCAATTGATCTTTAGGCTCTCTCGCGGCAACCTATTTATTTTCGCTTATTATGCCCTCCCTCTCGGATTACGCTAACTACGTGCTGTTCATGCACCTGACAATCACTACCAATATTCTAACTCTCTTTGCTCTATCCCCACGCAATTATTGGCTCATACTAAACGGATACTTCGTACTTTACTTACTGGTACAACGCTCTTGTCTCTACGCAGGCGTTAGCAATCCACCCATACGGCTAATGATTCTATAGGATATTCAAAAGACATTTTCAGCATAATTATTGTTGCACAGTGTACATGCTTTTGTCTCAAGCCCAAATGTTGTAACACAAGACATTAACAATGTTCAACTCCATGCCTGTTCTTGCGGTCTCCTCTCGGTTGTCCCTCACTTTCCCTTTTCTCTGAGGTCCGGGACTTCTTGGAGATCTGGGATTGGACTGAGGAACAGTTTTGGCCCAAGATGGACGTAACAACCCACAAGGACTTACATGGAGCATAGTAGAACTCCGAAAGGACCGAACTACAATCACCATAACCCTTGTCCAGTATGGAGAACTGGACATATCCTCATACTCCCTTACATTATACATTTGAAAAATCTGGACAACGGAAAAGTTGAACTTTAGCTCACCTGGACATACAACAAGAAGAATAATCGCGATGTCCCTCTCCTCCGCTGACCTCAAAAATCATGGCGATCCCGATCAAATTACCTGTCCAACTAACAGAGGAAATTAGAAGCCATTACTCTGCGAAAAACCGAAGGTAAAACCAGTCGTCAAGCGGCCTTGCCAGTTCAACATTTTTGTTCAAAATGCTTTACGGCAGTGCTGCAGGACGTGGTGGGTTTTCGCCTGGCAAGCGTTCTCCCTATAAAAAGCCACAAATGTCTGTTTAACAACACTGCGACGTGGCGGATGTGACTCGCCACTGAATAAAGTCACTGCCCACAACTACATACTGGCAAGTCGACTAGGCTCACATATCAACTCTTCCCGACACCGTTTCAACTACACACGATTGAACCCGATGTATCGTCGTGATACACATCTGTTTTTAAACCTTGATCATGCCTGAGTTGGTGTTCTCTATGAAACTGAGAATAAACTATTTATTTATTTATATACATGGCGAATGCACGCCCAACTTGTGCTTGACACAACAGTTATGGCTGATTGTTACGCGCCCCAGCGCTATGATGTTGCTTGGTCTGACTATTACCTGACAAAATGCTCACTGGCATGTACTACATCTTTTCTGTTATATCTTTCATTATAACGGAATGTTTTACTATTCCAAAGAAGCTATGCTTGCATGCATATTTGATTGTGCCTTCACAGGTGTGCCTCGTTTTATAGAGAATATACCATTTATTTCTTTATTTCTTTATTTATTCATATCAAGTGCTCAAGATTTAACGCGGCAAGCGCTTCAGACTGTCTACACTTTCCATACGTATGCCAAAAGTCTGCTTTTGCTTTTCATCTGTTAGTTCTGACACTTGGTGCCCAAGGTCACCTAGTACTAGGGAACCTTGAAAACATTCTTCCTCTTACAATTCCTTAGTTTTCGACGCGGCTCCATTTGATCCGCCTGACTTGAACTTTGTTATTCTTTTGTTTACTGGCACGCAGCTTATTGCTTTACATTTGCCTATCATTTATGTTACCATCCTCCTCACTTAACTTCCACGAAGTGCCCTAAATCGGGACCTTTGATGGAATAAAAGCGTTTCGTTGCAACTGGAATAAACATCAACAAGTGGTTGGCTAGGCTGCTCTGGCTTGCCCTATAGGGATGAATATGTAACCACGCCACTGCGTGTTGGATGGTGTGAACAACCTGCAAACGCATGGAACCTGACAGGTGGTAAATGCAAGAATATCAACGAAATACCCGACAATGCTAAACGTGAACCTTACATTACTCCGCAATAAAGCACACTGTCGTTTTTAGGAAACCATATTCTAGCTATTTGTTTTATTGATGCGTGCGCATGGAACATTTGTGCAAAATGGTCTGATTGCTTGCCGGAACAGCTACAAACAGAAGTCTAAATATACCCATATTAGTTTACTTACCTGCGATTAGTGCAGGTGGATTTATTTTGAGGTTTGCGTGGGTGTTAAACGTAGAACGAAACTACTCGGAAATATGCCCGCTGTACATGTGTATAGCTTTTCTGGAGTAGCAGCAGGTGGTATTAAGAAATTATGCTGCTGAAAGTTTACAGAACTCATCGTGGCAGCTGTTTGTATTTTGCTTAATGTTTCTGATATACAGCGGATACAGAAAGTTGCATTTCCGATAACAGGCGTAGCGGCGCGCGACGTTTGGTTGGTTTCTCGGGGCGCGTGTCAACTCTCAGCTGGTTTGCCCGTGATGTGCCAAGGTGGGAATGGTTTAGACTATGATGGTCAGAGGTGTCAACGTCAACTCATTGGTCGAAAGCATAGACGATTGGGCTTGTTTAATGGTGGGTGTAGTGTAGTTTCTAATAATAGGACATGGTATGGTGCTTGCTTTCTGTTGTAGTGTGCTAAAACCGCCTCCTTTTAGTATCGTCAGACCGTGCTTCCTAACAATAGAGTTGGAATGGGTGGATGACGGGTTGAGTTTTTCATACTGTATTAACTTGAAACCGTCAGAGCTGCTGCTGAAGCTGCGCACTGTTCAGAACCTATGCTATGGGCAATTTTTGCGAAGTCGCACCACACTAGAGGCGTTCGCTGATAGTAGGCTAGCTTACACTGAGGTAGGTTCTAAGGATTCGGTAGCATAGGGCTCTAGTACTTCGCAGGTGTCCCTCGGTAGCTTTATTGTTCATGAACGCAGTGGTGTTCGGAAGATGCGGAGCAAAAGTGCATTCAGATATATTTATCGGACAATGCCCAAAATTCAAACAGTGCAACAGGAAAGCAACTACGGAAACCTTTCTGGTTATTTGCCTCCATCTCAGAACCCACCACCAGTAGCTTGGCATGTGACACCGATACAGTAGTAGTAACGCCGACCCTACATTACTTCCTATGAATAGATGTCCAGAGCTTTATAATAATTGGCTGTTTCTGTGCGCCCTAGTTAGTTGACGGTTTGTTAAATGTTCGTGAGGTGTCTGGGCCATAGTGATATGGAGTTGTGGACAGGTAATTAGCACCCACTCCTAAAACTGGTATTGAAAAGTAGGGGATGCAAATGTTTGAGAAAGTAATTGAAGCAGCCAAGTAGGCTGTGGAGCATAAGTACGGCTTATCGTGTTAGTGACAATGCAGAGGACTGATTCACATAATATAGTATGCAGACCTAAAACCAGCCGGAAGGTAATAACTTTAACTAACCCAGATATCAAAGATAAATCAGCTCTGTAGCACTATTAATAGTAAATTATTCAAAAGCTAAACAGCAGGACGACTAGCTAAGTAAAGGACAGGTAAGCTGACCTGCCGACGACGCGAGCAATGTGTGATCAGCGCAGTGCTACGCGCGTAACCGAATAAACACTGTACACGGGATCGTACCACACTTTAGTAGTAAACCTTTTTCATCCTGACTATCGTCTCTTAATTGCTCTCATGAGTTACTCTTCGCACTGCCGTCCGCATTCTTCCGCTCATAGCTGACTCCTTAAATTTCCTTTTCTTCTTGGAACGTTGCTTTACCTATGTTGCTCCCGCATTCGGTCTCAACCATGTTGTCCTTAGTTTCACATAAGATGCCGCTCGCATTCGGTCTGCTGTCATCATAATCGGTTTACCTGTTACTCTCCAACAATCATATTAATCGCTTAACGTTGTCAACACGCTTTGTTATACCCTTCTTTCTACCTAGTAGTTGTAGTCTGAGGCACACCAGCGACGTGATGTAAAGAACGCGCTTGCAAATCATGTATACTAAACAAAATTACATAAATTTTAATGTATCATAGGCACCGTTGCGCGCCACCAGTCTGTGTTTGTGTTTCTTGCTTCGTTGCTGTCTTTCTGTTTGGCTGCCTCTTGTCCGTTGCCCGTTTTCTCCCGAGATTTCCACAGATACATCCGCCAAAACAAGAAGGTTTATCCACTTGGAATAGTCGACCCACTTTCAATAGCCAGCTGGTTTACATGCTTGTTCTTTTCTCCGGGAGGTGAAGAACCCACACATCGTTCCAAATGGAGCTCTTTCCGCTATTCTGGAGAAGCTACCACCACGGGGTCTAAACAAATGGGTTCAGCTCGCCTCGTACTCACAATGGATCCACTGTTCCACAACCGGAGACCGACAATTCTGGCGTGATTACCTTCACTGCCTCAAACATTCCGATGCTCCAGTCACCTGGAGCTTTTCTGATGTCATTTCACGGACAGCACTGCGCGCGCATAAGCGTCTTTCCCGATGATTTTTCCTGGAGTTCTCACTTGGTCATGGAAACAATTACACTTACATTTGAAGGAAATACTTATCCACTTCGCGGAGGATAGCATTTATTCCTGTTTTGGACATATTCAGACACAAGAAACAACTGCACTCACCGTCCCTATGACAAGTCCAGCATGGATAGCTGGACACGGGTTGCGCGCCGGACAATATAATAGAAAAAGCCGGCCTCTATTAACAATATGTTTACTCACCCGCATCATTATCATTCGACTCTGCGACTCTTTTACATCATTGACTGGCTTCAACGACTATTGCCGGTTCAGTACTAAGCCATTTGGCCAACCAACGAAAAAATTTGGGCTGTCAGCCGACTGCGAATAATAGAGTGCAAAATCGGTCTATACGATGCATAGCCGACTAGCACTACAGTTCAACGGAAGCTACGACAGTGTTCCAGGACGTGGTGGGTTTCGCCTGGCAAGCGTTCTCCCTATAAAAAGCCACAAATGTCCGCTTCACAACACTGCAACGTGGCGGATGTGACACGCCACAAAATAAAGTCACAGCTATACATTTCACACTGACGCAGTCCTCAGCCTCCAACATTGAACCTGTGCAACTGATTTTACTATGAAGAATGCTTTAGTGGAGTACCGATCATCCCGGCTTCGTAATGGTCATTGATTGCACTAAACCTTGTTCGGTCTCCTGTGCTCATGGATCACTACATGGCAAATTTACCCCCCACTTGTATCTTGACGCAACAGTTTTTGCGCGCCACGGCGCCATTATGATCCTTGGTCTGACTATTACCTGACAATATGCTCGCTCTTATGGACTACATCTTTTCGTTTATTCCTTTCATTGCAACGAAATGTTTTAATATTCCAAAGAAGCTATGCTTGTATGCATATTTGATCATGCCTTTTAGAGGTGTGTCTCGTTTTACAGAGAATATACTATTTATTTATTTATTTATTTAACTATTTCCAGATATCAACTCGATATAGCTGCTTTCACTGCACGGTTAGCTTATAGTGTTGCAGCGGATGAAGTAGGTCTACTTGACATCTCTCTGCTAAATGGCGTCGCTCCGTTCATTAGCAGGACGTGGTCAACGCACGAAATACAAGCCGTAAGCTGACGTGTTTAGGAACTGCATTTTTCAATCGCTGGATTAAGTTACTTAAGCCGTAGCAACCGTTTCGTGCACCTCTTTTTCTCCGTTTACACTTGTAGTGCCATATCGAATTCATAGGTGTACTTTCTGCTCTGTAAAGCGCTCCCAGCAAACCAGTAAAAGTCACTGCTCAGAAGCTATGTTGACCAAAAACAGCATATATATTGGGTAACCTACGCTCGCTTGTGCGTGTTCGCTTTGCCTTCGTTGACCGCCCGCTTCGAGCGGGCCCTTAACAGATTGGTTAGTCCAGCCAATTGAGTATGCTGGTTTACCAGGCCGTTCTCGCTCATGCGTGCATGCGCTGATGCCTGGCTGGTAATGCTCCATCAGCGTTCAGACAGTCGACACCAGTACATTCAGCTCGGAAGTATGAGAAGCAACCAGTCCGCTTGATGCTGGAGATTACCACAGTCTCAAGGTTATAGCGCTTATTTGTACTCAGATAGCCACTAAGCATCTAATACTGACGGACCATAATCATCCTTAAACCCGTTTGGATGAATTAACTTGCAGTTCGGCGACGGAAAAGCTTTTCGGATCTCTTCCTGTTAACGTTGCCATGGCTTTTACACTAGCTCGTATACCTCCATGCTATGTACATAGGCGACCTGCTGCCACCTGCCTTAGAACTTGTTTGTGCGGAGCCACTCCTGTTTTTAAGTACTATTTGATAAGGTGCACTCGAAAGTTCAGTGATATTATCTGCATACCATCTTGAAATGCTCCACCTATGTATGTTCAAGCTACCACTCAAGTATATCAACTTTTCTGAAGTCAGATTTTAGCGCACTGCTAGCCATGGCTTCATTTCTGCATTGTGAGAGCTCTGTGGTCGAAACAGTTAGGCACGCTGGGAGGGACTTAGCGCATGGCGTACCGAGCTTCCAGCTCCCTAACTCCTATCCACGGGCGCAACCGTCACGCTTTATTTTCAAACGTTGTCAAATACACTGGAAGTGGTTTAGGTGCCGGCGAAATCCTTAAGTGGCTCTGTCAATCAACACATGCAAATCTGCGGGAAGTTAAAAACAAATGGAAGCGACATCACAGACCTGCTTGTCTCTACCCCGTAAAAGGCCCTGCAAACGTATGCATTCCAGACGTGAGGAAGCTTTTATACATAGTAAACCGTTCAGGGGCTTTCTGGCTCTTAGCTTCCTTCCCGTAGGTTAACTTGTGCTTGCGATACCAGGAGACACCAGCTTTTGAGCAATTGCAAGTGCTCTCATTTAAGGCTTCTAGCTGTGAGTCAATTCATCCGCGGCTACTGCACAGAATGACTGTTGAATCAACCGGTCTCCTTACATGCGTCTAATCAAAACTGCTCGACAACTGTGACATATCATAGTAATAAAATGAGACATTTATCCTTCACCTAGTTAACGGCGGTACCAGTAATCTACCGCAACCTAGCCTCCTGTCAGCTTGGCAACCTTCGCTGTCAAACCGCTGAGGAGAGAAGTGGGGAAGCACCAGAATAACTGTAACCTCAGCACCGTAGAACACACACACTGTATTGCAATTTCGTGTGTGACAAATTGGCTTGGATATCGTAAAATTAGGTGAGGGCGCAGCGAGTGGCTAGCGTCTGATGCTATTACCGATTTACAACACTCAAACTGCTGAGGCAGTATGCGTTATACTTGGTGTCTATAGATGGATATCTACCATTATAGCGTGGAGACGATATTGCGCACGAGTGGGACGTGGCACCCCTTAAGCAAGTTGGGCAGCGGCTTTCCACAGAGCACGGCTTGAGGGCCTTTTCTTTCCGCAATTCGTGTTAATGAGGAGTACAGTGTACTGTCGTTACTGTTTACTGATTATCAAACCTAAACGATGGTGGATAGCTTTTGGTGCATATTGTCTGTAGTCTATACCACTACGCTTGGCTATACCTGATTCCAAAGACCATAGCAAGCGCTTTGGCCTTTCTAAACATCATATCCCTGCAGGCGTCCCACTTAGATTCTGTGGTTACCTTTGGTGGACCCACCAGCGACACACACCTGGCCCGTGAGTTATCTGTTCAGACAAAGATATTGCTTACGATTTGGGTTCCATACTCACCTGAATAACGCAGCATTGCAAGTTACGCAGCTTATCTCCGAACAGTACCGCTGTCCACAACCGTTCCTGATGAGTCCTGCCCAAACCTTCCCCCGAACCACTGGAAAGGTAGGTGTCCTATGACAGCGATTAGCTACTCGGAAAATCGGTCCTACAAAAGCGTCAAAGTATATCAAGGTTATATACATTGTGGTCAACGGCAGTGTTCCAGGATGTGGTGGGTTAACGCTTGGCAAGCGGTTTCCCTATAAAAAGCCAAACATGTCTGTTTAACAACACTGCGACTTGGCGGATGTGCCTCGCCACCGAACTAATGTCACTGCCCGCTGCTTCACACGAAGATGGATGTCAATACCTCATATTTGCGAGTACGTGTTTATCAAACACTATCGGACTCCTATGCCTATGGAAAAACGAAGATCAATCTCCGGAACCATTTGAACCCCCACCGAGCATTTCCACAACAGAAGCACACAGTGCTCCTACAGCGTTTCGGCGTCACCTTTCTCTTTGACACCAATGACCAAGCCCTTCATCCCTGCATCATTCCTGTGCAAATTTGTGTGCAATTATCAAGCCATGTAGTTTGCCAACACGTATTTCTGTCGTGTGTCATACACCAGCTTTAGGGTTTCTATGGCTCTGTCAACAACTTGATCATGCCTGTACTGGTGTGTCTCGTTTCGTCTAGAATATAATTAATTAATTAATTATTTATTCTGTGGCAGTCAAGTGTACTTTGTCGGTCTCTGGAATAGGTCCACCTCATGGTTTATGCCCATTAACCAGGTGAACAGTTCTGGAGCGAATAGTTGGCCCCACTAGCCACTTTGCTAGTGGAACTGGTAACTGACATCCCTCAGCGAGTTGGTGAAAAACGTATACAGCCTTTAGCCCTTCACAATATGGAAAATAAGAAAGGGGCAGGTAGTTTAGCATACCGTCTGATAGGGTTTATTCGATGCTAATTCCGTCTTCTCCACTGCTTTGTCGGTTATGCCTATCCATAAGGTTGTACGACCTCCTTTGGAATACTTTACAACACTTCGTACAACATTTTTTACGGGGTATTACAGAAGGAGTGGGTTTTACAAGCAGGTAAAATGTTAGGCTACAAGTGCATCCTACGCCTTGGGTAGCTAGGGAAAGTACCCGTTACGACGCTGACGTCTTAGAGCTGGCGTACATTTAATTTGTTGTATTTCAAAGGAAGAAATCGGTATAGCCATTTTTATTATGTTTCGTTAACTTGCCTACTATAGACTATCGCCGTATAGGATGCAACCTCCTTTGTCGCGCCGACTTGTGGTGATTTAGAGCTCGATATCTGATCCCATCGTTATATATAAAATAATAAACTGATATATCTCGAAAACACGAGGCAAATCTGCACAGACATAACCATAAAGCGTAGACAACGGATGCTCGGAATATGTACAAACCATAACAATTTTCATAACAGGGATGTTGATGTGTGGATGTAGACCTGCATATGTGCAGCTATGTTTTGGTATCATAAAGGCGCAGTTGCACTCTTTTCTGTTGTGTCGCCAATTTATAACGGTTGACTGACGTCGGTGGATAAATAAATAAAACTATATGATATTCCAGTGCATATACGAGGCAAGCCAACGAAAGCATGACCAGAATAATTTTGCCGTCAAACCTAAGTAGCTCAAGCATGATCGGTTGCTTGAACTGATATATAGGCTGAAAATTCAACAGTTGCAAGCAACAATGGGGACAGGCTGTGCTTTGGCTTTGCGCGCGTACTTTTGTTACTGTTAGAGGTTAATATCAATGGGTAATGCGCAGGTGCAAAATTGTGAATGTATTGTAGCCAAACCGATTTTTGGTGTGGTTCCTCGCAACCGTCGTTCGTCCTGTTTAGTTCGTGTGTTCTAGAGAAGCGCAATTGCAACTGCTGTTAAAATGCAGCCAGGCACAGAACCCATGGGTCAGGTAGGAACCACAAACAAGCACTTGCGATGGTACACAATAACTAGCGAGGCTGAAAGCCTGAAGCCAGACCGACTACGACCACAAATGAGATTGCGTGAGACGAGAAAATGATCGTGCCGACCAGCAGCCTGGAATAGGCCGAGGAAAAGGTTGATGGAAGAACAATCTTTGCGCATGGTTCTGATCTAGCGTCGTCTGACCAGTCTCCTGCTTCCTGAAAGCTTCCCGACATCGAAGACGTAAATGATCTAGGCCCTGTTGACCCAACATCGTGTGCCCCTCACCCTGATAGACTTGTGCTGCATGGTTTCGATCTATTCATGTAGCCACTTTCTTCCCCAACTGTTCCTTTTCTGATGGCACACAACGTTTATACTCTCCTAATTTGGCGGCCTAACCTAAACGAGCTGACTTATCTGGTATCATCTGCACGGGCTGCTACTTCTTGAAACCCAAACCTGCGAGAAATAAGTGATCGTTACTCTGCTGACCCATTGCTTTGTATGATTCACCTAAAGAACCTTATTAATGTAGGTTATTTCAAACGTAACATGTCTATTACTGCCGATGCTCTCCGTTACTATTCCGACTGTATTAATACGGCTTAAACGCAGTGGGCAGAGATCTTAGTCTCGTCTCAAGGTTCGCCTGCTCTCCAACTACGGCTACCTTACTGCGTAAGGTTTCGCCGGCCCAACGGTCTGTACAACTCACATCGAGCACTTCGACGGCATTTCCATTTATCCTCAGTAGAGAAGTTTCCTTCCCGACCCAATTCTACCATTCGCTACTCTCTGTTTGCACGCCTTCTTTAGTAGACCTTAACTCCCATGTGTCTGTCGCCACTGAGTTCTTGCAATCCTACCAATTTTGGACTGTGGCAGTGTTTCGCTGTCACCACTTCTGCGCGAGGTCATTTTCTCAATGTTTAGCACTTCTTCTTCGCATTCGAATGGTATCCCACTAAATAAATATATGCGTTTTAAGAACTTTCAACCTAGCTTTTGCGCTTCCCCTGCGTCACCATTTTGCAGAGCATCCATTCTCTGCTGATCTATGGTCAGCTAGCTTCTCATTGTATTTCGTCAATTTTACAAATAAATAAATATTTATTCTTGACTATGCGAGGCACGCCCCTGGAGGCATGATCATAGACGTACAACTGTACAGACATTTTATAGCAACTGTAACAGTGAGAGCGGAAAACACTTATGGTTAGCGGCATCTGGTTTCGGATTTGCCAGCCCCTGTGGCCAGCCACAAGACGCCTGCGCCCACAGGGGGACCATGACTGGCTAGCGCTGCACCACCCACAGCTCCAACCACACACCCCACCATATCCAGTGTAAACCCGAAGGAATAAGACCGGAATGCATGTGGATGGAAGGCACGTCGCATCAACGGAACTGGCCCACACTCCTTCACGGGCACACACAAGCACGCTCTATTTGGGAATCAAGCGTACCCAAGGCGATGGCTGGCCAGTAGTCCGCCCCACACTATTTGCTTGCAACCACTCCTCGATCCTAACTCAGCCACCAGGACTGTACACTCTGTCCCCTCCAGAAGCGACCAAGGGTCTTTTAGAGCCAGTAAGAAAGTGGTAGTGGGCAATAGACAAGTAGGCACCTTGCCAACATGCACAGCAAGCACAGCCACACCGGGTAAACCAAGCAACAGCCAAGTACTTGTGTGTGAGATAACAAAGAAAATAAATCGGGTACTGCATAAGGAAAGGATGAGATAAATCTTACATTAATAAGGTTATGAAATAAGTTATCTACAAAGAAATCCTAGCTCAGTTAGCTAGGTCGGAAAGCATATTTTACGGAAAGGCCACGACCACGAAAATGTTATCGAAATTAACTACAAATGGTTTAAGCGACGTGTGCACGTTTATAGAAAAGCGTACAGGTAGACAGTTTTATAAGAAAAGCATTAGGGTAAAATTGAAAACCCACCACCTGAAATAAATAGGCTTAGCGTGCAAGCACGCGGTTAGTAAATCGAATGCAGCGTACCTACAAGCGCTGCGCTCGTTCTGCCTTCGTTCTCTGCAGCCCCCGTCGTCGTTTCGGTAGTGGTCCCGCGTGGCCTCAATTATGGCTCACTAGGCCTGCCTGCCTCAGGCAATCGCGATTGAACGTGTTACAGCACCATGCGCTTGATGTCGATGGAGTACAACCCATCAGTGCTTGCCGCTTCTGTACTAGCCCCTTCTTCTCTGCAGGCATGAGGGCTTCCTCCAGCACGAGATAAGTAAATAACAAATACATGGTATAGGGGGTACAATAGTTCAATTACTGTTAAGATTGTTAATGTGCTCGACCGCATTCTGAATGTGGTTCCTTCCTGGATTTGTATGGCTGCCTTTGTTCGTTGGCCCTTTTCTCTAGCTTGTCTCAGGTACAACGTCAGGCACCCGGGTAATCTTCCATCGCAGCGACAACAGCACCATACGAGTACAAAGTTCCTTTAGCTGGATACTATTAGTTGATTATCCGCCGTTGTTACCCCTTACTGGCCGGACAAAATATTTGTTACCTTACAAGGATACAGCTTTCAGGAGGCCTGAACGATTACGTTCACTTCGCTTAACAATATCTCGTTCACTTACTTCTTACATGAGCTCTGCTTTTGACTTCGGATGGCAGATTTGCCTGCCGCTACGATGCAATTCTCGCTTGGACAAACCTTGATTCATTGCTAGCTTTCACTAAGGCCAGAACAAAAATTTCTGCTAAGTTTCGTTACCGGATAACTTCTTTTGCTTATCCCTCATCTGGAGCTCGTCACTCCGCTTTGGCCGTTCAATTGGCCGCGGTAGTTTGTAGTTCCATATTACCACACAACTTCCCCCGGGCGCACCTCCGATTTATTTTTCGTGCCCATACAGCTAAATAAACGTACAATTTATTCTCGGTAGGCCGTGGCAAGCCTGTTAAGACGTGAACATAGTAATACAAATATGTATGCTTGGTAATAGTAGAAAACTTTACAGGCTAAGCAGTAGCACAATTGTTTGTGTGAAAGTGCTTGTTTGTGTGCGTGTGTAACTAGTCATATTGTATGAGTTTGTTGAGGTGACGCAGAAGTTTTCTTTGGCTTACAGGATTCTCTTTTAAAAAAAGATCGAAGAAGGACTTTGAATTAGATACGGTATCTGTTGTTTGAAAGATCCTTCGGAAAAGCAGGTAGCTGTGCGTTTATTTAAAGGAGCAGCATCTGCCACGTCGCAGTGCTGTTAGTCAGATATTTGTGGCGAATTATAGGGAGAACGCTTATCAGGCCTAAACCAAACAAGTCCTGGAACACATCCGCCGAACCACTTGCAGGAACGTGATTAGCCTAAACCGCTAAGTTGGCACTGCAAGGAGGTTGTTCGGCTTGTTAGCCGTGGCTGCAACAGCCCGTCCATACGTTTCGTTGGTTATCCCTCGGAAACTTCACATGGTTCAGCGGGCGATTAACACATCACCTTCAGTAAATATTCCATTCATGACCTAGCAAACGAGCACAACCCTTCGGTTAGGACAGGAAATCCCAGTGACGAACAAGCACTCTTTTAACCTGCATAGGCAAGAACCAATAGGACCCGACTTGACCGAATTACCGATCAAACAACCGCGTAAAATGATGTATAGCGTTGCAAAGTGACAATTAGTTCTTTGGCAGCAGTGTTTCAAGACGTGATGGGTTTGCGTCTGACAATCTTTCTCCCTATAATATACCATTTAGGCTCAACAAAACAGACTTGACGGACGTGACTCGCCAGGAAATGAAATCACATCACATGGCTTCCAACCGGTAAGTCAACAAGGGCCGCATTTCATCATCCTTAATACTTTCCTCACACCAACACCTTTAACTCCGCATCTACTGTCTTCTCCGCTTTTTCTAGGACTTCATGCATTTACCGTCCACACTTTACTTGCTACGATTTCACCGTTGCTCTTAGCATTACAAACACACAAGCACAGCTTATCATTCTATCCCTTAATCTTGCTCTTTGGTTAGCTTCCAATCACCCATCCGGGATGCTTGACCTACTATTGGCCGCTGTATGACTACAATATATGACAGACAGCTTAGGTCCTTACCAACGGGTTCCCGTCTCACGGCAGCTCAATTGGCAAGGTTATATTTGCACCACGGTACCGGTCCAAACATGAACGTTTGCTTAATTTTCTACTGTCCCCTTTACCACTGACACAAAACGACCGTACCGGTGCACCTACTTAACCATGGCTCCGTAGTAGTGACTCGTATAGTCGAGAATAAATATTTATTTATAATGTTTTGCGCAAGTTTTTGAAAGTACTAACCATCAGCGCGTAGTGCAAACATTCCAATTTTCTAAGCTCTTTTCCAATGGGGTAATATATGATGTCCGGGTAGTTGCCTAGTAATTACGGTGGGGTTGTAAAAGATATGTACTAAAACAATAGACCAAACAGTCTGTGTAATATGCCTAGAGTAAGGTAAAAGTGTTTTAGACAATGGTGCTAGACTTTCTCATGCAAAGTAATCAATACCAGCTCTTGTTTAAAAAGAAATGTGCAAATATATGAAAAGATGCATAACTAGGAGCAAGCACGACGGTGCTGAAATACAGGTGGAAGAAAAATAGTTGATAAGAAACCATGAACTTGTCAATCAGCCATGGTTGAGCCTGACGACTTTATGGCAATATGTACGGGGTGGCACCCAAATGTCAAGGCGAAAGGACATCCGTGGCAAATGAGCTGCGTCGAAAGTGGTGTGTATGTTATCCTAGTTTGCGAAAGGTGGGCCAAATTGTGTTGAGCAGTAGAAAGCAAGTGGTAACATTGAGTGACATATACAGCTAATCGTCAAGTCGCTGTACGGTTTAAGCTAGGTAAAGATGCCTGCATCTGAGGCTAGTTCTCGGCGCCTAGCGTGGTACGAATGGCGTGCTAGCTTGCTGAAAGAAGGAAGCTAACTCAAGGTTAAAGAACGAAGCCAGTGGTGATGTTGAGTGCCCATGCATAGCCAACTTATGCGGGCGCAGTAGTCTTCATAAAGGCAAGAAAACATGAGTACCTGGGAGGCTGATGCACTGCGTTGCGTGACACGGGTCCACCGTCCTAGCTTCTTAGGTGGGGAGGTATAACAAGTTTAGTACTAGAAAACCATCATAAAGCTGAACGCCCGGATGAAGCAAACCCTCGCACGCGTTGCAACCAGTAATGGGATATTTAGCGAAAACACCTATAAGCAGTAGGTGCTGCTTTCTGCTAGGTGAGTCAGTCGTCCTAGCGTCCTAGGCTAAGCGGGCTTAAACCGCTTGAGCGGCATGCGTCGGCGATGTATTTGGGTGCCGTTTACGGCCTGGGGTAAAACCGTAGCCACCTTTTAATAGAAGTATATACGAGTACACCAGAGACTAGGGGGATGCGCAGCGCGGGGTATATAAGTCGCACTAGCTTGCTAGAAGCGGAGATCTAAAGCAGGTATTAGTGAAACGCTAGGGGTTATGTGGGTGCCTATTCACAGCTGGGCAGTTAACATGAGGCTTTCGGAGGCTAAGGCGATGCACCGTGCGAGCAGGTCAGTTGGTCTTGTATGTAATAACGTGAGAGGTGAAGAAACTTGTAGTGAAACACCGGAATGAGCCATACGTTTCCCATAAGCAAGGGTCAGTTACTTTAGTTAGTGCCTACACACAAACGCTATGTCGCAGTGCTGTGAAACAGAACTTTATAGCTTGGTATATGCAGGACGCTAGCCGTGAGATACCCACAACGTTCTTGAAAACAGCCGCTGAACTTCTGGATGGAACGATGGAAACCAAAATGCACCTAGCTGGAACCTACAATGAGGTTGCATGGCTAGGTTTTGAGCGTCCATTTGAAGTCTTCGCGACAATATCAAAACTACCCATTTTCTGCACACTTTTAGCTTCAGGTTACTACCGCTCATTTTACCCGCCATTCCCGTGCCTTGATATTAAAATTACTCCGTTGCTATTTTCTTTCTTGTCCTTTTTGCTTACTGTCCGCGCTTACTTCACGTATTTGCTTCAATAGAGATTGCTCCGCAAATTATGTAGGCAGTATCGGAGTAGCTAGGTTACCAGCAAATCTGTCAGTTAGCTTTCTTTACGTTTGACAGTCCTCCATAATTTTCAGACTCAACGATGTGCAAGGTAACGAACATTTACAGTGGTATTCTTTTAAGCTGGTACTAACAACCTGTGTGAAACATTCCCGACGTTGTTAAGCTGGCCTAGAATATGTTCGAAATACAAGCAGGCTGTCAGAAGAGGTTTAGTGGCATACTAGCCAAATTTTGTTCTAATTACCCCACGAAGCCAAGGAAAAAGCTCATCAGATAACAAACAATACACAGAACTCTGCAGAAAGCAGCCAAGGTAGTAAACCATCTACACGACAAAGGACGCATGGCGTTGGTTCTGGAGAAACCGGGGTAAATTGAAATAGTGAAAAAGCTCCTATCCGACATGACTACTTATTGTCACATCGATCATGACCCAGCCTAAAATCGGTCATCCGCGAAGACACCACACTGAAGAACCCGCAATCAGGAAATAACATCAACAACCCTGAAGGAGGAACCTTGGAAGCAAATGATACCAATAGTGGAGAATACTATGGGCTACCAAATTTACACTAGGACTTGGCACACTTCGACCATTTGGTTTGCCACCAGGAACACAGTCTTAACAGATAGCAAAAGCCGTTGAGGAATTTTAAAACCTGGTCACCGGATTTGAGCCGTGTAAACTATTCCAAAGAGTTCTGGGCAAACTGCGTGGAGTCGATATAGGACGATAAAATTACGCTGTCATTCAACGTCATGGCTCCGTTCACATCGAGCAACCAAGAACTTGCCACGCTGACTACCACGGATTTACTCCGATAACAACCCAGCGTAGATGGAAATCTGGTATTGCCACGGTGCGAAAATGGTTAGAAATGTGAAGGACTACTTACTTATCCGTTTCTGGAAATAGTTACCAACGACTGGAAGGTAGGCACCCGGGTCATTCATACCAGTACTCATTACCGAAGCTGCATTGCAAGAGTTTGAACGCATCCCTGTGCCGCTGATCAAGCAACTGCTTTGCATCAGAAAAGTCATAAAAAATAATAGGTTTATAATCCCATACATCAAGACGCAGACAACGGGCATGATCAAAACTTAAAGCAGATTAGTTTCACAACCTGCAATTTGCATTGCATGAAATTAACTGATTGTTAAATGGTGTAGAAGTCACAGGAATGGGAAATGTGCTATTGAAGAGCAACATCATGACTGAGACGACGAAAGTCAATTGGTTAACAAAAAAGTGGAGGTCAATTATTGAAGGGTTAATGGAATGTGCCAACAGGTAACTAGCCGTTGTGTACTTATTAAAATAAAGTGATAAATGTCCATGGTTACTTTGCCATTGTGCAATAGTGGGCTGAGTTTATTTAGTGGCGAGTCGCATCCGCCACGGTGCCATGTTTTAAACCGAAAGCTGTATCTTTTCTAAGAAGACAGCTTGTCAGGCGAAAACCCAGCACGTTCTGGAACATAGCTGGCGATTATTTAAAACAGTACTGCACACTGGCATTGCACATACGAGCCGACATTGACTGCGCTACTTCGCAGTCGAGAGACGTCCAAATTTCCCTTTGGCTGGAGGAATGGCCTAGTCTGCATCCGACGGAAGCCATTTATACCATCACTTACTTATTCTGTGCCTCTTATCGAACTAGACTGACTACCAGCTGTTCGTCCACCATTCAAACGCCGCTGGTTTTTGAATTCTGCTTTCAGTCTTCATACACAATACCTGCAGCATAGCAAACTGCGTGCTTTTCCTAATGGCGCAACGCACTTTATTCCACGTAAATGGCAACAACCAACCTATACGGCCATTGCTTTCATAGAACATGCAAACGACACTTTCAGCACAATCATTGTTGCCCACTGGAAAATAATTTGTCTCCACTCTAAATGTTATAACATAGGGTTTAACAAGGTTTCCACGCCTCTACTTTGCAGCCTTGGTTGGATCACACCTTCCTTTTTCTCCGAGGTCCGGAACTTCTTGGGGATCTGGGATTGGACCAAGAAACAGATTTTGCCCGGGAAAGGACATAACCGAAAATGACCTACACAGAATTTGGCTGTACAACAAATGGACACAACTGCACACACTACCATGACCGTTATCCAGCAATGATAGCTGGACGCGATGTCTTCACATTCCTGAGAATTATACATAAACCTGAAAAATCCAGACGCAAGAAACTGAGGTTTGGCTCACCTGGACACTCACTAAGACGAAGCTTCATGAATCTCCCATCCCCGATTGGCCTCAGCGATTACGGCGGCCCTGACCAAGCTACTGATCAACAAACAGAAGAAATTTGAAGGCAGTTGACTGTGAAGAATGGAGTGGGAATCCAGTCGGCCAGCTGCTCTGACAGTTGTACATTAGTGTACAAACGGATTTCTGACAGTGTGCCAAGACGTGACGGATTTTCATCTGGCAAGCGTTCTCCCTGTCAAATGCCACAAAGGTCCGTTTAACAACACTGCGACATGGCGGATGTGACTCGTCACTGTGTAAACTCTCTGCTCACCACTTCATACTGGAAAGTCGGCTAGGATCATACATCAATAGTCTCCTGACGCGTTCAAGAGTAAGATACTCCTGCCTAGATGCATCGTTTTCACTACGGATTTAGTGCTTTGACTGTTTACACTAAGCACGCTAGAACCCAACGCATCATCATCTATTGACGACTTTATTCCTCACGATTACTTTCACCATTTCCGAATTCCGTACAACAATCCGTTTATTGCCGATTAGGTACAGAGCAACGTGTTTGTTGCGAAACCTATTTGCATGTAAATGTTGATCATACCTGATTTGATGTGTTTCGACAAATTCAAGAATAAGCTGTTTATTAATTGATTAATTTAAGATATACATGTTTTCTGCTTTTAGACGAGCCGTCTGTTTGTGGGTACTGCGGCATTCTTCTTCCTCTTTACTGACCAGATTCAGATAGCTAAACTTTTGCACAGTTGCCTTGTTTCTTGCCAAGGCTAAAAGTAACTGCGTAGCTTTTACCATGTTCACCAGCAGCGAACCGAAATGAAATCGTGCGTCTCAGAAAAGCTTGGTCCTCGAATATCATCTCATTCAAGGATTCTTGATTAGACTCAGGTGCGTTTAGGAAGATAAACCGTCGTTCACGCAGAAAATGTGGTTTATCCAAGTTGTTGCAGCTTTTACGGATATAAATAAATAAATAAGTATATTTTCAACGAAACTTGAGATGCTATTAGAGGTGTGATAAAGTGATTGACAGAGCCACAGAACTATTAAGAGCGTGGGTACCCCAGATGACCGAAATACGTGTTGGTACAATATATGGTTCTAAAATTGCACATAATTTTGCACAGGAGTTATGCAGTGTTGAATGGCATGATCAATGATGTTTAAGGGAAATGTAGTGCCGAAGCGCCACAAGACCACTAAGTGTTTCTATTACGGATACGCTGGGTGGTGTTCGAAATTATTCCGAGGTGGATCTCCGGTTATCCGTAGACGTAGGGGTCCGATAGTGTTTGGAAAACAAGTCGTGAACCAAAAATTGGATATTGTTGTCACTCTCCTTGTGCAGCAGTAGACATTGACATTGTTTCGATGGCGAAGCACATCCACCACGTCGCAGTGCCGTTACAATGATATTTGTGGCTTTTTATGAGGAGAAAATTGCGAGGCAAAAACGCACCACTCCCTGTAACCCCGCCATTTCCAACAGTGTAAATAACATTTAGATACGTGTAACGCTTTTGTAGGACAGAATTTCCGATTTGTTAATCGCAGACCTGGTACACGTTGTTTTCCGTTGTCTCAGCGGAAGGCTTAGTCAGGATTCACCAGTAACGGTTGGAGACGGTGATAATGTTTGGGGACTGGCTGTGTAATTTGGGGTGCCGTGTTACGCAGAGGAATATGGAGCCCAACTCCTATGCAGTAGCATGATCCTAGTAAATAACCGAGGGCCACGTGGGTGTCACTGACAGGTTTACTAGTGATAAGCATCTTGGGAAGATTTCCTGGAGAAAAGGTTTCAAACGGTTAAAGAGCTCGCTGTGGTCTTCGGAATCAGCTACGGCTGAGTGCAGCAGTGCATGCCAGAGACAGTATACATCCGAAAGGTATATAATATGCATGCCACACTGGCAAGATGGGGAAATGATGCATGGTATAATGGCGCCACTTGGACGTGAATGCTGATACTAAGAAGCAATAATGCACTGGCTAGGTGAAAAGGGCATAAAACCATGGAACCACAAGTAGATTGAAGGCTACCATAGAGATGAAAATGTTTTTCAGATGTTTCAAACGTGCTACCTAGTTGAGCAAAATTGTTCTGACCCACAGAGGAAACGGATGAAAAGGATTTCAGGAAAATTATCTACTGCCGAGGTGGAGGTTGTATAACGCAATGGCTTTGTGTGTTGATCACTTGCTGGGAGATGAAGCATTTAAGTGAGGTTCCGAATGTAATAATGATTTGAACCCAAGTGTTTGTACTACTGGAAGGCACGGATCAGTATCTTTCCATAATAGACAAAAATTCATAGGCCTAGATTTCATGGCTGACCACAATGACGAGGTGGGTAACCTATCTAGGTGTCACTGATGCCACGCATATGAAGGAAATGGTTTGAGAAATATTCTACTGGCGAGGTGGACGGAAAGTAACGCCCTGACATCGCAAGTAAGTTAAAGACTCGCAGTGAGATGAAGCTTTTATAAGATGATGCTCCGCAGGGAAACTGATTTGAGCTAGGTCGTTGAAACCACTAACCGTTGCATACCAAGGGGACAGAAGGACGTGGTGGTGGCATGAGCTGTCCATATATGTCTATGAATCATATTTGTAGATACGACAATTTAGGTACATTTTACATTTATTTACGTTTACCATTAATAAAATTTATTCAACACTTCCATGCAGGTCCCTCGGTGGGCATGGAAGGACCTAGAACATAAAGAAAGTAGTAAAGGGAGCTGGCGACCACGAGCCTTGCCAAACACTTTACCTTGTTTTATATGTTTATCTATAAAGTATAGCGGAATCCTTTGATGTGTGCCTTCTGATCTTGGGGATGAGAATAAAAAGCCCTTGTACAGAAATTAAGTTTATATTCCTTAATCATCTTTGCTAACTGAAGCACTTTATTAAGAAATAGTTTTGAGTGGGACCGAGTACAGTTCGGCTTAAACCTAGCTTTTGTAGCATTTCTCACGTCGGTAACGCATTGACATTATTTCGCAGAGTATCTAGGGGCACGTACACCGGAGGCATATTGCTGCCCTCTACCACTGTCCTAGTCATTTCTTTACAGTACACGGTCGATCAATGGACGTTGGTCATAGAAATTGCGAAGAAGAAACTAGGCTACAAATTTTGGTAGGGTATCTGAGCCAAAAACTGAGGTAGGCCAGCTGGAGAGCAGAGAAACATACAATTTGTTTTGCACCCCAGCAAAGAAGCACGCGTAACCTGGACTGATAGGATGTAAGTCATTCAAAATCCGCCCACCAGCTAGTGCAGTTCGACATTTGTCAACATAAAGACGAAGACTAGGGAATTTATCCTTGGTAGTAGACCATACAGATTTAGACGGTTGTTACAACCTGCAGGGTATATCCACCCTTTGGAGGAAGCACGTTGAGCAGACTTCGACCGAGAAGTGACAGCCTTACAACAATCCAAGGATTTTTAGGTCATTGTATCCTCCAGCATGTAGCTTAAGAGAGGGCAGTAATGAGCCTAATGGGGCTTGCTATCCATCTGGTACTAGCAAACCTGAAGTAGCTGCTCGCTGTGCCAAACAGTACCTTGCTTCAGCCGCGAAATATTAAAGCCTTTGAAAATACATGTTCATCTAGCAGGCACTTTTAATTTTGGCTTCATCCTAACGTCAACTTACAGCCCATTAACATAATTCTTCCTATGCCTGACTAAATCTTATCATTTTGCTACATATGGTTCATAGAATAAATGAAGAATATATCGTGTTTCTGCATTCAAACTAGCTTTTCCATGTCCTGTAACCATAGTTGACAAAAAATTCGGATATTGGTTAGCTTATGGTCAAAATATATAAAAATAAATATTTTTCTTCACAGCGCAAAGCAAGTTTTTGTGCGTGATCGTGTGCGTCTTGTTAATTATATGACCTTGCAACATTTGCCTGCCTCGCACAGTCATCGACATTTACGCAATACCGTCCATGCGGATCATTTGCATGGTTCAAAGACCTATTAGGCTTCGGCCTGGCAAACCTTTTGTTTATAAAGCCACAACTATCCGTCCAACGCACTGCAACGAGGCGGATATCACTTGCCAAAATTAAAGTCAGAGCCTACGATTTTACACGCTACCATTTTTCTACCTGGACCCAGAAAGCATCACGTTATTCCTGACGTTTATCTTCCTTGTTCTTAATCACTTGCTGCATGCAATCCACTATGCTTGCTGAGATAATGAACCAGCAAAACCTTAATCAAGCATGATGAGGCATGCCTCTATACAATCGAGAACAATTTATTTATTGGTTTACTTACATGCACTAGACAGGCAACATAAAATATCAGATCGCATCCTCAGGCGCTTTGCTAGTATTCTGTTCATTTCTCTAGATTCTGTTACACCGGCAGAAACCTAACCTCGCAGCGGTGAGGCCCCTGTTAACATGGATAGCAGGAAACAGACATTGCTGGCCAAAATTTTGCTTTGCTTTCGCCTTCCGGGCTTAATTTATTCTATCATTTGTCTCCAAATCTACCATGCATAGGCATGCTTGTGGAAAAACTACCGTCTCCTAAATTGTCGCTTACATTCTTACTCCGCCGGCTGACCAAGCATAAAGTATTTACGTATTATTGCTCGCCCATTTTGCCTTAGAAACTGGAGAAGCTTACTACCCATAAGCTTCCAAAGTAGTAGCTGGTGCGACACACTAGCCTTAATTACTTTGCAACCGTATAGAACTTGCTGGCACTCGTCACTGGCATTAAAAGTAGGAGAGAAACTGCTTGAAAACAGCGTTGATAAACGGTGGTGTGCTTCAAAACATTAGGAAATATCCCACAAATCCGGAAAACCTTACATATTAGCAACTGATCTGTGGTGCCCCACCAATGAAGGCCCAAATAACTTGCACGCCTCGAAACATTTTGCCGAACTTTAACAATTATATTTAGTTGGCTACAGCCACCTGCAGGCTTTTAACGGTAATGTCATACGCTTACGGATGTGTACAATAGTTTGAAATAGTGCGCTTTCGGTATTTCTTGAGAAATAGGTGCGTTCTTTTACACATATGTGAACCAAATAATACATGTAATCCCTTAGATAATTCCTACGGACCTGGCTGATGATGTACCGGGATCAATAATGTAACCGTTTATAGATGTAGCAAATTGCCAATACTACATGCGTATTGGGGGCATGGGCACCGTATCCTCTGCAGTGGCACAAGGTGATCTTCTAACAATCGGCTGTATACGAGTGGTCTTGAGGTTTGATCCACAAATATTATTGCTTACCAACTTCCCTGAGCTGAGCGCAATGTTG
>OX104067.1:6059284-6075232 GCA_944474145.2 Dicrocoelium dendriticum | reverse complement strand
CACATAAGCGTTGTCAAAGCCGCTTCATGTACGCGTTCGTTAAACGTGATGTTGCCTTCCTTATGAACATATCCCTGAAAGGTGCTGTTATGGCACCTAGCAATAAACAAGCTAGCAGCCACGGGATATGGCAAGGCGTACCGGAATGTGCGCACCCTTTGGCTTTCTTTCCAGGTGAAATATGCAGGCGCCTTGATATGCAACTGCGCATAAACTGCGCATTAAAATTTGCCATGTTCATATACCCTAGAAGTACGCAGGCTATTCGGCTAGTCACAAGGTTAGCCATGCCGGGAAAGTCTTTGGTTTTACCTGCGCGAACACCAAGAATGTTTCCTAACCTGGGAACAAATGTACCCAGAAGTGCATAGACTCCAAACTGCACCGCTGTCAAGAAGCTAGCCAATAGTAAAAATGCTGGAAAGGAATTATTTATGGCGTCAAAAACAATGGGCATTTCCAACTTCCGTAAACCGGTGCTAGCTCTAATGCATCTCGCAGGGCTTCCTATTGAGAGATCAGATATAGAAATGCTGGCTAAGGATACCCACCGGGCACCTGATGACCAGTGTTGGGATCGCGACATCGGTTTCCCTTTGCGGAATAAGCAGAGGCTTGTAAAGTTATCCGTAAATAAGCAAGCTGCGGCTGAAGATACTGCTGTTCGTTGTGAGCCGTCAACGTTGCAGTGTAGGTTGCAAGCAGCGCCTTCCAACCAAAAGCAGAATCGCGCCCGTAGAGAAGTAGATGATGAGGCCATGTTAATACTTTGCGATCTGTTACTGAAGACGCATACCTGACAAATACGATCTAAAACTGCTGCCGCATACCGTTGTCGGAAAAAACGGCGAGCGTCTGTTCAGGTATCGCAGGATTGCAATGTATGTCCCATTTGCGGTAAAGGGCAACGGAATTCCGTGGACGTAGACGCGAATTTGGTTTAATGCTGCGAAAACAAGCACTGGTGCCATGAAAAGTGCGCGGACCTACGGTATCCAGCTGCCTTGTACCGGTGCATGGACTGCCAGCGAATCATGACGGACAATTGGGTGGAGCACGCGTACTTTGGTAAACGGATGTCAAGTAAGTTGTGTACTGCGAAATATTTTAAAAACCCATAAAATACAAAAGTTGAACACTTCGTAAAAAATAAAAACATTCTAAAATCCCAACAAAGCAAAACGTTTTGCAGACGGAAATGTCTATTACTCCGAAGCTGCCTACATGTAGTTAATTTCTTATGCATAAGCGTTTCCAATCGTTATGCATCGGTTCCGATACATGCCTTTAACCGGTGTTTCCTTCTGTCTTTCTCCCGCTACCGACCGGATAGTGGGCATTTCTTTGGAAGAAGAAGTCGTCACATGGAACCTGAATGCGTTACCATTTTTGGCGCTGTAAGGAAAACCACCGGTGGGAGCCCGCTAGGTTCCATCCGCCTTGTTCCCTCAGCAACTGCTTCAGTTTTCAACACCAGTACGCGCAGATGGCTGGCCCGCGCCAGTTAGTCTTCATTTGGTTCGAAGTGCTAAGGCCAGCACTTTGGGGAGGCCTGCGCTCACTGGTCTGGAGATACACCTTTTTCTGTCGTTATTTCGCAAACTATTATATAACCGTATCCCACGTTGTACTTTAAGTTGCTAGGTGGGTTGCTGGCCGGAATGTTGTTCATGATAGCTTGCCTCTTTTAATCAGTAGTACATGTAACACGCAGTCTGTGCATCTTCATGGTTTGTTACCTGGAACTACTGTGAACCTTCCCATCCCCGTAGCTGGTTCAACATTTCGTGCAATTCGGGTAGCGGGATTGTACTTTTCCACAATTAAGGTATATCCTATCCTCTTAACTTGCTTTATAACGGTATGTTGGGGTTTTACGTGATGACGTCTCCGTGCCGTCAAATAGTTTGGTCATGCCGTGCAAAAAGGGAGCAATGGTATCGTGTTTTAACCGTGAAATGATACCTCGCCGCCTGTTAAAACAAATTATTTTTCTTATACTGCATTCACATGGTTAACGACGCTCGCGCATAACGGAGGAACCTAGCCCCTCCATCAAATAGGATAGTGGACATGGTGCTACGGATAGTGATGCAGACACAGCGGTCATGTCGGCTACATGGAACGTAGGGATGCGCGTACTTGGTGCGTGAGAGAAAAGACATTGGGAGACGTGTGTAGGTCTTATTAAAACAATTTACACTGACTAGTGGCAAATAAGGGAGCTTCACAACCAGAGAGAACTGCAAGCATCGGAGAACTGACTGTGCACTTTCCAGCGGATCGCACCCCTAAAAAGCCATACCACGTTACAAGAGTTGATGCATTCGAAACAAAACTGTTTGACGAACTCATGGTTAGCACACTGGGGAAAAGTGTATATGAGGCTGTATTGGTCAGAATGTGGATAACGTCCTGAGCAGGGAAACGTATAGTTTGTCCGTTCAAGCGTAGTAAGGTGGATATTGCGACCATATTGTTATGCTGTGTTAAGCAAACAGGGATTTAAGTAAGTGAAACGCTGTAGTTTTGTTTCGCCACCTGACTGTCGTTCAACGCGACACGGTAGCCTCACTACCAATACCGCAAGCGAAGATCAGCAATCACTAACTACATAATATCTGTAAGGCAGCCTGAAAGCGGCTGGTGTTTTTTATGGGTTGATTACAAAGGCAGTAACGCCATGGGCCGGCCAAATAGTCAGCTCGACTCGATTCCAACGCTCCAAGTTCAAACGCGGTCGCTCAGGGTTCATAACATTAGGCCATGCGCAACCAATGGTGGTGTAACATACAGATGCCCTACTAAATCATGCGGCATTAGGGACAAGAGCGTCGGTCCAAAAAGGAAGCTCTGAACAGTCTTACATGGAGCGGAGGGAAGTTACGTACCAGTTCATATTTCATAACCGGTGAAAGTAGGTAATGCATACTTTGACGGTATTGCATAAGCGGCCACTACTTGGTTCAGCCTGCATTTGGGTGCGTAGGGCCAGAGCCGGGCACGCAGTCAAAAGCGCTTATGTACTCAAAGCATATGGCTTACGCAGCCAGTTAGAGAGCTTGGTGCGTCAGTAAGTCACATAATATGCACGACATTGTCATAAATCCTAAGGAAAGGCAATCTTAAAATATCTACCGCGGACACTCAAACCCGTGCAACGTGACAATAGATAGGTGGCGGACTTGTAAGGCTCCCGTGCCACAACCGGGTACTTGAGGTATGGCTTATCGCACCTGTGCAGAGTAAACACATTCTTGCGATGGTTACACCGTTACTAATGGGAAACTATTTAGAACCTTCATATAGGGAAGGCCAATGGGAACTCATTATACAAGCGGTACCCCACTGTTAAAAGCGAACGAGTACTACTCACCGTGTACATAGATCAGCAGTATCATAAACATCTGTGCCTTGGCCTAGGATGGGGCACGTATCCATGGAGCGTTCGTTTGGCAGAGATGGGAAACCTATGAAACAGCTGCAGCAGGCTTAGGGAAGCCAGCTAGCATCGACAGCAAAGATGATTAGAGGTACCAAGCAATGCCGTCTCTAAGATGTACAAAATGTAAAGCGGTTACTTCGGACATTGTGATTCTAGGTAGCATCGCCCACATAACAGAATACGGCAACCAAGCAATGGTTTGCCATAGCTACACCAATTATTAAACGGCTGCATCTGGCTGCGTGCTTGGCCGTATCATCGTCCACAAACCATAGAGAGGCTACCAAACCTCGGCTTTGCTGAAACAAACCATTTATAAACTAGTTGCATTGGGATAGGTGAATCTAGGTGGTAACGTCACAGCTGAGACTGAAGCTACCAACCGATAGCTTGGTAAAGCTGAACCATGTGTAGAATGGTAGCAGCAAGCTCCTTTCAATTTAGCCAACATCATCCAGAAGTCAGAATCGAGATAACAACAGTTGGCTTGGCAGAGCTAGACCATCTATAAAATGGTAGCAGCTGGCTGTTTGAATTTAGGAAGCATCGTCCATGGTTGGAATAGAGTTATCCAACGATGGCTTGGAAGAGATGGACCACCTAAAACACGGTTGCTTCAGGATATGTAAACTAGGTGAACTTGTGCAACGTTCCAAATAAAAGTACCAGGCACTTGCTTGGCTAGGGTGGATTATATAAAAAATGGCAGAGGCAGGCTTCGGGATGCAAGGTAGCATCTTCCACAGGTCAGGTTGGAGAAAGAAGCAATGGCTTAACTGAAATTTACAATTTACAAAGTAATTGCATTCGGCTAATTGACTCTGGAAACCTTCGTCTAAAGATTAGAATAGAAATACAAATCAATGGCTTTTTTAGGACAGACCATTTGCAAAATGGTTCCAGCAGCCTAGGTGGTACCAAGCAGTATCATCCACAGGTCAGTTTGATGATACCAAGCAATAGCAAGCCAGAAATAGATCATTAATTTGAATCTAGGAACCATCGTCCAAAGTGCAAAGGAGGGCTGCAAAGCAATGACTTGACGGTAATAGACCTTTTCCGAAATGGTTGCACTAGGCTAAGTGAATCTAGGAACCATCGTCTAAAGTTCAAACCAGAACTACAATGCGAGGGCTCTGCTGAGGTTGACCATTTGCAAAAAGGCTCTAGCATCCTAGGTGCTACTATGTAGTGTCGTCCACTTGTCAGATTGGAGATATCAAGCAATAGTATAGCTGAGATAGACCATTTACAAAATGGTTGCATTTAGCTACGTGAACCTAGGCAACGTCGTCCAAACTTCAAAGCAGAGATCCAAGTCAATGGCTTTGCTGAAATTTGCGCTTCACCAAAGGGTATCAACAGCTAAGGGGATACTTTTTAGTATCATCCACAGGTTAGGTTGTAAGTTCCAAGCAATGGCATAACTGAAATGAACCATTTAAATTGTCGTTGCATTGAGCTAAGTAAACCTGGAACCATCTCCAACGTTAAGCTACAAAGCAACGGTTTGGTTTAGATAGACCGTTTACAAAATGGTTGCATTAGGCTAAGTGAATGTACGAAGCGTCTCCCACACTTCACCACAGAGATACAACTCGATGGCTTTGCTGAGTTTGATCATTTGCAAAATAGTTACACCTGCCTACTTGACACTAAGTAGTATCATTCACTGGTCAGCATGGAGGTATCACGCAATGGTATAAGTGAGATAGACCGGTTACAAAATGGTTGTATTAGGTCAAGTAAAGCTAGGAACTATCGTCCCAATTTCAGCATAGAGCTACAGGGCGATGGATTTGCTGAGACAGACTAGTTGTAAAATGGTTCCATCAGTTTAAGTGATATTAAGTAGTACCGTCCACAAGTCAGGGTAAAGATACAAAGCGATGGCATAACTGAGCTAGGTCATGTACAAAATAGTTTAGTCATGCTAAGTGAAGCTAGGAACCATCGTCCAAAGTTCGGGATAGAACTAAAAAGCAATGGCTTGGCTGAGATATACCATTTACAAACTGGTGGTGTTAGGCTAAGTGAATCCGGGAAACTGCGTCTAAAGTTTGGGATAGAAATACAAAGTGATGGTTTAGTTAAGGTAAACTGTGTACAAATTGGTTTCCTCCGGATATGTGATTTCAGGTAGCCACATTCTCCGATCAGGGTGGTACTACCCAGCGATGGCTTAACTGAGGTAAACCATTCGTAAAATAGTTCCAACAGCCCAGGGGTACTAAGAGCTACCAAGCCTTGACAAAACTTTGATAGAACATTTGCAACATGGTTGCATTGCGCTAAGCGAATTTAGGAACCATCGTACAATGTTCAGTATAAAGCTGCCAACCGCTAGGTTGGCAGAGATGGAGCATCTACAAACTGGCAGCAACAGACGTCCTGCATTAAGGTAGCTTTCTCAACAGGTCAGAGTGGAGCTACTAAGTAATGGCTTAGCTGCGATGGGCCATGTATACTATGGTAACATCCGGCTCCGTGAAACTACGGATCACAGTATGAAGTTCGGTGTGGAGCTACCAACTGATGTCTAAGCTGAGATAGACGGGCAGTAGAACGGTTGTATCGGGCTATGTGAAGCTAGATCATACCGTACAAACTCCAGAATGGAGCTAACAAGCAAAATTACGTTCAGTTACCCCTTAAAAGCATTAGTGTGGTGCCTTCGCTGAGGTATAAGCTTAACAAAGCGGTAGTAACCGGCTTCACGAATCGCGACGCTTTGGTTCTGGATTCACATTATGCATCGTTCTTCCACAGTAAGTTTCTAACGTCAATTAAGTATTTTCCTTATTTCCATAAGCATGTATGGGTCATCATATCCATGTTAATATATCATTTAGCTTCACTTGCGCCTACGAGATTATCTTTGCCAGGAACTACGTCCTTTACACGGAATATACAGCCCCTTATGAGCCTCCGGTTAAACATGGTATAAAGCCATAAGGAAACCCCTCCGTAAAACTCTTTACACTCTGTATTCACGGCCCGTGTCATATTATGTTGCGTTAGAAAATTCCCATTTAGCGACATTATACTCTATGTAGCCTCGGTAAAATTTGGAGGTCCAACTGAGGTAGGTATATTTTTAAGTATTCAGTGGTTCAACACAGGTTCGGGAACACAGGGCTTCGAGAGCAAAGCTTCCCGTTTAATGCATCGAACCTCCCATAGATTCGACATGTACCCTAAAAAAGATTATAGACAAGTTTTGCACGTTTAAATATCCACTATCTCTAGGTCTACCGCGTGCTATATAAAATTCCTGCAATAGTAGCATACCCTGTTGCCCCATTCAAACACCGCTATTTCAGGAACTGCACTTATAGTAGGCCTTGACACATAATTGAGTAACCCATCGTTTCTCTATGTAGCAAATATGCTGGCTTAAAATAGATTAGCATTTTAGCCACAATTTACAGAATTTTTGAATTTAGCTCTCAAGAACACATTTTAGAGTAAAAGCTATTGTTAATATTTTTACGTTACTTTTGTTTTCTAACATACGTTCGCAGCCTAATTAGATCGCGCTTTTTTGGAATAGGTTAGCATTTGAGTAGAATTTGTCTGAACTATTTTAAACTGGGCTTGTTCTTCTTAACTTCTGGGTACATTTAGACCTGACGGTTCTTGGGCGCAGCATTTAGTCACAGTATAGAAATATACCTCGGGTTATTTATTCACTCCTTACCGTACAAGCTTTTTCCTATAAAATGTTCAGCTCACTTTGCCGCACTATTAAATTTTCCGTTTCGGAAATGATTCAGCTTTAAATTAACTTTCATTTGAGCGCGAGTTTAGCCATCTGTTATCTCTTCTAATGGCATCATCCATTTTTCTTCTGCAGGAGCATGCCATAAAGCTTACCGCCGCGTGCACGAAACTTTCACGCTGAAAACGGAAACCGATTATCATAAAATATGAAAATTACTAAAACCGTTAATGAAGTCACCCGCAAGGTCTTGCATTCAACTCCGAACGTAAAAAACCGAAACCTAAAGTTTTGTGACATCTATGGTACTCAATAGGTTGATATATCCTCTACGGAGCTACAGTTGACCTGCGGTAGACTAGAATTATATCTATAATGGATTGGGTTTTAGGTGAACAATGCGTATAATCCGGAAAATTCGTCTAGCGTTCTTCACAAGGCTTGTGCTAATAACCTTCTCGAGCTTCCCGCCGATTTGCACACGCTATGATTTAATCGGCACGAATTAGCTTACAGTTGGCTAGGCGCAAGCATCACGCCATTTTCAGCTAAAGGAATCTGCAAGTATCGGCGAGGTGCAGGCACGTCGGTTGATCGTAAGATATTTGAGAGGCTTATTATTTTAGGGGATTTCAGTGAAGCCCTATTTGGATGTCCAACGTCATGTTGCACATCGCAGCTGGAGGTATAGCTTCGCTGCATTAGCATGCTTGATACATACAGTACGAAAGCAACAGATAATGTACCAAACCCGTACTGCACTGCTTCCTGCTTTTGGTACCGCCTACAGATTTTCGAACCATGAATCGCAGTTGTGCGACCGATTATGTACCGAAGTGTAAACTACCGTTGCGCTTCTTTTGCAAGATTTCTTTATCAGGCACTTACAGTTTACCAGATTAATGGGATAACCACATTGTATTCACAAAGATGGCTAGTGTCTTTCAGGGAGCAATTTTCACCCATTTTGTTTTCCGCTTAAGTTATCTCCATCCAGGTCTCTGAAAAACATAACCTGCTGTATTAAGAGGACCAGCTATTACTTGGCATCTACCACCCAAGCACAGTGACCCGTCCTACTATTGCCGTCATGGACACCCTCAATAATTGTTGCGTTAAAAATTAAAAAGTGCATGGATTTACTTTTCAGGACATTTTGAGGAAAGCGCTGCCATCAAACCCTGAGGCAGTGTCTGCATCGTGTTATAGACGGGTTAAGTTTGACCCCTTGCACTTCAGTAGAATACCTGCGACGGACGCTGTGCAGTTGTCCTACGTGATGTCTTCAATTGAGGGAACCATTCCGAAGGCTGAGAGACTAATTCTATGTAAAAGCTTTAGTTATGCTTTTTACTATGATACGTTAGCCAGCGTTTTATCACTACATATGCGTTTTCCCAAAGCACGTATTGCTCTGGTGTTAAATACCTAGGTTTCCTGAGTAAAAGCATGATAGAAAATAGCAGAGCAATGGAGTAAATAGCCAGGTGTAGAGAGGTTTTAAGGAATTCGTTTCTCAAAAATAATTTGGCTAGCAATGACCAATCTTGCGAAATATTTGCATCTAACATACTCACAGATTTTAGCCATTCAGTCAACATAGCTTTGTCTGAGTGCTAATCTAAATCCTCGAAAAGGAGATGCACAAAACTATACACACAAACACAGGAGGCTAAAGAACATCCGTATTACCTTTTCCGTCACGTTTATTGAACGATTAATGCTCAGTAACACACACGTGTTATTACACTGCACAAGCTATTTTTACCCTGACAAATTATATCTTAACTACTGCGGTTTTACATGTATCCTCAATTACTACGTTGTGGTATTTATCTTGTTTCTGGGTGCGTGTATTAGAACATAGTATGCAAGCTACTGTGGTAAATAAATCACAGGTTTGACTTTACGTTACTTTGAATAAGTAAAAGCAAGTGATCGGTTAAAAGGCTGTGGCTCGCGCTATTATCAGCAAAAGGTAACTAGACTTTGCAACATGAATGAAAATAATTAAGATGCAGCCAAATGGCAGACTACCGACGAAGACCACGTGAATGTCCACTTGAGCTGCATGTAATTGCATTCCCAGCTAGTATAAGAGTAAACCCGTGATAAAATGTTAAGTTAACAAGAACTTTTTTGTTAAATCCTGCCTTTGTAGAACTTTCACGCTTTTCAAGCCTTGTGCAGATTTCAGAGAGCGGCAGGAGCTAATCCTAATTTTAGTCCTAATGGTTCGTGGTGCGCAGTGAGCCGGTTCCTGGCTAGAACGGCAACTAGCGAGCGTTTACTATTATACCTTTTTTGAATTACCTTCGTTTGGCGTCACCGTAATTTATGCTGAGGTGATTGTAAGTTAATAGTGATTTATAGATCAACAGTACTAGTTCTCTACAACTAAAAGAGCATGGCTAAACGCATCCCTTTTAGCACAGCTTTTCTCCCCACGTTAAAGCAAATACAAGGTATAATTTAAGGACAGCCAGTCAGTATTTAAAAATGCCTGCGGTAGCTTGTTCCAACAAGGCGCACGCCTGTAGGTGTGGAAGGTATCATGTATGTTACCGCGAGCTATGGGCAGGCTAATAAAAATGGAACGATTACGAATAAACATAAATAATGAACCCTTCTGGGATGTATTTGGGCACACATTAACAGGTGTGATATAAGTGTTGAAGGCAGTTCTGCAATAGACATATGGATTTGCATGCCAAACTTGAAAAGGGACCATTGAGGAACAACATGGTGATGTCCAGAAAACTGGTTGGGTTCAAGCGAATGTATCGTTATGTGTGAAACCATTAGCAGTGCCTTTGTGAACTTGCGCCATGTAGAAGCACCATCCAAATATTGCTAAAAGGAGATATTGTGGCTAGTTATAGGGCAAATGCTAGCTAAACAGCAACGCACTAGGACCTGGAACATTGCCCAAATAATGTAACCCGATAGCCGGGTGAACATCAGTGGATTTGAGGGGGTGTTGCTCTTAAGCCGCTGTAGGATAACGACTTTGAATGTTGGTCTTTGCCTCGTTAGAGGCTCTATTGAAAGTTTAATAATAATACCGTTATTTGATAGCGTAGTAGATCAGCAGACGTTCATTGGAGTTTCGTTTGACTTTACCAAAGCTACCGCAAAATTGCTTTGGTTAGTAATTAAACAGAGCAATATTTTGGTGTTTGTTAACTGAGCAACAGCGTACTAAATCTGCCAAGTTTACTCAACTTGTGTGGTGAACAATTGGGTCACGAATAGTGAATACCTAACAGAGCGGCGTCTTTTGCAGCCCCAATGTATGATGTGGCATAATGCTAGATAAGAGCACCAACTACCATGTCTGGCATCAAACGCTTAGTGCTCTAGGAAGGCTCTGAGCTATTGAAAGATAAAAGTGCATGTTAGATGAACGAATGAGAATAAGCTAGTGCATTTATCATTAAAAGGTAGCTTTTATTATAATGAAACACGGAGAAGAGGTATAGAAAATGTAGTATAAATAGCAATGAGCCCAGTACACCCCTCGAATACAGCGCTATTGATGGTTCTGGCGTGACACAGAATCACCTACCTTTAATGCTTGTGTACGAGACGTAAGATATGAGGCGAATCACATAAAAACATCAGCCTTGACACTACAGGAGGCAGACGTGTCTTATACATGAATAAATAATTAGGTTCTTTTCGGACGTACGAGGCACGCATGTAAAGGCATGCGTGTGGTATTACAAACCTGTATTCCCGGTACTTGCACGTAAAGTTACGGCCTAACAGATACCGTATGTATATGTGTGCGTGTAGTTGTTTGTGTGTATCTATAAGTAATCATGTCGGGCGTTTGCTATTGTGACAATGACTTTGTGGTTTTGCTCGCCGGTTTGTCCAGCAAACCAAATAGAACGAAGCCTGCCAATTGGATGAGGTACTGATGCGTATTTTATTTACCGGAATGGTAAGTAGCAGTGACTTTGTCAGCGGCTAATCACACCCGCTAAGTCTCCTTGTTGTTAGACAGACACTTATGGTTTTTATAGGGCGAACGCTTGCCAGGCGAAAACACATCACTTCCTGGAACATTGTCGCGGAACAATTCGCTGGAACGGGACAAACCCAAACCACTCAGCTGGCACCGCGATGAGGTGGTGTTGCTTGCCCGCCATGTATTGGAGTATGACGAGTAGTTTTTGTTTAGAATTAATCCAATTAGGCAGGACTTGAGAAGAGCAACTTGCTATATCTGTTAATATCCGGAAGTCGTTATCCGTTTCATTGTCAAATGATTAGCTTGCAACCAAGTAGGTATCTCAAGAATATTATAGCAAAAGGTATGCAATAGGCTTGTGCTTTATTAATTGTGTGTTATCTGGTTGGACTACCAACCTCACTTTAGCTGGGCTAAATATAGCATGTTTGCACCTGGAAGGACGTACAACGCATTTTCAGAGCAAGAACACTAGATTATGCGGGGAACAGAAATAACATGGCTTTTGAGTATCAGCAAAACAACCTCTTCATGTTGCCAGCTGCTTGGTTTGGGTTTACCCTGTTCCAGCAAATAGGTTAACCGCAGTGTTCCAAATGTGGCCGCCTGGCAAGCGTTCATCCCTTTAAAAAGCTGCAGCTGTCTGCTTAACAACACAGTCACGTGGAGGTCGGGACTAGCCACAAAATAAAGTCAGTGCCCGGTGGATATACGAATGATCCTTTCCAACCCAGGGACACCAAGCTTCTGCTCGTGCGTTGCCGAGGCTGTCTTACTTTCAAGAATGGGGCAACCCAACTGCAAGCACAGACAACACAGCTGCATACACACATTTGTACATACTTACATACCCACCTACAAAATCGTACACTGTTATGGCAAACATATCAGCTTTTTGCACATTATTTGTGGCACACTGTAACGTCAAAATGCTCGTGCCTGTAAAGAAGTGTGTTACCTTCTCGAGGCTGAAAGCTTTGTTTAGTTATCAGGAGCCACTAAGGCCACGGCATGACAACAGTTTGGGCTACCTAAACTCCCGAGTTCTAATGCGCAAGAAATACCTATTAGCTAAAAGCAAAGTTTGGATATGCAAAGTATATAAGTTGACAAAGGCTCGTTAGCGCCGTTATAGGAATCCAAGAAGCGACGTTTTTGTACCTGAGATATTTTAATTCAACACATAAACGGATTCAACAGCAGGTCTCAGAGACATCTGGGACTTCTGTAGACTAATACTTATTCCAGTAAATGTTTGGCGTGGTTATTCTAAGGTAACTGCAGTGTACAGCACTTTATTGACTAACACGGCTAAGGCCTGTGAATTTTGCAAATTATTTATGGCCATGGTTATGTGAATAAGAAGAGTAACTTTGTTTGCTTTAAAGTATCACCGACGCATAATTTAGCTTCAGCAATACCCTATTTCCATGGGTCATTATTGCGGCATTTCACTGAGTATAACTAAGCAAAGCACCACAAGCAGATATCAACGTTACTAAAAGTCTGCGCGTGGCGGTATTCACGACGCTGCAGAATACGAATGCATCCATGTTCTGAAACAGCAGCCGTAGAATAGCTATTCCGAGTAACACCTCTTAAATTCCGTGGCTCGATAACGGGACTAGCAGAAAAGTAGCATGTGATGAAGTGCTTCAATAACTCTGTATCGTCCTTGTGGTCACTGCCGGGGCTTTCGTGTAGTGCCTTACGGACAACCTCAGTGTTGTCAAGAGTAATAATTGAGTCAGGGGCGCTATAGAGCCTAGTCGGTGCATGCACAATTTAGGCGCGATCATTCACCTAGAACGTTCCAGCAATTCCCCTCAACTAATAGGAGCACCCTGGTGGTTATTTTATGCACTGAAAACAACGAACTCACCACGTGTTGTCTTACAGCGTGGGAACAACTTGTAACGTTAAGTAAAGAGCCTAACTAGCTAAGTAAGGAAAGCTCTAGATAAAGGTGGTAGGCTGTATAAGCTACCAAGTAGGCGGTATACTGTACCTTGTTCCTCTGGAGCTGCATTGTACGCCCAGGGGCTTTGACTGGCAAGCGGGTAAAATTCGACGCGTTACGTTTACAATGTACCTAACTATGTCATGCACCGCGACGTTAGTAGACGCTTCAGTTACAAAAGTTTGTGTATCCGGTGGGGGTATAGTCTGTCAGAGGTACCAATGTAGTGCCAAAGTTCGGTTACTAGGACGAATTGTGCAGTAACGAGCAAACCAAATGGAGCAATGGCTTGCATTTTGTGCCTAGTAGAGTTTGCTTTGATAAGTAGCATGTTTTGTTAGACAAATGCAAGATGCAAGTAAGCTAGTCACTTGGAATCCGAGAGCTACGGTGCAGCAAGGTAGGATAAACTGGCGGCAGCTATTGTGTATCATTGGCGATAAGGTTCAACGGTATCGGTAAGCACAAGTAAGCAGGACTCAGGTGTCCAAAGTGTAAAATGGATCGGAGTATATTTGCTGCATTCAAGCCGTGGTTTAGATAATGTGGGATAAGGTACGAAAAATAGCATCTGCTACAGCCAAGATATGAATGCAAACCTAATTATTTCAATGGTCAAACGGTTAAGGAAAATAGTGTGGCATTAACATTCCACGCAATTAAGTGGCTTACTCGGTTGGGGATTGGTACAGTACGAAAGCTATTCTAACTACGCGCCAGAGTAGTTATTTGTCGGTGACGATCAGAGCGAGGATACACGTACGCATCTGTTAGGAAACATAGGTCTCTGCTGAAATATATACGACATTAAACGGGTGCGGATTATTCACAGTTAGTATAAATTGAGGTACTTGCATACAACAAAATGCGTCCACTCTAGCTAAGTTAAGGAAATCTGGAACGTAAAATGTTTCAAAGATAACGTAGGTTAAGGGGTGGTTAAGAGCTGCTGGCCACTCCGAAAGTGACCAGGTAACTCCATACGTGGGCAATTAGTTGCGCGTTTGATTATAATGTATCTGGAGGTGAACAGTTGAGCAGCTCAGCAATGCTCAAAGAGCGGTAAGAAAATGTAAATACTGCCGCTTTTCACTAATACCTCTAGACCAGTTCTGATAAGCGCCATCCCGGTAACTTTTGCGATAGAAGCTATGTGGACTTGGGAACGGTGAGTAACTCGTTGCCTTGATGTTCGAATGCATACGCTGAATTATTTGACCACATAGTTGGTTGTTGTTTGTTTCAGTCGGTTGCATTTCATTTAAAGAAAATGTGTGCACGCAAGTGCTTGCGTGACGTCGATGCTATTGTGGTATGGTATTTGTTATGGAGCTTATATACGTTTCATTTTAACAGCAAAGGATGCAACATAGGGAGTGGGGTGCTAATGCAGGATATCGAAATAAAATGGCTATAACATGTTCCGCCTGCGTGCCACAAAGAATCGCAGCCTACGGACGGTTGAAGAGCGGATTAACTATGTCTACGCTCAGGACAAAGGTCTGTCTAATAAAAGATTGTACGATGCGTTTAGACGCTTAGGAATCGCGTTGCTTGTATTACAGCAAAGTCTCGAGCATTGACTCACTACAGGGCGCACGCGAGTTTTGTACATTTTTGGTTTGGTTCTGCCCCAGTTGAATAGCTTGTGTAGAAAAGCGCTGACATGTTGGGTTTTAGTTACGGTATGGTTTGTATTTTCGCAATAGGTAAGAATGTAATTGCAGTGTAGACGATGAGCGCAAACTTCCTTGTTATGGTTGAACCACTTACCATAAATCGTCGGATAGCAAGTCTAAAGATCCCCTTTATTCATGATAACGTAGCCTTTTGCGGTGGAAGTTCACCTTTGCTGAGCAGCGCCATCTTCGGATGGCCCCGTGGTCCGCTTTTATAAATGGACGCATAATATTTTGTTTGACCCGTTCAAAAGCATGTAAAGGTTTACTTCCGTAGCAAAAATGTTATGCTAAACCGTGTTTGAATTTGTCGACAAAGTAGTGTACATATACTAAAAATAGCAGTCATTTTAGTACGCTGCCTTGGACATCGCCGCTAGTTGCTGGTTTAGAATGTGATAAACCGGAGCAGTTTTAGACCACTGGGTCGTATGTACAAACTAAGGCGTGAAACCTAATGGATTTGACCTTAACGTCATATTCAGACAGAGCAACTGTCAACCGATTCGTGGAACCTTGGGGAAGAGCAGTTGTAAGTCCAGCAAGCTACTTACGCAGGATTTAAATGTGAACCGGAGCTGTGGATTACTTGAGAAACTTTAACGTGAGTGACTAACAATTACGACTTTTGACAATGTCAAGTAGAGAAGCGCTAATTCTACGCCTTGATAGAGGAAACGCTGTCTGTTCCTTCGCAGTCTTTTAATGACACTGCGGTGAATGTCTGCGCAGCGACTCGGGCGAGATTTGGCTGCACACACTTTGTCTCAGTTTTACGGCGATGGGATCACAGCGGTTTGTTTCTTCGGAGGTGAGACACAACTGGACAGAAAGGATACGTTGTATTTATTTCTAAAAACGAAAGGACACTAATTGTAGCCTTGCTGTGAACACAACGTCAGGCTATTCGCATGAGAGTTCCGTACAGAGCAAAAAGACTGCATACGGTCAGTTATGTTGAATTCGCTCTGGTACAACATGGTAATTATCCCGCCAGAATAAGAGGGTTGTGCCGCAAAGTCACTAGAAGTAGCGTCCAACTTGCCCTTAAATTTGGTTAAGCCAATGTGGTACTATAGGTTAAAGTTGTTTAACTAAAAAAAATCACGGCGGCCCTAAGCAAAAGGCGAGCGGTAGGTTTAATGTACCTTGATGAGTTGACTG
>OX104067.1:6036617-6058786 GCA_944474145.2 Dicrocoelium dendriticum | reverse complement strand
GGCCTTGGGCAACCACCCTCTTAGCATACCATTTCGATTTGAGTTTTAATAGTACCTCTTTGCTTGATCATGCTGACGCATTATCCACACGGTTTGTCGACTGCACGTCCAAGACACCGGATGAAGAAATTGTTGTGTCCAGCATTACCTTAGATCCCTAGATTAGATAAGTATTTCAAATATCTGTACCTCAACTTCCAGTAACCGGAGACGCAGTTAGAATAAAAAGAACAAGATCCCCTGTTACAACGTATTCTGGGGTAACTTAGCACTAGTTGGCCTGCACGCCCCTTGGACAGCTGTGGTGAAAAGTTTCGTAAAAGGAACTTCGCCTTAATCACCATTGGTTGTTGCTTGATGTTATCTGACCGAGTTGTGATTCCTAAAATTCTGCAAAATTAGGTTCTCAGTCAGTTCCACGAAGGTCACCCGGGAATCTGTCGTATGAAATGCATAGCCCGCAGATATGCCTATTGGCCATTCATTGATCAGAATATTGCAACTGTGGTTCGTTCCTGTAACAGTTGCGCTATGGCAGCAAAATTACCTGTCAAATGTGAGCTTCATTCTTGACAAACTTCAGGTGGACCATGGTCTCGCATTCATATTGATTTTTCCGGACGCTTGGAGGGTTTCCAGTGTATAGCAATTGTCAATGCTTGTTCACAGTGGCCTGAAACTTCTTGAATGAGCTATGCAACCACTTCCGCTGTTTTGTTACACTTATGCATCAAACGCATACGCACTCCAGCGTACCATCCACAGTCAAACGGGCAGGCTGAACGTTTTGTCGATGCGTTTAAGTGAGTATTAATTAAAATGGAAGGTTAGGGTACTGTACAGAAAATCGACAAATTTTTGAAGGTTTACTGTACGACACAAGGTCCAGCAGGGCCCCATCCGAAGCGTTTCTCGGTAGGCTGGTCAGAATGATCCTTGATGCTTTGAAGCCATCGCTACACGAGGGAGAGCGCAATCTTAAAATGGACTTGACTTTTAATCGCCATCATGGAGCACGCCCCCGGCATTTCATGCCTAGTGATAGTGTGTAGGTAAATAATTTTCGTGACACAAGATCATGCTGGATTCCTGGCCTTGTCCTTAAATGGCTTTCAAGTGTTTTGTACAGAATACAAGTGGATTCCATTATATGGACTAGGCGTGTGAACCATATTAGACCCTGTTTTAAAGTGCAAGGGACGTCCCAAAACAGGAAGCTTCACTACCGTTGGCCATCTTGCTGGGTACGTATCAACGTACCTTGTGCGAAGAGCCTGTCGTCCAAACGGAATACATTACAGATCGCACATACTCAACGCCAATCAGATCATCGGTGCAGCAACTCGAGGTGAACTTAAGACGTAAACCATACCAATCAAACGTAGCCTGCTATTGTGTTGTTTAAAGGAGGGAGGTGTTAGACGGGCTTGCGCTTCACAGTCGCTCACAGCTAGATAGTTTGACACATCGCAACGAGACTGGACCTTAACGTGATGCGACCTTTTGCGTACCTCCTTGACCATTGAGCTGTAATGGCTGATGCTTCCGGGCACCTTGAGAGCTACTCCTACCAGGTTGGTCAATGGTGAGAGGTCAGGCAAACTCAGTCTCCTGGTCCTCCAGTTTGGAGGTTTGAAATGGGATGGCGTCCGTTCCTGTAAAACTAAATCACTGCCACCCCGTTGCCTTGCGGACAGGCTTTTGAGCCAAAGGCTTCGGATGAGGACCATACTCGTCCTCCAGTCTAGGTCTGGGCGCCCTGGCATTATCTCAGACTACATACAACCATAACGTTTTCTTCCAAAATAAACTTCATCCTGCATCGGCCGTCACGCAGATAATCAAGGGTCGCCTTATCTGCTGCATACATCAGGGCGGATAAGCGAGAACATGCTACTGCTGGCGCCTCCCTTCTTTCTTTTCCATCTTTTTCTCTTACTCCCATCCCGGCCCCCATCACTAACCTTTCTTCTATAATTCCCAGCTTAATTGAGAGCAACCGAAGTGCCACTGGAGTAGAACCACCTGCAGCCATCATCCCACCGCACCTATCGGACGCCTATTGGCAAAAGTCCTTTATAAGGCCACGCTGTCCCGTTTCCATGGCGACATCCAACGTTCGCACTCTAAGACAAACAGGTCAACAGGCTGCACTCGCACACATCTTGGACACACTGGGTATTGGTGTGCGTTGTGTGTCCGAAACTAGGATTAATGACCCTAACGGGGTTATTGAATTGACTGCACCCGGCTTATCCTCTCGTTATTGGTTGCACGCATCCGGAGACGCCGATGCGGCACTCACGGGTCAAGCTGGTATAGGTATCATTCTAAGCTCCAAGGCTGAGTCATCGTTGGTTGATTGGATTCCGGTGAACAGCCGTTTATGTACAGCCCGTTTGACGCCATCAGCTATGATGCATTCACGAAGTACTATAACACTGTTTGTGATTTCCGTTCATGCTCCCGTCGAGTGCAGTCCTATTGCTGTCAAGGACACATTTTATATCGAAATGAATGTGCTGCTACGCAGTGCTACTAGTTCAGATACTATAGTACTTATAGGGGATCTGAAGGCACAAGTAGGGCGTCTGAGCTCTTCAGAAGCTCAGCTGGGTGGTACTTGTGAGCTTAACTCCGAACGGACTGACAACGGTGAGCGTCTTGTGCAACTGTGTGCGGAGCACCAGTTGTTTCTTACTAGCACTGCTTCTAGACACAGTGGGCGCCGAAGCGCTACTTAACGTCCTCCTGTAGCTGGCCAGCGATGGACCCAAATTGACCACATAGCCATAAGTTACAGATGGCGTGGTTCCATCCTGGATTGCCGCTCGTACTGGAGTACCTGTGTCAACTCTGATCATGCCTTGGTACACTGTTGTTTCTCCATGAACTTTACCGGGAAGCGCACCAAGCGTTTCCTCCGACTGGCAACGGATAAATTGTCTCAACCCTCGGTGAGGCAAGCCTATGAACACACATTGCGTACCGAACCTTCGTTGTCTTGTCTTAATGACACTTAGCTTCAGTGGAATAGGATCTCGGCCGCCATGCACGAAGCAGGAGCATCTGCTTGTGGCACTATCCATCGTCACCGCACCAATCACTGGATATCCGTGAGGTCGGTGAACCTGTTGAAATCTCGATGAAACCTCCCGGCTGGTTCTGAACACAGTGTGACCAGACGGGCTATTAGGCGTGAACTAAAGCGGAGCCTACGTGCTGACAAGGAAGTCTGGTGGACCAGTCGGGCTCAAGAAATGAAGGAGTCAGGAACAATAGGCAATTACCGCAAACTCTTCCAGCTAATCCGCACCGCTGGTTTCGGAAAACCGGACGTCAGTGAGACAATCAGAGACAGCGATGGTGCACTGATACACAATAAGGAACGCCGTATGGCTCTTCGGGCGGAACACTTTGAAGATCAGTTCAGCTGGCGCCCTGCTCCCGGACCTCTTCGTAATCAGGTGGTGCAGGACGTGCCATGGACGGCTAGTTTAGAGTCTCCGTCGGAGGCTGAGGTCCGAAACGCGATCACGGCCCTCAATGGTTTTCGTGCCGCTGGCCCGGATTCCCTCCCACCTGCACTATATAAGAATGGAGGTGAGGACCTCTGCAGGGCACTGACCTCCCTATTCGAACCTATCTGTAAGGAAAAGAGTGTCCCAGCTAATTGGAGCGAATTTATTATAGTTACGATATACAAGAATGTCAGCCGTACAGATTGTTCTAACCACAGGGGTATTAGCCTAACGCCAGTTGTGACAAAATTACTGGCCTCGATTATCGTTCGTCGCCTCACTGCGAACGGGAATCTCCGATTAGGAAGAGCAGGCAGGTTTCCGCCCAAGAGGTGACTATTTATGCGATATTTTCACACTGCGACTGGTCCTAGAGCTGCGCCACGCACGCTGCGGACCGACGATAGCTGTTTCCCTTGATTTCAAGAGTACGTTCCATTTAGTAAATCGATGCATTCTGTTCGAAATACCTACGCGGAAAGGTGTTCCTACGAAATATGCGGACATCTTATGTGTTCTATACTCGAACGCTACTGGCCGCGTCATGGTCAACGGTGACTTGTCGGATAACTTTCCGACAGTAAGTTGCGTTCATCAGGGTTGTCGGATTTCCTCATTAATGTTCAATTTCTTTGTGGACTCCATAATTGAGTGTTCTTTTACGGAATCTCACGATGTAGGCCTTGAGGTCCTGCCAAGTGAAAGATTAGTTGATCCTGCTTATGCGGACGATATCGTATTGCTTTTCGATGATGTTGCGGCGGCACAATCAACCCTGAATAGCCAGTCTAGAGTGGTCTCATTATTTGGTATGTGCTTCGCACCTTCAAAGTACAAATTGTTGCTGCAGGACCACTAGCCACTTGATAACCGCTTGACCCTTGCTAACGAGGAACTCGAGGTGGTTGATTGACTTACTTATTTTGGTAGCTGCCTCAGCAACGATGGGCGCACAGAAACTGAAGTGAATTCACGCATTGCAAAAGACAGAATTGCCTTAAATCTGAGACATCTGTGGCGACAGAAGGAAGTATCCCTCCGTCTGAAAGGCCGTGTTTACAGGGCCACAGTGAGGGCCGTTCTGCTCTATGGTAATGTAATTTGGCCCATTCCGTCTGAAGATCTGAGGTGCCTGCGCAGCATTGCTGATGTCGGGTGGCACCAGCGTGTCCGCAACGATGATGTGCGTAGACAAGTACTAGGCAGTGATAACCAGACTTCACACAGATTTCACTGAATAAACTACTATGGCTTGGGCACGTACTACGTATGCCTGGTCATTGCTTACTTATGAGGGCCTTGATTTTTATGCCAAATGTAGCGTGGCGCAAGGCTCGAGGTGGACAAAAGTTGATTTGGCAGCGGGAGATAAAGTCACTGACGACCAAACTGGGTGCCGTTGGTCTGTCTCGCCTTCCGGGCTGGAGTCCACGTGGCTCGCCATGTGCTTGGCTCAAGACATAACTGGACATGGCTCCCAGCCGACACCAGTGGCGCATCTGCTGCCGTCTTCTAATCGGATTGCCTGTTTAAGGTATGTTTGGTGCTGAGTTATCTACGGGGTAATGGCTGATTATGACGCGTGACAGTGAAAGCCGCAAGGAAGCTGTCTCGCCGATGCCGCCTTATCTTTGCATGTAGCCATTTGCTTGTGACGGTATGTTGTCTACACAAGGTGTAGGTGCCTTGACCCTGAATGTTTGCTTAGGGCATTACTGTTTTTCTTAAGTCCCACTTCTCTCCAGCTTATTGTTTTTTATTTCATAGGTCCTCATGGTTGTATGACAGCGAAGCATCAATTTATGTGGCTGCTGTACTGTTGTTGTTGTTGTTGATGATGATGATGATGATGATGATGATGTCAGCCATCTGCTACCTTTTCTTCTTTCGTTTTACCCCGTTTTGCCTAAGGTCGCCAGGACGCGTATGAGGATGCTTCGGGAGACTGATACCACATGCATGCCTCCAGGTACCTTCGGCTACATTGGTTTGCCTGCTGGTTTAATGAATGTGTTGCCGGACTAGAAAATTACGAAGAAGAAAGAGGTGCTTATACAACTGCCTATTGATGGCTTCTCCCAATTTGACTCCTCACGTTCACAGACGTGGGCTATCATGCACAGGGCTATTCCGCTTGATGTTTGCCATTCGCCTTTGGGGTCTACTACGGTCCTAGTAAGCCTCCGGATGTGGGACACTTTTTATCACCATTGATGAAGGAATTGACCACCTTGCGAACTGTGGGCATGGTTTTTCCAGGAAACTCTTACCTCACTAGTGTATGCTTATCAGCCTTTTTATGCAATGCTCCTGCTTGTGCGTTCGTTTCGTGCACGAAACCTTACTCTGGATACGACGGCTGTGATAAGTGATTTTAACATGGTTCTTATTTAGTCAATATAGTTACTCTGCCGTTGATGGCATGTCACGCCCGTACAGATGAAAGCTTTTGGTCTGCAAGTCTTCCAGCGATATCGCCATTTGAGTGTTTACCTATAAACATGATTGATGACTTCCCCATCGATTACATGCACACTGTTTAGAAGTCATGCGTCGCATAATATCCCTTTGGCAGACCTCACCCATAGATAAGGCCAGCTGTTTAATACAGTTTGGAATCCAGCAAGTTCTATTGGACGAGTGACTTTAGCAGACGCTGCATAGGTGTTCAGTTGCATCCATACAGGAAGGCTGCCGAATACTGAAAATTCTTCTTATGTGCAAGCCCATCGTTATTAAGAACCATCATTGAGCCACTCCCCTTATAACAACTTCGTAGCTTTGCATACGGCTATTTGTCTGTTGTATCATCCTTTACTACACACAAGCTTTCCGACTTCGCAAACTACGCATTGAAGGTTTTATGTAAGATTTCAAGCTTTGTGATGAAGACCAGATGACGTTTTACGTGCACTCTCTTATTCACTTAGCCCAGGAAATTAAATATCATGGGCCCTTGGACAAACTCGCTGCGTTTCCTTTTGGATCGCACTTTTGTGTTTTAAAGAAAGTGCTCCGTAGTCGTTCGCTTCCTTTGTCTCAAATGCTGTGACCTTGTGTGGAACGATCCAACGTTTTCGTCGCGCAAACGTCACCCGCAACGGAGCATGTTGCTTTTAACTTCGTGTACACACGCCGTCACCTGGTGTTTATTAGCCATGACATCCTGCATGTATCCACAGCATCGGACAACATTTTGAATGTCCACGGGACACCGTATGTCATTCGTTGCGTAATCAAAACCAATAATGAAGGAGGGACATTTTATACATCTCGTACGCATGGCTACAAGATTTGTACGTACATGAATTGAACTCGAGCGATCTATATATCTATAAATGGAAGGAGGTAGATAAACGTTTCTGTTGCTTTATTCTGGACGGAATAGATTGCAACTGCATCAGTTTTCCTGGTACTGGTGACATCTTGATAATCTCACTGTTGCACACTCTCCACGTACTGCCTACCACATTTATGCAAGCATCTTTGGAGGATGGGTTCCTGCCATCCGGATCAACGAAAATCTGTCTGGTAGAAGAACGGCTTAATGCACATGAATTACAAATAACCTATGTCATAGATACCGCGCATTACCAGATACCGAGTTTTATCCAAAGCGTCAGCTAACATTCAGCATCACTAACATACATGGGACTGTATATCAGGGGGCAGGCGTGAAGGTTATGCAGCGACGATTCTCGAACGTATATGCGGAGCCTGGAGTCAGGGGAGTAGGAGGAACACGCGATGGATGTATTAGAATGTTGGCTTGCTTATAACTAAGCTTATCGGCACAGTGGAACCACATGGTGTCAACCGAAGTGGGGATGTTTTCAGCTATAATGCCATTAATCTAATTAGTTACAGATTATGTACTCAGAATTTGGACACGTGCGTTTACGGACTAGGAGTCGGACGGTTAGTGTGGTCACCTTTTCCAGCCAACGCCATGCCGACATTCTGTAGGGTGACAAATTTCGGCACCGAAGGTGGTAAGAAATGTACATCGTTCCGGACTACTACTTTCCAGTGTGACGAGATATAGTAGCGATGAAGGAGCCCTGGCGGTGATGTGTGCACATGGAATACCCGTACTGTGTACATCGCTGTAACCGTTGGGGCTAACCTCCTTGATGCTCATTTGCATAAGCACCACTCCTGCCGGGCTAATCTTTCAACCGGGAAGGTTCATTTGCATCAGGAGACAAAGCTGTGCGGTTTGTGTGTGCGGCATACATAAGGCGGCAACGGTTTTCTTGGCATTCCCATACCCCGTCCGACGTCCAAAGGCCTTACAAATACTGAGTACTGGGAATAGGGAGCGAGCAGATAAAAATCTGTGTTTCTCCATCGTAGATGGATCGGGTCCATGCGCTGAATCACGTCGCTGATCCTGCGCGGTGACAGCATATTACAGCTGTACTACATCTTATCCGGGTGCGATACACTCCCTGTACCTGTAGTTCGCAAACTGGGCATCAAGAATTCTCTTAAATTCGAACACCGACTTCGCCTCGACTAGCGTCTCCGGAAATATGTTCCAATATTTCGCCACTCGACGCTCCAAGCATAGAGGGTAAGCGATGTGCTTTAAATCCAGTCCCACTAGTTTGTACCGATGTCCGCGTGTGCTGCTTGGTATGCGATTGTGCAGCAACGACTTCAACATAGGGAAGTGGCCTAGGTGCAGTATCCGGTGGTTCATAATGAGGTCAACTCGAAGGCCACGATATGACGGTATAAAGCCCTTATCTCCTATATCGGTCCTCGTAGGACATACCCCGTAAACTGCGGATGAGCCGGGTAGTTACATGCTCTACCCGTTCCAGTCTCTGCACCTCATCTATTGGGATCGGGCCATAGGCGGGTGAGCCATGTTCAAGCAGCAGTCTTATTATGGAAGAGAATAGACGGGTGGCAATCTCTTCAGCTCAAGTGCAAAAGCTGCATCTAAGTTCCCAAAGCAGGCGTGCTCCGTTAGCGTACAGTCTGTTCGTGTTGTCGACAGACTTCAGATCACAGCTTGTGTGTACGTCTAGATCCTTTACGGAGTGGTTGCAGCCGCGCAAAAGGCAGCGTTTGGTCGTCAGCAAGGCATCGATATAGGAACTATCTACTTGATGACAGGTACAGCGGGATAAGTCGGTGCTTGGCAGCATGGTAGTATATGAGCGCCACTGAACATTACTTGCTGTATGCATCTGAGGAACCGATAACTAGAAAATACGTTCACACAAGCAGGACAGATGCTGCAACCTCCTTGACTGGGTTAACCACTTGCTGGAACTGTTGCCATCAGGTGTATATTATATGTAAATGACACAGCAAGAGGTCGACATACACATAACCTCTTCCGTGGTATTTGGTTGCAGTACGCACAGAGAAGCCAACATACTGCGTTATGCGCGTGCGAGGAGTATGTGAGACGTCTGTGATCAGCAAGACATGGCTGCAGTCTTGCTGTCAAGTTGCTGACATTCCAGCGATCTCACATCACAAGTACGATGACGCATTGCGGAAACAGGACGCCGGCACTCGGTGACTAGTTGCGGGAAGTGACAATTCTGCGGTGAACCGGTTGGTGGATGGCTGTTATTATCATCGCCTTTAGATGAACTAGATTACGCTCATTTTTGAGCGAGAAAACATTTACGGAAATCACATTTACGACCACGAACGCATACATTGTGTCAGATATAAGTTCATATGAATCCTGAACGTCGTACACATCCGCAGGCACCGCGAACCGCTTGCCGCACACGAAGATCCTGAAAACATACGGCCTCCAAAACGCCATAGGTCAAGTGCCGCCTCCTGCATTAAACCTCCGCATTTCATGTTATTCTCCAAACCTTCAACTTTCACACTCATTGTGCGCGCACCTGGCGTGCGATGGCTTGACGAAAACTGTCTGCCAGTTGAACTCGGTTTGTTGTGTCTTTCAGACGTCCAATCGGGGCCTTCCATCGCAAGCCAACGGGACTCCACATGCGCCGCCACTTGTCCGCATTTCTCGGCGTTACGTAAGTTCAACTCGCAAATTCTGAAGAATTAGACCCATTTTCTCACAACCCCGCTGGCGTGAACCCCGGGCATGATGTGCAGCTAGGGATGCTGAAGTACCAGGTGGGTATGTTTTTTATGTCGCTGTTCCGTTACCCCTACCACCAGACACACAACGCCTGTTAGTGGAACAGGTCAGCGTTTGATAAACAGAGTTAACGCAATGGCGGATACCATGAAGACGTGCTCGGCGTAGACCGCAGATAGAGTACCGTTGTCTTTGTGCTGTGTAGATCAGACGCGCTCGTTTGACGCATCCCTTGCTCTAGAGGAAACCGAGGAGAAATTTGTAACATTCTGATTCTCAGAGCAAGTGCGCCATTGCATACGGTCCTTGACCATATCCTACAGCGTTGGCAACCAGTTGTGTTTCGGGGTCCTTTAGTCCCCAACCTGGGAGTCGGGAACGCCTGACAACAGCTAGCGCCTCAACCCATTGGATCCAAATTTTATGTTGCTCTCCTTTCCGTCGCTTCCAAGCCACCTCTGTGCTTGCAAATATGGCTCGTCGTGGTAGCCGCTGGGTAGGCATGCGAAGGACATGGCCAAGCCAGCGAAGCCTCCGAAGTAAAATGATGCTATCAATCGATCCGCGGAGTTCGTTAGATTTGAAGACTCGCCGATGAATTTCCTCATTACTGATGTGGTGCTGCCATCGAACATCAGCAATGCTTCGCAGGCAGCGGTGATCGAAGACTGATAGCCGCTGAACGTCGCTTTTGCGAACGGGCCAAATCTCACAGTCGTGCAGCAGAATCGCTCGTACCGTAGCATTATAGACTCGTCCCTTGAGAGCGAGGCTGAAATCACGACGAAGCCACAGGTGACGAAGGTTAGCGAAAGTGACTTTAGCCTTGGAGACACACAGGGAGATCTCATCTGTCAAACCGCCAATACTAAGACAACTCCCAAGATAAATGAATTTGTCGACCACTTCCAACGAATGTTCCGAAAGGGTGAGAGAAGAACATGCGCTTGGCCAGTCCTGTTATAGGACCTTACATTTGGGAGGCGGACATCTCCAGTCTGAGCAGCACATGCTGGGCAGCTTGGGAGGACTCGCATATCACGGCGATTTCATCGGTTTACTCTAAGTCCCGAAGGCGGTCGCCAGGGAGCAGTTCAACACCGCAGGACTCAGAGTTATCCAGGGCAGTAGTCAGGATCTCGTCCATGGTGAAGTTGAACAAGAATGGAGAGGCTGAGCAACCCTGTCTAACACCGCTAGTGATACTGAAAGGGGGCGAAATGTCTCCGTATACTCACACGCTGCCCGAAGTTTGATGGTAAATGGCACGGAGAATGCTGATCTACTTCTCAAGTATTCCCCTTTTCAGTAAGCACTCCCAAAGAGCCACTCTGTCAACAGAGTCAAAAGTGGCTCGAATGTCCAAGACAATGAGTATAGTTGGTCGACTGAACGTATGGCGATGTTCAAGAATCTACAGGATCGTGAAGACGTGATCGACGTAACTGCGACCCGGGAGAAATCCAGCTTCTTGTTCGCGCAGGTGCTGTTTCCGTACGCAACTGAGCCGCCGCAAGAGTAGGGCAGCGAGCAGTTTTGATGCGACACAAAGGAGACTGATGCCACATTGTTTGGAGCAAATGATCTGGTCTCCTTTGCTGTAAAAGCAACATCCGCTATATTCCAGTCTGATGGAATGGTTTCAGTAGTCCAAATCTGACGGAATAGAGATGTCAGTTCGGGAGTAAGAACAGGACCTCCGTATTTGAAGAAGGCAGGAGGAAGTTTATCGGGGCCAGGTGACTTGTGGCGCTTCAGTGGGCGAAGCTCATTGGAAGCCTCTGTCGGTGTTGTAACATCCACGCACCAGGGAGCACTGTGAACTCCGGAAGGTAGACTCGGTTTCGCTGATGGCCAGCTGAACTGATCTTCAAAGTGCTCTGCCCATCGTACCAGACTACGGTGACGACTGTGAATTAGTTCACCCTCATTTTCACGCAACACTTCACTTACTGTTGGTCTACCTCCCTTGGAGCAAATAATTTGGATGAGTTTGTGGGTGTTTCCTGGTGAAGCTGCCCGCTCCATCTCAACGACGCGCTGTGTTCACCAAACCTCGCGATCCTGTGGTTCTGCTTAGTACGTTGTACTCTACTCCGGTAGGAATTGTCCGACGACTTTCTATTAATTGGAGAGACTGTGCGGAGATCCAGTGACTAGCAGCTCGTCTAATGAAGCCACAGACCAGGGTAGCGGACTTTCATAAAGCGCTCTGGATCTGTGCCCAGTGTGTCTCAACATCGGAGGATAGAGAACGCAGGTTGGAGGCTAATGTGTTCTGAAATGCGCCGAGAACATTTGGGGCGGCAAGCTTGTCTGCGTCAAGCCGTTTCCGGCGACGCTGTTGGGTGACTCCAAAGCGCACAACGAACTTAGCACACACGAGCGCATGATCCGAAGTCAGGTGAGTGTTCCAAATTCAGTTGCAGTCCGTTATGCAGCCTAACCAACGGTAACTAACACCGATGTGGTCAATTTTCGTCCAAGATTGCCCAGGCGCCAGAGATCGCCAGCTGGCTCGTTGGCACCAGGAACGTCGGAAATTGGTGCTGGAGAGGAACAAGCTGTGGGCGGCGCACAATTGAAAGAGTCCATCGCCGTTGTCCGTCCTGCGAGTATTGTGGCTGTGTTGACCCCCAAGTTCGCGCTCATGAACCTCTAGTCTACTGACTTTCGCAGTTAGGTCACCGGCGAGTATCACGATGCCCGCGCGGCGTTTCTTGTGGGAGGTCGGTGAGTTGGCGGTAGAACTCGTCTTTAGCTTTGTCCGTGCTGCAGTACGTAGTAGCTTACGCCGCCACAATAGATAAACAGCGCCTACTGGTCCCGTGACTGGAAGATCGCACTGAGTTTTCCAGGCGGACAGAAAAAAGCGGCTGTTGACCGGAAACCAGTCAATGAGCGCTGCCTCAGCACGCGCGCTTAACGCAACTCCTACGCCGGCACAACCAGAGGCTGCCGCTGTCGCATCTCCAGATAAGCGCAAGGTGAATATGCACTTGGACTTTGGGGAGGGTGAGAACAATCGCAACGTTGTGCTGGACTCTTGTAAACGGGTTTCGGTTAGGCAGCAAAGGTCGATTGAGAAGGTTTCCAAGGTGCGCACAAGAGCAGCTTGTGAACCAATCTGCATGAGCGTACGAAAATTGAACGTGGTTAGTTTGAAGAACTAGCGGGATGCAATGAAAGTCTTGCTGTTGGTATTGGAATTGTGAGATCGGTTTTGGGCGGTTGAGGCCAAAGGCACCGTTTTGGTGACTCGAAATTGAAGGGGGTTGCCAAGAACGGGGAGTTGTATAAACGTGGAACGAAGAACGTGGTTTGCGGTGCGGTAGAGTGAGGTTTAGCATACCCGACCGCCAACACCCCGGCCAAAGTGTGAGAGTTCAGAGAGTGAGGAACGTGAACAGAGAGTGGTAAATCCACCATTTCCTGTGTTGTGTAGACATACAGCTTCCCGATTGCCCAGGCCGAGGAATTATTACGAACTTAATGGAGGAGCCATTCGCCGAGCCAAAATGAATTTGTCAACGTATTTCTTGTAATACATAACCTTTTTTCCATGTGCATTTTCACTCATTCATTACATCGGTTGCCACTTAACAACGGGCTTACTGTTTTTTCGCATTCCATTGGGTGTTTGCTATCCGTATTGCATAACGCACAGAGGAGAATCCTTTATGCCTGAGGTATTCATGTCAACGTTACATAATTAGAGGATTAAGGCAGTTATATGACTGGGCTCTGGTATTGGGATTTACCACTTAAAGTGCGTCACAAATTTGGCTTGGCTTGTTACCTTTTGTCTCAATGAAGGGTCCGGCGCTGTTTGCGCCAAAACAACACCTATGGCCATATGGCTTTAAAAAGAGTTGGCAGAAACTCCCAATAATGACTCGTGAACGTCTCGCTGCCGTTTAGGCTTTCTACTTCCTTATTTCCTCAACCAAGCCCCAGCGCTTATCGGTTAACTCTTTAAATGATAAATCCCACTGCCAGAGCCCTTCGAATACATAGTTGGGTTGAGCTTTGCCCCTTCTAAATGTAAGGTCCTATAACAGGACTGGCCAAGCGCATGTCCTTCTCTCACCCTTTCGGAACATTCGTTGGAAGTGGTCGACAAATTCATTTATCTTGGGAGTTGTCTTAGTATTGGCGGTTTGACAGATGAGATCACCCTGCGCGTCTTCAAGCCACTTTCGCTAACCTTCGTCACCGTGGCTTCGTCGTAACCTGAGTCTCGCTCTCAAGGGACGAGTCCATAATGCTACGGTATGAGCGATTCTGCTGCACGGCTGTGAGATTTGGCCCGTTCGCAAAAGCGACGTTCAGCGGCTATCAGTCTTCGATCACCGCTGCCTGCGAAGCATTGCTGATGTTCGATGGCAGCACCACATCAGTAATGAGGAAATTCATCGGCGAGTCTTCAGATCTAACGAACTCCGCGGATCGATTGATAGCATCATTTTACTGCGGAGGCTTCGCTGGCTTGGCCATGTCCTTCGCATGCCTACCCAGCGGCTACCACGACGAGCCCTATTTGCGAGCACAGAGGTGGCTTGGAAGCGACGGAAAGGAGGGCAACATAAAACTTGGATCCAATGGGTTGAGGCGCAAACGTTGAAGCTGGCTGTTGTCGGGCGTTCCGGACTCCCGGGTTGGGGACCAAAGGACCCCGAAACACAACTGGTTGCCAACGCTGTAGGATATGGTCACGGACCGTATGCAATGGCGCACTTGCTGTGCGACTCTTCTACCCTAACAGTTGTTTTCCTTTCATGCTATCCTTTTTTCTTCCTATGTGTTGTGGAACTCAGCCAATTATATTTTATGGTATATATATATATATATATATATATATATATATATATATATATATATATATATATATATATATATATATATATATATATATATATTAGATCGTTTAAAACTATGTACATTTATTACGCGTGAGAAATTCTATTGAATTATGCCCTTCCACCTTTCAAGAATATTATCTGCCGCGTCCGGAACTGTATATCTTGAAATGCTGGACAAATAACGCTTCTGATGTGCGATAGGGTTAAGGAATCGGGAGCTTTCAAGTTTCTCATCGGTTTCCTTTAGAGCAGGGGATGCATCAAACGGGCGCATCTGATCTACAGAGCACAAAGGCGTGGGTAATCTATCTGCCGCCTGCGCCACGCAAGTCTTCATGGTATCCGCCATTGCGTTAACTCTGTTTATCAAACGCTGACCTGTTCCACTAACAGGCGTTGTGTGTCTGGTGGCAGGGGTAAGTAACGGAATTGCGACATAAAATACATACCCACCTGGTACTTCAGCATCCCTAGCTGCACATCATGCCCGGGGTTCACGCCAGCGAGGTTGTGAGAAAATGGGTCTAATTCTTCAGAATTTGCGAGCTGAACTTACGTAACGGCCACTTGCAAAGTAAATGGTTACTTTTCGGAATTCCGGTGGTGCGCTTTTACGGAGGAAGTAGCTCGTTTTTTCGGTTTCTTTTCTTAAACGGTATTTCACCTAATGTAGTTGCTACGTGTTGCGTATATCACACGTTCCATTTTAAACTTTGGGATTCTTTCTTGCTTGAATGTTGCAATCTGGCGACCCTGCCAGAATGCCGACAAAGTCGACATAACAACCGGAAGAAGAATGCGCGCAGAGCGTTGAAGGTGAGTCCCCAAATGTGATTGCTGTTTTGGTTTCTTTGACTAGCGTAGTTTGCGTTCCTCACTACACTAATTTAGGCTCTGAGGACAGCGCTCGTCAACTGGTGGCATAATGTAGCAGATCCTAACCTGACATTGCGGTGATCTCCAAAGTAAGGCTATCGTCATACCTCGCGTAGACGGCCATTGATACTTTCTCTTCTCTTCACCTTTGGTTTTCTGTGGTCTCTTACTAGGTGGTTGGGATATGAGCGTCCGGCCGTCTACGAGGTATTTTCTTTCCATTGCAGTTCCCCAGTTCTTTTACGGCCTACGTACGCTCTAGACACGGAAGACCTCGGGATCCTTGACCCGACGCATATTACATATTTGGCCACCCTGCCATTTCCAAACAACAGTCCCTGAAGCTGAATCGTTGCCTTTTGAGTCGATCATTAACTTTGCTGTGACCATATTGCTTGTCGCAGAACCTTTGGAACTTAGCACACCGCGCTCATCACTTGTTTCGCACATCAGCGGACCGTCAACCAGACGCAACTTACATATTCGGCGATCCTAACTGTGATGGGGACTGGAAATGCTGTAATGCCGATCGAGCGTCACAGGCCAGACCGATAGGGTGTGAGCATGTTGCCGGAAGCAGATTGGTCAGCCAATCAGGAAATAGTTGCTCCGTCACTGCGTCCAGCCTGCAACCATTCCCTGAACGTGCAAGTGACCAATCAGGCGCCAGCAGGCGAAGGAGCGCATACTCGTGCACCCTTAAGGCTTGTGGCATTGGACCGAGGGAAGAAGCGCGCGGGGCCAATCCCGCCAATAGTACATCCACTAAGAAAGTCAAGGTGATTTTGGACAGAGTGAACGTGGCGAGCAAGCATAAACCAATGGAAAAGGAGCCAGCGACACAATGCAAATAACAGGGATGAGCCATTGAAACGGACTGTTGTAAATAGTGTATATACTCTATCAATATTCGAGCATAATCTTAATAAATGACTTCGTGATCGCGACCCAGTCTTCTTGCTTCCCGGTGGACAACACGATACTGCCTGCTCCCGACAACAGCCCCTGAAGCTGAATCGTTGCCCTTTGATCAAATCATCATCATCAACGACAACAGCAGTAGATCAGCCATTTGAACTGATGCTTCGCTGTCATACAACCATGAGGACCTATGAAATAAAGAATAATAAGAGGAAGGGGGACTTATCTGAAAAACCTTAATAGCCTGAGCAAACATTCAGGGTCAAGGCGCCTACACCTTGTGTAGACAACATACCGTCACAAACAAATGGCTATCATGCAAGGATAAGGCGGCATCGGCGAGACAGCTTCCTTGCGGCTTTCACTGTCACGCGTCATAATCAGCCATTACCCCGCAGATAACTCAGCACCAAACACACTTTAAACAGGCAATCCGATTAGGAGACGGCGCCACTGGTGTCGGTTGCGAGCCATGTCCTGTAAGGTCTTGAGCCAAGCACAAGGCGAATCACGTGGACTCCAGCCCGGAAGGCGAGACGGACCAACGGCACCCAGTTTGGTCGTCAGTGACTTCATTTCCCACTGCCAAGTCAACTTCTGTCCACCTCGAGCCTTGCGCCACGCTACATTTGGCAGACTAAACAAGGCCCTCCTAGGTAAGCAATGACCAGGCATACGTAGCACGTGCCCGAGCCAACGCAACTTATTCAGTGCTATCTGTTGTTCTAGGGAACTGGCAAGATTATCGCCACCTAGTACTGGTCTACGCACATCATCGTTGCGGACACGCTGGTGCCATCCGACTCCAGCAATGCTTCACAGACAACGATGATCAAAGACTTGAAGGCGCCTCAGATCTTCAGACTGAAGGGGCCAAGTCTCACTACCATAGAGCAGAACGGCCCTCACTGTGGCCTTGTATACACGGCCTTTCAGACGGAGGGAAACTCCCTTCTGTCGCCAAAGATGCCGCAGGTTCAAGAAGATAGCTCTGGCTTTTGCAATGCGTGAGCTGACGTCAGTTTCTATGCGCCCATCATTGCTGATGCAGCTGCCAAGATAAGTGAAATGATCAACCACCTCGAGTCCCTCGTTAGCAAGCGTCAAGGGGTCATCAAGTGGCTGGTGGTCCTGCATCAACACTTTGCACTTTGAAGGTGCGAAGTGCACACCAAATAATGGGACTACTCTGGACGGGCTAATCAGGGTTGTTTGGGCCGCCCAACATCGTCGAAAAGCAAAACGATAACGTCCGCATAATCAAGACCAACTAATTTTGCACCAGGCAGCACTTCAACGCCTACATCGTGAGATTCCGCAGTGGGACACTCCGTGATAGAATCCAAGACGAAATTGAACAAAAATGGGGAAATCGGACTACCCTGACGAACGCCACTTCTTGTCGAAAAACTATCTGATAGGCCACCATAGACCCTGACGCGGCTTGTAGTGTTCGAGTATAGAGCACGAAGGATGTTCACATATTTCGTGGGAACACCTCACTGCGCAAGTATTTCGAACAAAATCGATCGATCTACTGAATCGAACGCACTCTTGAAATCGAGGAAAACAGCTATTGTCGGTCTGCGGTATGCGTGGCGCTGCTCTAGCACCTGCCGCAAAGTGAATATATGGTCTATACAGCCACGTCCTGGGCGGAAAAGGGCCTGCTCTTCCCTAATCCGAGATTCCCGTTCCGCAGTGAGGCGACGAACGATAATCGAGGCCAGTAATTTGGTGACAACTGGCGTTAGGCTAATACCCCTGTGGTTAGAACAGTCTGCGATTGCTCTTCTTGTATATCGCCACTATAATCGATTCGTTCCAATCAGCCGGGACACTCTTCCTTCCGGATATATTCGAATGAGGAGGTCAGTGCTTTGCAAAGGACCTCACCTCCATCTTTAACTAGTGCGGGTGGGAGGGAATCCGGGCCAGCGGCACGAAAACGATTGAGGGCTATGATCGCGTTTCGGACCTCGGCCTCCGACGGAGGCTCTAAACTAACCGTCCATGCCTCGTCCTGCACCACTTGAGTAGGAAGAGGTCCGGGAGCAGGGGGCCATCTGAACTGATCTTGAAAGTGTTCCGCCCAACGAGCCATACGGCGCTCCTTATTGTGTATCAGCGCACCAATGCTGTCTCTGATTGTCTCACTGACGCCCGGTGTTCTGGGACCAGCAGTGCGGATTAGCTTGAAGAGCTTGCGGTAATTGACTACTGTTCCTGCCTTCTTCATTTCTTTAGCCCGACTGGTCCACCAGACTTCCTTGTCAGCACGTAGGCTCCGCTTTAGTTCGCGCCTAATAGCCCGTCTGGTCACATTGTGTTCAGATCCAGCCGGGAGGTTTCTTCTAGATTCCAACAGGTTCACCGACCTCTCGGATATCCAGTGACTGGTGCGATGACGATGGATAGTACGACAAACAGATGCTCCTGCTTCGTGCATGGTGGCCGAGATCCTATTCCACTGAAGCTCAGTGTAATTAGGACAATTGAGCGAAGGTTCGGTACGCAGTGCGTCTTGATAGGCTTGCCTCACCGAGGGTTGAGACAATTTCTCCGTTGCCAATCGGAGGAGACGCTTTGTGCGCCGTCCGGCAAAGTTCATGAAGAAACGACAGTGTACCAAGGCATGATCAGAGTTGACACAGGTACTCCAGTACGAGCGGCAATCCAAAATGGAACCACGCCATCTGTAAGTTATGGCTATGTGGTCAATTTGGGTCCATCGCTGGCCAGGTACAGGAGGACGCCAAGTGGCACTTCGGCGCCCACTGTGTCTAAAAGCAGTGCTAGTAAGAGACAACTGGTGCTCCGCACACAGTTGCACAAGACGCTCACCGTTGTTAGTCCGTGCGGAGTTAAGCCCAGGATTACCACGTAGCTGAGCTTCTGAATAGCTCAGACGCCCTACTTGTGCGTTCATATCCCCTGCAAGTACTATAATATCTGAACTAGTAGCACTGCGTAGTAGGGCGTTCAGTATGTGATAGAAAGTGTCCTTGACAGCATTAGAACTGCAGTCGGTGGGAGCATAAACGGAAATCACAAACAAACGGCGTTTTGCACTACTTCGTGAATCAACCTTAGCTGATCATCATCATCAATACACGTCAGGTATTTATGTATGTAATCTCAGCAGTCTAGCAACTAGACACCAAACCACCAAAAAACCATGGAGAGCAGCGGATAAGGGGAAGTCGTCGCGTCATAATACATTACCTTACATTATAGAAAGTTCCAAAAGCAGGTAATTTAATGTAAAACATTATAATATGCAATTCATATGAGATCGGAATTGGTGGGGCCACTCTAAAAGGGAGGAAGAAGGACAAAGAAACTCACATCACAGACGCCACTGGGGCCGGCTCTTCGCCATATCAGAAAGTGTGTCCAACCAAACGAGATGCACCAACCGACGGTAACTTCGAGGTGAAGGTTTTCGTTTCTCTCGACAAAGTCATCGGTTGGCCTCCCCTCCTCCTCTTACAACCGCACCCCGCTGCACAAACAATGCATGTCGCGGGAGTCGGTGTGCTGACATTCGCAACACGTGGCCCAGCCGTCGAAGCCTGGTGCGTGATAAAATGGTGCTGAGCGGTTCACTCGCTCTTCCTGCACCAAATACGCGACGCCGAACACGCTCATTGCTCACTCGGTGTTCCCACCAGACATGAGCTAAGCCGCGAAGGCAGCGATGATCGAATGTGACGAGCCTCTTTATGTCTGTCGACTTGATGGGCCAGGTTTCCCAACCCTTTAGGAGAGTAGAACGGACGGCTACATTATAAACTCTGCCATTCAGGGCGAGCGTGATATTGCGTCTGCGCCACAGGTGGCGGATATTGGCAAAAGCATCTCGAGCTTTCGCTATACGGTTCGTAATCTGATCTTCGATCCCATGGGCTCTAATATAGCTGCCCAGTTCCTTGAATTCTTGAACGACTGCTAGCTGATCACCACTAAGGGTCAACGCAGGGGTGGGTTCCTGCCAATCTTGCGGAAGTACTTTGCATTTCGATGGAGCAAAGCATAGCCCAAAACGATTGACAGCAAGTGCTACTCGGTCCAGTGCTGGTTGGCACGTTTAGGAGCTGTAACAGTCAAGACTTCGCTCACCAGGAATTAGGTCTACACCTTCTGGGTCGTGTCCAGCGAACGCTGTTTCCTTAAGTTTGTCAATAGCGAAGTTGAAGGGGAAAGATGACATCAGGCAACCTGGTCTCACATTGCTGGAGATGTTGAAGGGTGACGACAGTTTGCCATAAACCCTCACTCTACCCGAACTATGCGCGTACAGCGCTTTGATAGTGTTTATGTAGTTATCGGACACACCTTTTCTCAGCAAGCAGTTCCAAAGGGCACTTCGATCCACCGAATCGAAGGCACCTTTGATGTCGAGAAACACGACTACGGTGTGCCGTCAATAAACATGGCGGTGCTCCAACGCTTAACGGAATTTGAAGATGTGGTCGATGCAACCCCGACCTCGACGAAACCCGGCTTGCTCTTCGCAGATCTTGCCTTCACGAGTGCCAATCAGTTTGCAGAGAACGCAAACGCAAGCAATATAGAGTCAGTTGTGATCACACTGATTCCTCAATGATTGCCGCATTCTGTACCGGAGACGCCGATGCAGCACTCACGGGTCAAGCTGGTGTAGGTTTCATTCTCAGCTCCAAGGCTGAGCCATCGTTGGTTGATTGGATTCCAGTGAACAGCCATTTATGTGCGCCCGTTTGACGACATCAGCTAAGGTAAATTCATGAAGTAAAACAAAACGCTGTTTGTTTGTGATTTCCGTTTATGCTCCCACCGACGGCAGTTCTAATGCTGTCAAGGACACTTTTTATCACATACTGAACGCCCTACTACGCAGTGCTACTAGTTCAGATATTATAGTACTTGCAGGGGATATGAACGCACAAGTAGGGCGTCTGAGCTCTTCAGAAGCTCAGCTAAGTGGTAATCGTGGACTTAACTCCGAACGGACTGACAACGGTGAGCGTCTTGTGCAACTGTGTGCGGAGCACCAGTTGTTTCTTACTAGCACTGCTTTTAGACACAGTGGGCGCCGAAGTGCCACTTGGCGTCCTCCTGTACCTGGCCAGCGATGGACCCAAATTGACCACATAGCCATAACTTACAGATGGCGTGGTTCCATTTTGGATTGCCGCTCGTACTGGAGTACCTGTGTCGACTCTGATCTTGCCTTGGTACACTGTCGTTTCTTCATGAACTTTGCCGGACGGCGAACAAAGCGTCTCCTCCGATTGGCAACGAAGAAATTTTCCCAACCCTCGGTCAGGCAAGTCTATCAAGACACACTGCATACCGAACTCTCTCTGTCTTGTCCTAATGACACTCAACTTCAGTGGAATAGGATCTCGGCCACTACGCACGACGCAGGAGCATCTGCTTGTGGCACTATCCATCGTCACCGCACCAGTCACTGGATATCCGAGAGGTCGGTGAACCTGTTGGAAGCTAGAAGACATCTCCCGGCTGGTTCTGAACACAATGTGACCAGACGAGCTACAATACGTGAACTAAAGCGGAGCCTACGTGCTGACAAGGAAGTCTGGTGGACCAGTCGGGCTCAAGAAATGGAGACGGCAGGGACAGTAGGCAATTACCGTAAGCTCTTCAAGCTAATCCGCACCACTGGTCCCAGAAAACCAGGCGTCAGTGAGATAGTCAGAGACAGCGTGGGTGCGCTGATACACAATAAGGAACGCCGTAATGCTCGTTGGGCGGAACACTTTCAAGATCAGTTTAGCTGGCCCCCTGCTCCCGGACCTCTTCCTACTCTGGTGATGCAGGACGAGGCATGGACGGTTAGTTTAGAGCCTCCCACGGAGGCCGAGGTCCGAAACGCGATCACAGCCCTCAATC
>OX104067.1:6011302-6036120 GCA_944474145.2 Dicrocoelium dendriticum | reverse complement strand
GCGCTAGACCGGCTTGCTGTCCGTTCTGCATGAGTGTCCGAAGGTTGAAGCACGCCAGACGGAACGAGGATCGGGGACGAAGGAGAGCCATAGGCCGAACCTCTTGGTCTGCAACGCAAACGGAATCGCAGCCAGATTGTTGAGCACATGAATCGGGTAACGGAAAGTGAGGATTGTTAACAAACAAACAATTGGTGTGTGATGAAGTCGTGTGAAAGTGACTAGCAGAAACAGCAGCTGATGCGCAAGTTATAGTATAGTCCATGGTTTTGCGACAGGGCGTGATACTGCCCGGTTGCCCAAGCCGAAGTGGGGAGTTGACTTAGGGGACTGCACCCCGAGACTTTGGCTAAATAACCCCGCAATGCAGCGGGGCGAACTTAGGGAATCGCGCCCATTGGGTGGCGTTGACTAAAGGTTCAGTTCATGCGTCTTTGTTTGATAGATTACCAAACAGGGGCCCAATACTCCCCATGAAGTCAGCACACTTGCTGGAATACAATGTCCCACCGAGGTGGAACATTGTCGCCGAACACTTTGCTGGAACGGGGTACATCCGAACCACCCATCTGGCACCACGAGGTAGTTCGGCAAGCCAGCCGGTACACACTAACACCAACTTATAATGTTCCAGGCGGATAGACTGTCCTGTCTACCTATACGCTCTAACGGATAAGACCACATGACAATTCTTCGGGGTGCTGACATTAAAGTAGATCGTTCACGGATATATAGTGCCTATATTTTAAAGAACAGAGGAAGGGACAATGTCGTGTTCAAATACTTTGCTTTGTTTTTGCCCTTGATCCGCTTATCCTACTCACACTTCTATTTAGCACTCGTTGGCCTATCATATGATCCTGCATTATATATGTAATTTTCAACCCATCAATTGTGCCAAGGAAGTGTCACTGTGTGAGCATAGTTCTCCGGGAGCAGACGACATCCGCCCGAAGGCACTGAAGGCTGTATCCAACAAGCTAACTGAACCACTGTTACAGTTCTTCCAAAGATGCCTTGATGAGCAACAAGTCCCCACTATGTGGAAGCATGGCATTATCACCCCAACTTCTAAAGGCTGTAGCCATTCAGATCCTGCAAACTATCGCCCAGTGACTCTCTTCACTGTGCTCGCGAAGGTGATGGAAGCAGTAGTTACTGAGGCTTTAAGGACTACCTGGAAAAATGTGACCTCTTGGTACCGGAGCAACATGGCTTCCGTCAACACTAATCATGCGCCACCAACCTACCGATTGCACGAGGTAGTTGGACGGAAGTGGCTGATGATGGGGTCGGAGCTGACGTAATCTACCTGGACTTCTCCAAAGCTTTCGACAGCCTTGATCACAGCACCCTACTTCAACGGCTACAGAGCTACGGAATCAGAGATCCTGTACTTGGTTGGATTGGCAGCTTCCTTCACCAATGGAAGCTTCAAGTATGTGTTAGGGGATCACTCTGCGGCACAGTAGCTGAGGTGTTCCTGCGGCACAGTAACTGAGGTGTTCCCCACCTCTAGCTAACGTGTATGATGATGACGATAGGGGATCACTCTCTAACTCAATTGAGGTGGAATGTGGTGTCCCACAAGGCTCAGTGCTGAGACCGCGCTTATTCTTGGTGTTTATCAACGACCTGGCGAGAGTCATCTCCTCAAATTTCCTGCTTTTCGCCGATGACGTCAAGATATGGCGGGTGATTAGTAACAAGCCAAAGCTGGATCTGCTCCAACATGACCTAGGTTGCATGTACGAATGGTCAAAGTGGAATAAGCTTTGATTGAACCTAGCTAAGTGCAAAGTGCTACATCTGCGTCATCAGCCGGTGAGCGCTTACAAGATTGGAGACCACACCTTGGAGAAGGTCTTTCAGGAGCGTGACCTGGGTGTATTGGTACAGGAAGATCTCGGGTTTTCAAAGCAAGCAGAAGGCGATGAGAACCGACAATCAACACTTCGGCCTTCTTCGCAGAGCCATCGGTCGGGTTGAACCCTCAATCTTTCCCCAAATGCTTAACTCCTACGTGCGATCTCACGTAGAATATACTCTTAAAACATGGCTTTCGAGACTCCTCAAGGAAGGGCAAACAAGAACGTCAGCGGCTTCTTTCATCTGTCCTATCCGAGTAGACTGAAATCTCTAAGAATCTACAGCAGTCGATATCGGCTTTTGAGGGGGATCTCATAATGGTTTATCAAATTCTGAAGAACCCAAACCACATTTGCCGTCCGCTGCTGGAATTGAACCACAAAACTAAGAGGTCACCCTATGAAACTGACAATTCGGTACAGCCACCTTAAATGCCGTAGAAATTTCTTTTCCCTCCACGTGTGCCAGCCTTGAAACGCTCTCCCTAATTATGTCGTTTCTGCTCCCAATCTGGCGATAGTTCAAAACCGATTTGACGATGCATTGTCTCACTTGCATTTCATTTCGTAACTTGTTAGCCAGGAGCTACAAAACGCAATCAAACGGTGTCTTGCCAAACTCCCAACCAATGGATTTATGCATGTACACGTTTAATACGCGAACATCTCCGCTATTCTTCATAAGTCTGTGGTGAGTCCATCACAACGCTTTTTACTTTATCATGCAATTCACTTTTCGTAATAATTTCCATCCCACGGGAATGTTAAGCAATGCCTTTTATCTAATACACCATTGTTCCATTTGATTGGTTGCAATGCGAACGTCTCTTGATTTAATTGTACTGCGCGCGTGTGCAGACAGTTTCCACCATGCATCCGTTCCGGTGTTACTCTGGTCTGCTGCATTTTCGGGATACAACAGATAGGATGTAAGATTAGCAGTCATATTCGTCGCCAGACGGAACGCAGTTTGTGGCATTTCATACTTAAGTCTGGACAAGCGCATGTCCATGTATTCGAATTGCCATTGAACACTGATGAGGCCAATTAATGTATACATGTATACCGAATGAGTTCGACGAGGATACTCATACTGCTTTTGTACGGCCAACTTAGTGCAGGGATGCCGCACTGTGGCAAACCGAAAATAACATTACCAGGACATAAAGAAGGTGAGTTTATGACAACATAATGTTGATTTCAGGTGTTGCGAATCCAAAGTTGATCGATGCGAATTCCGTGGACTGATACAAAAGCTGTTGCTCAGGTGCAGGAGAAGGCATTACTGAACGCGGGATAGAAGCACGATGAGTACGTTTCCATTCGATTTACTAATCCAGGTCAATAAGGCGGCGTATGTGGTACGTTGGTCTGCGTGATGAGTATTTTGCATTTCAGAAGTAGATGTTGTTTGATCTCCCCGGTGTGCCTGCGCCTGATGTGAATGTTGACAAGGTACCTACCCGTCTGATACCCACCACCTCGATTGCTGGCTCCAGGAGACAGTTGGTCGTTGCTGGAGGGGACGGAGTGCACCGTCATCGTGACGGTGCTAGGCTCAAAGAGTGGTTGCATCCTGTGTGAAACGGGCTACGGGCCAGCTACCGCCTTGTGTGCATTATTTTCCAATTAGGCCGGAATGCTTCGGTTATGCTTGCTGAAGGAGTGTGGGCTGACTCCCTTGAGTAAACGTTGCTCTTTTCATATACCTACCGGTCTTATTCCTTCGGGATTATACCATATATGGAGTGTGTGGGCGAAAATGTGGATGGTGCAACGGATGCAAAGAAAGAACTCTGTGACACGGTTTCGAGACGTGAAGTTGGCCTGCGGCAGGTCACGCGGAAAGCTGAGGAAACCAGTCCGTCATCATAACAAGGGTTAACACCCGGCCGATGATAGCACGACAAAGCCACGTAGGAAGCTGATGAAATCAGTCCGTCATCACCACAGTTTGCTACGTGATAGGCGTGGGTGAGTGCGATTACAGCTGGCCAGTGGAGACCGCGAGCAGTTTTGAATCTGTCTAGTGACCTGAGACAGCTCAGAAACATGCAACCGGAGATGACGGCATGTGACCTATGAAATTAACCGTGTTCCGTTCCTAATACACTTCGGTCTGACAGGCCTCGGGCTTCTGTTCCCACTGGTTGGGTTTGCGGCGCAGTAAGCAGAGGCAAGGGTAGCGTTACAACAGTGGCGACGGGAGTTTCAAACAAACCCATAAATGGCAGAAAGTTTCGAACAAGTGCACGCACTTTTGCAGTAACAGCAACTACATTTTGAAAAATCACAGACTAAAGTCATTGAGATGTTGGCGAAGAAGCTGTCCATACAGTCAAGTCCAGGGTTCCGGGCAAGTGAAATTGTCCAATTTCCAGATACCCTAAGTCAGCAGAACAGTGAAGTGCATTAAGATGTGGATGCTGGCGTAACATTCGCTTCCTGGTTTCACAAGTACGAAGACATGCTTCGTGTCGATTTCCCAAATGTACCAGAAGGGAAGAAAATTCGTCTTGATCCTCTGGAAGCTGGGTGCGGCTGAACATGAAAAGTTTGCAAATTCAATCTTGCCAAAGAAGAGCGTTGACCTAGCCTCTGACAAAATTGTCCCAGTCCTGTTATACATTTTTGATGAGCAGACATCCTTGTTCAACATCTAGTACAAGTGTCTCACAATGGGCAAAAAAGCAGACGAAGATTGGGTCACCACCTCGAGCCGTATAAATCGCGAGTGCGAACGTTCACAATGACACAAGATGATCGGCGACCAGTGCAAGTGCCTCGTATACGTGTGCGGCCTACAAGCAGCCAGTGATGCTGACATTCGGACAACAATACTGAACAAGGTGGAACAGTACCCTGATGTCACGCTGCAGCAGATAACCAATGAATGCTAAAATATGACGAATCTGAAGCACGATACATCAATGATTCAGCAGCTGTCCAACCGCAATGGTCACGACCTGAGCTGTGCAGTTAGCCGCAGTCCGCAAGATGAATCAGCTCATGTGAGTCAATCAGAGTCCAAACCTTCTTCTGCTTGTTGGTTTTGATACTTTGGGCGGGACTGCCAGTTCAGAAATCACATTTGTAATCGCTGTGATGATCGGGGACAGAAAAAAATCGTGTTGCCTGGTAAGTCGTCGTATTTTGACTAGGAAAAAGTGCTATACCGTCCAGACATCCCAATATGACCAGCTCTGTCACTGCCACTTCCAAAGTTGATAGGCTCATCAGAAGTAAGTATGCGACTGTGCAAATCAATGATTTTCAAATCAAGTTGCAGCTGGATACCGGTCCAGATTTAATCCTAATCACTATGATATGTGGTGCACGTTCGGGCGTCCGTCACTGGTACGAACGGGTCAAACAGTACAGTATGCGTTAGGATGTTTGTTAAATTTGCTTGGTGAGTTGAAATGTCAAGTCAGAGTTCTTGATCAAAAGATCCGCACATGTTTCGTAACAGACAAGCCGGGGTTAGATCTGCTAGATCTCGACTGGGTGTATAAGTTGGAATTGCTAGATCAGGCAGTAAACAGCATATGTCAGCAACCGCAAGTCAATCAAGTCTTACTATCATCATTCCCAAGCCGATGGGTTCAGAGTCACAGTCCGAAGGTGAGACGCTGGTATACGGAGAAAAATTGAGCAGGCCGGTTCGATCATTTCAAGACTGGTGACATGAAGTACGTGAGAGATTTCCGAGAACCTAGGAGGCGGTCGACAGGAAGGGTAATCAGCAGAAATGGTCGAGTCATATAGCAGCTAGTGGTAGGAAATGAGAAATGGGTCAGGCACGCCAATCAGCTGAGGCCGATATACGTCAAGGGTCAAAGTCCCCCAGAACCGCCATCCTTACCGCGGGACATCCTGTTAGATACGTTTGGTTTGGAAGAGGAATCTGAGCGGCTAAGTGGAAAACAACAGACACTGAGAACACCAGATGACACACAACGCAGACCGACCCGAAAACAGAAACAACCACAATGGCTACAAGTGAAACGTAATGCGAAAAGCTATGAATAAAGTCGAGTTCGAATGGTACGCAAGTAGACACAATTCGAAAGGGGGTATTAGGCAGCCGCAAAGAAAGAACTCTGTGACACGGTTTCGAGACGTGAAGTTGGCCTGCGGCAAGTCACGCGGAAAGCTGAGGAAACCAGTCCGTCATCATGACAAGGGTTAACACCCGGCCGATGGTAGCACGACAAAGTCACGTGGGAAGCTGATGAAATCAGTCCGTCATCATGACAGTTTGCTACGTGACAGGCGTGAGTGAGTGCGACTACAGCTGGCCAGTGGAGACCGCGAGCAGTTTTGAATCTGTCTAGACAAGTGACGTGAGACAGCTCAGAAACATGCAACCGGAGATGAGGTCATGTGACCTATGAAATCAACCATTTTCCGTTCCTAATGCACTTCGGTCTGACAGGACTTTATATTCTGTTCCCACCGGCTGGGTTTGCGGCGCAGAGAGCAGAAGCAAGGGCAATGCTACAACGTAATGACTGGTTATCGTGTGGGCATTGGAAAAAGGAAGAGCATACCTCTTGGTGAATGGTTCACGTTTAGATAGATCAGAAACTGCTCTCGTGTTTGATGGTAACAAAAGATCCGCGAGGACGCCTGGCACGATGGGCATTTCGACCCTAAGAACTTACCTTCACTAACAGACATGTAGATAGGACGAGAACACACTACCTGACATGCTGTCGCGACTGTCATTGGACGACATCATACCATCCATGGCGATACCGCTATGTGCAGTCACAGCAGGGGATAGTAGGCTACCCGAAATGCAAAGGTAAGATGTACTCTTAAAGTCATCGTATAGTCATTAGCAACTGGACACCAAGCCGGATACATCATTGGAAGTCATGGAAGCGCTACAGTGCTGGGGACTGGAGGTATGTGAACCGTTGCCGCTGAGCTGATCACGTAAGACTCACACCCTGATGATGATTGATCGACTAACCCGATGGGTAGAACCATACCTATTAAGTAGCAGACAGGCGAGACTGTGGCACAGGTGTTTGAATTCAAGCTACCAGGGAGATATGGGATGCCGCACTGCCTCATCACTGATCAAGGTAAGTGCATAGAGGCACAAGTATTGTAAGAAGTACTAGCCAAATGGGGCATCCAGAGACGACGCACTGCTCCGTACCACCCGCAGACCAATGGAATGACAGAACGGTTTAACGGGACCATGAAGATATGGCCACACTGGACAAGGTTGGTGTGGGAGGAAGTATTGCCTGAAGTATTACTCGCCTAACAAGCCAGCATACATTCAATAACCAGGATTTCGCTCGTCGAATTGTAGTTTATCAGAGAGCCGAGAATTGCACTAGATACGTGGTGTGTAATTGAGCGTGGGCGCGAACATCCAGCAGCGCAGCACGGAGGACTGCAAACAACCACCAGAAGGGAAAGATATGCTCGACAATTACGGAAGAAGCGGAACTATGCTGCGAGATATATGACACACAAATGGGAACCATTCGATCTAGAAGGCCAATTAAGCCTGCGCAATAGTGATCTACCGGCATATAGAGGATCAGGTGCGAGCAAGTTCAACCAACGGTGGAAAAGTCCCCACCATAATCGGCCGGGAATGGGTGAACTTATGAACCGACGACGGGATGGCGAATCGATGGTTAAATACAGCCCTTTTGCGAGCATGGCGTAGAGTGCAGTGATGCGGAAGTCAAGAATCGCAGACAAGACGGAAACAAAAGAGGAAGATGTACGGTGACACCAGGGGCAAAAGTCGGCAAAGCAGCTCGAGGCCTAAGGAAAAAGCCGGGAATGGTTCACGACCGACAAACAATATCTGGGTCACGTCGAAATAACCAGGGAACGTAATGACGGAGAGCCCGATCATCTGGAGTGATAAACCTACGGTCACGCCCCCAAGAACAATCCCAAGGAGAGCGACCCAACCCCGATTGAGTAAATCAAGAGCTATCGAACGAATGGGACGAATACAAACGGAGACATGGGGTGAAACATGAGAGGTTATGCAATTGCGAAATCTACGTAGCGGATTCCAAAAAAAATTGGGGCGTCGTGGGAGGGAAACATGACTCATATCAGTGCGCGTGAATGGGTTAATTGCCAGTTGTCGGGTCAATGAAGATTGTGCTTCATTGTCGCGTCGTACTGCTACAGTTTTACTTGGGAAATTCTAGACGCAGCTACACAGAAATATATTTTCTTGCTTCCCCTCTACAGTATCCATTCAAAACAGGAGAACGTCATCACACTGAGTTGCACACTTTCACGAATGTGCTGTTCTCACACAGATGATACACATCACTTCGACCATGCACTAGCGTGTGTATACGTGGCGCTCTTACTCTTCGACGCGCATCAACGAAACACAATCTGCGAAGCTCCTCAGATGTAATCTGGACTCAAAGTAATAAATGCAGCAGCAATACATTAACGAAATGGTGATGGAGAACCGGTCGGATACTGTTCAAACTCATCCGAAACACAGATCTAAGAATGCCATGAATAACTGAGACAAGAACAGAGTAGCAAGGTGGACACAGTTGATCAATTCTCAGGCACGTCAACTAGTTTCTCGGCAGGAACATTTTGAAAAGCAGTTAGGCACACCTTGATGCGATACTACCGCTTGCTGAACAATCTGGTCCCACATAGGTAGCAGATGTCACACTTAACGATAAAGTTGCAACTGAACTCGCTGTGTTGAAAGGAATCAGGGCTCCCACACTAGGTATCACAATTTAACCTTTGCCGATAAATCGATGCGACTCACTGATGGCTATGCTATGTGCTCGACTCAATAATAGATGGGATAATGAAGAGATGAATTTAGAATACCATGTGCATCGTACTCATTTCAAAACAGAGGCAAAGGAACTTGCGCGAAAACCTTCGAAGCACTAGCCATATCTCCTCCCAACACCGACACCCCATGACCGGTTTCGTCCCGGTGGATATAACCTGAGCTGAGGGGGAACTCGAAGCCTAGTGGCTTACGGTTGACACCTTGATTAATATGCATCGAAGATCCGTGAGCAATGCTTGGCATAGCGGTAACGAATCCAAAGTTGGATTTGGAGTAAACGCCGTGTGGCCGGATCGCAATCAAGGCGTCAGACTTTAACCACTGGGCCACGAGTTCCACTCCAGCTCAGGCTATCTCCGTGTGATGAGTCCAAATGAGGGCGGAACCGGTCATGGGGTATCAGTGTTGGGAAAAACAACGCCGAAACACTACAATTTCGGATACGGTCTTAGTGATCGGAATGACCAAGGTCTACTTCAAAGTGAGAAGTCATCAGCTGTACGCCGGTACCCAGTGCGGACGCTTCGCTGTCGTGCAACCATCACCACTCGCACGTGGGATAAGCATCCTGCGATGGACGCCCGGTCCCTATGCAGACTCGAACCCGCGCCCTCGGATTACAAGGCAGGCTTGTGATCCTTAAGTCTAGGAGCCGAGCAAACTAGATTTCGCCTTGTGCGAGGTCCAAAAGACCATATGTTTATTCCATATCAAGTGTTTGGGCAGAGAGACGCTTACGGATGACTGAGTATGTTACTAATTCTGGCCGACGCACACTCACTAACACTCCGCTACGCATCGTTTCGTTACACAATAGCGCACTGACAATGTCATCTAGGTTGCTGAGGAAATGTTTGTAGCAAGTGTCGAGTTTAGCGAACACACGGATCACCAACTGATCAACCATCCATTCTGTTGATCGTGCCTGCATGTGTTACCGGTAATCCGTGAAGCGCGCGCCACGGAACCTCTTGCTTGCTCTGAACCTCAGTATCGTGACTCATGAGATTGCGTGAGGGTCCATGGGAATCTGTCTCCTGAGTTTCCCACTATAGCTGGAGTTCACTAAAATCGTCCTATATCTCATCTCTTCTACACTGTTACCGCGATGATCATAAATGACTCTATGCTCTCAGTTTCCCTAGAAGTGGAAGCGTTACCACGTGACCAAATGACAAACCGTGAATGTTCGGACGATATAGTCCTCCTTCGCACGGACCCTACATAAACAATAAATAAACTTTTGATCTCGACGATGCGAGGCACGCCTATATCGGCATGATTGGGTATGCGCATACTTTATAGAACGTTGATCACAGGTGGATCAGGAAAATCGCATATCAAATCAGATAAGGACGATTGGGATGACAAGAAATAGATAAGATGCCGTTTACTGAATTGTAATTATGTTGGCTGGCTTTTAGCTGTTCTCCACATATAAAGCAGCGGAACCACGGGTGACGGTGAAACATGCATTAATTCAGATAAAACCTAAACCCTGCTCGTACGCTTGGCTTGTTGTTATGGAACAGTCAAACAGTTTGATCACGTGCTGTACTGACAAGAACTCGCTGATGCTTTACGAAATTCGTTTCCAAGAGTGTAGGCACGTATTCCGGGTGGTAGCTTGTTCTAGACTCGTGCGTACCTGTTGAAGGAAAAGTTGGCAGACCTACTTATCCTGGACTCGCATTCCGCCATTGAGTTCTGTTTGTTTCGTGAGTTGTAGACTGCTGATTGCATTAATGTTACGTTGAGGTTAGAAACATGTATGGTTCTGTGCAAAGTGTTAAGGAATATAACTTCATGCGCCGTAGCCAGAGCGGATCAACCTTGAGCTTATAACATCGTTCGGAATCTTGAAGAAGTACTAAGGAAGCGTTTTGTGAATGTTGCATGCAATATAAGCACCAATGAATAGGCTAAAGCATGGCGCCGCCGCACTACAAGGTGGTAGTTGGTTGCACCACACGAAAATGAGTCAAACTACAGTCGCTAACGCAGCCGCCTAGGTCACTTCTTTCGCATGCCCATTGACCGTCTTCCTCGGTGCGCATGACACGCTGGCGCTGTCGTGAAACTCGGGACAAGCGACCAGTCAATTCCGCATGGAGATATTGATCGAGACACTTGGTCAAGCTGGTGCGTATCGTCTCAAGTCGCCAACTAACTTGTGCCACCATACGAAGCGGCCAATACTGCGAAATGACTCAGGTTGAATTCAACAAAACCGGAATCGATCTATGGTCGGCCTCGAAAGTAACATCAACAAGACGAAGTAGCTCTCATCGTCAGCCATCTCGTCGCTTTCCTTCCATGGATAACTCATCGAGTCTGTCCCTGAGTTAAAGTATCTTGGATCCACTATTCTCCCCAGTGTCCAGACTAGATAAGAAATCCGGAATCGTATTGACAGCGCTAGAACAGCCTTCTTTCAACAGAGAAACACGTTGGCTATAACAATGGAAACTGGTAGCTCAGGTTGTTCAGATGGCTGTTGAACTGTGCGCTGAGCCTCTCACCGAGGCTCCTCTACGCTATTGCATGCCACTCCACTACGCACTGATGATATCACCTCGATTGGTGACGAAACGTTTGCAAAAAAATTGCCAAGCTCAGCGCACAGTTCAACAGCCAGAGAAACACGTTGTGACAAAGGACGGAAGTTAGTCTGAAAACGAAAATCCGGTATTCTCAGCAACCATTCGTGCCACTTTACTCTATGGTTGCAAAACATGGCCGCTGCGATCCGAAGACGCCTGGAACCTGGAAGCCTTCGACTATTGGTCACTAAGGCTTATCTTGAAAACACAGTGGTATGAGCACATCACCAATGACGAAATCCATAAGTGCTGTTACGGGCTTCCGAAACTTTCAGCCATCATCGAACATCGCAGACTTCAGTGGTTCGGTCATGTCCTCCGCAGATCAGACACTGGCTTCACTAGGACCATAGTTTCACCCTCGCCTTGCCAGTTGGCGTCGTCGCTGTGGTGGGCAATTGAAAACGTGGCTCGCTGCAGTGAAATCGGATGTCGATCTTCTGGGGCTCCAGGTTGTGCATGGTGCTCGTCACTAGAAGAATTATTGGATCAGTATCTACGTGAAGCTTACCGCCGACCGCCGCGCTTGGGCAGCTGCAATCCGCGACATTTATGAAGCCGGCTCATCCTGTCTCAGGAGTTAGCCGCGGTAAAGTAAAGTAATAGAATCGATCTGGTGGCTCGATGAATAGCAGATCCCACAGAGAAGGTGCAGCTCACACACCCCGAGAATACGCAACGATCATCATCGGTATCACGTAGTAAAAACTGGTTTATGAGATAAAGAAAATCAAATGTAAGCAAAATAATAGCAGGTAACAATTGTGGGGTAGGGTTCTCATCGAAGCAATTGCACTTCCGTGGAAAAAACACACCGGACAAGTGAGTATAGAAAAAAGGTGTAAAAGCGTGAGGGTAATTCCGACGGCACACGCCTCCTTGATCACGAGGAATAGTTTAAAATGGAAATAGGAGTGCTGTGGAAGGGATTGCGTGGATTGGGAGGAATAGGTTAGGCAACCTTCGAATCGTTTGATTGGTCACACGCATTCCGGTGGTGGTTTGACCCAGTGATGCCGGAGGCTGACTCGAACTTGAACACAACGCTATACAAGTCGCCACCTAGACGACGAGCGAGCCACGCATTTTTGATGACCGCAGCCTTCAGGCAGTCAACCCGAAATCGAGCGTACAGATTGGTATGAACTGCCCGACCCATTCCTTCAATAATGATCAAGTCCACCTGTAAGAGGGAAGGCGGATGAAGAGAAGAATAACACTCAGGATGATAGCTGATGTCAGAAGGACAACGCAATCTCGTACATGGTGAAGAACCGCCGCTGAACACTTTGCAAGGGATAGGACACGCCTGTAAGATAAATTAGACACTTCCGTTGACGACCAATCAACGGGATGGGACAAAGAACGTTGAACAAAGTAATTGTTCACTTGGCTCCATATCACTGTACAGGTTGACTATTCAAGCCCGATTAGGGACTAGTAGTTTCTATGGTGAACTTGTCAAACGAAGAAATCATAAGGGGCTGTGCATGAGAAGAAATAGAAATCGTCATACATATCCGCTAAAGTACGATTTGCGGGGGTTGCATGCGTTCTTACAATCGGCAATATGCCGCCTCCGAGCAAAACGGGTTGACATACCTGCTCTATGGGATAAAAAGCAGATGGATTTAAAGTTGCGTTAATGGGATCTGTCAGATTCAACGATGACAACGGAATGTCTACTCTAAAGCCTGTTGTGCGAACGCAGTTAGGTTTTCTACCAGACCACTCCTCTTTCCCCTTATGTAAATCATTGTGACCGCAGTGTAGCAAAAAAGCAGTTCAACTTACTAAACCACTGTCGTTAGTCACTGTGATATTTCATGACTGAGCCGCCAAACTAGGATCAGCGATCAACCATCGACAAAGCGGATGCCGTGAGTCCAGGTCCAACAAAGAAAAATGTATACAATAAACCGATCAAGGTAGCTTGTCAGTGTCGGGGTGGTGCAGGAGTCTGACTTGAAATTCTACAGGTCACCCCTTAGAGTTTGTGTAATTGTGGACTACCTCATGGGATCACAAGATCACACGTGACTGACAGTTGTCGTGTGACCATAAACTGTCGGTACGACGTTACAGCATACCGTTGATACCCCTCGCTCACGCCTCCATAACTCACGGATGGGAGCGGCAAAATCGCGGTTACGTTGAGCGCAAGAAGTGAAAAGCTAAACAGGATAAAAGATCAATATAACAGTTCTACTGGATGCTCTGAGGATGCAGCTGACTTTGCAACAATAGTTTGAACCCGCGAAATCCAAAAAGCGGTAACAGGGTGATCGGTTCCGCCGCGATTAGATAGTGAGCAAAGAGGCATGTCATAGGGGGCACCTGTTTCACGACCACCAATCAACACTCAAGAAAGTCAACCACAGCGAGTATAGTGAACTGCTCCCAATCGAGTGGGCCTCAACCAGGGATCAATGAAATACAGCACTCACCTGCTCGCGTTTGATCAACTGGACCAACGTGCTTGCGGTTAAACGGAGGTCCAGACACGGAGAGAACTGTCCATTCTCAGCCAGCAGCAGCTGACCGCTAGACAACGCCTCCGCCACGCTCGACTCGTACGAGGCGATGAGACGAAGCAGAATCTCCAACTCCGGCAAAGTCACGTCGTTTATGGCGGGACCTGAAGACAAATAAAACACGGGAAATTCTGCACACACAGAAAGCATAACAGGTGATAAAATGCAGTTAGTACGGCTAACAACTCGAAAAGCACGGAACGAGGACGATAACTGATAAATGCATGCACTTCACACTGTCCCCTATCACGTTCAAATAGAGAGTGCAGTTCTCTATGTGTATTCCCTCGGACTTCATTCCCACTTCATCATGCTCTGACGCGTCGATGGGTAAGAAGTAGTCGGACAGGAAATTTATGATCACTGGATGTCAGCTAAACGACCTAACTGCCGCATTTATAAAACACACATTTGTGTCCGCACCCGGAAGAGTGAGAACATCGTATCTGGCATCAGTAGCACTGACGCTTCGCTGCTGCGCAACCACCACCGGTCGCACATGACTAAGTATACTGTGAGGGTCGTTGTGGCATCCTCTCACCCAATGTACTGAGCCCTTTCTATTCGTTGTCTGCATCCGCTAGCGTGTCAGTAACCCGCTCACCCACTTATCGATTGGACTAGTTTAGAATAGTGGATCAATGCGTTGTACAACATGCCGGTTAGAATACAGTTTTGCCTTCCGTGTGCCTGACGTGTTTTGCTTTGTGATACTTCGGCTAAGAGCCAGCCACTGTGCGTTAATACCACAATTGCTAAACTGTAACATTTTGGTGACAAAGGTTAAACTTGGAATAAATTATTGTGAGCCATCTTACCGCGCCTGATCCCTTTTGGAAGCACACGTCGTCCAAGCCATCCGCAGCAGTTTGGAATCGCTGGAAACAAACCTTTGACTACCTTGTGCTTTTCACAATTACACACTTCCAAATCAAACTTATTGAAACCTAATCTATCAAACTAATGAGACAACACCTCGGCATTTTGATGCGTTGGGTTTGTACGAAAGCACATCCCTGACGGACTGCTTTAACGTCTTGGATGGACTTTGGGGGAAGCGGAAACATGTTATTACTGAGCGCCTAAGTATTTCTCATTTACGACATGAAGAGGAGAGTGTTAATGAATTCATCAGTCGGATATAACAGACCCTTTCTGACTGCCATTACAATAAAATTCCCGCAACGAAATTTGAAGAGACGATGGCGGTGCAATGCCGTTTGGTTGGCATTCGGGACGATAAAGCTAGAGAACGCCTGCTGTCAGAAGACGAGAATAAACTCACTTGGGAAACAGCATGGTCACTGGTCAAACAAAGGGAAAGCGTTGTGCAACAATTTATCAAGTATCGAAGTGACTCTCCTTCAGACGCCGTGTGTGTGGACGTTAACGTGGTGCGACGGTTTGCGTAGCTTTTTGACCCATTGAGCTATACTGGGTGGTGCCTCCAGGCCCCTTGAGAGCTACTCCTTTCAGGTTGGTCAACTGGTAGAGGTCAGACAAACTCAGTCTCCTGGTCCTCCAGGTTGGGAGGCTGAAATGGGATGGCGTCCATTTCTGTAAAATTAAAGCATTGCCACTTCCCCGCTGCCTTGCGGTCAGGGTTTTGAGTCAAAGGTATTGGTTGTGGACTTTATTCGTTCTCCTGGCAGTATCTCAGCCCACGTACAATCATGGGAATTTCCGCAAACGCAAACTGCATCCTGCATTGGCCATCGCGCAGCTCATCAAGGATCGCCCTATCTGCTGCATACAGCAGGGCGGTTAAGCGAAAACATGCTACTGCTGGCGTCTTCCATCTTTCTTTTCCATCTGTTTCTCTTATTCCCATCCCGACCTCCATTATTAACCTTCCTTTTATCATTCCCAGCTTAAATGACAGCAACCAAAGTGCCACTAGAGTAGAACCATCTGCAGTCACCTCCCGCAACACCCAATGGACACCTATCGCCAAAAGCTCCTTATAAAGCCACGCTGTCCCGTTTCCCTGGCGGCGTTCAACGTTCGCACTCCAAGGCAAGTAAACAGGCAGCACTCGCACGCCCGTTGGACACACCGGGTATTGACGTATGTTGTACGTCCGAATCTAAGGTCAATGACCCACGTGGGGTTGATGAATTAACTGTGCCCGGCTTGTCCTCTCGCTATTGGCTGCACACATCCGCAGACGTTGATGCAGCACTCACGGGTCAAGCTAGAATAGGCACCATTCTAAGCTGCAAGGCTGAGCCATCGTTGGTTCACTGGATTCCGGTGAACAGCTGTTTGTGTGCAGCCCGTTTGACGACATCAACTAAGGTTGATTCACGAAGTAGTGCAAAACGTTGTTTATTTGTGATTTCCGCCTATGCTCCCGCCGACTGCAGTTCTAATACTGCTAAGGACACATCCTATCACGAACTGAACGCGTTACTGCGCACTGAGCTTCAGTGGAATAGGAGCACGGCCGCCATGCACGACGCAGGAGCATCTGCTTGCGGGACTATCAATCGTCACCGCACCAGTCGCTGGATATCCGAAAGGTCGGTGAACCTATTGGAATTCATTAGAAAACTCTCGGCTCGTTCTGAGCACAATGTGACCGGACGAACTATTAGGCGCGAACTAAAACGGGGAATCCATGCTGACAAGGAACAGGTGGAACAGTCGGGCTCAAGAAATGGAGGAGGCAGGAGCAGTAGGCAGTTGTCGCAAGCTCTTCCAACTGATCCGCACCACCGGTCCCAGGAAAACAGGCGTCAGTGAAACAATCAGAGACAGCGCGGGTGCAATGATACACAATAAGGAGCGCGGTATGGTTCGTTGGGCAGAAGACTTTCAAGATTAGTTCAGTTACCCCATTGCTCCCGGACCTCTTCCTACTCAGATGATGCAGGACGAGCCATGGATCATTAGTTTAACGGTTCCATCGGAGGCTGAAGTCCGAAACGTGATCACAGCCCACAATTGTTTTCGTGTCGCTAGCCCTGATTCCGTTCCACCTGCACTTTTTAAGGATGGATGTGAAGTCCTCTGCAAAGCACTGACTTCCATGTTTGAACAGATCTAGAAGGATGAGACCGTCCCGGCTAACTGCAGGGAATCGATTATCGTAGCAATATACAAGATGGGCAGTCGCACAGATGCTAACCACAGGGGCATAACCCTAACGCCAGTTGTGAAAAAATTACCGGCCTCGGTTCTCGTTAGTCGCCTCACTGCGGAACGGGACTCCTGGAGTAGGGAAGAGAAGGCAGATTTCTGTCAAGGACGTGGCTGTATAGACCACATATTCACCCTGCAGCAGGGGCGAGAGCAGCGCCACGCATACTGCAGACCGACAATATTAGTGTTCCTCGACTTCAAGAGTGCGTTCGATCGATGCATTCTGTTCGAATTACCTGTGCGGAAAGATGTCCTTACGAAATATGTGAATATCTTACGTGCTCTATACTGGAACACTACAAGCCGCGTCAGGGCCAACGGTGACCTGTCGGAGAGCTTCCTGACAAGTAGCGTTCGTCAGGGTTGTCCGATTTCCCATTAATGTTCAATTACGTCGTGGACTCCATCATGGAGTGTTCTCTTGCGGAATCTCACGATGTATGTGTTGAGGTCCTACCTTGTGAAAGGTTAGTTGACCTTGATTATGCGGACGATATCGTCTTACTTTTCGACGATGTTACAGCGGCACAATCAAAGCTGAATAGCCAGTCTAGAGTGGTCCCGTTATTTGGTATGCGCTTCGCACCTTCAAAGTGCAGTGTTTCTGAAGGACCACCACCACTTGATGATCCCTTGATCCTTGCTAACGAGGAAGTCGAGGTGGTTGATTGACTTACTTATCTTAGCAGATGCATCAGCAAGGATGGGCGCATAGAAAAGGAAGTCAATTCACGCATTGCAAAAGCCAGAACTGCCTTCTTGAACCTGGGACATCTTAGGCAACAGAAGGGAGTTTCCCTCCGTCTAAAAGGCCGTGCTTACAAGGCCACAGTGAGGACCGTCCTGCTCTATGGTAGTGGGACTACGCCCCTTCGATCTGATGATCCTCTTAGGTGCCTTCAAGTCTTCGATCATCATTGTCTGCCAAGCATTGCTGGTGTCAGGTGTCACCAGCGGGTCCGTAACGATGATTTGCGTAGGCGAGTACTAGGCAATTATAATCATGCTAGCTCCTTAGACCAACTGATAAGACTGATTAAGTTGCGTTGGCTTGGGCCCGTACTACGCATGCCTGATCACCGCTTACCTAGGAGGGCCTTGTTTAGTCTACCAGAAGTAGGGTGGCGCAAGACACGAGGTGGACGAAAGTTGACTTGGCAGCGGGAAATGAAGTCACTGACGACCAAACTGGGTGCCCATGGTCCGTCTCGCCTTCCCCGTTGGAGTCCACATGACTCAACTTGTGCTTGGCTCGAGACTTTACAGGACATGGCTCGCAGTAGACACCAGTGGTGCGTCTGCTGCCGTCTCCTAATCGGATTGCCTGTTTAAAGTGTGTTTGGTGCTGCGTTATCTGCGGAGTAATGGCTGATTATGACGCGTGGCAGTGAAAGCCGCAAGGAAGCTGTCTCGCCGATGCCGCATTATCTTTGCACGATAGCCAGCTGTTTGTGACGGTATGTTGTCTACACAAGGTGTAGGCGCTTTGACCCTGAATGTTTGCTTAGGGCATTAAAGTTTTCCGAGTAAGTCGTCCTTCTCTCCAGCTTAGTATCCTTTATTCCTTAGATCATCATGTTTGCATGGCAGCGAAGCATCAGTTCAAATGGCTGATGTGCTGCTGTTATTGACTGATTGACGTCAAAAGGGAACAACCATTTCGTAGATGCAGTCATCGTTTGAAAAATTTGCATTGATAATGAGCTATGAGTCACAAGTAAAGTTGGCAACTTCATGGATAGCAATGGTGTTCAGCCCGGCCGTACAGCCCCACATCATTCCGTGTCCAACTGGTTAGCAGAAAGGGCTGGCAAACCATTAAAAGATGTCCATTGAAGTAGGTGTCAGGAAATACTCACACACACTTCGCGTTAGACTAAATCTTCTATACATCCAAATCGCTGCGCACATAGGAATCAATGTAATGAGATAAAATGTAAAAGCCGCATACCTGAGTTCGCAGCCAAGATCACTTTCGTGCCCGCACTGATGAATTCCAGAGCCAGTGGAAGGACACCCAGTATGACGTCGGGACCACTGTTGTCGCAGAAGATCAGAGCACAACGGTATGGTCGCTTGCCGGGTCGAATCGCTTCAATCCACTCATCATAGTTATCCATGAGCCAGGGGCGAGACTGGAAATCAAAACGGGGTGCACACGGTGGATGAACGCAACAGATAGTGACTAATGGATGGCTGCAGGTAGAGTAAAGTATCACCGTATACCATCAAGTGTGGGAAGGTCAGAAAAACTTCGTATTGTGTGCCTCGACATGTCAAGTCGATTGCGGCATTTTGTCGTACTGATTTTTCTCTTGTGATTAGAGTCATGCTCAACTATCTTAGCGTGAAAACGCCTACACTTCGTGCACCCAGATGCAAGGTTGTCGCTTACACAGGCTATGAAAGACCGCTCAAACGACTGAACGAGTCGTTCCATAGGTCGAACTCGCACAAGTCATCCTTAGGAACCCGTCTTATGTCAAACTGAACAAACTTGTAAGTTGGGCTGGACGCCGCTGTTTTCAGGATAAAAGATTGTTGACAAACGGAACTTTGTGAAAAATGAGTAAATCGAAAGGACAGTTACATTGTAGCGCGAAGAAAATGTTATTAGATTGCCGGATAAGAGTGAAAATGAGGAAATACGCTGTAGCAGTCAGTCAGCAGATGCAGGAAAGTAAGATGATACCTCGAATGATACGAGCAGCACACTACACTAAAAACATCACACTCAATCAGGAAATTCGCGCCTACTCACCGGAAGTTTACTAAGAGTCGAGTCCGGACAAGGAATGCCAAATTTATCTGTTGGTGCCTCCGTAAAGAATTTCACCATCTCTGATGCTCCCCAGTCGAACAGATTGCCAGCCAACAGGGCGAGTATCAGAGCCTGCTGTCGGTCCTCCCAAGAAAGTCCAGTTAGGTACTGTAGTCTTGCGGGGAATGCGAGAAGAGCTGATCGGTTTTCCAACTTGGAAACGGAAATGGATTGAGTGTAGATAATAAGTGCGATGTAGAATGGAACTCTAAGCGACACAAGAGCACATGTGTTACCAACACACAGTGCTCCTGTAAGACGTGAGCAATACTCCACCAGCGTAGTTGATCAAATGAAGTGGCTACCTAAGTGAAGCAAATCAAAATAGGTTTCACAATAACTAAAGGGATGCACAGGTTCGAGTTGGTGCAATTTGATGGTTGGACTACCTAAAGACAAACAAACCGATTGAACAGCTCTGGTATTTGTGCCACAGTTTTGGGAATCAGTGATGTGTTACCCGAGTCTCGTAACGAAACTTTGAATTTTGAAGACGCAAATAGATGCATACTACTCAGCACCAATTGACTACAAAGTAGAGGCTGCAAAAGAAGCGGGTACCACTCGAACGGAGCCATGACATCCGTTCACATCAGGTCTAATGAATCGTTCACATGGCAGTCGCAGCTTCAAAAAGAACAGAGTACGAATCGACTTGCGCTCATGTTTGGTTAAAAGGTGGAAGAAGAAAAAGGAGAAATATGGTAGCCCTGGACGTACTCCACTACAGTGGAGCGACAAGAGGCACTTATCTTCCCAACCTGCCGTGCACGCGCGAAGCCCACCATCAATAATGGAGAGCCGAACATAGACAATCATAATTCTACCCTTGAAAACAATGACGAGTTGGATTGAAAAGTTCGAACACACACAATGCGGCACAATGTGACGCTGGGGAACCCACATTAACCGGACAAATCACTCACCTTCTTTTGCATGCAGTACGGATCGGCGAAACCGAATTCACGCAGAAAATGTTGCTGAGCCGAAAGCAAGCTGCGAACGTTCAACACACCAGAGCTGCTCGGATTTTGTCCCAGTTCGTGCAGATAGCTGATGTAGCGTTCGGCGAACTGCTTCGACCGCTCAGTGGAATCAGGCATGGTGGCCAACTGGCTCTCTTCGGCTTTCAGCCGCTGTCTTTCGACCCCATCCTGAGGATCAGGGGCAAAGTAGGGAATGTATCAACAAAACGCCGAGGTGCACAGGAATTCATAATGATGCTTCAGACGTAAGTTGCATGAAGGGTGTGGTAACCACAGAACACCCAAACAAATCCAGCCGCATTAAAGTGAGTCAAGAAAAAAGACAGGCACCAGCAGTAGCGACGCTTCGCTGCCGCGCAACCACCACCGGTCGCACGTCGGCTTAGGATACTGCGAGGGTCGCCCTGCCCCTACACAGGCTCGAACCCGTGCCGTCAGATTAGAAAACAAGCTTATTATCTTTAGACTAAGGGATGGAACTCAAATGCTATCAGCCAAACACCTGACATGCTTAACAAGGGATCCAAGAAGGCACCTGGAGGTTCAGCTAGTGCGCGGTTCATCAATACTAGGTGTCGGCTCAATGTTCCCTGGTATTAAACATTGATGCCTTGGGTTCGTGTCAAAAATTGTATGGTGTGGGCGTTAGATTATTTAAGGCGAACAAAGTAGCTGTAGTGCGCAACAGTGAGGTAAATCCTGATATGAAGCATGGAAACCCCCACCATTAAAAAGGAAATCGCAGAATGGCGATAAACAGCGCTTCCTCATTACATGTTAGGCTGATGATTGCCTTCACCTAGCAGCCTGTAGTCTAGAACCAGGGACAAAAATAGAGACAGTATCAGAACATCGAGTGAAACGGAAACGACGCAGAAACAGCGAGGAAGAGATCGAATCGACTGAACCGTAATTGTGACCAAGTAACATTTCTCCAGTTGGAGCACGATCTCCCCGCACGAACGTTCACAGTGAGGCATTTGCTCTTGTAGCTTGTATAAAATGGCATGTCGAACTGAATTCGAAATCGGCTATCGCCACAATACGTCAGAGAGAAATGATCACACAATTTGGAGTGATCTTACCACACTGGCTTTCCCTGGCTGTCCATGTCACCTCTCCTGGATAACTGTTACACGCCTAAGTGGTTAAAACGCACAAGGATGTGAAACGAACTGAAAGACCCCAAATGGAATCAACGACGAATTGTACAGAGAATGGAAATAAGATATCAAATGAGGGACCAATACACACGAGGACCGGATGGCTTCCAAGACAATGCGCTAAAATTGAGAAATCAACCACTCACTTCTAGACATTGCAACCAGTACGCTCTCGCCTCACTGTCTTGTGTGAGGTCCCACGTATCCGGTACATAATCGGTTGGCGAATCTAACAGTGGCAGAGGTTCCAATGAGAACCCCAACACTCGGTCCAGTTCCAGATAATTTGTGTCCATGGGAACGCGCTTCAATGAAGACAAACGGCGAAGCGTGTCCTGACAAAAAGAAGGCAGGCGAGCCAAGCTGGAGTCTTTCGGTGCGATGTCGATGGAATCCCGAACACGATCCGCGACCTCTGTTGGCCCCGCATAGACAACTGAGGGCCGGTGTGAGGCGTTCAAAAATTCGACAGTACTGGTGGGCGGGACCAGAGGAGTGATGGAAGTGGATACGTAATTCTCTGCCCAAACAGTTTTGGGCCCGCCAGACGACCAATCGTTCAAGGACTTGGCAAACGCGCCAATTGCGCCCAAATACCCTTCGTGTCTCAAAAACAGTGCTTTGTAAGTGCCGGCGGACCAATACCGCACGGCGTACGTGATGACCTGAGAGTGAGAAACGGGGAAATATAGGATAAGTGGTGTGTGCGTATGACGCCACTGTTATTAGAACCATATACTACCAATAAGCAGACATCATCGAAGAAACCAGAAACAACTTCAAGTACCAGGTGAAGAGTCGTGACAAGAGGAAGCAATGTCGGAAGCCCCCGGGGTATCTCGCGCAAGCATAAACAAAGCGGAAAAAACAGAATACTATGCTACTTTACGGGTCAAATATGAAATGCGTCAGGAATTCGCTGGTGCGGTGCACCAACACTCCACTGCCAGGCGACTATCCACAGTTGCGCTAGTTCTAAAGATACTGCGAGGTCACAAGGAGCCCCGCAGAACTTTACCGAGCAAACAGTGATCCACAGCGGCGACGTGGCCTGATTAGAGGAAGTAATAGAAGAATGATACATCAAATACGGCCCCACTGACCATAACTGACAGAGGAGCACTTCGAAGTAACTAGCTGTCAACTCTGAGTGGTCACATATCGTAAATGCGTGCACACACAACCGGCGCTCCAAACAAGCGGTCAACGAGTTGCGGCAAGCTTTGTTCGCGGATCTCGTTGGTGCAGTTAGTAAACCACAGAGGTCTCGGGTCCGAGTGACGGATTCAACCATCCCTTCACATGATGAATTCAAATGAGGACGAAACCGATTGTGCTAGAAATGAATGACTTCCGATATATAGTTGTACCAGCCGAACTCTGATGGTAACTTGGAAGTAGATTGTGGTTTCAATAGAGGCTTAAGTGCCACAACATCCGAATCCCACCCCGTACACATATACACACACATAGAATGAAAACCTCAAACAGTGATAGATTTTGGACAGAAACGGATGCTTTAGATATTCCCATGGTTCTATAAGTGGCCCACATAAAGCGCACTGAGGATGTCTTCTAGCCTGATGATGAGAGGTTTGCAGTGAAATCAGCCAGCTTGGAGAACAACCGCATATCCTCATCCCCATGGATAGTTCACCCGAAAATGCACCGCAATATAAAGAGTTGATGTCATTCAAAGGAGGGTTCTACTTAATATTATTTACCATAGAAGAAACGAGAACACTCGACCGACCAGTTATTGTGTACCAATACAATGGAATTTGGTGGTAATGGAAAAGACGACCAATTAGAGCAAAGTGAAACGTAGATATCATGATGCTTTGCTTCAGACCAGAGTTTCTCAAAGTGTGGTCCACGGCATCTCCCGAAATGTTATGATTCCCGTAATAAGTCTTGAACGTGATCATTTTATTTCATTATTCGATGGAAAACCTGCAGTTAAAATGCGTTAAACCATTTCTGACGGTCTACATTAGCCGCGTGATTGGCTAATGTAAAGCAAACTCCATCCAGGAAAAAAGTGGTTTGGCATAAGTTTATAAAATCTGTGAATGAGTCTAGCAAATGTCAGTAACCTTGTGTGATGCGATGAGCAGAAGCAGCTGGGTGAGTCATTCTCTGTCAACGCTAACTCGCATAACTCAGAATTTGTCCCCGGGGGGAGGCGAATTGTAAATCATGAGATATTGTGTCTTCTGGTGGTCATTTCGAAAGTTGATATCCTCCGAAATCGATCAATTTGAAGTAGAGGCCCATTTGTGCGATCTCATCCGGGGAAGCCAATTTAGCGGCGGAATTTTCGGTGTTTGACTAGTATGGTCATTCTACTTTACGAATTGAAGAGTAAATATCTGCGCGACGTTGCAAATGGTAACTGTTCGATGCACTTCATTTTAAACTTGATTCAAAGTTCCACTAATCAAAGTAATAAATTTGAGATTAATTCTGCTATCTTTGTGTTTAATTACTTATTTATATTTTAGTATTTATATAAGTTGTTAGCTGAAGACAAGGACATTGATAAATGCGTCACAGACATATTCATCGTCGAATTCTGATGCAGTAATAGCTGGCTTCAGATTCTTCCCTACAGAAAGTGTTTCCCAGTGTCATTGATTTCTGGTGTAAAACGAAGGACTTCTAGCCTGACACAGCGAAGACGGCTGTCGCTACGCCTCTTTCATACGTCACAACTTATCCGTGTGAAAGCGATTTTCGCGCTACAATTATACACGAAAAAGTGCCGCAACAGACTTGAAGTTCAAAACAGATATTAGGTCATAGTTTTCCTAAATAACACCAGTCATTAGTCAAATTAAGGATTAATGTACGTTGTTTTCCCATTTAAA
>OX104067.1:5938162-6010990 GCA_944474145.2 Dicrocoelium dendriticum | reverse complement strand
CTCTAACCGCAAGTACGTATTTCAACTCGTAGCGAATAAGCAAGAAGACGCGTCAGTCTGGCGCACAGTGTACTGAACACTTAACGGTTTACATGTGAGCACGGAACGTTAGGGTGTGTCCTTGAGTGCGTGTGTGCGTGCTTATCTACGTGTGTGTGTAGGGCCAATCAGGTTCACGGTCATAGTGAGCGATCATTGGTTGAACACGTAACAGTCCTCCCTGTTTTGGCTGACGTTACAGTCATGGCTGAAAACGTTCGATCGGTTTGCGAATCCGGGTCGATCGGCGTAATTGAGTTTCCCCTGTTGTTCTGTGTTCGTCGTGCTCTGCAGCTTGCTCTGCGATCTCCGAGTGTGACTGACTCACGGCAGGTGTGTCAGTGCTCCTGGGGCGTACATGATCTGAGTGCCGGCGAACAACCCGGCCGTCCGGAAGCTGCAAATCGTTTTGACTTCCTGAAGAATCGAGCACAGTCGCCGGCTGCCAACATTGTTCATGCGGTAACCTGGTGTAAACAGGTTGATGGTCCTGAAATGTAACTTCCGGCTTTGATTCCTCTGAAGACACAAACTTTTTCTGACGCTCCTGTACTTCAACACGCGGGTTCGGGAACAACAAATGAAGCCTCGTTCTCAGATTTCTGCCGAACATCAATTCCGCCGGGGATTTCCCGGTAGCCTCAGTGGGTGTAGAACGGTAGGAGAATAGGAACCGATCCAGTTTTGTTCGCAATGTTCCCGTTCGCTGCTTTAGTAAGCCTTGTTTCACAGTTTGTACTGCACGCTCCGCTAATCCGTTTGATGCTGGGTGATACGGGGCTGATTTAACGTGTTGGATTCCGTTGTTGGCGACAAATTTACCAAATTCGGCACTGGTAAAAGGCGAACCATTGTCTGTACAAATGGTTTCCGGAATGCCAAACGTAGCGAAGGACGAGCGCATTTTAGTGATGGTGGATTCGGCTGTCGCCTGAGTAACTGGATGTACGTCAATCCACTTAGAATGTGCATCAATAAGTAGAAGAAACATGGTCCCGTCGATCGGTCCGAAGTAGTCGGCGTGGATACGCTGCCAGGGCTTGTCGGGCCAACGCCAAGGGTGTATTGGACCTGGCGCCTTGCTCCGCTGATACGCCTGACAAATATCGCAATTCTTCAGTAAGTTCTCTATGTCTGAGTCGATGTTGGGCCACCAGCAGTACCCTCTCGCTAGTGCCTTCATCCTCGCCACACCTGGATGAGCATCATGGAGCTCTTTAAGTATCTGTGAACGCGCCTTGGTGGGAGGGACTAGACGAGAGCCCCAAAAAACACAGCCGTCGAATAGACTCAGTTCGTTCTTCCGAATCATAAACGGTTGTAATTCAACTGTCCCTTCAGGAGGCCAACCCATGTTCAAAAAGCGTTTCACCATTGATAGCACGGGGTCTCGATCCGTCCATTGACGGATTGTTGAACTCCGTATCGGTGTTGTGTCTAGATGTTGCATTAGATTAACCAGTTCAAACGGAGGGTCGTGTTCATGTGCAGTTTCCGTGATCGGCAGACGGCTGAGTGCATCAGCTGTGCAGTTGCTGACGCCGGTAATATAAACAATCTTGTAACTGTAAGCACTCAAGGTTATAGCCCATCTTTGCATCCTCGGTGATGCCATTTGTTGTATACCTTTGGTTTCCCCAAACAAGGATATCAATGGTTTGTGGTCTGTATGAAGCTCGAAAACGTTTCCCCATAAATACTGGTGAAACCTCTTAACTCCGAAGATAACGGCTAGCGCTTTCCTGTCCAGTTGGGAGTAGTTCTTCTCCGCCGTCTGTAAGGTGCGCGATGCATATGCTATGGGACGTAAAGAACCATCGTCCATGCGGTGGCACAGGACAGCCCCGACCCCCCAAGGGGACGCGTCGCACTGAAGTATGACTGGCTTGTTAGAGTCATAATGGACTGACGTTGGTGGCGAAGCAAGAGCTTGTTTTGCTTTATTAAAGGCACTTTTTTGACGGGAACCCCAACACCACGATGCATTTTTGTGTAACAGCTCATTTAATGGCGATAGAACCGTCGATGCATTAGGCAGGAAACGGCGATAGTGAGATAGCATTCCTAAGAACGAACGGAGTTCATCACAACTCTTTGGCTCTTGGCTTTCTAAAATAGGTTTAACCTTGTCATTTAAAACATGTAAACCGTGTTTATCAAGCCGGTATCTAAGGTAACAAACGGAAGGTGAAAGGAACTCACGTTTAGACCTTTTCAATCTGAATCCACTTCGCTCCAAACGCTCGAGCACGACCGCGAGTGTTCGAAGATGCTCTGTATCCGAGCGTCCAGAGATAAGAATATCATCCAGATAAGCACACACAAAAGGAATGTCCTTCACTAGGTCGTCAATAATTCTCTGAAATATTCCGGGGGCGGAATTAATGCCAAAAGGTAAACGAGTATATTGAAATAGTCCCATGTGCGTGGTGATTGTGGTAAGTTTCCTCGAAGGTTCATCGAGCTCTATCTGCGAGTATGCATGACTCAGATCGAGTTTGGCAAACTTTTCACCACCAGCTAGTGTTGCATACAAGTCATCAATACGTGGCAAGGGGTACCTGATCAGCATGGACGCTTGATTTTTGGTTATCTTGTAGTCACCACAAATCCGTACGGAGCCGTCCGGTTTGGTTACTGGCACAATTGGAGTTCCCCAGTCAGAAAAGTTTACAGGAGTAATAGTACCTTGAGTCTGTAGGCGGTTTAGTTCCTCTTCAACATTAGGCCTCATAGCGTATGGTAGTGTGCGCGTCTTAATGAATTTTGGTCGAGCGCCTTCCTTTAGTTTTATCGCAGCCTGAAATTCTTTCAACTTCCCAAGCTCCTCGGAAAAAACAGCTGAATGTTGTTTAAGTAATGTTTCAAGTCCGGAGATCTCGGTGACTAATTTTACCACATTCATTGTATCCGGGAAAGCACGTATCCAGTCTCTTCCAAGCAGATTTGGATGATCCCCGGGATCACAAATACAGGAAGTGTGCGTATTTTGTCGCCCTACTGTGCCTTCACGAAGCATTTACCAGGGACACGTATAGGGTCACCGGTGTAAGTGCGAAGAACAGAATTGCAAGCGGATAAGTTCGGGAGCGTTTTTACAGCGTTTTCCCGGATTATCGTCACGGATGTTCCTGTATCGATTTCCATCTGTACCTTTTGACCTTCAATGTAAAGCGCTAGAGTGTATGGCGCCGGCTGCATGCTAGAAACGGAATTAAGCCAAATGGAATGTAATTCAGTGTTGCTACCATCAGACTCGTCCACAGTTTTGATGGGATTTGCTCCTTGATAAGCCCCACCCGAACGTCGCTTGACCGATCTACACACTCGCGCCAGGTGGCCCACCTTCCCGCAGCTTCGACATACTGTCTTCTGATGCCGGCAGTCGGATGGACAACAGTGCTGCTCACCACAACGATAGCACACAAGCAAATTGACGCCAGTGGGTGGCTTTGGTTTTGGTGTAGTGTTGATCAATCGCAGCTCATCTGACGAGTCCTTCAGCGTAAATGTTGCGAGTTGTTGTGTAAGGTGTTCCCTTTGCCGGGCAATCGAGCAGGCCGTCTCCCAGATCAGTGAACAATCATCTTGTGAAAGGAGCTTCTCCCGCGTGCTCTGGTCTGAGATCCTGGCCATCAAACATTGGAGTAACATGGTCTCTTCAAATCTCGTTGGATCGACTTCATTGTATTTACAATCAGGTGCTGCTTGTAGTACACGAGCGATGAACTCGTTCACACTCTCATCTGGTTTCTGGAAGAGTTTCGAGAAGTAGTATCTAGCCGTAAAAACATTCTGACGAGCACCCCAAGGAGCACTGAAGGTTTCCAAAGCGCCAGTTATCGTAGAAGAGATTTGATCAATACGAAGTGCATCGAAATACCTTTGACCCTCATCTCCAAGAAACTGTCTCAAAGAGCTTCACTTTGTTTTTCTCAGTAAGAGCTACTGCTGGATTCAAGATTGGAAGCAATTCCAAGTAATCCGTAAAGGTTTTCCGCCATCTATGCCACGAGTCCAGGGAAGGTTTGTCGGTAGAGCACGACCAGAAGACCGGTGGAGTATTTGTCATGGACATGTTGACCGCGTCGCCAAATATCACAGCTGGACTCTAAACGCAAGTACGTATTTCCACTCGTAGCGAATAAGCAAGAAGACGCGTCAGTCTGGCGCACAGTGTACTGAACACTTAACGGTTTACATGTAAGCACGGAACGTTAGGGTGCGTCCTTGAGTGCGTGTGTGCGTGCTTATCTACATGTGTGTGTAGGGCCAATCAGGTTCACGGTCATAGTGAGCGATCATTGGTTGGACACGTAACGTGGCTGCAAGATACGAGCTCCATGCTTACCCTGAGTTCCCTCACATACGACACTAGCCTCACATTCTCAGTGCGCCTGTCTGGCGATGATGCAGCTTCAAATGCCGGCCAAGCTGGCGTCGGCCCTGTTTTGAGTCCCCGGGCTGAAGCTGCCCTGATCGACTGAATCCCAGTCAACATCCGGATGTGCGCCGTTAGTTTGGCTGTCTCGTTTCTGGTTTCAAAATAGTGCAGGGACAAACGGTGCCTGTTTCTCATTGCGGCTCTCTCCCCCACAAAATGCAGTCTTCATTCGGTGCAAGGTGATTTCCATCAGAAACTTAACGATCTCAATCGTTACAGCAGAAGCACCGATACTGTGGTGCTTGCTGGTGCCCTAAACGCCAAAGTCGGACATTTGTCCTCTGATGAGCATCATCCGGCCAGCCAACATGATGTAGGCTCCCGTAATGATACCGGACAGCGGTTGCTACACCTATATGAAGATGCTCGTCTCATTTTGCGAGCACAAACTGGACATAGCACCCGCAGAAGCGTGTCTTGGCGGCCACCAGCCATGGAAGCAAATAAATTATATCGCGATCAGTTACTACTGGAGAAGCTGTGTCCAAAAATGTCGCTCGCTTTGAAGCACGAGTGTGGACTCTGACCACGCACTTGTTTGCGCCGACCTCTAGGTGCGTTCCCGTGGACGTCCGCAACGTCGATGTGAACCGATTGACACCAGCCAGCTGGCGAAGCCAGGTGTTCTGTATGTGTATCAAAGTGCGCTGACCTCCGGGCTGAATAAGCTCCCACTGAACACCGTCGAAGATCATTGGTTGCATATTCGTCAAACGTTTCTATCAGTAGGCATGTCTTCATGTGGCAAATCCAATTGTCAACCTAGACATTGGGTCTCTACACAGTCTCTGGAACTTATGGATGCTGGCCGACATATTCCGTCTGGTAGCGAATACAAAGGGCCTGGCAAAATTCTCAGGGCAAAACTGCGTACTAGCCTGAAGAGAGACCGCAAAGCCTGGTGGTCTCATCTTGCCTCGGAGACGGAAACAGCCGTTTTCTTTGGAAATCATCGTAATTTATTCCGTCTGATACAGGAAACTGGCAACAGGAGACTTGGTGCTAGCGACACCATACGCGACGAGATTGGGCAGCTGATCCACAGCCTGCCAAAACGATTGGAGCGTTGGGCTGAACAGTTTTCAAGGCAATTTACCCAACCTGAGTTTCCGCTTTCTTCTTCAGGCATTGAGCGCCCTTCTCCCTGGGCCGTCTCCCTGGATCCGCCCTCACGCGCAGAAGTCGAACATGAGATCAGGCTGTTGAATTTGCATAAAGACGCAGGGGCAGAGAGAATTCCCCCAGCCCTCTTCAAATTCTGGGGACCTGCTCTAATAGATGATGTACACGAGTTGCTTGTGAAACTTTAGGAGCAGGAGACTGTCCCGACAGATTGGTACCGCTTCGACATTGTCCCAAATTTCAAGGGAAACTCCCGTTTGGAATGCAGCAATGATAGAGATATCAGTCTGATTTCGACTGCCTCTAAATTGCTTGCCTCTGTCATCCTCCCCAAACTGACTGGCACTCGTGAAAGCCAGATTTAGTCGAGGTCGGGCTGCATCGACCACATCTTCACCACGTGCCAATTGTTGGAGCACCGCCATGTTTATTGGTGACCCACCGTTGTCGTGTTTCTTGACATAAAAGTTGCCTTCGGCTCAGTCGATCGACGTGCCCTCTGGGACTGTCTGCTAAGGAAAGGTGGGCCTGATAAATACGTACATATTATCAAAGCGCTGTACGCGCATAGTTCGGACAGAGTGAGGGTTTATGGCAAAATGTCACCGCCCTTCAGTATCACCAGCGGTGTGAAACAAGATTGCCCGCTGTCACCTTTCCTCTTTAAGTTTGCTATTGATGAAGTCATGGAAACAGCGTTCGCTGGAAACGACCTAGAAGGTGTGGAGCTACTTCCTGGTGAGCGACTTCTTGACTTAGATTATGCGGACGATATTGCCCTAATCTGTGACAGCTCCCAACGTGCCAAGCAGCAATGGACCGAGTAGCACTGGCTGTCAATCGTTTTGGGCTATGCTTTGCTCCATCGAAATGCAAATTACTTCTCCCAGATTGGCAGGGACCCAACCCTGCGCTAACGCTTTGTGGTGATCTGCTAGAAGTCGTTCAGGAATTCAAGTACATGAGCAGCTATATTAGAGCCCGTGTGATCGAAGACGAGGTTTCGAACCGTAGGGAAAACTCGAGGTGCTTTTGCCAATCTCCGCCACCTGTGGCGCAGACGCGGCATTACTCTCGCCCTGAAGAACAGAGTTTTAACGCAGCCGTCCGTTCAACTCTCCTGTGTGGTTGTGAAACCTGGCGCATCAGGTCGACAGACATAAAGTGGCCCGTCACATTGGAGCATCGCTGCCTTCGCAACTTCGCTCATATCTGGTGGGAGTACCGCGTGAGCTATGAGAGTGTTCGGCGTCGCGTATTTGGTGCAGGAAGAGCGAGTGAACCGTTCAGCACCATTCTATCACGCACCAGGCTCCGATGGCTGGGCCACTCGTTGCGCAAACCAGCACACTGACTTCCGCGTCATGCATTGTTTGCGCGTTGTGGGTGCTACTGGAAGAGGAGGAGGGGAGGCCAAGCGATGACTTGGTCGAGAGGATTGTAAATGCTCACGTCGATGTTGGCGTCGGTTGGTGCATCCCGACTACTTGGCTGGGGTCTTAAGGACGATGAACACGTTTGGTTGGACACACTTGCTGATATGGCTTGGAGCCGGCCCCAGTGGCGCTTGGGTTGCAAGTTTCTTTTCCACTCCTCTCTTCTAGATTCCCCTTCCAATTCCCATCTCCTACGAGTTGCATAATATAATAGTTAACGTTCTATTACCTATCTTTTAATTATTTTGTAGTGTAAGTTTTATATATCTTACCTTTTTGTATTGCGGCATATTTGCTGAGGTGTGTTTCTCACTCTCAACTAACGTGCATTGATGACGATGACGCAGTCTCATCAGCAGCACCTACTAGCACTGGCTGCTGTTTATCTGAAAGCACGTAAATCGTGACTATTTCCTTCGCGTGGAACATTTCAAGTTTCCTGGACTGGTCTGGCTCGAACTCCAACTCCGCAACTTATCTAGTGATATTAGGTTTAGATACAAGGAACTGATGATTGACATTGTGACATCACGAAACATCGACCGGGTACTTCGCACTACACCCCACTCGGAGTTGAAGTTGACCGGCTGCGGACATGTGTATGGTACTCAGGTCGTAGGTTCTCCAGTAAAAATTGACCACTCGATATTCATAGTCAACATGCAGCCACTGCTGTTGTATTCTCGTCCGCTAGAGGCATCCTGTAACTGCTGGAGAACACAATTCCAAAGTCTTACTATGGTCAGTGAGTCGGGTGTTTTGGCTACCATTATAAGTGGTAACTGTAGAAGCATATCTGCCACTTACAAAAGAGAGAATGAATTGGCTGTATGTCAGAACTTTGGACCGGTTAAGCTACATTGGTTCGATAAGGCGTGTAGTAAACTGGCTTGTTAGCTGCTCAGGTTATGAGACAACTTACCCATCTCTGAACCTGCGGGCGGTTAAGAGTCGTGCAGCAAAAAATAAAATACATGCAACGGAGTCACGCGGCGCGTACAACAGTTCGCTGGTACGACCCACCAGAACATAATCGATGAAAAGCTTAGGTTTTAATTTACGAGCTTTCTGGACTTGCATTAACAATTGGCTGTTTGTTTTATCTCCTTGGATATTGGGGCTCCAATTTCAAAAACCTTTATCTGGTCGATGTTATTGTCGCAGATTGGTACCAAGTTACGCGATCTTTTGCTTGTTTACTCTGGAGTTCGTCGATACACGTGCTTCTATATCGCACTACCCTCCATGAATCATCCGGGCTTGTGTAGACATGTTTACGTACATCCGTGTATGGACTGCGCGGTTTGACGGCACACAAGGCTGACTACATGCTGTGTTGTTGGCTTGTTTAGGTGCAGTTTAAAAAAAACACGAACATCACAACCACACATACACTGCACATTTAGCAAATAATTACCACATAGGACGGAGCTGTGACGCGTGGCTTCTAAACTGTTTTTATCCAACGACTGTTGTTAACTCCAGATCATACTGCACTCTGTTTCAGGGTTGGAAACAGCTGATGGCAATGGAAAGAAAATTATGCGACCAGTGGATTAACATCAAGGAAATAAAGCATAACCTCACTCTGAATGACATGCACATTATAGCGAAATATATGTGTTCACCCACCTCATATTAGGAAGGCATATATCTGCAGGTGGGTAATGGTATTACCTATTCATGGTTGTGTCAGGCTACATTAAACAAACGCTTTGTTCCAACTGTCCCATCCCTGCACTCCACAACGCCTTTTGTCCTTGTTTGCACTCATCTGGTAGAGTGAGCCTGAGATGGGAGTAGAACTCAGCACATAATGATTGTTGGTAATCACCATGATAACTAGGCCATTGAGCCTCCTGGAGTGCAGGGATGGGAGAGAGCCACACCGAAATCCTCCACTTCGGTTGTGGTCCAAGTGATCGGAATGGCAGAGGCTGGATTCAAACTTGATCGAGGCCACAATTGAGATTGCGTGTCGTAATCCAAGACCCACGGCGGGTGCTTCAAAGCCCAGTAACCAGTTTCTTTAAACTTTCATCTGGCGCTAAGAATCTTTGTGGTTTATCTTCTGCATCATTGGGCCTGCTCTGCATCATTCTGTGCGATGGACACACCTGTCAAATGCGCTCAGTTCCGCGGGTATACCAGTTAAACACAGCTGCTATAGTTGCAGTTATTTGTTTAATACTAAATTGAAAACTGACTGCTGAAGACAAAGAGTTGGAAGACATACATCTGTTTCTTCATCGATATACTATGGGGCACGCACGAGGAATAACGTCCTTTATTACCGCGCACTCTCAAAGCAGTTCGGCTGTGCGACGTCCTACTCAGATGCGATGCGATCTCAGATTCTGTAGTCCGTAAAATGGGCAACTAGGAACTTCTTACCTCAGGACACCGATTTTGCCTCGTATATTGTCTCGGACAAACTGCTCCAATGTTTCACCACTCGACACTTGAAGCATAGACTGTGAACGGTATGCTTCAGATCCGGTGCCAAAGGCTTGTACCTGTGCCCCGGAGTGCTGCTTGATGAGCGCACCTGCAGCAGCGTCCTCATCATGTAGAAGTCAACCAGATGTAGTAACTGGTGTGCTATTATGAAGCCCACTAGAAACTAACGATAAAACAGGGCGTACAGGGCCATTCTCTTGCGTATACCTTCATACAACATATTTCGCAAAATGGAGATGAGGCTGGAAGCGATATGCTTGACAAGTTCCCATTTTTGCACCTTGCCACGTGTGGTCGGGCGATAGGCGGATGAGCCGTACTACAGCATTGCCCCTGTGTTGTAAGAGAACTGACAAACGGCAGTCTGTTCAGACAAAATGCAGAGGCTTCGTTTGAGCGCGCAGAACATGCGCAGTCCATTATGATACAGTCGGCCGGTGGCTGAGTGTTCTGCTCCCCTGGTTTACAACCATAAGGTCACCGGTTCGAATCTGCGTAGAGGTGGGCGTCCTCGCGGTACACTCAACGCACGCGCGACGTGGTGACCGCGTGGCAGCGAAGCGCCGTTACGGCCTACAGCTGGCGATTTAATTTTATCGATTACGATACAGCTTTTCCGTGTTGTCCAAGGACTTCAAATCGCAACGTAAGATCTTCCACAGAAAGCGTGGGATGTGACAGATTTCCGGCCGGAACGTACCTACGTCCATCACCACTCTTCCTATGGCACAACTAACAGTTTGTCCGGATTGATGAGTAACATGCATCTACTTTTATTTGTTTTAATGGATGACGCTGGTGGGTTTCCATTTTTGGAGCTGTTAATCTGCAAAACCGCATAGAATTGCAGTGTCAGGTGTTCAGTGGACCTGCAAAATGTAGGACAAATACGCTGAATAAGTTCTGTTTGTTCGGACGAATACCACACATGTGACCCCAGCGCCAAGAGTCGCTGTATGTGAGTTGCCACCTAAGCCCTTTAGAGTAACTGGGATGAGACTGGTCTGTCTTACCTCCTCACCCGTTCTTTTCAATTTAATGATCCAAATAATTATGAATGAGTTGCTGCGGTCTTTTACACTTCCGTAGAAGAGGTGATGTGTTATGACTGATTAACTAACCTTGAACGCGCTGATGACCCAATTGCTATTCAACTGCTACTAGCACCACACATTACACCTACACATTGAAGTGTGCCATTACAAAACATTGGGCTAACACAACACTGTTTTCCACACGTTTATGACATTCGATCGAATAGGTCTATTGGCTCATTTAGCTGGGCAGCTAAGTCATTCTCCACAACCTACCGCAATAACTGGTAAATCTCGTTTGTCATTTTCCAAGTCCTACTGACTTATGGAGATATGGGAAGCCATATTATTTGTCGAACGATTAGTTTAGTAGATTCCGATGAGACAAATCGTGGATCAAAGGCTTGACCACCATGCTGTAAAGACATAAAAATCCAGCGTATTTGATCACGGTTGTTTGCGGGTTGCTGTATATACGTGGTAAAGGTCCCGAATGACTGATATTACGTTCCTCCTCTTGTGTTTATCAATAGATCTCTTGATAGTAGATTTCAGAGTGCGTTCTACACTACGATCGTCTCCACCGGCTCCGTCATGTTTTCCGTGGGACTGGCAGCCGGCCACCATGGAGTGTGGTGTTTCCCGATATTGCGGCTGGTTCGGAAATACTCGCAGGATGGATAGACCGGTTTGGTTCCTGTTGGGGTCAGCAACTGGACGTTGCTGAGCCACAAACTCGGAATCAATGTTGCATTTCTTCGTTCATTTTCCTCGGACCACTTCGATACATGTTGATTCCACTGGAGTCGTTATTATTATTAGGCGTATTTTGTTGTTGTTATTGATTTTATGATTTTTGTACCGTGATCCGAAACAACCGGGTACACTGCACCTCAATTCACAGCCCACAGTTAATCCGCCGACTGTTCTGGACAACCTCGATGAACTCTGCGGATTCAGGTTTAGGTTTGTTCTCCGAGCTGAACTATTTCGTTGCAGACGTTCCATCACCAGTCGAGGTGACTTCGTGTTACTGAACGACGACTCTTAGAAGAACGCAGCGTTCGGCAAGTAGCGCACGACAGCAGAACGTGTCAGTTTCCACAGTACTTAGAATGTATTATGTCTCGCCATAAACACAGCGCTTCGTATAAGTTAAGACACTCTAATCGGTGGTTGACTTGGTGTTACCGGACACACATATTGACGCTGATCGATCCAGCCAATAGGAAGACAGTTTAAGCGATGATTAGCTTGATTTTGGACTGACACACCGCCTTAGCGAGATACAGCAGATAAGTGAACTCAGCTAGCGCAGATGCCACGTTTCCTCAGTGTTTAGTAAGCAAACTGACTGGTTTGTCAACCCTTGACTTGGGCTTACCCAGAGACAAACACCACTTGTTCACAGTTAGCTCATAGATAGGTCTTATACTAGTTTCTTAGCGGGCACTGTTTCCCCTATTCAAATGCAGTAAAGTTAATCTCCCCTTTCATCAGAACAACCTTACATTCAAAACATCAATCACCTCTGTAAACATTTCTTTTGCAGAGGAATGTTTACCCTCACCAGGTGCATACAGTACATACTTTGCTTGGATTAACTGTCTGAATTTTGCTCCACCCACCTGTCACGTTTCCATGATATCGCCTTTAATATTTCATTTTCAGGCGGAAAGAGAACTGCAGAAACGCATCACCCAACCTACGGAGCTCCAAGAGGCCAGGCCTCCCACAGTGGCTCAACGTCGGTGGGTGAGCGTTTGCTTTTCTTATCATTCGTGCCATGCAAACTAGCCGACTTTCCAAGTGCAAAATGGACTGCGCATAAGTGGAGTTTGACGTTGGAGAGCCATTTCAGAAGTGTTGTGAGACACAAAGTCACATTATATCATCAACATTGATATTCTTGGTTCCATGCAACCTTGTCGTTAGACGCTTATCATGGAGTAATTCACCCGAGTAACCTTCACATGCTACACATACGTAGCTGTTGTGAGTGGGAATCGTGACCTCTGGAGACAAGCCACTGTCTTCTCTAAGAGCAGTATTACAGACCTTTGGACTGTTCAAGCATGTCCTCGTTTCCTCCCCTACTTGTTTTAAGGTCTTTCCCAACCCTATAGTTGAAGCAACTCTGTCTTTATGATCAGTTCTAACCGTTGCTATTCATTCACTGACAATCGCACATCATGAAGTAGCGCATTGATGAATACTCAGGCCTTCATATATGCTCGTGCCTGGATCTCGTTCCTTCTGTTCACCCATAAAGACTGCATAATAATTGATTAAACTATCGATCCTCTTAATTTAAATCGTGTCTGGTTGGATCGCTTACTCAACTGTGACTGATTGCAATTCATTTGTCTGGAACTTCCTTATCGTTTCGTTTGACGGCCGATCGTATTTTAGTAACAGAATTATACAGTTTGTGGCGGATATTATCGTGGTTAGTTTAAATTTTTTGACGTAATCTTTTGTAAAGTACCACCTAGTGCCCTTTCGACTTTAACTTTTGAATGGATACGGGAATTTTTCACGTCGCTCGAATCAACTACCGACCTGCCGATAACAGACAGTAACCTGCATGGTAGTGGAGAATGGGTCGCGCTGTATCCCAGTTAGCTTGCAAGTTATAACAAATCCCCGCCGCACCCTATGGTTTAGTGGCATTAGCTGCTGGCTAGTTGCGCCAGCTACTTGCGACTATAGGTTCAGCTCGTGGTGTAGCCAGAGCATGCGCATTACTAACCTGTCCGAATAGGGCGGAACGGCCGCCTTGTGTTCATCCTGGATCATTGGTTAGACTACCTAGTTTGTTAGCAATCGAGACGATTCAGTAACATCTGGTCAAAAACCCATGCACATTAGTAGTCAGATAAATACGGCCTTTCATGTTGGTGTTAAAGTTTAAACATAAACACAACTAATCCAACTTTACTTCGACCATGTTAAGACTTCGTGGAACTCGTGCACCCAATATTCCATCAACATGAATTACTAGTCTGCGGGTTCATCTATCGTGGCAGGCCAACAGCATGTACTACTGCGTCAGTAGTCAGTAGCATAGAAGTACCAGGAAAATCAGACGGTGCTAAGCCAAGAGCGGACTATGCCCACGCCCCAACAGACAAAAACGGTTAAAAGTCGCAGATTTTTGTGCAGTAGAAATAGGAGGAGAACCAGCGCATGCCACTCAACCTCGTGGAAAATTCGCAAATAAATCTAACGATTCGTCGACATGGCTGGTGCATCTATTTGATGATATTTGCCCCAATCATTACCTGTGTTCACACCTTGAGTTTGTGCGCGACCTGTTGAACGTCGCTGTGTTAGGTTTTTATACGTAGACCATCAAGACACGTCTGTCGCTTTACTAGGAAGTAAACCTCTGTCACTCTAACCATCGCATTTGCATCCGAAATTGGTTGCTGGTTTTAGTTGCTCCAGAAACTTCACTCTACGACAAGTTTTGGCTTGAGTTGAACTTTTCAGTTAGCGATAACCGGAGATGGGTGTGAAACCCCTGACTTAGTGCCTGATGACTGGTACCTTACTCACTACGCTATTCATCTTTATTATCCCCATTTGAAATGTTCAGACAAGGACGCAACTAGACGTTGGGTAATGTCCGGTGGGAACAAAACCACAAGCTTAAGGCCAACATCAACTGGGGCTACATACCCACCACCATGTGATTCAATCATCTGGGATCTCTGTCGCACATCAAACAGCCTTGTGATCCACATTGTTGCACAGTCCTGTAGCTGTTTCACACGGTTTTTGAGCCAGATTATGGATTAACACTGAGGTCAGCAAGCTTATATGCCACAAAAGGTCATTCCGGAAGTACTAGGAGGTACACTAGACCGAAGGTTTTTTTCAGATGCATCAAGATAAACAAAATGCTCAGGGTTAAGTGGTCTAATGCATAAGCTAAAATATTGAACTTTTGTGATAACACATTTCGCGTCGGAATGAAGCTTAAGTTTTGTTAGTGGAATGAGAGAAACGAACAATGTTATGGTTGGGAGGTACGTCTGTTTACAACATTACATTCATTATGAATGTCGGCTTTCTACAAGTCTGAGATCAGTTGCAGAAACTTAGTTCTAAGGCTGAACTAAGAACTGTGCTCCCGCAAAGAGATGGTAACCGAGAAAGCCTTGATTAACATCATTTCACCGGTTCTCGAATGTCACGTATCCCATAGCTTAAACCCAACTCTACCTTGTAACCATTCCACTAAGTCGTATTTCGTGGTGAATAACTAAGGTTGTGTTAGGCCAAGCGAAATGCTAATTCGGCTGTATATAATCTAAAGGTCCGAAGTTACCGACTTCTGGATATTTGTTACGGGTGAGGAAGACGATTGTCTGATTCTCCATTGGTTGTTGGAAAATAAATTGCAAAGAATAAAACTAGTTTTGCTGCGAAACCTCAAGGGGACAAACAACGCACGGAGTAGTCATTTGGTGAAGATGCTGAAGAAGGTTGCTCCGGTTGTAACGGCCGTTTGTGCATCACTTCTTGCGTACAGCCGACGGTATAATGACCCACTCTTCCGCATCCGACACAAAAAGGATAGTTACATTGCCTACAACTACTTACGCGACCGTATTGCACCTTTATATATAGGCTATGGGTTGCTAGGCTGTGGTTGTGATTAAACTAATAGATGCTCACCCTTGAGATCTATGTCTCCCAGAATGTGATATAATCATGTGAGTTTGTCGTTGACGATTTCCGCTATATTTGAGCGGTAGCTCTTCTCTCTTAATTAGTTGTCATGGGGTGATTATGTAGGTTGCTATTCCTCGAGATTGGTACAACACGCTCGGCGTCCGTAATGTTTATACGCCTCTCATTCTTATAGAATCGCACCATGCGAACCTCCACATGACAGACCAAGGGGTTGGTTGGTGTTTTTGAGGTACTCGGATTAATTTCTGACAGCCAGTGTTCTGTGCAAATCTTCGTAACTTCTTTCACGTGAGGAGCACTGCAATTCTGTATCTTAGATGTACCCAACCCTTTTTACATGACCACATCGAATCGGGCCACACGTTGAGCCGGCCACACGCACTGTTCGTTATGGATACCCTGTGGTATTTTGTGATCAGCTGATGTTTCTCCATATATTGTGCCACTCATTGAAGAGCAAGCGAAGCTTTTTACTACGCCACAACTAACTTCCATCAGAGTGAACATAGACTGAGTAACTCTCACGTGCAGCCACGTCCGAAAGAAACGCAATATCAAAAACAGAACAAAGCTGGAAGGTGAGCCGTCAGAGCACGATTAATAGGTCCGGCACAATTGCCTTGGTTGTAATTAGTAGCAGCCATCTCTCCTTACCAATTTGGAAAACAAGCAAATTGCGCTGAGCGTTATTGAAAGAACCTATATCAAAGTGTGCCCATCTTCATGTCAGCCATCTGATGTTCTCAGAAGTGTCCTCCGCACCAACGTCGCCGAGCTAGCGTAGTGGCATCATCGGTGATGCTTGTACTGTTCCTCATTGCCGCAATCAGTCATCAGTTCATTTTTCGAGGACAAGAAGTATAACACTGTGCTACATTCAGCTCTACTGTACAGAACACAGATAAGAGGACGACGCGTTAGCGACACCAGCGGGGTGACCGTGGCACTGCACATAGCTAATCGCAGCGCCAGTTGTGTCTAACAGGAGCCACGTTCTCCTGCTGGGGGAATTCAGTTTTAACGGCCTAGAAACCCCGGCCAGTCTGGGTGAACAATTCAAGGCGCAACTGCAAGAGCCACTCGCTGGTTCACCGCTGTCCAACGCGTTTCAGGACAGGAAACAAGCCGGCCATCTTGGACCTCCTTTTGAACAACGAGGAACTGATAATCGACGTAGTAACGAGGTGTACTCCTTTGGACCGCAACAATCACGCGACACTAGTGTTCCAATAGTTGTGCTATGTAGAGTATCTTAAAGAAATTAATGAGGAATCTTACCACATAATCAACTATGATAACCTATCCGAACTCATTGGTGTGACAACCTGGTCTTTGCTAACTGAATGGTCCCCTGATGTGGCCTGCGGGGAATTTGTGAGTATAATCAACAGCTTCGTGGCAAGGGTATCTGAAAACAAAATTCACTGACCCAAAAAAGCTGAAGTCGCTTCTCAGGAGCAGGACCCGGAAATGGATGGCATTGAGGGAATTGGCATAACATGCTCTACATAGCCTCTCCGAACGAGAATAGTTAGAACATCTATACAACACAAATGAACCACTTTGTCAAACTCCTCTGAAAGGATAAAGTAAAGAACAAACAAGACCTTGTGGTAGAGTTTTGCTCTAACCCAAACCTGCTATACAGACACATAAACAAACTTCGCCGCGTTAAGCGCGGAATTCCGGCTCTGCACACAGTATGCGAGTTAGCATAAAAGACACAAGAGGCAGCCACCATTCTTAGACAATAATTTGGCCGTACCTTCCAGAGTGTGCAACCATCCTACACCATGCTTATGAAACTCATGCCGCCATCAGGCCTTAACCACATATCTTTCACAACCGCAGCTGTATTGAAGCGACTGATGTTCTTGCGCGAACACAGCTCCCACTGGTGCACAGGGCATTCACCCGAAGGCGTTGAAAATTGCCGCCTTGAGCCTACCTGAACCCTTAACGAGATGCACATCCCCAAGGTGTGGAAGTACGGTATCATCACTCCAATCTACAAAAGTGATAGCTGTGCAGAACCAGCGAATTATCATCCGATTACACTTCTTTCGATGATTACTAAGATTATGCAGTCCATTGTAGCCAAAGCGCTCATGTGGTACCTGGAGAATAACAACGTCCTGGGTTCAGAGCAGCACGAATTTCGCCAAAATCGGTCCTGCACCACTAATGAGTTGATAACTCGTGCAAGCTGGACGGAATCTGTGGACGCCGATGTAGGAGTGGGTCCAGCCTACCTTGACTTCTCAGAAACGTTCGATCGCCTGGACCATCGCATTCTACTGCACAAACTCCAGGATTATGATATAGGCGATCCCGGCTTAGGATGGTTAGGCGACTTTCTCGTTCAATGTCACCTGAATGTGAGGGTTTGCAGCACACTGGCGGAATCCATATAACTTCAGTGTGGCGTACCTCAGGGTTCGGTACTCGGACCCCGCCTGTTCCTGGTTTTCCTAAATGATCTTGCAAATGTGCTGTCTTCAAACTGTCTGCTCTTTGCAGATGATCTAAGGATATGGCGTACTATCGGCTGTGGAGGATCACACAGCCCTGCAGGATGACTTGGACAAGGCGCACACATGGTCCATCGAGAACAACTGCAGTTCAATACCACAAAGTGCAACATTCTGATCCTCCGCCATCAGGGTACTCGCAACTACCACCTAGGACCAGAAATTCTACAGCAAGCTTCTCAAGAGTGCGATCTTGACGTGCTTGTGCAATAGGAACTTAGGTGTATAAGGCTGACTGAAAAGGCATCAAAAAAGCCAAACAAACACTTCCACATCCGTCGTAGAGTAGTCTGGAAGTTTGATGCCTCAATCTTTCCGAAAATGTTGGGTGCGTACGTGAGGCCGCACACGGAATACGCTATTCAAGCGTGCCAACCCTGGCAGATGCACCGCCTCACCGCGCTCGATACTGGACAACGAGGTTTGTCCCGCCTTCCCTACCCACTCAGACTGAAAACCCTCAAAATATACAGCAGACGTTATCGGCGTCTAAGAGGAGATCTCATACTGGTGTATCAAGTTCTGAGAAACCCCAACCACACATGCCATTCTCTTTTGAAACAGTCAAAACACATCTCTAAAGGGTCATCAGTTTTAGCTGGTCATTCAGTGCAGCCGACTGGAATGTAGAAGAAACTTCTTTGAGTGTCACAGCCTTGGAACACACTCTCGGCAAATATAATTAATGCTCCTACTTTATCCCTTTTCAAAAAATAGTTATCTAAGGAGTCCTCAGTTTAAGGTGGTCACACAGCACAACTGACTGAAATGTAGACGCAACTTGTTCTCGCTCCGAGTGTCACAATCCTGGAACGCTCTTCCGACGCATATACTAAATCCCCCCACCTTATCGCTTTTCTAAAAAACGCCTTGACAAAACTATGGCATAGCTATATTACGTAATATAGTCTATGACCATCAGATGATGGCATGAGTGCAGAACCAACAGTGGACCGGATCATCAACATTCCAAACTCCAGGCAGGAATATTCGCATTTGTGCTAATACAAACCCCCTTGCAAGTCATGTATTTCACATGATCTTTTACTGACACTGCTTTTTGTATTTTTTTTAAACATGCGTTTTCTCTCTAATCATGCTATGCGACATGTCAAGCATTCGTTTTTATACCCATCAACAAAGCTGTCACAGATGACGTAAACGTTCGTCATGATTTCGACTTGCAATCAAGACATCGTCGAGGTAGACGAAAACGAAGTCCAGCTTGCGAATGACCTGATCCATAAAACGCTGAAACGTCTGACCTGCATTACGAAGACCAAATGGCATTCGCAACAACTCAACTAAGCCAAACGGAGTAGTGACGGCAGTCTTAGGTGCATCTTGAGGATGAACTGGAATTTGGTGGTATGCCCGTACTAAATCTATCTTGCTGAACACTTTCTTTCCGTACAGCGAGGATGAGAAATCCTGGAGATGCGGAATGAGGTATCTGCCTGGGACGGTGATGGCGTTCAGTCCCCTATAATCCCCACATGGTCTCCAGGCTCCGGGTTTATTCCTCGGGACCATATGTAGGGGCGATGCTCACATACTATTGGATGCACGTGTTATGCACAATTGTAACATGTGATCGAACTCGGCCTTCGCTACGGAAAGTTTATCTGACCCTAGTCGCCGAGGACGATGAAATACTGGACTGCCTGCTGTCGTTATCCGGTGAACGATCTCTTGTTTGATACCACCAGGATGATATCCGGGCTTCGCTATGCTGGCAAATTCGCGCAACAGATCCAAATACATCGAAGAAGCTTGAGGCGGGACAAGCTGCGGACTCAGAGACATTACGGAATTTTTAAAACCAGCCTGTGATAGTTGTGTTAGGCTGTCTATGATCTGACAGCGCTTAGGATCTACGATAATGCCATAGTGCTGAAAGAAGTCGAGGCCTAGTATTGCAGTAGGCGCTTTAGTTATGATGAAAATCCAAGGAACGGATCTACGGAGACTGCGATTTAGAGTAATAGAACGTTCTCCATAGGATCGGATTTGTGTGCCGTTTACTGCTTGGTGGCTGTATACCGAGCAATGTTTCAGGTCTTCTGGACGTGGGGGAACTACCCTGACTTGGAAACCCGTGTCTACGAGGAATCGCATGCTGGATGTTACGTACTGCAAGTAAAATAGGCGGCCTGGCTCGCATATGCCAGCTTGCATCATCGTCATTACGTGCTGGCGTGGTCGTTTCCCGAATCGGGAAACCGACGTGGTTTAACGCACTTTTTCGCCTTGTTGCTGAACCTACGGTGGTACCAGCATATGCCACGGAGACGACTAACACTCCGAGTACGCCGATGATTAGATCGGGAGTTGCTCTTTCATCTGGTGATGGTAATGGAAGCGAGTTGTTGTTGCAAGGAGCGTACGGCTTTAATGAGTTCGTCGTCAGGTGTACGAGGTGATAAGTTTGAGATCGTTGGCGTTTGTATCTCCATTATCTTATCAGCCATAAGGGCTAAATCTTTTAGTTCGGTATCCTGGTGGGCGTTACCCGGTATCTGTTGTACATGTACAAGGAGCCGTTGCATAAATAGCTGCTTAAAAATGGAATTCACTGGAGGGTTTTCACCTACTAAAGCTTGCATGGCTCGTATTAGTTGCGTAGGAGTGCGATCGCCTAACTGCTCTTCATTAAGTAGACGCTGCACTCTTTTACGCTCACTAAGGCTAAGCTCACGGATTAACAAGTCTCTTAACTGTTGGTATGTACTGCTCGCTTTTAGGATATCCTGTGCCAGGGGCAACATTTCAGGTGGGAGTCGGGAACAAACCTGATGAACCTTTAAGGCATCCTTATGTATGTGATTGATTTCAAAAAATGACTCGGCCAGCATAAACCATAGCTGGGGATACTGTATCCAAAATGTTGGTAAACAACTAGTAGATACGATATTAATTTCTCCTGGTTGCTGGTCAGTCATATTAGCATACATGAAATGGTGGAATTATGACGAAATTTGATACGACTCACCGGATGATGTTTGCTGAGTCGAAATATCCGAACTCACATCGGGTCAACCACTTGTCGGGGTTCCCACTTGTTGGATTTTGGTAACGCCTTTTGGTTGCGGAGTTGCTGGTTCAATAACCCGTCATTCTCGGATGCCAAAAGGGATTGAATACGTGTATTCCCATAAATGTATATTTGGAGCTCCCAAATGTTATACACGAGGTAGTCTAGAGTCAGCCGGCTTTTCAAAAGGTAAATTGATTGATGTATGAAGCGTTTTGAAAGAATAGTCGATGCAGCTGGTAATATTAGCAGCTGGCCGGAAGGTTAGGTAATAAAATGTGAAGGAAACACTACAGAAGTATAGATACTACTGCTCAGGTCTTCCCGTCTTCTTATCCCCCTTCTTGCTCTTCTTCATCCCTGTGATCCCGCTCCAACCTTACTTTTATCCCCCATTTTAAATACTCAATCCTACACCCTCCCCCACCTTGCATCAATAGTCGCTTGTCTTCTAGTTTCAAATCACACAAAATCGCAGGGCGTCGCTCCAATTCAGTCGACAAGTCCATGTTCAATCAAGCGGGCAACGTCAGTTTATCCGTTTCCCTTTGGAGTACTCGAGTCTCACTAAAACTGGCATGCCTCAACTTGCGTTCTTTGCTACAGATTGGCCAACAGACAACAATTGTCCGCACACTAGAGACCCTATCGAACGACACTTACTGTTTATCAGAAACCCGCCTGCAATGTTCGAGCTCCGTGGTTACCCTACGATCGCCCACATGCGACACTGGTGGCACATTCACATTGCGCCTATCTGGCGATGATGCAGCTTCAAATGCTGGCGTCGGCATTGTTTTGAGTCCCCGGGCTGAAGCTGCCCTGATCGATTGGATCCCGGTAAACAGTAGGATGTGCGCCGTTAGATTGGCTGGTTCGTTCCGTGCTACGAAGTCGCGAGGGGACAAACGGTGCCTGTTTGTCATTGCGTCTTACGCCCCTACAAACTGTAGCACTGATTCGGTAAAAGATGATTTCCATCAGCAACTGCATGAGCTCCTTCGTTATAGAAGAAGCACGGATACTGTAGTGTTGGTTGGTGATCTAAACGCCCAAGTCGGAAAATTGTCCTCTGATGAGCTTCATCATGTTTCTTGACATAAAAGTTGCCTTCGGCTCAGTCGATCGACGTGCCCTCTGGGACTGTCTGCTAAGGAAAGGTGGGCCCGATAAATACGCATATATTATCAAAGCGCTGTACGCGCATAGTTCGGACAGAGTGAGTGTTTATGGCAAACTGTCACCACCCTTCAGTATCAGTGGTGGGAAACAAGGTTGCCCGCTGTCAACTTGCCTCTTTAAGTTTGCTATTGATGAAGTCATGGAAACAGCGTTCGCTGGACACGACCTGGAAGGTGTGGAGCTACTTCCTGGTGAGCGACTTATTGACTTAGATTATGCGGACGATATTGCTTTAATCTCTGATAACTCCCAATGTGCCAACAGCAATGAACCGAGTAGCACTGGCTGTCAATCGTTTTGGGCCATGCCTTGCTCCATCGAAATGCAAATTACTTCTCTCAGATTGACAAGGAACCAATCCTGCGCTAGAGCCTTGTGGTGATCAGCTAGTAGTCGTTCAAGGATTCAAGGAAATGGGCAGCTATATTAGAGCCCGTGGGATCAAAGACGAGGTTTCGAACTGTAGAGCAAAACTCGAGGTGCTTTTTCTAGTCTCCAGCATCTGTGGCGCAGATGCGGCATTACTGTCGCCCTGAAGAGCAGAGTTTATAACGCAGCCGTCCGTTCAGCTCTCCTGTATGGTTGTGAAACCTGGCGCATCAGGTCGAGAGACATAAAGAGACTTGTCACATTCGAGCATCGCTGCCTTCGCAGCTTAGCTCTTGTCTGGTGAGAGCACAGCGTGAGCGATGAGAGTGTTCGATGTCGCGTATTTTATGCAAGAAGAGCGAGTGAACCGTTCAGCATCATTATATCACACACCAGGCTCCGATGGCTGGGCCAGTCTTTGCGTATGCCAGTACACTGACTTCCGCGTCATGCATTGTTTGCGCGTTGTGGGTGCGCTTGGAAGAGGAGGAGGGGAGGCCAAACGATGACTTGGTCGAGAGAAATGAAAACCCTCACTTCGAAGTTGGCGTCGGTTGGTGCATCCCGACTGCCTGGCTGGGGTCCTAAGGACGGTGAACACGTTTGGTTGGACACACTTGCTAATATGGTTTGGAGCCGGCCCTAATGGCGTTTGTGTTGTGAATTCCTTTGTCCATCCCCCTCCAATCACGATCTCACTGGTTAGGCATACTATAACGTCACCTCAGGATAACCAGCTGTTAGCTCTCCGGAACGATGTTCATCCGTTACTGGGGACTCAGCCGGCGTGCCACTGTTTGTTTTCCTTTTCTTGTCCTTTGTATTGCGTTACAATAGCTGATGTGTTTTCCACTTTCAGCTAACGTGTATACTGATGATGATGATAGGCCATTTTCCCACTATCGTCGAATTTTGTTAACACTTGTTCCCGGGGATGCAGATCCGTTTACCTGGGTTGGGTTTAACAGTGTTCCTCCTCCGTTGCAGCCTGCTTCCATTGCGTTGACACTGGGCCGTAATAGCCGGTATACACGGACGTGAATTAGCCTCTATGCGTTCCAGCGACGCAAGTTGTTATAAAAGTGGTCATTACAAAATGAGTCATGATGATGGCTTACTTGGCGACAAGCCACATCAACACGGCCAGATGTGGCATGGAAATGCGAATAAAACGTCTCGAGGTACTATCCTGCATGGAGCTAGGTCCCAAGGCGACAGTTCTAAAGACGGTCGTATTACTTTACTTGAACTGCTTGCTATGCGTACTTTATTTCTGCTCTCTACTTTCGGTCATTTTATAACATTTACTTGGGAACACGCAAAAACTCCTTTAGAAGCTACGTAGAAAACGAATAGCTTTCTCCACTATCGGATTTTGTTTCACAGAATGGTCAAATCACGTCGTTGGTCTGTGTCTCACAATGTCGAGAAATATACCATTAACTTAGTTGGCGCATAACAGTATAAGTGTTGTCTCATCAGGACAAAGGCCGGTTGTGAAACACTGATTGAGTTTATATCATGTGATAGAAGGATCGATAACTGTTTTGCGCTGCACCATCCTAAGGAGGTCGTCAAAATCAGGCCGCAGCTTGTACACTGACTAGGTTGTGTTTTCCATGTGATGCAGACCACATAAAAATCGAACTATTGTGGCGCCTTCCAGTCATTAAAAACGAGTTCGCCTCTACATCCACTGGTTTTACGATGAACGTCCGGTTAGTTGTTGGTGCGGGTGAGTAGAGTTGTTAGTACCAGAGAGTGGAAGGTACTCAGATTCGATTTTCGCTTTCAAGATCGCATCCTTTGTGTGCAACCTATCGACCTTAGCGCGTGCTTGCACACAGTATGTAGAGCTACTTATCAATTAGAGATGAGTTGGACAATGGAGTTATTTCGTATAACAATACACGCGCTTAGAAAATCTCCTAGGTTAAACAAGTATGACAAAGATTGTATCGAATACCATACCGCGTGTCAGTGAGCTCACCATATGTTCAACATCTCCGCACACTATTTGATTGCGTCAAATCATGGCCCGATGAACTCAGGTTAAATATAAATAAATAAATTTTTATATTCTCGTTTATGGCGAGACACGCCTGTGACGACATGTTCACATAAATAAAGCATTATCTACTTGAACGACCACGAATGGTCGAGAAATGTACAATAGTATTGAAAATCGTTTCCCAATTTTGATAGGGTATCAAACTTCCCTGTTGTTTCAAAGTGTTACGTGATGTTATATAGGATGCCAATGTCGGGTTTGGTAGGTCTCTGAAGAATATTACTGCGGAAATGTATAAAACAGGTGTCAATTTTCTTTTAACACATTTAATGGCTGCTTTGTTCATGGCTATTTAGTAGGATCCAATTCTGATAGTGGCACACACACCTGTAACCGGAGCAAGGGACGCACCTATAACAGATAAATGTAAGAGTAAACTGCGATAAAACTACTAGGAAAAACGACAATGAAAATGGGGCATGTGGAGGTGTGTTTGATTGACTTCCTCATAACGCATTTGTTGGTGACAATTTTGTCGTTGATATAAGTAAGAAGGAAGAAGAAAGATGGAGACGGTGAGTATAGGGGCATAACTATTGCAATATTCGCTCTCTGTTATAGACTGTTTTTCGATCATATAAATCCTGCACCTTGTTCCTATGCTTGGCTGTTCGTCATGTGACATTCAAATGGATGGATCACATTTTGCACGGTCAAGTATTTGCTGGTCCTCTTTTGAAATTCCTGCTCTGAATTGCTAGCACGGATATCGGTTGGCAATTGGCTCCAGATTCCTGCGAATCTCTTAAGGAGAAATTGGCGGATCTGGTGGTCTTCCACCTGCATTCTACTACTGAGTGCTCCTTACTTCGTGTGTTTTCCGATTGCGATTGTATTATTGCCATGTTAAGAATGGAAACAGGCATTTCCTTGCGTAGGATGTTATAGAATGTGCTTAGGTTGTGCTTCATTCGCCTTAACAATATGATATAATGTGTGTAAAATATTCATTATTAAATCGTTTCGTGGATACGGATAATGTCAGAAAATGCGTGTCTGTCCTCGGAAAATTGTTTAATCATTATCACACCTGACGTGAGAAAAAGTCAGGGGTTTTTCAACCAGCTATACTGTCTGATCAACTTTAACCGATAAGTATCAACCGGTGACAGCAGGTACAATTTTGTAGCTCCGATACACCATGCAAATGTTACGCCGCAGATAACGGTACTGCGCCCTGTGAATTCCTACAGCTTCCAGTTTAAGTTTTTAGGAGTGATAGAGCAATCCATGATATTTCTAGTCACCTTTCGCTGGAGAAGCCAAAACACACCGGAGCTACTAGACACAGATGTCGTATTTCATATTAGTGCTGTACACTTGCTAGCTACCCTTTTAAATAGCTCTACGTTTCGACTAGCTTTTCTCACTGTTTCCAACTGGTCCAGTTCCAGCAACCGAAATCATCCTGTCTGACAATTCAGAGATCACGTTCTTTAGCAGTGCTCTGCAACAGATGCACCCCGAACCTGTACGGGTTGGGGCTGCGGTGTTGTGCTTTTAACGCTTAATAGTTTGTCGCGTTAAGCTGGAGTGTGTTCTGAGCTGACAACTCTTATGCCGTGTGGTGGTTGTTTTGCAGTATTCCGTAGCCGTCTGTTGTATCGTTGGCCCTCCATGGAAGACAGGAAAGATGTGGCGTTAGTGACTCAGTGCATATCCGTTTGGTTAGGTACAGTGCTGCAAACCCTCGAATTATGCAAACCTGGAAGAGGAGGAGAAGTGGGTACTCTTCCAAACTGGGACAGGATAGCTACTCTTACAGATCTGAGGCTTATGAATATTTATGCGATGATCCGGACGGTCAAACGTTTCGAAAGGTTCAGAAAGGCAGCCTCATCTCCTTTTCCAGCACCGACAATGAATAACGATTAATGACGAACAAAAAGTGAATACTTGACAAGTCTTTTAGGAATGCCGGAGTAAGGAATACAAACCAAAGTTTTGCAATAACAGGGTAAAGGGGAAAACCGCCTGGTCTCATCATCAGTAGGTAACGGTGACGGCAGGTGAGCACATTGTTTTTGCTTTGTCTTATTTCGTCTTCTGATGGAAACGGACCATGTCAAGTAATGTAAATGGGACAAGGCATAATGCAGTCATTTATTAAGTAGTGTTAATGTGGTGTGGCGGGGGGGGGGGGCAAAAGTAACCAGAGTTGGAGGAACGTTCCAGGTTCTGGCTATACGACGAGAGAAAATGTTTTAACGGCACCCAAGTTGACTGTTGTGCGTGGCTAGTTTGAGCCGGTGGCTTCTCAGGTTAGTAATTGTTGTAAAGCTGCCTTCGTACTGCTGCATTGCTTCTATTCTGCGCCTGCGAGACTACGACCGCCTGATTGGTCAGTCACGCGCCCAACCAACCGACGGGGTACAGAAGGTCAAGGCTCGGTAAACAGGGAGTCTATTCTACACGATAGGTCAGTTCTATTTATTGGTGAACGAAAAATACTAATTTTGGAAGCGTTTGCCTCTCAGCCAATGTGAGTTACTTCCGCCCCACGCATTTTCCATATTTGACAGAATGGTTCGCTTCCGTTGACTCGGGCTTGTATTTGCTGGCCAATCAGTTTGCACGCGATTCCCAAATTTGGCAAAACAGTCGGTCGTTCCACGCTCGTGCTGGTGACCTTCGCATGCAGCAGACAGCTCACGTGCTCCTCGATAAGCTTGTGCGCGACCTCGTATCTGGACATTGGCTCCGCTTACCTCTCTATTAGTGATGTTGATGACTTGCATCGGATCGCGACAGGAGTGATTGGGACTCCCCAGTATCTAATAAACCATGATACGGTCTCACAGACACCCATATTCACCACTGTGCAAACGTCTAGGGTTTGCAGCCCGTGTTGGGAATGAAGATGAAACATTCCTCTAACAATTTTCACCGTCCTATACGTTGTGCCGATTCAAGCACATCAATTACGGGTTTGCGCCATGGACGCCATGCATGGATCGCCTACTCCACGCGGGGTCTCACGTAGGCGTTCAACATTTATGGAAATATTGATAGCCCGAGGTTCCCGAACGCTTTTCGTAAGACCCAAAAATGCTGACTGACATTTCGATACTTTTTTAAGCCTGGTTCGAGGAGCCAAGTTTATCTATGCACCGTTATGCATAGGTCACTTTCCGGTGTAACATGTTATAACTTGTTCTCTCAATCGATATTCTTGAGTACACGGATGGCGTATACGTAGAACTTTGCATTTCGCCAAGTTAAACTGGTTTCGTTTTCCGAATGACCATGTATATGCCTTACAGTGCAGCGTGATCTTACACTGTCTTGATATCATGCTAAATCTTGACCTCGTCTGCAAATAGTAGGAGGTCCAACTAGAGTGTACTTGCAACATAATTGATGAATATTTGGAATAAACGTGCTCACAATCCTGATCCTCTGAGCACATCAAATGGAACATCAATTGGACCGGAGATGCATCTCCGCACCCTTACATTCATTTGACGTTGAATGAGGAAGTTGCCTATTCAACCGAGCAGAGAATCACCAATTTCATAGATACGAAGCTTGTTCAGGAAAATAAAGTGCTTAAGGCAATAGAAAACTTTTTAAGTGTGCAAACAAAGGACGTCAACTCCCTGTCTAGCATTGACGGATTCCAACCAGTTTCCCCGGGTTAGCAGCAAGTTTTGGTGCAGGACCGATTTCGGCGAAATCCATGTTGCTGTGGCACTATGATGTTGCTCTCAAGGCATCCCATAAACGTCACTGTGATAATTTTTCCATTACTGTGAATAGCACCTACAGGAGAGTGATTGGATGGCACTTTGAGGGCTCAGGACGAAAAACGATTTTGTACATGGGAATGAATATTAGATATTCGCACATTGTGGGGAACCTGTATTTCCTTCGATTTTTTATGCAAGAACCAAGCTAACGGTTCAGAGGCTGTCTTCAATGCACTTTGTCTTATGCCTCCCATATCGGGAGAGATGTACACACGTAAGTACTACAGTATATTCATTCTACTTGCTGTAGTGAAGGAGCGTGGTTTGACTCTGGAAGCGGAGTGTCCTGTGTCAAAAACAGTTGAGGGGACGAATCACTATGAAAATTGCAGATATAGTGCTGTCAGTGCACCACTTGTTTAGACTTAGCTGGACCCTCCGCTGCACCTATTGTTAGAACCCGTGGGAGGCGGTAATTGTTTACCACTAAAGTGGCTTACACTAGGTGTGTTCGTTCATACATTGGAGGCGTCCGCTCATCTGCGTGATTTCCATAGAGTTACTTTGGAGGCGTCCGCTCATCCGCGTGATTTCCATAGAGTGTTTCCCAACTGGTGCTCGCCTCTGTGTTTACTCCTCGTACACATGGAACTGTAATCCTGAGGTCATCTTCAACTTTGGGGAAGTCGGCAAGGCTCGCTGTTCGTATGTCAACTTGCACTACTACTTATATCCGGCTCAGTAGTATCTACCTTTAATCCACCACACTCCTCCCCCTCCAAAGGATTCGCGTCAGTTGCCTTCCGTCGGAGTCTTTCTGACCGCCGGGGATGTTCACTATACGAGCGTGTTTCCTCCTCCAATTCGTACCACTTCCTCAGCTCGCTGGCATTCACCCTCCGCGATTCACCTTGCCGAGCGATTGTATACACTGGGCCTCGCCGGTCGACTACCTCGTACGGTCCTTTCCACTTCGCTAGGAGTTTCCTCTCCCCTGGGCCGCAAGTGGGATGGCGTTGATGGTCCCTGCACTTCACTTTCGAACCAATCTGAAACTCGATATTCCTTCCACCTTTGCTGGTCTGGAACTTCGCCATCATCCGCGCCTGAGTCGCCTGTAGGTTGCGGTTGGCGGTCTTCCGGTTAGTACGTGTCTCCTTGGGAGATATACGGCAAGTTGGCCACATTCCAATCTCTATGTCCACAGGTAGACGAGGTTGTCGACCGTACATCAACTGAAATGGTGATTTCTTTGTGGAAGCCTGTTTGGTTGCTCGATGGGCCAGCAACAGTAGCGGCAGCGCTTCCTCCCAGTCTCCACCTTTTTCTGCCAGCCACTCCTTGATTGTTCTATTGTTACGTTCCGTCAGGCCATTTGTTTGCGGGTGGTATGGGGTGGTGCGCAATTTCTTGATGCCAAGTTTCTCCAAACAGTTCCGAACTTCTTCACTCTCGAAGCACGGCCCTTGGTCTGTTAAGATGGCCTTTGGGATTCCGTGAGTCGCTACCAAGTGATTCATGACAGCAGGGGTAACGGTGCTAGCCCGTTGATCCGAGATGCCTGTCGCCTCAATCCATCGCGTGAAGTGCTTTGTCATTAATAAAATGTACTGGTTACCACGCCTGGTCAGTGGAAATGGCCCCATCACATCGACCGACCAAAGTTCACCAATTTCCGAGACCGGGATCGTCATCGTTTGCTGCTGCATTCCTCGGCAATCCGTTTTCATGAGCTGACATTGTCTGCACGAAAGTACGCACTTCTCAACGTCCATTTTCATTCCCAGCCAATACGCGCGTTGTTTCAGCAGATCGTAGGTCCTGGAACAACCTGTGTGCGCCATCTCGTGACAAGAAACTACCAGATTCCGTCTTCGTTTCATTGGAATGACTGGCACCGAAGGGTTGCTACCTCCTGGTATCCACATTAAGATCCATGCTTCGTTCACTTGCAGCTTCCCCAGGTTTTTTGCAAACGGTCCCAGCTGCTTGAATTGGTTTTTGTTGAAATTTGTCTGACCAGTTAATCGCGCGGTGATCAACTTGCGTAGGAGTTTGTCGCTACGTTGCTCAGTTGCAAACCGTTCTGGATCCTGTTCGCACAGTATACCGTTAATACCGAAAGCTACGCTCGGCAGGTCATCATCATCTATCATGCGTGACAAGAAATCCGCCGTCTGATTTTCCCTCCCCGGCACGTGTTTTATCGTGAAATCATACTCTTGTAAGCGCAATGCCCATCTCGCCAGCTTTCCTCTGGGGTCTTTGGCGGACTTAATCCACTCCAACGGTCTGGGGTCTGTTTCGACGTGAAATCGCTGACCCAGGATATGGCTGCCATTTATCTAACGCCCAGACAATTGCGAGACATTCTTTCTCTATGGTTGAGTATCTGCGTTCCGCAGGCGTCAAAGTTCGGCCGGCATATTCGATCGTCCCATGGTTTTGTTTCAACACCGCACCGATCCCGACATCGCTGGCGTCAGTGGCTACCGTGAACATCTCACCAGCAATGGGCAATTTCAGGGTCAACTACTGCCTTCCCATTTCCTGTAGAATCTGATCAAAGGCTCGTTGAGCTTCTGCATTCCAAGTGAATTTCCTATCTTTTTTCAACAGCTCGTACAATGGTGAGGCCAATGTGTTAAAATCCTTGACGAATTTGCTGTAGTACCCGGCGCGGCCCAGGAATGTACGGAGAGTGCGTTTCGAGGTGGGAACTGGGCTGCCTTGTATCGTCATTATCTTCTCAGGTAGCGGTTTCAGTTCGCCTTGTCCCACTTTATGACCCAGTAAGGTGACACAGGTCTTTCCGATCTGGGACTTTAGTCCATTTATACGAAGTCCCGACTGCTGAATGCGTTCCAGAACTGCCGCGAGATGATGGATATGTTGCGCTTCGGATTGGCTCTACACCACGATATCATCCCCGTACACCACCACGTTTTCCAATTCACTCAGCAATCGCAGCATTAGACGTCGGAAGATAAACGGGGCTCCTGATAATCCAAAGGGCATCCTCTTAAACTGATACTTTCTCACCAACGGTAAACGCCGTCTTCTCTCGATCTTCCTGTTTTATTGCCAGTTGCCAGTATCCTGATTTAAGTCCAGGACCGTGAATATCCTCGACTGCTGCAGCCGATCAAAAATGTCAGCAACTGATGGAACTGGAACGGAGCGAGTCAAGGAAATTTCATTCAGTCTTCGGAAGTCGACACAGAATCGGTACTTCCCATTCGGCTTCTTCACTAAGACCACAGGAGAGTTCTCCAGGCTATATGCCTCCTCAGTCACGCCTGCGTCCAGCATTTCCTGCACTTGCCTGTTCACCTCAGCCTCCAAGTGGATTGGTATCCTTCGAGGTCCATGGGGCCGATACGGTTGGCGAGTTAGCGGGATGGTGTGCTCGATCCAATCGCAAAACCCATATTGGCTGCTGTCATCCGTAAACAAGGGTTGGTATTTGTTGATCAGCGACTGCAATGATGGGCTCAAATGTAACACAGCAACGACCGACTGCGAAGATCTCATTGCTCCACGATTAATGAGTGGTAGTGACCCGCATTCCATTAGCAACTGCCCACGCTTTAGATCGATGACAGCTTTATTGAGCTCCAGGAAATCTGCTCCCAATATGGTTTGTTTAGCATCTGGTGACACGAGAAAGGAGTGTGTTCGCTTTCGTCCCCCGATTCCTACGGTGTGTTCGGCTATACCATCAATTCCCACTGAATGACCGCCAACCGCTCTTACGATCGTGCAGAACGACTGAAGCTTTTCACCTCGCCGATGGTTGATTAGTGACACCGCGGCACCCGTATCGATCAGACACCTTTCCATCGTTCCGTCTACTTCCACCATTGCTTCAACCGCACTCCTGTTCAACGCCCCAAGTACACAATGTTTGATTCGAAAAGAAAAATAAGGTTGCACACGTTTATTCGACACCTGAGTAACACCACGCCTCTGCGGACATTGTCTCTTCCAGTGCCCCGGGTTCCCGCAGATGAAGCAACATCCCTTTGTGCGCACCCGATAACGCTGAACGCGAAGCCCATTGATGTCTTCCGTAAGCTGCTCCATCATCCGTTCCAATTTGTCCATCCATTCCACATTCTCACGTGGCTCTTCCTTCGGCGCAGCTAGTGGTGCGTCGCCCAGGTCTCGAGTAACTTGCGCCAACTCCTCCAATTGCATCTTACGAGTGGCATTTGCAATCCGAACGCGCTCCGCGGTTGGCTGTGGGAGGCCGGCCAAAAACTGATCCACCAGCAACTGCGTCTTTGACGGCCCATCCAACCCCGGCAAGGCGCGGTCCAACAAGCTCCTGAGGTGCACCGCAAACACGAGGGGATCCGTCCCCGCACCAAGCCGCGACGCCTTGAACCGTCGCATCGCCTCCTGGCGATCCGCTGGCGTGTCCAGGCCAGAGAGCAACGCCTCCTCTGCGGCGGTCCACTCCAACTTGACCGGACCTCTTCGCGCCGCCTCCAGAACCGCCTTCGCCCTGCCCTTGAGGAGACTCCGCAGGGCCGCCATCTTCGCCCGGTCCGTCTTCAGTCCTACCGCCTCTGCCACCTCCTCGAAATCCTCCAAAAACACTTTCACATCGCCGTCTTCCAATGGTTCCGGCCAGGGGATCTTCATGGCTTGCGAGGTCACGGCACCGTGTTAGAACCCGTGGCAGGCGGTAATTGTTTACCACTAAAGTGGCTTACACTAGGTGTGTTCGTTCATACATTGGAGGCGTCCGCTCATCTGCGTGATTTCCATAGAGTTACTTTGGAGGCGTCCGCTCATCCGCATGATTTCCATAGTGTTTCCCAACCGGTGCTCGCCTCTGTGTTTACTCCTCGTGCACATGGAACTGTAATCCTAAGGTCATCTTCAACTTTGGGGAAGTCGGCAAGGCTCGCTGTTCGTGTGTCAACTTGCACCACACTACTTATATCTGGCTCAGTAGTATCTACCTTTAATCCACCACACTATAACTGATATTCCGCACAACACCCTCCGGAGCTTGTTTCCTTGCCTGTAGGACATTTATTAGTTTGGGATTTAGACACTAAGCTCACTTTGTCATGTTGTTTGTCTTCATGGACCAATTTGACACAGTGATTTCGCCGAATTATGTAGGTATCCCGAGTCTGCGCACCAAGACAAGCCATATGAGTGAGTCAGGCCGAATCCCCTGAAGCCATAAATTTTTGGACCCGGCTCCTAAGCAAGGAATTCGTTTGCTTCAGGCGACCGAGTTTGGTTTCCGACGCACTTACGACTGCCGCGGTGACATAGTTGACAAACTCCCTCCAGACGACATTAAGCAGCTGCTCAGCTGGAAAGGACCAACCGGTTCCTTTAACGCTGAGAGTATGTTGTATGAGTGACGACTTGAACTTCCTTGTAGTCTTCACAGATGTACTCCGCGTAGCACTTTTAATGGATTAGCAGCGTCGCGTGATTGCTACTGTAAAGTGGTGCATCAACGTTTACGTTAGTTCATCACTCTTGAACACAAAGTCTAAGAGAAATGGTTCGTCACCATTGCTGGATCGCTTGGGGAAGGTGACATGGTTGCATAGCGGTACATCCGTGATTAGTTCTTGCAAGTCAGCTTTGGATTGTTCGTCTGGATTTGCAAGCCTTTCTGTTGTGCGCAAGTTGTGTTCACCTACAAGATGGACGTGAATCTATGACCGCGCCAGGACTCGCTTCATGACCTACACTAAGCGGTGTTCCATTTTCAAGGCGATAAACTGTTGCTAGTAGACACACATCACGCTTTGCCAGAGAATCGATAACTTGTGTTTCTGGATCCTCGATGATATCAGCATGCAGATCAGATCGGTAATACAGGGTAACGCCGCTTCCTGTGCTGGGTTGACCGGTTCTCAGGAGTGTGATGTCGGACAGACCTATATCAACATCAATGGTCTCGTTATTTAGAGATGTTTTGGTTAACGGAACTACGAGTAGGAAGCTCAGCCAGATTGCTGAGAAGACCCTGCGTTTTGGTATACAAGCATTTGAGGGATTCAGTTTTTGGCAGCGTGCAGATTTATACTAAGCATTGTGGAGTCGGCTGCTGGCCACTTTTTGTAGTACGGCAATCGCAGACAACAGGGCGATTCCGATTTGGTATGTGGAGCTCTCCGTCTCCGTAGGCGGCTAGAAACTTAGAACTCCTTCATCAAGCGGCGTGTTTGACTGAGTCCCGTTTCCGAGCGACATGCTGACGAGTCGTACATCAAACCTGCTTGTTCAGCGTTGTCTTTTCGATTTGTGGCCAAGTGTATATCGACAGCGTTAGCCCAGCTGACACAGCACATTAGAAAGGTAGTTCTGCGTGACCGGTTTGGACTAAACGGACATTGCTCCGGCAAAATTGTCTTCTCCAATGCTCCGTGAGTGTATTTGCAATGCTAACCTTCATGACTTTAGTAAGCACCGGAGAGTCTTGGGGCGGTGATTCGAGTATTCAGCATGTAAATGTGGGTTATTTTCCCCTACATCACGATAAAGGAATTAGCAGTTCGTCCAAACATCGGTAAAAAATTAAACTACGGTTTAGTCAGACTCATAGCAACCAACTGCAATGCTTTGTAGCGTGTCAGCAGCGCCATGTTTCATATGTTTGTAAACATGTGAACATGGAAGAATGACTTCGGACGTCAGCTCCCTCTAGAAATTAACGGTGATCTACCGCCGAAGAAGGTGGTTCTCATCACCATATTCCCAGTTAGAAATAATTAGGCGAATTCTTTACTCTGCGTCTCTTAATCGCGTCTAATGCTTTCAGTTACATAGCACACTTAAGTAATTCTGCCACTCAATGTGAGTTCCCCGTCTCTTTTGCGCATGTTCTGACGGCAATCGCGAGATTAAGTTGACTCAATGTTAAGTGCACAGGTAGACCCGATGGCAGGTGGGGGCGAACATGCAATGGATCTCCAATATATACAGACTGGTATCTAACCCGAAACGATTTGGCTTACCCCACTCCTTACAATACATCATTTCCTAACAAACTAGCAGATTAGTTTGAAAATCGCACTATCGTTCCGAAACGCCATGTTTATGGATTTCCAATGCATTTGATCTAATGCACTTGACATTCGCGTGGCGGAGATTTGACGCTCATACCAAACCATCAGATAAGAGCTGGACTTAATGCAAGACAAGCTCAGTAGCTTCTTTGGTGACCAGTCTGTTTCAGGTTATTCTGCCTTGACAATCCCATCCAATTCGTCAGAGAAGTGAGAAGACATAAGTTACGATATGTCAACATTTCGAGTGTTCTCATCAGTCGCAAACACAATACAAGCGGGATTCGTAGACAGTTATATACAGGGGGAAAACTTGGCACACCAATCAAAATGTCAAAACAAAGACCACGGTAACCTTTCTCGGCTTGATAGAAAGACAAGTTACTGCCAGCATTGGTGAAGCTACTTTGTACAAACGGTATCTGGATGACATCCTAGTCTTCACCAGCAACGAACATTCTGCGCGGCTGTCGACAGTTCTGAATTCAATTCATCTAAATCTATCGGTCTCCCATGAGTTAGAGCAACATGATAGTCTGCCATTTTTGGATATACTCATTAAGACGGACCGATGGTACACTACAGCGCACGGTTCATCGCAAGGCAACTTGGAGCGGTCAGTACCTACACTATTCCAGCCTTGCCCCGGTCGCACACAAACGTGGCCTAATGAAAACGCTCTTCTACAGTGCCAGACGGATATGCAGCCCCGAAATGATGCAAGCTGAAGAGGAATTTTGCTTCAAAATATTGGTGTCATATGGTTATCCTGAGAACATTCAGATCCACAGCAGACCTCCCAGGGAGAAAATATCGGTGTTAACCGCAGAGAGAATGAAGGTTTATTTGTTCTTGCAGTTCAAAGGAGACCATGTATCAAATGATATCGGACATAATCTCCAGTCAGCTTTTACGCGCACCTACGCGACCGCTCAGTTGCGACTCATACATACAAAGCGAAGCCTTGTTCTTCATGAGCGTCAGAGCAACTCATCAGTCAGTTCGGCCTCTCACGTCGTTTACCAGTTCACCTGCGGTTGCCGTGGCATTTACATAGGCAGGACTGACCGTCAGTTAGCTCAGAGGGTATCAGAACATGTGCCGAGGTGGTTGGATCAACTGATGACGCAACAAAATGGAGTGGATCCGAGGATGAACCGGAGTCCCGCATCATCTATCACCAAGCCTCTCCTAGCAACCCGACATCAGGTGAACCTGGAGACTGCCTTCAAGGTGTTCTTACGCAACAACAATCCGATAACCTTGGCAATTAGTGAGACTTTGTTAATTAGGGCTTATCATCCTGTGTTGTGTGCACAGAAACTATTGAGACAATCAATTAGGTTACCGTGGTCTTGATTTTGACATTTTGATTGGTGTGTCAACTTTTCCCCCTGTATAAAACTGTCTATGAATCCCGCTGGTATTGTGTTTGCGACTGATGAGAACAATCGAAATGTTGACATATCGCAACTTATGTCTTCTAACTGCTCTGACGAAGTGGCCCACTGTCTTTCCTCTCTGAAAAATCCCATCCAACCTGGTCATTCATCTGGGACAGTGTGGCAGTCACTCTTCGAGATTCAAGTGAAGGTGCCATTCGATCTACTGTTGACTGAACAGAGAGTAAATATCATCGATTAGAGTTACTGTCAGCTTCGCCATGAGCGTCGCATTCCATTATCCTAGAGACTTATGGTGACCAGTATGCCTCCAAGCAGCAGAGTGAACGAACTAATGCGATTTACTCTATGCGCAACATCAATTAATGGAAGCCCGCATCGATTTGTATTATACCTAGGACAAACAAGATAGTATCCTCATTGCGACTACATTCTACACGAGTTTTCACCCATGATCAATATTTTACTGTGTGTAATCCATACCAGGTTCAAATCAACTTAGTGTCTCGTGAACGAATTTCTTTCGTTCAGTGGTAAGCGAAATGCACCATTTGGCTGAGCGACTGTGCGTGCGTATGGCCAATCATTTGATGAACAGGATACCGCGGGGGATTGCGCTGTTCTGTATACAGCAGTATCATGCAATTCAGTAGAAACTGAGGGTGAGATACAACAGTTATGACTTGAGCATCTCGGATATTGTCGCTCCGTGTCGCCATGTGATCATAGGCACGGACTCTAGGTAGCAGTTTTGCGCTTCCTGGCCCTGCACAACACCAGTGGAATGCGCAGTGCTAACGATTTTTGTAGGAATTAAACAGCCTTCTATGACTGTGAGATAGCAGTTTTGATGGAGTTTTCATATGTTAAATTCAACCGAATATTATTGATGAATATGGAACCCTTACTCAATAGCAAATACCGCTATGTCTGCAGCTGTAAAAGGTAGACGCTCGGCTGACTGTTGGAATATTGCCGAGGTTTATCGCTTGATTGACAAACATGACGGAACTCGTTATAAGGTAGATGGAGGTTGTGAATGACTCAGAATTATATTCAAAGCAAATGGAAAAGTTACGTGTGTTTCGAACAACCACTTAGCTTGAGAAAGGCTACTCCTCTAGTGTCGCTGAAGTTAGTGTGATATCGTGCTTGGTTAGCGCTAATTAGTCTGCAGCATCACGCCGAACATATGTGAAATTCCAGAGAGGATAAGGCAATCCCATTTGTTCCGTGAGAAAATCCTTGATGAGTTCAATACTATCATCAACGGTTCCTCAATTTTTATTAGAAGCTCCTCACCAAAATATGGGCGTCTTTGCACTGGTTGCTTGTCATATCTCATCCGAACTCAATCGATTTCCATGTTCGCGCCGTACGATTAATCATCTGTGCCAACCCCTTATCTACAAGAACTTCTAACTTAGAAAGATAATGTGAATAGACTGGGTAGCACATGGATGAAATCCTCGCTCGATCGAAAGCTGTTCGGTCTTCTAGTCTTCGCCACCTAGAGCAGGTAGTGGAAAAGTAAGCATGACGCGTGGATAACAGAGAATGATGCTTCGAAATCCATTTTCCCATCTTTTATTTGCAGTTATCTGCCTGCACCTGGGCAGCCAATTCCTCACGGATGGGTTTGCGTTGAAGACGATTTCTGGACCGTAGCAGTTCTGAACCACTCGCATATCTCTCACGACGCGATCCTTTTTAACGATGCGAAATTCAATGACGGCCAAATGAGACTGATCATGATAAACTCCAAATGTACTCGGTGAGTTCCCCAAATGGTTTTCTGTTTGTGTGAATCGTTCACGCTTAACTCGTCTTCCTTAGCCTTCTACTTCTTGCCGATGGCGTTAGAGAGATCGAATTTCAAGAAACTCATGGCATACTCCGTTGAGTACCGGAGAGTACTTTTAGGTAATGCAGTTAAAATAGAACAAATACAAAGTGTTGAAAACGTGTCATCAGCATGTGGGGTCATTCAAATTGTAGGTTTCGTCAGTCACTGACTCGCCTATTGCCACATGTCTACGTGACCCGTAGACATTGGACACCCACATCTGTCCTGGTAGCTGATGGGTTGCCTCACGGTTTGTCTGTCTCATACTTTTACTATGGGACAAACCAAGTTCATTGTTTAGGACAATCATTTATATTAGCGCATTCCCTCTTCTGTTTTCGTTGACACAACATACACAAAATATAACGAACAAAGGCTTGGCGACCGTAGCTTTAAGGTGGATAGTCAGGATGACCTGGGCTGATCGAGACAGTTCGCGGGGATTTGGAACACCGGGAACCAACACGTTGATCCCTTGCGGATGACACTGGAGTAGGTTGCTCCTTCCATCTTCCCGCAACTGCTCAATACACTCGTGAGGCCCGGTGAAATACGCCATTCAGATCTGTCAACTCGGACGGAAACGCGATTTAGATGTACTCGAGAATCCACGTGCAGCACTCCACTGAAAGCCTTGGTAGGGGACTTCGTCAAGGTGATGATCTTGCCCTACCTTATCAGACTTTTATTAATATATGGTGGCATTAGCCACGAGCTACATAACATCAAAGTTAGAAGTCACCAGTTGCAGCTGGCCGCGCAATACAGCCCTTTGGAATACGGCCGCAATCTTTTGCCCTCCGAAATTGTTAAGCGTGCAATGCTCTTCAAACTCATACGGTTTCTGCGTCTATGTTGTCTAAGTTTAATTATCATCTAGACGATGTATCAGACCATTTTCCTTAAGTGATATAGTCGGCGTTTATCGAGTGGCGAAAGAACGCAGACAAGCACTGTTCTCAACTGCCATTCCCATCATGCGCAAAATCGAAGTAGGAGGATCTACACTTGTGTTAATGGGAATATCTTGGACAGTCGCCGACTACGTGATCCATCTTTGCGTAAGGTGGTTCCCTTGAACTTGCTTATGCCTCCCCGACCATCCTAATAAGATGATATACTTAACCTTTTGTATTCGTGTCGTATCCTTGTTGCACTCACGGCGCGGCACTCCACCACCCGTTTCGAAATGGTTTGCACACATCAGGGCTGCAAATCGAACCCGGGACCTAACATCTACTTGCCCCAAAAACTGCTCCGAGCTTGATTGACTACTCGGGATGGTTCGACCCTGTCATCTTTCCGGTTTCGGAATTTGCCCGTGAATCTCAGTACAGGATACTCCATCCAGGCATGATAGCGCTGTCAAAACGCGTTCACTTTGCGTTTAAGACCGACGGTTAAAGTCAACCAAGAATTCGCTACACTCCTTTTATCTCCAATAGTAACTGACTGAATTTCCAAACACAGTATGCAACGGACTGTATCGTAGCCGAACAAGTTTCACAAAACCTACTCAGACTCAGCTGCGACAACAGTCCGAGGGGACGTCATTTGAGTTTGAGCATGTGAGACATCTAGTTGGGGCGTCTTTTGAGTTTCGCCTCCCTCCAACTGATTCATCCGTGGAAAACATTACCAACCAATGCGTTTTATTAGCCAGCGTTATCAATGTAAAACAAAAAACTATTTGCAGGCGCATTATGGAGAGTAGATCGCAAATGTCGGGAGATGTCATACGCCAAACAGCGTGCACGTCTGTCCTCTCATGAACCAGGAGTTACAGTTGTGCTTAAGCGAATTGCATGAGGACTCCCTTGGAGATGGGTTCATTTTATTGGCCCGGATAGTTTTGTCCGTAATGTTGTCACCAGCGCCATGCAACGGGGTTTACGTAGCGTTATCTTTTGCCAACAGCAAACATTGTTCCAACTGTGGGCCACTGGCACCACAGGTAGTGAGGCTCATCTGACGTTCGCTAATGCAAATTGCACCGCAGTGGTGCAAATGTCACCTAGTCATCGATGGCTAGTAGTTCAACTTCAGGGAGCGACACCAGTCACTAATGCCGTGTGAGCATGATGCAGGAAAGAAGGTTAAAGCCTCTCCAGTTACTTCACACTGACACACAGAGCGCGGTAGCGATAACACTGGATTCACGTTGTTGCACACAACCACCTAATCAGAAGTATTTTAATCGATCCCACTTGATAAATGAACAGCTCACGAAACAACAAGCGACGGTTCGGTTCAGTTTTGGTTAGTGAGACAACTACGGTCTGAGAATCTAAATGCAGAAGATTCGGTTACCATAACATGCATACGGCAAAGGATATTAATAGAAGCTAGAACGCAAGTAGCTTACTGATAAAAGTGATGATGGAGAAACGCGGATAAAATTAATAAAGTTGGAATCCTAACTGCTAGATATGAGAGACTGAATCATGGACCACTATTCAAGTAATAGCTGCGTCATATCAAAGGCCGCCCCTTAGGCAGCTGCTAAACTACGCGTAGAAAGTGATTCCAACTATTTAAACAACAAAGAGTAAATCCGAAGTCTAGCGCTTTGTTTACAAAACAGCAATTACAGTTTTCACCGTATTAAACCATTGTTTTATCTGTCAGTATGTGACTGACCCATTACTCCTCGTACCAAAGTCACGTGGTGGTAAAGTAACGAAGATATTTTGGGTTGGCGGCATCGAAAGTGGTGAAAACTGCGTCAAACTGGCATTCACAGGTCGTGTACACATCAGATTTCTCATCCATTGAAGCGAACAACTCATCACAGACTGAGACATCCCCATAAGTGACAGCAGCGTTTTCAAATAACGAAGTGTATAGAAACTGCACAAGATGATACGAGCCTTGGATATGTTACCATAACAGTAGATACTTGAGATAGACTACAACCCAATGCGAACGTTATCCAACCGTTGGCATTCGGTAATGCCATGAACAGACAACCAGCGGCTTCCAAGTAAAGCACTCGTTGGCAGTAAACCGTAGACAAATGTTTGACTAAACCATGTCACGTCTGTTAGCATATCTGCCCCCGTTAAGCCGGTGCATTGCGCCTGCAACTGTATTTTTACCGTATAGAGCACGAGGAATTACTGAGGTAAAATACACCGAACGAACTAACCCATCGCGCTCGACTATCTATCATCATCGTCTTTCGGCTGCAACAAGTTAATAAGTAAGACCGTCTCAACTAGTTGAAGGCAATTGTGACACTTACGATTCTCGTTTCAACCTCATACGACCATACACTTCTTTCTTGTCAACCGCCGCTAACCGACGATTGTGAACATACAGTTAAGGAGTGTGTGTGTGTTTGTGCGCGCTATACTACTACACACAAACTCATAAGCGCCACTGACGACACGCAGGATAATGAACTCCTTGCACCCAAAACTGGGGTATCTAGAACTGCTGTGCTATGCATAAGTTGGAATTATCAACTTACCAGACAACTGTGCTTGCTTTTCTTTCACAGTGCACGTAGGCGAATTCAACATTGTAATACGAGAACCCTTTTTCCAGACGCTATGTATGATACCGTTGTGCGTGTACCCTTTGGAGGTCATGGATGTCGCAGGAACAGCAGTGTCGCTGTTGGAAAGCACAAAAGTCATCTAATAAATACTCAAACTTAACCCGACTGTACACATTCACGGAAGAGGACAGCTTCATCCATGCAAGAGCGGGGAAACGCACGAGAGACAACAGAAATTGGGAGAGCGTTTCGTGGTAGCCATCTTCAAAGTGAAAAGACATTTCTGCCGCATTCCAACCTGCTAAACTGTATTGTGAGCTTCAAATGATGGCCTATTAAATAGATGTTGTTTTTAGTTGCAGCAGCAGAAATCAAATGTGGTTTGGGTTCTTCAGAATCTGGTAAGCCGTAATAAGGTACCCCATAAGTACCGATATCGACCGCTGTACACCCCTAGGGAATTCAATCTAAGCTGGTAGGGTAGATGGAAGAGGCTCCTAACGTTACTGGTTGCCATTTGTTGAGGAATCTCGAGAGTAACGATATCCTGTTTCTGTCACGCGGGTTACACCTACATGGCATATTCCACGTGAGATCGCACGTAGACGTTAAGTATTTTTCGAAAGATTGAGGGGTCAACACGACCGAACGCTCTGCGAACGAAAGCAGAGTTGATTACCCGTTCTCGACGCCTCCTTTGCTTGTTTCGAGCATCTGAGTTCGTCCTGTATCAGTAGACCCAAGTCACTCTCCTGAGAGACCTACTGCGAGCTTTTAAATGTTCACCGATTGATGACGCAGGTGGATCATCTTGCACCTAGCTCTGTTGAACTGGAGTAGGTTCCTCGTCGACCATTCGTGAACGCAATCCAGGTCACGTTGGAGGAAATCGTGATCATCCGCCATATGTTAACATCATTGGCGAAAAGTAGGAAGTTGGAGGAGATAACACCTGCCTGGTCATTGATAAACATCAGGAATAAGCGCTGTCCCCGTGTTGAGCACTGTGGAACACCGCATTTCATCAATCGGGTTGGACAGCGATCCCTAACGCGTACTTGAAGCCTCCGTTATTTGTGCGAGTCAGTACAAGCTGTAGCATTCAGCTGTTACATAGTGTTATTTAGGGTGTCGGTCAATGTTGCAAATCTGTTGCTGGTAATAAATCTATGGAAAAACAAACATTTTACAGTCTACTTAGTGCAGCCGGGTAGAACACTACCGGTTAACGGTAAACATCGCCGATGTTAACGCTAATCCAGCCAAAGATCACGAAACCGTCGATATCGCAATCAGTCAACGATACAGGCAACTGATGTTGAAGAGCCTTCAAATGGTCGGTCATTCGATGAAGAGATAGGTATTTAAATGGATGATTAGACTATGGAACGCAACATATGTGGTCTGTGTTGTGACTGGGAAGGTGAGTCAAAGGTTAGGCGAGATACACGCCTGTCCAGAGATGGGTATGGGCGGAGCTTAGTTAAAACGGTCCATTACACTCGGTGTACGAAGTGTTGAGGTCAGTGCTACAGCGTAAGAGGAAAGCTTACAAACACGCACGCGCAATTACTGAGGAATGCTAAACAGCTAGACAGCTCAATCATGTCGCACCTCCTTGAATTTGGCCATACAGCTTCAGAGAATGACTTCAAAGTCATTTATTCACTACCTGAACACTATACCCAAGGATTCCGCAAACAGCTCTTATCCATCGCCGAGGCTATCTACATTCACCATCTGAAGCCGGAATTATGTGTACAAAAACGATTCATACGGCCGATACTACTACCCTGGCCAACGGACACTGTTACTTAGTTATTTGGCGGTTATCTTTCCTACTTAATTACTTTGGACTACTGAGCTTTGCGTATGCATGTGTATTTAGTTTACTTGGTTTACCATCGCTGTCTTTGTCTCAAGTTATTGATTTTGATCATTCAAGCAGTCCACAAGTAAATCCTAGCCCCATTTGACGCTTACCCCACACTATCAGTGTTTTGTAAACGTTTGGGTCCAGTGATAGTTACCGTAAAGAATTCTTCACCCTGAACTGATTTCTGATATTGATTCATATTAATGCTTAACACGCCCACGCATATACACACACACAGAGAACATGTTATAGTGCCAAACGGCTGAGTAACCGTCCAGTGCGGAGATGACTACGGGTGAGAACCTTACACACTTGACAAAGTTCCCCTACAATCCACAACAATCCAAGCGGCTGGCACTGAGACCATCATCCGCGAACACGACACATACCAGCCAGACGACGTCTCTCTACTTTATGTCTTACAGCCATCCTGCGATTTCACCCAACTACGCTAGGAAACGGCAATCAATACACATCGGGGAACGCTATTAACATGCATATTAAAGCATAACCTACCCGGTGCGATCGGTTTAACAGATATTTCCTTACTGCACCATATGACCCATTTTCTAGTGTAAACCCACGGACTGAAGCGTTGCACACTCCGTGAGCCCATCGGATTTGGACATATGTTCGCATGTGTAGATGACAAAGATAACTACTTTCTCAGTATCTTGAAAGCGAATTGACACTAATTGATGCATACGGGAGCGCGTGTCTCTCCTACCTTCGGTGTAATTGCTGGGACCCCATCATCGATACAGATGAGTTTACTTCTGGAGAGCCATACGGCCTCCGGTGATTAAAACAACTGCTGCCCCTTTCGCATACCTATCAGGCGTAGACGCACATTCTTTAGGCTTGAACCAAGCGAGAATCCGGACAGATACTACCTTATAGTTATAAAATCCAACCACACTTACTACGACACTAACCTTTCACCCCAACCAAGAGAACGAGTATGCAACCACCGGTGTGCAGCGTGAGCCTGCCATACATACCTGACAATTTGCACGGCCTATTTGCGTCGTATAGCAGAATTCTGTATATAGACGAGTTGTTCACTAAGTGGGCAGCCCTAAATTGGTTTCCAATAGAAGGACCAGCACTGTGCTCGCCTGAAGATAGCCTTGGACTACCCTCTCGATATCCGTGTGATAGAATGCGTCAACTTAACACAGGAATAGGTTATCCCTATACGGATTCATGTCTCTCTGCAAATGGAACTCAGGATAATGGAGTTTCGGAGCTGCTGTCTCTCCCAACTCTGCACTCCACGATCGGCCGGGTTGGTGCTGAGTAGCACTCGTCAAGTATAGATAGTTTGAGCTGAAAGAGGAACCCGACACAGTGCTTGACGGCTTTTGTCTTGGTCACAATGAATGGTTCACAAGGAAGTTAAACCCCCTGTGTCAAGCGCTGCTGTGGAGCTCTGACCTAGTGACCAAGACGAAAGCCGTCAACTACCGTGTCGAGTTTCCCTCACACTTCAAGCTATCCCTAAGTGACGAGTACAAACCAGGAAAAAACCTGTCGGTTGTCTAGTGCAGTATTGAGAGAGAGAAGCCCCGAAACTCTCCACTTCGGATGCGGTCCCAGTGATCGAAATGGCATAGGTTTGCTTTAAAGCAAACTGTAGCTTTAATGGAGATTGCGTGTCGCAATCAAGACAAATGGCTGGTATTCCAAGACCCAATAAGGAACTCAAGACACTAGTGTCGATACGGTGGTCTTCACTAAAATTCGTACATATTTCAACTTTGACGATAACCCTACATCCGCATGTGGATGGAAGAAGATGTTCGGTTGCGCGTCCGCATCATCCAGATACTTTTCCAGGCACCGGTCACGTGGGACACCAATATAAATATGACGTCATCACAACGTAATAATAGCTCTTCCGTCCTACACCCAGCACTTAAGGTGCGATGGCGGGAGTCACTGCGGTGGAAAACCGAAAAGCAGATCGTAATATGGAGCGCAATCACATATGAGCAATGTTTTTGACCACAAGAACTTGTTACTATAATTTGAGAATTCAAGCCACCGATGGGACTGTTCAACAGGCAAATATCAGCTATCATATGCTTTAGTCCTGACTGCGGAGTGTTCCGCCAATCTGCGCACTTTCATCTGGTGGTAGCGTGGCGCATGTTGCTTCTGTATTCAACTTTATTGCACATATATGTGTGACTCCTAAGTGTTCGGCTTCTACTGTTAATGCGCTGTAGTCTGGTTTTCCCGATATTTTTTTGCTACTGATTATTGGCACAGTAGTACCGATTCATTTCCGTTACAATCGTGCGGCCAAAATGAGTGACTGTTTTTTGATGGTGCCACGGGTGTGAAAATTTCCTTGCGGCCTTCATTGCTTCGGTTCATAAATAAACATGTCTACACCGAATACCGGAGCGAAAGCAACTAGGACAGGAGGTAACTTCCAGATGCAGGTTACGAGCCAGGTACTGTCAACCAGGACAGAACAAACACATGATGAATTGTGTGATATAAACCTGGTGGGTATGAGAAACAAACTGCACCCGTTCTAACAATCAGGGACTACATCTTCCTTCCAGTTCTATGTCTTCTATGTCGAAACTAGAGCCATCAGAGATCCTATGCACCCTGTAATGCTTTCTGCGCAAGTGGTGAGCGGATGAACTTAGCAAGTGCCGGAATCGTCACAATATGCTCAGCTCTATAGGTTGATCTACTGAGCCTACCTGCTTGTAGTCGCGCAGTAACCAGCTGCACAGCTCATTGTTGTGGGAGCGCTGGTGTCGCCCGACGCGCTGAGATAACGTGAATGAAAGATCGGAAAGTGTTAGATCTCACAATCGCTTAGGAGCACTGACCTCAGAGTGAGTAGGTATACTTTGCGTTCGGGACTAAAATTAGAGCTACTTCCGAAACCAGATGGATGTAGGTTCACAAACATAGTCCCAGCTACGCAATACGCGATATAACTTCTTCCAGCACCAGTTGGTCATTTTTAAGGTATCTACTGAGATAAGAGATGACCAACCTTCTAAATTTTATCGCCCTCACTTGTCAAAGGAATAAAACGGTACTTGTGGTCCGACATCGTCAAGCTGGAATTTGATTGCACAAGACGCATTCAAAGAGTAAGATCACTGTTGCAGTTGGTTGACTTCGGCAGTATGTACTTTATCAACAACAGCACGATTTTATCTGGCCGATTCAGATCAACGACTTTCTACCGAACCATGTGTGTTCGGAGACGCCGTAGGAGAAAAATCCGAGTTTTGGCGTACTCCCAAGTTGAATAATGAATGCAACTGCGATGGATCTTGGTATCAGCAAACGTCGTCGCAATATTTTTTGAAAACCAGACGTAGACGTCGATGATAATTGATTTGTGTTGAACGTTTGGTAACCTCATGACAAAGACATTCGGGTCAGTGACTTTGAACAGAACTGAACTGTCGGTTGGACTACACATGCATTTAGAATCCAGACCAGAGCTACCACCATTCTGCGATGTTGCTAGAAAACATCGCGCAACATAAAGCGATGAATAACTCATTACAATCCCAGTCGAAAATTTGCATGGCCTTTCTCCCCTAGAATTCCCTTACTGCACTGAAACATCGATGTCAAAGATGATTTGTCTAGCTGGAAGGAGCCATTCTGGATTGCGACCCGCAATCTTTATTGGGCGATCGACTTGTCCCGAAGTACATATTGGTCAATGAGCCCACCCTGACTGTATCTGAAATGAAGAGCTTTCGGCAATGCTGGCAACCAACACGGCTTACAGACCCTGCATTTGCTGACACTATTTAAGTGATAATAATGAGAATGAGGGTAGGTCGCTCCAATCAAAAGGTTCTCACAGCATAAAGCGAACAACTTCTGTGGATAGCATCGATGCTGAAGATATCATGTTTCGGCATCACCAATCTATACGAATTGTGTGCCATGCTATATAAAGAAGTGGTTTCCCTACGTAAAAGAACTCCTAAACCGAAGTTAAGAGTCTTCGTTTGAGAAAGTTGAACAGAAATTTCCTTTTATAATTCCAAATAGAATTATCAGAAGACGAAGGTTGTGGGATGACATTGCCATTTCGTGCACACTCGTCAATCACAATACAACCAACTAAAAAGGAATGCAAAAACAAGGTCACATGCAATCAATTATGGATCACGTGTTCTCCGATCGGTGCGTTTCACGCTACCACGGTAGGCTTAGTGTCACTGTCAGGTGTAGTTGGACACACAGTGTTGGACGCTGTTGATGAATCCCAATGCCGTCGAGTAGTTTGAGTATGTGAGTCGTTTGACTTCGCATGGTTACTGTGAATGACTCATCTGGGTTCACTTAGTGACCGGTGCTCATCGTTTGCAGTCTGCAGTTCAAGTGCTGCATCGTGTGCTTGGTTCGTAACTTTCTGGGTATGGACCGCAGGTGACACCAGTGGCGTGTCTACGGTCGTCTCCATGTCGGAGTGCGTGTTTACCTTGTGTCTGATGCTGAGTTATTTGCAGGGTAATGGTTGATAATGACGCGGGGCAGTGAAAGCCGGAAGCAAGCCATTTCACCGATTCCGCTTTACCTCAGGACGATGACCAGCTGTTTGTGACTGTGTGTAGCTGAAGACGCCTAACCACTGATTACTTGAAAGTACAATTAAGTCACAGACTAGGTCCTTCTTTTCACCATTGTGGTCGAACTACGGATTTGTACTGTTGCTACCGTCTCTGTTGTTGCTTGCGCAATGCGTGCCATCCTATCGGGATGTGTGACCAGTGATGAAGCTCCACAAACTAGCTGGGCAGTATTTTTCGAATGAGCACGGCTACACCGACCCCACATGATAATGTGTTCACAGAGTGAGTTTGTTCAAATGATGAAGTGTTGATCACAGATCATTTTGGAGACAGCAACGTCTATGGTCATTAACATAGTTATGGTAGCCTGTCCGCAACCTCAAATATATAAAAACCACGGGAAAACCTAGAGATTCTCAAACCATACACATAGGCTTACATGAATATTTGCCTGTTCAGTGCAGATGGAAGCCGTGTTGCTCCAGCACTATGATTTTAGATCTTCATAAATAACAAATTAGTGCCTCAGGAATGATCGATTCCATCGCCATTGAGAGGGTAAGGAGGAAACTAACTGAGAGTGTGCGGATTTGGAACAACTGGTATCTGTAAAAATCGTCGGAGACTTGCTTTCATCTTAGCTCCTTTGAAAACATTGGGACCATGGCTCAGCTATCCTAGCAGCTGTCAGCTGCAGAGCATTGGGCGAAAACTTTCAATCTTGGAGGAGCTATGGGTGCGCAACGACAGCAGCTTCCTCAAACCAGTCGCTGAAACAATGATCCCCTGATTTCAACCGTTGGGGACCTGCCGTTCATCCAAGCACATTTGGAAAACTCAAGTTAATGGATTAGCTCTTCTCACAGCTGCCAAGTACAGTGTTTTCGGGGGGAATGTCGTCATCGTCGGGGGAACTATGGGTGCACAACCATGACTGTTTTCCCAAGATGGTCTATGAACCAAAAGTGACGTGGATAAATCCTGGCGGCTGTGACACATGCTGTTGTCGTGTCGGAATATTGGAGCATATTGTAACCGTGGACCATTTGTTGCATCCGCGACGCTTTGAGTATATCCATCTGCTACGACGACCGGGGGACTCCAAGTTTCACTTTTTTGAGGTTGTTCACATGTTAGTACATTGGCTTGTAATTAGCACAGGGTCTCTTCGCAAGGCACGGCTGATGTACTGATAAGTTCTCACGGATAAGTTTGGTACGGTGATTACACCGCGAAAAATAGATACTCTTGATGTCAAGACAAAGGTTAGGTCTGTACGCACGGCACGGTGCTGGTTGCACTGAAACTTATTGGTTTGCTTAATTAAGAAAAGAAGCATTGATTCGGTTCGTTGGAACGACCAAACTCTTGTATCCGATAAAGTAGTAAGCAGATACAACCAAGCACAAGAAGTGAGCCCAACAGCACATTTCAGAATTAGAGCTGAGGGAGAAAATGACTAGAAGAGGCATTTTAACATTGATCGGATGATTTACGGGTTGCTAACGAGTAAGTATAACCGTTGTAAAAAGACATGCCGAGGCTTGCACGTCGAGCCATAAAATGGTTGATCGTCCATTCAGGCCGCATGACTCTTTAAATGGCGGGCGGTGTAATGTTTCACTGTTACCTATAAATGAGAATGTGTGGAGAAAACATTTGCGCAAAGAGCACCAATAAGTTCTTAGATGTACAGAACGTGAGCAAGCCATTCGATTGTTCCCCGACAAAGGCCAAGAGTACAAGCAGGTTCTAAACTTCTTAGCGCTCATCAATACATGGTTCACCAACATTATATATTGCGTGGGTTGATTGTTTTATAATAACGTATGCGAGAGTGGTTGTACATCAGCCAACATAACTTCATTTCGGGCAAGATTTTACGTGTCACTGAACCCCTCCCTCCAAGCGTCATTATCTGAACTTGATCCATCCTTGATAAATGTTTTATACAAATATGCACTTACCTGATCAGGTCGATATAGACTAGTCCGCGCATCGTCGAGAATGGAAGTTTGTTTATTTTGCACTAGGATCCAATTGCTTTCATTGCATTCTTTAGGTCCATACCCTGCAACGAGATAACACATCTCGCATGCTAGATTAATAATCCACTGTAACTATTGAGATCCATCAGGATTTACGCTGTATTTCATAAGCTATCTATTGATGTATTCAAATATGCTAGCTTGAGGTCAATATCCCTGAGTATCCCTCATTTACAATGGCAACGCTTTGAAAGCAACAGGAGGCAAAATAACCCTCGAGGCTTGTGTAGAAGACAGCGGCCGAGACACATGAACTTTGCACCGGACACCTCAGAAGATTATTTATCGTTGATCATTGGTGACTGCAAATTATTGCTCACATCTAATTGACGCACCACATGAGCAGTATCAAAGTTCGGCAGTTGGCGCTTGGTGAAGAACGTTGTAGGGCTGCTCGATAAAGTGCGCTAAACTTGAACCGCCCGTACTGACTACGTCAGGCTCTCCGGTTTCCATCTGACTGCCTTCATTGGTATGCATCATAATTTGTCGTTGTAGCTTGTTTGGCGAAAACGTCAGATGGCCAGTCAATGATGCGGCGTGAGGATATGGATAAAGTGACAAAGTGATTTGGTCAAACATGTCTTAGAACTCGGTTCTTCAGGGACAAACCGTTTATTCGGCAAAGCGAGCTCGGCAAAAATGGCAGCATGACAAACATGTAGGAACCTCGATATGAATAACTAATTCACTCCCATAACCAACGACGCTGCTGCGCTCATGAGATGCTTCCGTTGAAACAGATATGTCAACTACTCGCCAGCCTTGACGGTACCAAAACTGCCGGACCTGATGGGCTTCATCCAGTGATTCACAAGTCACTTTTGATTATCATCTCTCCTGTTGTAACTAACCTTTTCAACAGGTCGCTGTCCGAAGATTCGCTGCCGATTGACAAGAAATGTTCGGTGGTGAAGCCTAATCCGAAAGGTGGCGGCCCTAGCAAAGTAGACAACTACAGGCCAATTTGTCTGACACCTATTTTGGCAAAAGTTGCTGAGAAAATCGTGAAGAAGGGATTGCTGCAGTTGCTACAGTCAAAAGAGGTTCTGACGCCCGCACAGCACGGATTTGTGCAAGGCCGTTCATGCATTACAAACTTGTTTGTGACGAGGCATGAGTGGTTGAAAGCAATAAGTAAGGGAAGTCTGTCGTCGTGATATTCATCGATTTCAGTAAAGCGTTCCACAAGATCAACCATGAGGTTCTCTTTTACGAACTCAGGATGTGTGGTGTCGGTGGCTCAGTGCATCGGTGGATCCGCGACTTTCTTGTTTGACGAAGGTGGAGAGTACAGCTCGACGACCATCTAATTGACGGGTATCCCACTACAAGTGGCGTGCCACCTGTTCCTGATGCACATCAACGATCTACCTCAGCTTCTCCGGTCGTCGTGTGCCTTGATGCGGACGACATGAAGATTTGGAGAGAAATCGACGCTTCCGATGACTGTGGTCTACTTTAGCAAGGCATCAATCGCATATCCACATGGTCTGCAGAAGTTCTTCTCCCGATCAACCCAGCCAAGTCTGTATTTATGAGCCTGGGAAAGGGTGCTGACGGCCGAACCTACACCCTTGACGGCCAACCGCTATATCTCACACCCTCCGTGAAGGACCTAGGTGTACTCTCACGCTACGAGTTGAAGTCCGTGGACAACACGAACAGGCTATATCGTAACGGAGTGCGCATGCTTTGGGCGCTCAAACGTAGCTTCGGCACATGGTTTGAAGAGGTTGCCACTCGCCTCTTCTCTTCCATCCTTAGACCAATGGTAGAGTACGGTTCGCCAGCCTATTTTCCGATTAACCGCAGCGACGCACAAATGATCGAGCGGGTCCAACACTTTGCTACCAGTCTCATCCCGAGGTTAAGTGGCTTGGGGTATGAAGACCGGTGCGAGAAGCTAAGACTCTACACATTGTCCTACCGTCGGGTGCGAGTCGACCTCATTATGACCTACCGTATGCTACACCGCAGTGACTTCCCCATGCTGAGGCCAATGCTGCACTTACGAAGGCCATGCAGCACACGCGGACACAGATACAAACTTGTTGTGCTGGATGTGAAATGTGTTCCCCACCCAATGTGCTTCGAACGGAGAGTGGTAAATATTTGGGACAGTTTACCTGAACATGTGATGGAGGCAACATCTGTGCAGCAGTTAAAAACGTTGTTAGATTTATATTTTACCACTATTCGATTCAGAGAGTGATTGCACACTTACGATGACATGTCACATTTGTGGGTCCTGCAATACCGTGAGGTAGCTATTTTAAATATTACATGAGAACGATAACGATATTCACGACTGACAATTTTTATAACGTATTTTACCATATTCCGAAAGAGTTGTTCAGAATTCATTTCTACTTGCTCTACAATACAGTATTCACTATTCAGTTAAACAAACCCGCACGAGCGAACCAATCAGCGCATAGATGAACTATGCATAGTTGTCCAATCAACGGCTCGGTTCGCTTGCGGCAGGCTAACCGCTTGTTTCGCCATGTAAATCCTAACATCCTTCTGCAAGCATAATCCTATCACAAAACTGGTACGGTGTAGTCCTCGTGGATGTGGGCCTCGAGATGGGCCACGTTCGGATCTGAACAACTTAAGAAACATATGGCCGTCACGCATTCTATAGGATTCGTTCATCCGCATCGTACAACTGGTCACTACCACTTCAACCTGATTGGTTTCGTTCAGGTTTCCCGAACCTGCCTCATTATTGTTATTCGGGTGAGACTAGTTTTGGCATGTGAATCTACCACCCTAAAAGTTTCAAATCCAAGTTTCCTAACCGAACTGGTCTGACATGTAGGAGAGATAAGCAACATTCTATTCAGTGAACCTGTATTAAGTGTGCACAGCCCACGGTCCTTCTGGAAGAGGCACGGAGAACCTAAGGTACAAGCACGAATATCACAACATTCCTCGGAGAACGTCCGGAAGTCCCATGAATCAGTGGCAGGACAATGGATTGCTCAGTCATGAGACTGATTTAGCTTCACCATCCAAATTAAAAATGAACAAAGCACGGAATCCTTACCGATGAATGAATAAATACCAGCGAAGGCAAATCTTGAGCTACCAAGCCAGCGGAATCGCTCACTGCGGACATCGATCTCAGCCAGACCACCCCAGATCACAGACAGGATGCCGTAACGTCTCAGATTTGAATGTCTCAGCAATTCAAAGGCGATGCAGTCTAGTGGGTGGTAGATTTGGTGAATCTGGCGCAGCCCCAGATCATTCTTCTGGTCTTGGGATGGTGCTTCCGTAGGCTCAGGATGACACAAAATGTATGCGGAGTGAAGTAGGCGTATTTGACGAAACGACAGGCTAGAATGCAAGAGAAAATGAATACAGCTAGTGAGTTTGAAAAGCCCCTCTGAAAAAAACGGAAGACTGGAGTCGCTTGCATCCTTGTACCGTGTCGTCTGTACCGCTGATGTTAACCTGCAATTAAATACAATTTTGTTTAGGTGCAAATACTCAGTCAGGCAAACAATGTAAAAACGCATGTGAGCCGCACATCTGAAGCTAGTTACTTCTAGACGACAATTGCTTTTGAACCCAAAGCGGCGGTTTGATGTGGCGTATAGCGATAGCCTGGATGAAGCGAAGAAGACGGCAGCTGCTACAACGCAGTAAATTCCAATGATCAGAAATCACCAAGTGCCTGCTGATCGGAGAAATCGGCGATCTAGGTAAAAAATCCAAGCTGAAATGGGTAAGCTTACTGCGCGGTTTCGTGCTGGATCCACCTTGACCAGTGGTTTTTACCCAGGAATTCAGCATCCGATCATATCTGTTTACGTAAGTAGCTCAGTTATTAAATAGAAATGCCTTAAAGGCCGGGCTGTTACAAATAAAGGTAGCGCTATCTCATAGGTCTGATCAATGATAACTTGGGCAGCGTAGAACTGACTCTGAATGACAGAGATAAGAACTCTTAACAAGTCATGCACTGCGAAACAGACTTTAGACACTTGACTGGGAACACTTTTTACATCTAACACGATCACTACTACGGATACAATGAGGCATAAGGTTGACCTGGAACCAAAAGCAATCCGAGTATGGATGTGAATTAAGTAACCGCTCACGCATAATGGTGATAACCTAGACGAAGTCCACATGGAAACGGGCTAACTACAATATGATAGTGTTATGATAGCATGCTGTGCAGGAAAAATACGTCAAATCTGTGTCGTGTACACGATCAGGAGTGAGCTCTTGATAAATCTGCATAAAAGGAATGAAAGGGATCATTTAAAACCTCTGTAGTCGTGGTGCTGATCGGCTTTACTGTTCACTGGCCATCTTCCATCACAAGCAGTACAGCCAGTGTGGAAGAATACAACCAGTCACAAAGTTATAAAATAAAACGCGGGGTTCTTAAACCATTCTGACTCACAGGGCATAGTATGATAATTTTCACACCTTAAGGAATGTTTCGACGAGGTGCAATGACCATGATAGACTATGATATAAATTACACGAAAGTACATAACAGTGGATAAACTGGAATTGATATAGTCACATGACCATAGGCGATACGTATTTGTCAATATCAGAAGTGTATCAGTGCGGAGGAGAGAGTCCGTTACATCGCGACATTTAATCGCGTTGGAAATAAGCGCTTGGGACGACGACCAAAGATGAAGCTCATCCAACCCGGTTTGGAGAGCAGTTGCTGACTCGGCAGTGGGAGCAATGCTGTCTAGAACTACGTTGTCACGTACTTACATTACATAAGTTTGGGAGGAATTGGAGGCGTTCCGATGTATAGAGAGAGTATAATGGGAGGGAATCGCTCCTTATAAAACACCCCAGTCATCAGGAAGAGTATTCTTACCGTTCAGTTTGGTGCAATTTGCGAAGTAGTTGTCCATCAGGCTGCACACCTGTAGATGTCAGAGCAACGATATCACCATTAAAGATTTGCGCATGTCCTTCTCAAGCACTGTGAGTACTAGACCTTACAATATGTTCAGACGAGCACGTTGATCCGCTGCCATCATAAGTGGCCTAGCGACATAAACCGCTGCCTAATGAAGTAACTCACCGTGGCTGAGAGATCAAGGGTTAGATGTCTAGTGGAACTGAGGAATACGTCTTACTGACGAGTTTTAATGGGATGAACAGGTCGTCTGATACTTCCGCGGATGTTTGGTAGACTATTTGACTTGAAAGATATTGTAGCGAACCCCATTTAGAACATGGTTTTGTCCTCCCCCATCAGTCCTAAAAAGTATTATGCTAATTGTCTAGATTGTAAGTAGGTAAGTAAGAATGTAAGTGCGTTGGTTCATCTTTTCGGGATAATATCATCGTAGTACTAGGAGAGGAAATCCACAAATCTACCAACCGCCTTCGCCACCATGGAACGATTAGGTTTTCACTGCATCTCGATAGTTGATCAGGGAGACTGCGGCTCCTGTATGGATTAACCTCTGTGACTCCATTCACCTCTATCATCGCTTCATTCGCGCCTTGTTCAAAGCCCCAAGTATGCACTTTCCAACACGAAACAAGATTGTTTGTAAGCTTTATTTGGTACAAAGAGTGTACTGCGTCTTGATAGGCAGTGTTGCTCCCAGTGTCCCAGTTTCGCACAAAAGAGGCATCGGCCACTTTGCGGCGCCTTCTGCCGGATAATTCGAAGTGCTCCGATGTCTTGCGTAACCTGCTCCAACTTACTTTTAACCTGTCCAGTCACTTGCTATCTGTTAGGTCTTCGATTCGCAATGCTGCCACTGCCTGCTGTACCAACTACCTTGCTACTCGAGCAAGCTCCACCATGCCCGTTCTATGAGTGGCGTTCACAATCCGCCATTGTTGGAAGTAGACCGTCCAGAAACTGCTTCACAAACAGTTGCTGCCTTGGCACCTCGTTTAAATCTGGCAGCGCCCAATCCAAAAAGTTGCCGAGATGAACTACAAACATGACCCGAGCTGCTCTGAGTCTAAGCTAGTAGCTCACCGGCCGGACCGTCAAATCCTACGATTAGCGCTTCCAGCGCAACGGTCCACAAACTTGACCGTTCCCCCCTTGCCGCCTCCAAAATCGCCTCCCGTCCCCTGAGTAGACTCCGAACCGAAACCAGATCTGCCCGATCCTGGCTCCACTCCGATTGTTTCCGCTGCATCCTCGAAGCCCCCATAAACGTCCCTACATCGCCATTCTAAGGTGCGTCCTCACCTTTCCCATCTGGGTGATCAAGATGCAAAATGCTGGGAAGGTGGGGCAGTACGAATTCATGGCGTTCCGGAGAACGGACGTATGAATGTTATAACATTTCAGACATAAAAAGAGCCTGATTCATTTGCGCACATCATTCGTGGTGCCACTTGATTCCACGCTGCGTCTTGTGCTGTCAACTGAGCTTGCCGTGACGATTATGTATAGGTTCAACGCTACGGCGCCATCCATTTTCAGGACTAGTTGAATCGTGCACTACGAGCCCGTCGTCCGCGGTGATCCATTATTCCCTGAGTTCATCGCGACTGCTTTTTAAACATACTACTCATTAGTAGCGCACCTCAACAAGCTCAGATCCTGATGGATCCTATAGGCGCGTGCACCTAATGAGACTTAACAATGAAAAACGACCGCCCATGGCGTACACTAACACGTGTCGGACTAGCTGCTTTTTAAGCTACTGCGAATAAACTTGTATTCAATGTTTCTTCTATTTCATTCGATTATTCTTCATGTATTATCCAGCAATGAGTCGATCCCACACGTTTAGCGCATGTATGTAGATCGGTTTTCGAAACAAATATGCCATTCAAAAACAACATGTCATGTTCGATGAGTTGACATGCAACTATTTGTTCTTCTCTTTGAAATGAACGGATACCGTGTCTCCATGAGGCACGGAAAATTCAGCAACGCTTTAACGTATCTTCCATCACCAGGCTCGTGTGCTTTTAATAAATGATACCAGTGAATACAGATGCCTGCGGTACTTAATGATGAATCACCATAGTTTGAAGACAATCTACTAAAATGACTCCAAATGGATAAGTGCATAGCTGCTGTTTCACTTACAGCGTCCACCAGAGCCTACAAAAGGCCTCAGCATATGTATCTTATCATTAGTTCCGTGCACATCCCCACTTTTCAGGACGAATTCCAGTGTCAGATATTATTCGGCACCCATTTGGCCAGAAAAACAGGACTGGTGAAACTTATGGTTGATAGTACTACACAAGTGCGGATTTTTCACATCGCTGCACCGATATCGTTGACTGACGACTGTGTAGAATTTAGCGAAAGCCTATAATTGCTACATCAGTTCTAACCTCACCCACATATGACCCACAGCTATTCTTATAAGGCCTTACACCAACCGTACGTCAACATTGCGTCCTATCTGTGATATAAAGGCTGAAACAGCGCATGCACCAGCGTTGAGTGGCGGATTGAAGAATTGCATCGACCTGGTAAACAACATAATTAAACCAACCGGTGACTTCACCGCATAAGGTGATACGGCCATCCAGATACAGCTGTTGAAGAGTTCACTCGTACAGATACAACCGTTTATTCAGCAAAGACAACTCGGCAAATAGTACAGCACGTTTGGCAAACCAAACTCCTCGATATAAGTTACGTGTCCACGTCCGCAACTGGTGACCATTCTGGCATAATGAGGTTCTTCTTTTGACTCAGTTAAACAACCGATGATTAACTGACATGAATATTGTCCAACTCATGTCCAGCAATCAAATCAGTTACACCCGTCTCCCATTTGCAATCTGACTCGCTCGGTTGGCCCACCCATTCACTGGTATGACAATCCGACCACAACATCGATCACTTATACTGATGCTTGTTAACTGTTGAAACCGGTGGTAGTTCAGCCCAGTACTGCAGTCGCACAACGCATCATGAATAATGGGGAAAATGCAGCGCACTGCGTCTACCTATTCGGTAGCGCTTGAGTTGCAGTTTCAGGAAGCATTATGGTTGAGAGTTTCTACTTTAATTACTCTACTTTCGACGTCGATAAACGAGGCACTCATGATCCTTTTAGCTGAGAACTTGAAAACAGCAAGCTAGATAGAATGCCCCTGATGCATCCGATTTTCTGAGACAAAATCAAGTGCACTCGTGTGGAGAGCGACAAGGTGAAAAAAATTGCAATTTAACCTCAAAGTGGAATGAACAGCGGTTTCAGTAGACATTGCAGATATGCTCGTTCAGGCGATGCCAACGACAGATGAAGACGTACTACGCTCAGGGGTAGAAGGGTATCAAATGACCACCTATTCATTCGAAGTTAACCCACAATCCTTTGTGCCAACTACACGTCGGTCGAATAGCTTATGAGGGGGACGTTAGCACAGTGGGGTTGCGTTCGCAGTGGTAAATCATAGCTTCTAGGTTAAGCATTTTTTGAGCTCATTAACGACTGTAATAGTAGTGGTACAGTTTCGAACACACATTATGAAATTCTGTGTAAAGGAGGATTCTACTTGTGGAAATGGGGCTGCAACCACGACCAGCTGTATAAGATGATCCCACTCACAGAAGTCTCAGAGTTAAAAAACCTTTAGATGAATTGTTTGGATTTGTCCGACGGGTACTTGGATGGATTAGGATTCCCTTGAGGATATCTTCTTCTAATAATCCACAATACCAGAGATTATAAAAGCGGGTAGGTCCTCGTTTCTAAAATGTCTTTCATTTATAACCTCTTGGGTTTAGTCGACCCTATAGTCATGCATCCGAAAATCCTGCTACAAAGACTGTGTCGGGACAACCTACGTTTGGACTAGCCAGTCGATATTAACTGCGAGAGAACATGTAGAATATGCCAAGTGGAAATAAAAGCGCTGGATGTCCTGAAGATTTCAAAGTTTCGAAAAATAGCTGTAGCTATTTCGGCATTGGGGTAAGAACGGTTACATACTTGAGTTACCATTTATAAAACTGACAACTGAGGTAACCATCAACACTAAGGGCAAACTCTCGGCTTTACCTGACTGTGGCTGAGATGAGACGCACTCATTAAGTGCAAGTAAGCACAAGAGTTGACGCGACCGAGGCGACTGCGCAGGATCTGTGCTGCAGAACTGCAAACGGCAAAGATCTGCCGGATTAAGAAATGATCGAAACACGATAATTTGGCACACACACAAATCATATAGCTAGGCAGTAAAGTGCATCCAGTCAGCTGGTGCTTCTAAGAACGGTCGATCACTTAAAATAAGCCGGTTCGAGCGTCTGTTGTATCATTTCTTGTCACGCATGGAGTCATCAATACACATTAAAAGCATCACACTTTCCGAGAGTTGGTTGATTCGCACCAGTGAGAAAAAAGTTCGATTGTCACCATCTACCATGTGGGGCTGGTTTACACTCACTCACCCGGAATGGTAGCACACCGCTGCTGCGGTGGCATTTCCGCCACCAGCGGGTATGATACCGATCGGTATGAATAATGGGTTGCTGAGGTCAGTATCACATTGTTGGCGAGAAGCTAGGCCATTGACAATTTCATTAACGAGACCGTCACCGGAGACGATCACAATGGCCCGATATGTGTCAAGTTTCGACTTGGGGCAGGTGCGAATCCACTCTTCTGCTTGCCCGGCATAAACTGAGGGACGTAGAAAAAATTGAACACAATGTTGGTAGCTGTTTGGAAAGATACGTGAACACTATGCGAAAACACAGGAAACAATGTTCAGTACACAGTGGGAGCTTCTTAGCGCTTCGCCTTCCCAAGGTGGTAAGCATCGATCGGTTTCGTCTTGTTTTCACTACTCAGATAGAGCGCCGCAGACAAGATTAGAACTGGGGTTCGCGAACGCATGACGTAACATCACCTGGAGACGGTTTTTTCAGAATGTGCCTGCAACTGTGCCGTGCATTGTCATTCCACATATGCGCATACAGAGTAAACATGGGTGGCTTGCATTATGCCATTCGGAGATCCACGCACATTCCTCGTGCCAAATGATACACCAGAAGCATGACCCATATGTTGAGAGTGAAATCCGCGGTTGTTTCCGTGAAGACTCACATTTCCTCAACACAAATACAACTGTGGACAAGAGGATACGGTTGACCGATGACGGCGGGGTCACAGGCGCAATGGGAAAAATGATAAGAGGTAGACGCGATTTATACCCGGTTGACTCACTGATGAAAAATTCGGGGTAGAAAATGTAAACGCCATGCCAAAGCGAGATCGAGCGGTATCCCACATCAAGTAAAAGAACGGCTATTTGACTACTGAACGGTCATGGTTGCTTGTTCTATGTTGGGAACTAACACTAGAAGTTCTGGCAACTGATAACATAGCGTCTGCACCTTTTCTCAGTCAGTTGTATCCAAACCGCTTTCAAATTCTTCAATAGGCTGCCCGAACTGTAGGATCGCCAAGTAGCTCAAGAACATGATATCATCGGCATCACGGGGACATGGTTACACACTGAAATGATGGACGCTGAAATTTCGCTACCTGGCTAACCACTCATTCGGAACGACAGATTGAAAAAAGGAGGAGGCGTAATTCTGTATTACCGAAACGACTTATAGTGCGAGATCATGGAGGATTCAGATTCGCTGATTCTTGATTCGGTTTGGTGCTGCTTGTAGTTAAGTGGCAGAGACACTTGCCTTATAACAGTGTACCGTCCCCAAACTCTACATTTGAAACGTACTACCAAATTTCGATGATCTACGGCGAACTATAAAAGAAAGATACAATCACAGCTTGACTATGGGTAATATCAAGGTGCGTTGTTTAGAAACCCCTGTCAAGAGCGGAGAACAATTTAAAGAAGATCTGCAGGAGCCTGTAACCAGTGTTCTTCTTTATAATCATGTCACTGCCCACTCGGTTCAGAACACGTAAAAGGCCGTCTGTGCTTGAGCTTGTGCTTATCAAGGAAGCATACATGTTTGATGTGTTGGTTGTAGAGTGCCCATTAGGTCGCTCTGATCATGAAATTATTAGTTTTAACTTCATCTGCTAGGCAGAATACCGGGATGCGGGCCATGAGAAGGCGCGAAACATCACATGCTACGACCGATTAAACCAACAGGATTAAACTAACAGGACTAATGTATCAAATGGACCTAAGTGAGCGACCATATTTTATTTTCTCACTCCTTACCTCAACTATCACCGCGCCTCAGTGTCTTTCTGAATGTTTACGCGTGATATTTCTTTTTCATTTTACACTGATGTTAATTATCAAAGTATTCATCTCGGTAGACGTTCGATAGGTGACCCAGACATATTTTAATAGCATCATATTCACCGCCACCATCCTACAGGACGTGTCAAGCACTTGCTTTTATCCCGTGATAAATCATTGTTTATTGTTCATCTCGTCAGTGCTACAACCCACTCGTTTCTTGCCGAAGACCACCGGCTGTCGCATAGTTCGAGTTCGTAAACAAATGCAATTGGCTGGTAACAGAACATTCTGAAACGAAAGTTTGCGAACGGTCTGAAACAGTTACTTACGTACGGAGCAGAAGTCGAAAATTGCTAGCAGCACGCAACGCAGCATGGCCAGAGTATAGGTTATCCCCAACACCAGAAAGCTGGGATAGCTAGGTAGGCTAACGAAACCAATGCACACAAATTCTCAGAAAAGACAAAGCCACAAATCAGCAGGACATGGCAGAAACCTTTAGCGCCAATCACAAACTGCTGTATAAACATGTCAAAGGTCTACGGTAGGTGAAGCAAGGAGTTCTGCTACTCAAGGCGGCTGATGGTCCAACACAAACGGGGATACGGAAGCAGCAAACGTGCTGCGGATGCAATAGGCCCCCACCTTCCAGTGGGTGTTATCATCAGGATATCCCCCAGCTTTTATCGATCCGCCGCTGGGACTCACTCACATTTCCTTTACCACCGAGGCGGTCTTCCCGAAGCTGAAGACGCTACACAAACACAAATCCCCGGTTATGGATACTATTAGCAGACGCAATGGGAGCAGAAGCAAGTCAACTGGCAGAGCCACGGGCTTCGTTCTTCCATCGCTACATAGCCCAGAAATAAGTTCCCACCATGTGAAAGCTTGGAATAATAACACCCATACACAAAGGTGAAAGCGTAACCAAACTGTCAGAAGATTCCCTACGCAATATACTGTTCAAGGTGACGGAGTATATCACAGCATATGCGCAGGTGGGCTTTTAGGAAAACACTAAAAGTATTATTTCTGAGGAGCAGGAATTGCGTGGAAATCAAAAATGCACAAAGAAACTGCTAATCACACGGAGTACCTGGGCCAAAGCAGCTAACGCCGAAGAAGAAGTATATGGGCATAACCGAGATTTGACAAAATCACTCGATTGACTATAAAATTTCCCAAACGTGTTCGTGAAGAATATAATAAATTTGCTTGATCACGGAGCGAATCGTTCGTTAAATTCCCAAGTTCGGGGCGGCCGTCATTTCTCTATTCTTATGCTTGTCTCAACATTTTTGGTTTCAACCCACCTAATTTCGTTTACAACTAACTTAGTTCCACACTTAAGCATTACGTAACCACCAGCCGATCCAAGTGGACAGACATTTGTGTTCCATTTGAAGGAGAATGTGTGGGGGTTAGGTGTTTGAGGTTAATCCCTACATGTTTCATCGGGGTCGGTCATGTCCGGTACAGAGGTCGACTACAACTTTCCTCAGACAACTTCATTCATAGCGTTTACGAATTTCGCCTTAAGACATTCCTATGCCTCCATAGATCTCTCAAAATGCAAATTAAGACTATCAACTTGCATGCAACAGGCGCAAAGGCCTCTACGTGTTACTGTTCATTGAGTGACCAATTCCAACTCAATCAATAGCGACCCACTTTGTACACATTTTAGAGGCATCTGCGATCCATGGATGCAATTTGATAGCGTTACGGACCATCATGAGAGATCTACCGGGGAACATGACTTCACTAACAATGCAAAATGAGCAATCAATTTATAAGGGTCAAGTACCATTGCTTTAAATGTCCCGTTGGATGGTTTTGCAGAGATACCGAAAAATACAAAAAAAACTGGAGGTTATTTAGGTTTAAAAGTGGGAATTATCTTTTTTTCTCTGTAGTCATGCGATCCGTGTCTATTCCCAGCCCAAAGATGTAAGAGCAAATAAATTCAAAATATGTCCCAGGCGTGGGATGGAGACATAGTACTAGGTAAGAAAGTATAAGTGTGTAATTGAGTCATCCAAACGTCTTTTAACTATGGATAGTGATGGTGCAGAAATGACCGATTCTGGAAGAGTATTCCACGGATGACACACGCGGACGGAAAAGAAATACCTACGGCAATCCAGGCAGCTGTACTGTTCTGCCAGTTTTAGTGAGTGACCCCTCCATTTGCTATTACAGCTGAGTTGCAGTAAAGAGCGGCACACATGATGTGAATTGTACAGAATTATGTACAGCTTTATCAAGTCACGTCGCAAGCGGCGGTGATGTCCGCTGGATACCCACAATCGTTCTAGCATCTCCTCGTTTGGAAGATGGCGCATTCCAATAAGGTACTTTGATGCACGACCTTGAGGATGCTCTGATGCACTAAGGTCGTGTTTTAGCCATGGGTGCCAGGCTTTAATGGCATATTCGTCATCAACATTATACACGTTAGCTAGAGGTGGAAAACGCCTCAGCTACTGTGCCGTAATACATAAAAAATAAAAGAGAACGTGCAACAGATGCACGCCAGCTGAGCTACCAGTAATGGATGGGCATCGTTCCGGAAAGCTACCGTCCAGCTAGTAGACAAAAATTTTAAGTAAAATTATGTTATGCTAAGAAATGAGACCGTGGTTGGAGGGGGAGGCTAAGAGGGATGAGGAAACTCACAGCACGAACGCCACTAAGGTCGGCTCCTAGCCATATCAGCAAGTGAATCCAGCCAAACGTGTTCATAGTCTTTCGGACCCCAACCAGGGAGCGGAGGCGCTCCTACCGAGACCAGCTTCGAAGTAATGGCCTTCATTCCTCTCGCCCAAGTCATTCCTTGCCCACCTCTCCTCTTCTTCCATCCACATCACCGGTGCGCTAACAAAGCACGTCGTGGGAGTCGGTGGACTGGCATGAGTAACATATGGCCGAGCTACCAGAGCCTGATGCGTGAAATAAATGTACAGAGCGATTTATTTCCTTTTCCTGTGCCGTAAACATGGCGTCGAACACGCTCATTGCTCGTTTGGTATTCCCACCAGATGCGAGTCAAATTGCAAAGACACAATTGGTTGAACGTAACTAGCCTCTTTATGTCCACTGATCTAAGAGAGCAGGTTTCGCAACCGTACAGTAGGGTCGAACGTACCGCTGCATTGTACACTCTACCATTTAGGGCGAGAGTGATGTCGCGCCGCCGCCACAGGTGGCGAAGAGGGCTGGATGTAGAATACCTGGTTCCGCGGGTTTATTCAACTTCAACAGTCCGATCTCAGGTTCGACTTCTGAGCGAGAGGGCGGATCCAAAGCGACAGCCCAGGGAGGAGAACGATCACTGGCAGGTGAGAAATCTGACAACTCCGACCGATTAAATTGCCTTTCAAATTTCTCAGCCCAACGCTCCAAGCGTTTTGGCAAGTTGTGGACAAGCTGTACACTCTCGTCACGTATACTTTCACTAACGACATGTCTCCTGCTGCTCGTTTCTCGTATCAGACGGAAGAACTTACGATGGTTACCAAGGACATCGGCCATTTCCGTCTCTGAAGCATGATGAGACCACCAGTATTCGCGGTCTCCGTTCAAGCTAACATGCAGTTTTGCCCGGAGTTTTCTGCGTGTCTCATTGTGTTCACTTTCAGCCAGAGTGTGCTGGCTAGCATCGTTAAGTTCCAGAGACTGCGAAGGGACACAATATCCATGTTAGCGATTAGACTTACCATATGAGGATTTGCCTGCTTCTAGCAAGGTCTAGTGAACATGGGACCAGTGAGCTTCAATTGTATCCAGTGAGAGCTCACTCAACTCGCATGTACTTTGATAGGCATTCAGAATAGCCGGATTCGTCAGTTAGCTGGTGCCAATGCGCTCACAGCATCGTCGGGCTTCCGCCAAAACGCATCCGTAGGTCAGCACATCCAAGTGCATGGTCAGTGTCCACATATATGTTCCAAATTGAGCGACAATTACGGACGCAACCTCTCCAGTGGTAACTTATCGCAACGTGCTCGATTTGTGTCCATAGCTAGTTCGAGGCTGGTGGACGCCAAGTCACCCTCTGGTGGGTGCTGTGTCAGAAATTAGTGCTCGCAAGAAATAAGCGAGCATATTTATACGAATGAAGTAACCGCCCACTGTTAAAATTAAGGGAGCTTACACCATTTTGACCGCCCAGATGCAGCTCATCAGTGGATAATTATCCAACTTGAGCGTTCAGATCCCCAGTCAGCACTACAGTGTCCGAGCTTCTTCTGTGGTGAAGCAGCCGGTTCAGTTGGCGGTAGAAGTCGTCTTTTACCGAATCATCACTGGAGTTTGTGGGTATATAGGCAGCGATAACGAATTGACACCTGTTAGTCCCGCGTGACTTCGAAGCTTTGAACGTGTCAGCCAATCGGACCGCACACATCCGGCTACTGATTGGAATCCAATCAACTGGAGCAGCATCAGCCCGGGGATTCAGGGCAATACCAACATCGGCTTGGCCGGTGCTAGAAGCTGCATCGTCACCAATAGGCGCAATGAGAAAATACTGCTAGAGTCACCTGAAGGGGATCGCAAATTGAGCACAGACCTCGAGTCTTGCAGGCTGGGTTCCGATAAGCAGCAGATATCGATCGAGAGGATCTCTAAAGTTCAGGCAAGTACTGCCTGTTGCCCGATCTGCAGCAGTAGGAGTACGTTGAGGCATGCCAAACTGAAGGAAGATCGAGGGCTCCAGATAGAAGCCGATGAACTGGGATTGACTGCTTGCTTGGACATGGGCCTGTTGACAGTGCAGAAATGACGCTCCGCCTTCACATGTGAATAGAAACTGGAAGGTAAAAGAGTATGAAAGCAAGATGGGGGAAGGCCAAGGATTGTAGGGTTTGAAAACAGGGGGGGATAAAAGTGAAGCTGGAACGGGATGATAAGGGTGAAAAAGCGTAAGAGGAGGAATAAAAAGCTGGGTAGGATTGAGCAGTAGCACACTAACCCCTATCCACTATGCTCGATGATCATCTGCGGTGGCCAGGCCATCAGGCAATTATTTGATGAAAGATTCATCCTATTGCATTGGAAGGATACTGTCAGGTTGTCCAAGCATAGGCAGGAGAACGATTAGGGTTCTCAACCAATGCCTTTGGTTCCAAAACGGTCGAAAGGCAGCGGGTTTGGTGTTGGGCTATAGAGAGACCAGTTTAAGGAATAAGGAGCAAGCCTCATTATAACCCGCAACGTGGAGGACCGGCAGGCTGAGAATTTCTGGTCTCTAACCATTGACCAATCCGGGATGAGTGGCTGAGAAGGTGCAAAAAGCACCACAGAGCATAGTAAATGCATTTCTGAAGCACGCAAACCATCACACCACGGTAAGTTTCAGCCTCATTGCGATGGACATGGGGTTGGGTGTTGAGAAAAACGTACGCATGTGTGGCCGGACGTTGTCACCCGTGCGATGACGGGGTGAGAATGCTAATGTCTGAGGACACCAACCGCTGGTTATAATGTAAGCTGCGCCAATCTCACGGCCAATAGCAAATCGGAGTATTTCGGTCAACGATTATGACGTAAATGGCCGCTCACCAGGCGCTTGCCCGTGGTAGCTATTGCGAAGGGAACAGAATTGGATTGCGCATAGAAGGTCTGTGGGGTGACCGCGAAACTGCATGTGAACCACTGCATATCACCAAGCTGAGTGACGTGATGACCGGTGCGTACTAACACTCAATAAATCAGTGAATCCTTTATTTTTCGGCAGTGCGCCAGTCGGATCGCGCATAGTTACAGATCAAAAGATACACAGTTGTGTTTCACAAACGATATCTTCCAACATAGGTTTATTGAGAATTCACTCCAACATGCCCTGACTAATGGAAATAGTTGATTATGCCAGGGAAACGTGCTGAGGAAGAGGTTCCTCATACCCACACAAGGACATCTATTTTCGTCACGTAGCAATCGTGGTTGTTGTACTTTGGTTCTTTTCTCATTGATTAAAATAAGCAGCATACGACGTGGAATGCGGTAACAATATTCCAAAAGAGAAAAATTGACGATACAATTGCTCCATCATGTTCAACTTGATGCGATTCTCATTTACAGTCAGTAACGGAACGCAGGAAATGACAAGTTTGCCTCCATTCGATGTCGACGCCATTGTCGAATACTGTTTCCTAAGGCTGTGATTTCCGTAACATGGAAATGATGTGGCGCACAGCAAGCTATTTCTTGATAGACATTTGAAACCCGTGTTTCGGGGTATTCGTTGCAACGCTTGCAGTAAGCAGTGATAAATAAGTTTGCTTACACTATTATTTTCGTCTTTGGAATTATGCTCTCGTAAGTAACATCAAGTATAGAATAGCTGCCACCCTACGTCAAAGCCAAATTGATCACCGCGATGTGTGAGCACTGTAACGTATGCATTTGAACGGAAATCACAGATTTGATATGCTTCTTCGCGGCTAAAGTGATTGCGGTCTAAGGACAGTACAGCGCTCAATGTAAGTGCTGCGTAGTAACCAATTATCCTCTTTGGAAACCGGTATTGATTTCGCTCAACAGCCATTTCGTCTGATTTGCTCATGCTTGGGCTCATTAATGAGCAACATAAAATGGTTGGCAGTGCGTATGCTTTGTGCAACCTGAGCCAAAGTCACGAACGGATTTGCATTGAGAGATGCTCATACCATGCAGGGTAAGGCTGTTGGGTGTAATGTGCGACAAATAACGTCTTTCCGTAAATGACACCAAGTTTCAAGAGATGTAAGATGGTCAGCAAGTTGTTGTGAAACCTCCCGTGTGTCCCCATCTCTGTGAGAAAAGGTAACTTGTATTTCGTCTGTAAACCAGAATGCCGTGCCCTGCTTCATGATGTTGAAGATATGATTTATGTAAATAAGAAATGGCAAATTACCAACGACACTCCTCTGTATGATTGTTTTGGGGAGTGAAAAACACTAGTCTATTTGTAGCACTTGCATCCTAGTCGAGAGGCCTTTTGTGAAATAGAAATAGCAATAAAATTTTTCATATCTGCCGACAAGTGGTATACACTCCATAGATGGGAGCAACCATTTGTACGCAGAATCTGTGGCATAAGTCCTGTGTCTTAAAAGCAGGAGGAAAAAGAATTGTGGATGTAAAATATTCTCTATCAAAGCATACTAGAAGCTGATGATGCTTTGTATGATTCGCAAACTAAAGACTGGGTCGTTTGCATTTCTGTTTGGTTATTTGAGTTTTGCGAACTGCGTTCAATATCCCAACGCGTTTTGTACATGGGAGATGTTGGCATGTAAAAAACTTAATTTAGAGGGGAGTTTTACTTCTGGCTAACGCTGAGGTAGAAGTAATATTCTGGGTAGTCTAAAGGACTGTATTATTGTCTTAATTTTAAGCTTTTTACTCTCAAGCTAGTGTTCCCATTTAGCATCAAAACGTGTCAGCATACTTGACTGCAATCACTTAGTATTTTGTATACCATTATGTGGTCTCCCCGTAGCGTCCGCTGAGCAATCCGTGTCTGTAGTCGTTCTGATACGGAATGTGGCGAAAGCCCTTAACAAATTTCGTTGCCCGTCGTCTTTTGAGCGCGGCGAGGTCGTGCTTTAACCAGGGTTCCGAACGCTGAATAGCGTATTCGACTTGGAACGCACGCAGGCGTTCAGCACCCGGAAGAAATGGATGAATCTAAACTTTCGAGTGCCCTTCGCAAGAGACATACATACTGGTTGCCTATTGTTACATCAGACTCGGACCATTTGGTACAACAAAGAATGTTTAAAACGAGATGATAGGTTTTTTATTCTTTGAATATCTAATCAATCAGACATAACATAGTTTCTACAGGCCTGGTCAGGTGCGACTTTCCAATTGCCGAACAACCTCCTCGTGGTGCCAGCTGGGTGGTTCGGGATTATCCCGTTCCAGCAAATTGTTCGGCGGCAGTGTTCCAGGAAGTGATGGGTTTTCGCCTGGCAAGCGTTCTCGCTATAAAAAGCCACATATATCCGTTTAACAACCCTGTGACGTGGCGGTTGTGAGTCGCCACTAAATAAAGTCACTGCCCCTTGCCACTCGCTGAGTGGTATTGTAATTCAAGGGTGTGTTGGGCCCCTGGTCCTTCGCAGTCCTAAAGGCGTATGAAGCACTTGTTTGACCACCGGCTCCCAGCAGGTTGCGATACCCTCATATCGCCCTGCTGCCTTGTAGGTTAGATATTTGATCAAAGGCTCGGAGTGGGGCCCCCTAGGACAACCCACTACTTCGGCCTAGACAACCGAATAGTATCTTGCCCACTGACGAACCATGGACTTAAAATCACAACCATTCACTCGCTCACTTGCTGCTACCATGCTATTCACTCATGTTACTATGCCAACTTCACAAGCACACGCCACCATTTACCTACCCTTCCCTTGTACCATTCACACCCATTTTTACCTGATTCCTCTATGGCCATCAACCCCTCCTACACCCATGAACCTGTTCCCGTGACATCTGCCAACTCAATCACGCAGTGCTCAACAGAGAGCTGCCAGTCCCAAAGTCGCCCATCTTCGCTCCTGCAACCCGGAAAGCAGCTCAAATTTGTAGCCTTCAACATACGCACAGTACTGCAGATCGGTCAGCAAACTGAACTTGCACATGCTAGAGACCATTGGAATTGATATCTGCTGCCGGAATGAAACACGACTCCAAGACTCTAACTCGGTCCACCAGCTGGTGTCACCGCTCCACCCACGCACTCGCTTCCATCTCCGCTTCTCTGGTGACGCCGAGTCTATCGCATCTGGGCAAGCTGGTGTTGGAATCGAACCTCAGTGCTAGAGCCGAGACTGCTTTGATTGATTGGATTCCGATCAATAGTCGCCATTGTGCGATGAGGCTCCATGGCTCTTGTAAAGTTAGCAGGCGTCGAGTCGAAAAGCGTGCTCCCTTCGTGATCTCTACCTACACGCTAACTGACTGTAGCTCGGGTACAGTCAAAGAGCAGTTCTACCAGAACCTACATGAGCTGCTCCTAAGGGCTCCTAAAACAGACATCATTGTTTTGGCAGGAGACTTCAATGCGCTTGTCGGTCGTCTGCTGCCATGTGAGCGCCACCTCAGGGGACCGCATGGATATGATGATGTTCGCCCAGACAACGGAGAGACACTGCTCAGACTGTGTACTGACCATCAACTATTCCTGTCCAGCCCCAGCTTTCGCTATCCTGGATGCCAGTACGTCCCTTCGCGCTCCCCATCATCTACCCAGTGCTGGTCACAGATTGACCACATAGCTATAAGTCGCAGGTGGCACGGGTGCCGATCACGTTTGTCAACATGCTTCGATACCGATCATGCACTGGTACGTGCGACCGTTTGCATGCATTTCGGTGGTTCGCCTAGGTCAAAACACACCAGACAAAACACCCACAAGTTGGAGGACCCAATGGTGAAGAAATAGTATCAACAAAGGCTTCGTGAAAATCTCGCTCTCTCTCACACGCTGGATGTTAATCAACACTGGTCAAGTCTGCAACAAGCCTTGTTGTCGGCAGGTTTGTCCAGCTGTGGCCTCGCTCGCTTTACTCACAAAAGCTGTATCTCGGGAAGATCCTCGGAAATGCTGGATGGCCGACAAGCGGTGCCTTCTGCCGCAGAGTACAACGAACACCGCCGGTCTATTACGCAGCAGCTGAAAGCAAGCCTTCGCTCTGAGCGTGAACCTTGGTGGTCAAAACAAGCTGATGAGACGGAAGCTGATGCATCAGTTGGCAACTTCCGCCGTCTATTTTGCATCGTCAGGGCCACCGGTTGCAATTCCCACGCTATCAGCCGGACGATTTGTGAATCAGACGGCGCAAAGATCACCAACCTGCACAGGCGATTGGGTTGCTAAGCAGAGCATTTCGTTCTTAAATTCAACCAACCAACACAGCCCCTTGTGGCCCCTCCAGCCCCAGTAGATGATGCTTGCCCCTCCAATCGAAGCGGAGATCCGAGATGCAGTCCAATCTTTGAAACGCTACAAAGCTCTTGATCCTGACAGCCTACCAACGGCTCCATTCAAAGATGGCAGGAGTGTACTTGTCAGCGAAATCCTATCACTCTTCAAGAAAGTTTGGACTGAGGAGAAGATTCCGAACTCATGGGGAGAATCGGTCATTGTTCCGATACATAAGAAGGGCTCGCATGATGATTGCTGCAACTACCGCGAAATGTCGTTAATCTCTGTCGCATCCAAAATCTTCGTGTCTGTCCTACTTCGCAGGCTTTCACTGACTAGAGAGGAGTTTTCCCGAGAGGCGCAAGCAGGATTTCGTTCGAGCCGCGGCTGCATCGACCAAATCTTCACGCTTCGCCAACTTCCCTAACTTCGTCACATCCACCGGTGGCCAACAATCGTAGTGTTTTTTGGACATCCAAGCGGCATTTGATTCAGTAGATAGATCTACTTTGTGGACTGTTTACTGAAGAAAGGTGTGCTCGACAAGTTTTTAAGCATCCTGAAAGAATTTTACAGCCACACGTCGGGCAAAGTCAGGGCTTACGGCACACTCTCTTCTTCATTTGCTGTGAGCAGCAGTGTTCGCTAAGGTTGCCCTATTTCACTTTTCCAAGTTCGCCATCGAAGGTGTTGTCCAAAGAGCACTAGAAGATCTCCAGAACTGCGGTGTTAAGCTCCTCCTTGGAGACACAGTCACGGACTTGAACTACGCCGATAATATCACCTTGCTGGGGGACGAAGCACAGACCCTCCAGAGTGCTTTGGACCGCTTAGCGATGGAGGCGTCTAAGTAGGCTTATGTTTCACGCCGGGAAAATGTAAAACGCTGTTCCAGGACTGGCAGGTGCGTGAACCCGCGCTCACCATTGCTGGACATGTTCCGGAGCAAGTCCCTTGCATTACTTTCTAGGGAGTTGCATCACGGCGGGTGACGGTGTAGGAGATAAAGTCTCACAACGGATTTCAAAGGCCCGCCTTGCATTCATCAAACTGAGACATCTATGGCGTCGTCGTGATGTCAGTCTGAAGCTCAAGGGAAGGGTGTACCATGCTTCCGTCCATACAGAACTCTTGTACGGCTGTAAGATTTGGCCTATTTGCTTGGAAAACATGAAGAGGTTGTCAGTCTTCGACAATCGCTGCCTACGAAAGATTGCTCGGGTGTGGTCTCAACACCACGTAAACAACGCAGAGGTGCTTGGAGCGGGTAGTGCCAGTCTTCAGGACGTTATTCCCCGACATCGCATGCGTTGCCTCG
>OX104067.1:5903809-5937662 GCA_944474145.2 Dicrocoelium dendriticum | reverse complement strand
ACACACAGGACTGTGAGTCGCTGTGATTTGGCGAGAATAAAATAGCGAAATCAACGAAAAGCGAGCTGATAGTTTTGGTTCAAGATTCTGCACTCTAAGACAAGCTTTGTCCGTGTTTGAACTAAACAGGTGGCAGCATCAGAAACTGGGACTTGATGATTGCCGTTAAACCCATCCGCTACTATGCTACCTGAAGTGGCAGCTAACTTTGCCACAAAAGCTCTCTTGACCGAAGCGTTAAAAGTATCTTCAGGCAGAACCCAAGAATGAGTCTACATCCGCCGGGCTCGTTGAAATCAAATTAGTCATATATCTTTGGCAACTGTGACGGGACATAGTGGCGTTTGTCTGAACCAAACCCAAAACGTTGGATCTAGACGATGTCTCAATAACGCGCGACATCTCTTGTATAGGCGAGGCTATCAACTCTAGTTTTGCCTCCTGTTTTGTCCCAACACTCAGACATTTCATCCTCCAATTCTAAAAAGAACGACGGTACTATACTGCAATATCCTTGTGATATCAAGAGAGGTGCAAAGTGCCAACATATCCGTAAAACCAACAACTCGTCCAGGTCCAGATAGCATCTCCCCAACTGTTATAAAACTCGGAAGAAACCTCGTTCTATTCTCATTAAACATTTTCACACTTTCACTCAGTACCGGCTGCTTTCCAACTCAATAGAAACAATCCATTATAATGCCTAAGCACAAGGGCGGCCCGAGAAAACAAGTGTCAAGCTACCACCCAATAAATCACACCTCTGCTGCTTCCAAAGCCCTAGAGCGAATAGTCAAGAAGAACGTTGTTCAATACCTTACAAGACTGGATCTGATCAACCCCTCATAGCATGGCTTTCTCTCAAAACGCTCCTGCGTTACACGCCAGCTACAATTTCTCGATCATGTCACAACTATGATTGACAGAGGAATGGCAATTATTATAATTCTGTTAGACATGCAAAAGCCGTTCTACCGCGTGCCGCACAAGCCACTGCTGTCTGCTCTAGAGTCAAATGGAATTGGAAGTCCTCTGCTTGACTGGTTCGACTCATACCTAAACGGTCGAACTCGGTAGTTAAAATCGGCCAGCAACATTCTACACCGAAACAAATACTCAGCGGTGTCCTCCAAGGAAGTGTGCTCGGACCACTACTTTTCCTAGTCTTCATAAACAATATTTGTGACCCGGTCAAACATGGACACCCATTTCTGTTTGCAGATGACGTCAAACTGGTTTACTCATTTCATCCAGCCCAACTACATATATGTTTGGGAAACATCTGTGAAGACCTTACCGCACTAAATATAGCTAGTGAACGTTTAGTAATGAACTTCTCCGCAGTGAAATCCCAAGTACTTGGGTACAGATGCCGCATCCTAGAAGGTTCCATCATACTTGCCGGAAACGTGATCCCAACGTCTGATTCAGTTCGGAACTTAGGGATTTGGTACTCCAACTCTTTCAATTTTTCCGAACATGTACTTTATCAGGTTGCGAAAGCAAGGCAGCTATGCGGATATATCACCAGAACTTTCTCCCTACCTGAAGTACGACTTGAATAATTCAAGACAATTGTACGACCGACTCTGGAATATTGTACTATCGTTCACAGCTAATTGAGAAAGAAAGACAGAACGGCTCTAGAAAATGTCCAACGATCATTTACCAAGCTGCTTATGGGACGCTGCTCAAACCTGACCTATTATGATCGCTGTCGAAAACTCCAGCTGGATCCACTTTGGCTGAGACGCTTAAAGAACAACCTCGTTCTCTTCTACAACATTATAAACCAACGAATTTACGCAGACAGCACCGCACTTGAACTACGGAAGATTGCAGTCTACCCCACACGTAATGACGGCTACTTGATACGCACAAACTTTTCAAGGCATAAAAGTCGATTGAATTTCTTCTTAGTGAGATACACTTATCTGCGAAACAAACTACCCCTACAGATACACATATGTACAGGCCATGCCACGTTTCGAAATTTCCTTCAGACGTTCCTCACTATACCAAATGTTTTGCAGATATTTGACTCACAGCAAACGCTAGAAACATTGACAGAAGCTGGTATAAAAACATTTGAGCAGATATTCGCGTACAACTAGCTTATCCACTAAATGTCATTATATACAATACCAAATCCTGTGTCTGTGCAGCCTAGTAGTCCATCCCTTTTATTATCTACTCCTGGTGATACAAACATCCGTAAATTTTACATATGAGGTGCATGGGTCTAGGACCCAAGGAGAAAATATCATGATCCGAAATTCTATTAATAAAGTTTTCTTTACTATTATGAAACGTATTCACTATACCAGTGATGGCTCCCACTTATGGGACGGTGTAGCGTCTGTCGTTAAATATACAAATTGCTTTATTGCTATTTATTTATTTATTTATTTAAAAACGGCATACCATCCTGTTATACTACCACGTTAATCTTCTTTGTTGGTGCATGACAACTAGTCGGTACGAGCATTGTAGTCTGCGAGCAAACACACTCAGGGAAACCAGGCGCACAATAAACTGGGGAGAGAAATGATCGGAGCAATGGTTATCAATCCAAGGAGTAGAGGTAAAGTGGGTATTATACCGCCTGCCAAAACAAATAACGTTTCTCAAGTATTTTTCAATGCTCAGGTTAACTGAAAGAAAAGCAGCTACCGGCCAGCTGGTATCTTAAAAGCAAAGTAACTGTTCCACTTCAAAATAGTGGCTGTTATGCCCAATCACCGGATAGTGTCACTGGAGTTTGGGGGAAACAATACAAAACTTTGCCAGTGAACAAGCACGGAAGAAGTACATTATCCAATTAGAATATCCTCAGGAGGTAGCTACAGCGTAGGGTGAAAGTAGCAGCCTATGAGTCAACTATGAACCCTCCAAAAACAGGACTGACTTTTATGAGGTGCACTTTCATGGGCTTAAACCAAAGGCAAACGTAAGGCAGGGTTAATGCGATCCTCTGAGGTAGGAATTTGGTTGGGTATATGTGCATAGTGAAATATGCTCGAGGGTTGCCTAAGCACTGCATCACTGTACTTTCGATGAAACAGTGGATCTCCGTCTAACAGTAAGAGAGAAAAGGAACTACGAAAAGAATAATTTTGAAGCATTTTTACTGTTCTTTAACTATAACGTTGTACAGTGGTTTGGGCGGAGGACAGCCGTCGGGTTATTAGTCGTTAAATGATGACTTTAAGAGCATGGGCGAAACAATATACCTAACCTTCCGGGCTGTATCGCACAGCTGCCGATCGGCTCCGTGACTTGGAGTATGCTGACCATATCTCTGTAATATGTGACTCCCCCCAGACTGTCAGGAATATGTTGCGCAGGTTGGAGATGTCTATAGCACAGTTCGGCATGACCTTTGCCCCTTCCAAGTGCAAGGTCTGCCTCCATGACTATTTAGAAGCTGCGCATACCCTCACTCTCTCCGGTTTTTCTTTAGAAGTGGTCGACAAGTTCGCTTACCTCCGGAGTTGCTTCTGTATGAACGGATTGACGGGTGAGATCCAATTGCGTATCACCAAATCCAGAGTAGCCTTTGCCAACCTTCGACATTTCTGCCGCCGGTATGATCGCAGAGTCTACAAAGCTACAGAATGAGTATTGCTCCTGTATGGCTGCGAGAACTGGCTCTGTTATAGCGAGTGATGTCCAAAGAATGTTTTTCATCACCGCTACCTCCGGAGCATCACTGGTGTACGTTGGCAACATCACATTAGCATTGATGACGTCCCTCGTCGGACCTTCAAGTCAGAAAATGTCTGCCGACCACTGCGCTGCATAATGTCCTTGCGTGCGCTGCCGTGGCTCGGGCACGTTCTGCGTACGCCTTGTCATCGGTGGTCGCTTCACGCTTTGTTTGCATGCGCCGGTGTTGGTTGGAAGTGACGGAGAGTTGGCTAAAATGCAATCTGGGTACGTGGTGTTAAGAAGCTGACATTGCAGTTGTGCACAGTGGAGCATTTCGGACTTGCAGGTTGGGGGCCCAAGGATACTGAGCACACCAGGTTGAATAGGCTGTCGGACATGGCCCGGAACCGTACCTAATGGCAAACATGTTGTGAGCCTGTTTTCCCCTGAATGCTTTTTCTCTATTCCTTTGTTTTCTTGCCGTTATGCATGCGTCATGACGCGCTGCCAACTGTTCACTGATCAAATGTTTTATATATATATATATATATATATATATATATATATATATGTATATATATAACAGCACTCCCCAACGCAGTACAGGCGGGATGAAGTCGTAGCTCAAGGAAAGCAGCCTGGTCAAATCATGTATGGTTTCTCTATAGTCGCGGTTGGCCACAGTAGTGGTTAGCTACCCTATCATACATAGAGTAACCGTAAAGTAAAGGGCGCTGCTGCATTTTGTTCCTTTGATCATTACGTTCAGAACATTTGTCTGTTTCCATAACACCTACTTCTGGTAGTGTTTTGCCCGTTACAGTTTTATTCTACGTCATCTCATACTAATTACTATAGCAATTATAATCATCAATGTTTCAACTAGTAGTGAGTAGTCGAGTGAGTTGTTGTGTTTTTGTGAAGATTCGACGCAGCTAAACTCAGGTAGACAGCCACGGCCGTCGATCGCTTTTTTGGATGTGTGGTGGCTGTCTTCCTGAGTCTAACCGTCATGTATCGTAACTAAACATGTTCCAACTAGATGCGTGTTGATTCCGGGTTTAAGGTTTTTGTCGCCCACCTTAACTGAAGCTGAGACTGAGACTATTTAAGAGCAAGTAGAAAAGTTTCTGTACAACTCTATTGAATTATAAAATAGCAAAAACGTTTGATTGCGAATTGTCAAAGGTAGTGTTTGGTCAGTTAATCGTTTATTCTTGTTCGGTTAGGAATTAGTATTGGTGTCATTAGTTCCGAGAACAGGACGTATCTTTTTGCATTGTATTTGCACCGTTTCACAAAAGCACAGGTTTCCAAAATAAGCGTCGATATGTGTTTTGAAAAACTCCAGAGAATCGGCCTCTATTAGTCCTTCGGGTAGTGTATTCCATAAGTTTACTGTTCTTCGTTCTTTACAAAGCTGATGTGATACTTTGTTCATGCTGGAGACCCTGAGTTTGTAAGGGTGTCCTCGGGTGTTACAGGGTTCCCGCAAGCGAAATATTGGCCGCAGTATGAGGAAGTGATTTAAGTGTAGTACGCGATGGGTCATAATAAGGTCAATTCTTACTCGGCGATAGGATAGTGTGTAGAGTCGGAGCCTTTCACAGCGCTTTTCATACGGAAGCTTTTGTAGACTGGGTATAATTCTAGTTGCGATGTGCTGTATTTTCTTCAGGTTTTCCATTTCCCACTGGATTATCGGATGGGAAGCTGGGGTGCCGTATTGAATGATTAATCTGATGAGCGAGGTGAACAGGCAAGGGACGGTTTCTTCGGACCATGTGAAGAAACTGCGTCGCAATGCCCAGAGCATACGAAGTCCCGCACGGTACAATTTCTCTGTATTTTCTAGTGATCTCATATCATGTCGTGAGAGCACTCCTAAGTCTCTGACAGATGTGTTAGGGTGGAGCAATTGGTCATCCAAGGTGTATGATCGAGTGGCTGGAAGTCTGGTGATACTAACGAACTCCAACTTGCTTGAGTTAAGAGGGAGTTGCATTACAATGAACCACGGTGACAGTCGATCTAAGTCATGCTGGAGGCGAGCGCAGTCGTCCTGGTTCTCAATGTTCCTCCAGATTTTCAAATCATTTGCAAACAAGGCACATTGTGAGTGGAGCTGCTGCTGAAGATCGTTGACAGGAACAGGAAACAATACTGATCCAAGTACAGTTCCTTGAGGCACGCCACTGGTTGATGTGAACCAGTCTGTCAGATAGTCATTGACCTGTGTTCTAAACTTTCGTCCCACAATAAACGCGTGTAACCACTGAAGTAGTGTGCCACTGATTCCGTAAGTCCTCAGTTTACGAAGGAGTAACTCGAGGTTCACTCTGTCAAAGGCCCTACTAAAGTCGATGTACACCAAGTCAACATCCTTCCGTTCGTTGAGAGCTTGTACCCACTGGTGGTTTGTGTAAAGCAAGTTGCTGACACAAGATCAAACTTTTGTGAAGCCGTGCTGCGCTGGCGTCAATACGTCCATCGATTCGAAGAACGACAGCAGACACTTTTTTACAACCTTCTCGAGAACTGTGGATAATATCGAAGTCATACAGATCGGTCTATAGTTCTCTACTTTACTCGGATCACCTTTCGCCTGTGGCTGTATCCACGGACGCCGCGGATTTTTGCTTTAACTTGCTGGATTCCACTTTTGCTTTGGAAATACTGTGTTATACGTGTTTTCTCTGTGTGAATTTTGCACCAATACTTTGCTTTTGGTGTATTTCTCCATCTGTGCAAATTTGGTGGATATTCTTCGGCTACTGTCGGAGATCTCACTGATTGGCCCAACTGCCGTCTGTGTCCGCCATCTTGGATTTGTTCTACAGCAACCGAACAGGTGTCTGCCAGACCACCAGCTTGACCGACGGCGTTTGGATTCAGCATACCAGTACAGACGTTGCAACGAACGGCTTCCGCAGATCTGACAGTCACAATGGCACGTACTGGTTGCCCGCGGAAAGCTAAGCCCAAACCTTCCGAATTAAACGTTAGTTGTGGCGTAGACAGCTGTGTAAAACTTGTGCGATTTGGAATAGAATGCAGAAACTGCTGAAAACACTTCCATTCTCAGTGTGCCCGCACTACTGCCAGCCAGATAAAAAAGCTTAATAGTACGACTGATTCTCTCTGGTTCTGCACTGAGTGTACCTCTCTTCCACTCGTCAGATGTATAACTGTGTTGGCGCAGAAGTACGATAAGCTGACAAAGATTGTAGAGCAGGCAGCAACCGTGAAAGCAGTCCCACATGAACCAGACAAATCAGTGCCTCGAACTCGATGCTCAACATCAAGCTCCAATTCAGCACAGTGTAAGAGTAACGATCCAGAGATAGCCATGCCGACACTAGCGTCTGCTCATAAAGATGCGTTCGCCACACATTCTTCAACAGAATCACCCGCTACACTAAACACTGTTAGAGGGACGACAACTTACGCCTCCGTCGTTGCTACCCATGTGACGGAGGCACCTCGCATTGTAACCCCGCATGCTGTCAAATGAGTTACTACTGCCAATACCATCACGGGACTCAAGACCCCATCATTTGTCCAACCGAAGAAAGCAGCCACTGGTCTCTCCAAAAAGGAGAACATGAAACATTACCATAATCCTCTAACTGTTATATGCTCTAATGTGACTGAATCTGGGGCGAACTCCATAAAAGATAAGATACTGGACGACAAAACTGTGGGACTCCCTGTGTCAACTAATAGGGTTTCAGGCTAAACCAGTCAGTATGATGCGTCTCGTCCGTCACCCAAACTCTGTACACTAAGATGAATTGCGGTTACTCCAGGTCACACTTCAGTCAGGCAATGATGCAAAGGTAGTTCTCTTGTCAGCCACTCGCCTCCGTACCACCACATGCACTGTTCGAATATTTCCAGATGTTCCTTGAAGCAAACGCCAGAAATGCAAACAAAATCCGGATGACTTCCGCAAACAACAAGACGCGAAATCTATCCTTGTTCACGGTGTCCCCGAGCTCCAGTCACTAAGCGAGCTAGAAGTCAAAGCGCATGACTGGAAGGAATGGCGCTTTATTCCTGAAGTACTCTCACTCAAATGTTATCGCAAATTTGACATCAAGGTTACCGCTATCACCTGACTACAAAGGGTGTGGTCCCCGAGTTCTGAAAGTATCACTGCACTTCGAACTGATGGCAGAAGATGTGATTAAAATGTGGCAGAAAAAGCGTAAAATGCTGCCATTTGAAATACGCATAAAGGCAGTAGGCACCGGGCTACAGATAGACAATGTAATCCTGAGCAAGCAACTTACGAATACAATTCTGTCGCCGTATAGCGCAGAACGGAGACAATGCCAAATCATGCCGGCAGCTGAAGGAGAACAGGATGATCGCCTTCTTGTTGGCACTGAGAACTCTATACAACAAACTGACCTGGCCCTAGGGCCTGCGTCATCGGTGCTACAAAAATACGACCGGCAGCCAATCACGAAAGAGTCGGCATAGACCCTCACCAGAAACCAGCCTTCACTAACACGCTTCTGACCACCGATGCCTTCACCTGCTTGTATACCAATGCACAAGGTCTTCTCAACAAGCTAACCGAACTTCGTATTCGTCAGGTCTCCACACCTTGGGACCTAGTTATGGTCACCGAAACATGGCTGAACACGGAGATCACGGATGCTGAGATTGCACTACCCGGCATGACTTCCATACGAAACGATCGACCTAGCAGAGGAGGGGGAGTGCTTCTGTATTATCGATCCGACCTGCATGTTGATGTCATTGAGGACGCAGAAATGAAAGTTGTCCATTCTCTTTGGTGTCGCATACACCTAAGACATGGTGATGTGTATTTACTAGCAATAGTTTACTGCCCTCCAATGTCCACCTGGAAAATGGATTGAGGCCTAGCTTCTGCGATGAAGCGAGTCCTCGCACGACCATACAGTCACGTACTTCTGGTGGGGGACTTCAACCTGCACGCAATCGAATGTCCAGCATCGCACTGCGAACAATTCAAGGCGGATTTGCAAGAGGTGCTCACCGATGTACCGCTGTACAACCATGTCACCTCTCCCACACGATTCCGAACGGGTGACACACCCTCTGTTTTGGATCTTGTACTCTCCAACGAGGAACTAATGATCGACACCGTGAGCATAGATGCACCACTTGGCAGTAGCGATCAAGCGATGTTGCTCTTTCGTTACATCTGTTACTCGGAGTACATCAGTGAGAACAACGTGGAAACCTATGTCGTTACACATTACGATATACTGTCCAACTTCATTCAAGAAACCGACTGGTCCTTCCTGGCCGAGAAGCCGCCCGATGTTGCCTGGATGTTGTTTGTCATCCAATTCACTGAGCTAGTGGCGAATGCGTCAGAACGCAAGGTTCTTCGCTCGAAGCGAGTGAATTCGTTCCTGAGGAGCCGTACTAGAAAATGCATGGCCTTACGGGATTCAGCCTGGCGCGCTTACAAAGTCTGTCCAAGTAACCTGACTTGGGGTGCTTACTCAACTCAACGAAACCACTGCGTCAAGTTGATCCGCGAAAACAAACTCAAGCATCAACAGAACTTAGCGTCAAAATTCAGTGCAAATCCCAAATTGCTGTATAAAAACGTCAACAATCTCCGCGGAGTGCAACGCGGGATCCCGGTTTTACGTGCAACAGATGGTCCTGCGCAAACTGCACAAGATGCAGGCAACATGTTTCGCAAACACTTGATCTATGCTTTCCGAAGTGAATTATCATTTCATCCGCTTTTGAAACAGCTTCTACTGCCATTAGGGTTAAACCACGTATCGTTCGCGGCAGCCAGTGTGATGAAAACGCTAATGTCATTGCGCGTGTACAGCTCACCTGGTGTGGACGACATCAAACCGAAGGCCTTGAAGACTGCGGTCATGAACCTTGCCGAACCATTAGCTCGGTTCTTTCAACCTTGTCTCGATGAAATGCAGGTTCCCACAATGTGGAAACATGGAGTAGTCACTCCTGTTTGCAAAAGTGGTAATCTTTCGGAGCCCTCGAACTACCGGCCAATCACTCTGCTCTCAGTTTTATCCATAGTAATGGAACGTATAATTGCAGAGGCGCTTATGGGGTATCTTGAAGGCAACAATATCGTAGTGTCAAAGCAACATGGATTCCGCCGAAATCGATCCTGCACTACAAACTGCTGCTAGCCCGAGCAAGCTGGACAGAGTCGACCGAAGCCAGATTGACAGTCGACGTTGTCTAACTGGACTGCCTGAAAGCGTTCGATGGTTTGGACCACCGCATTCTCCTTTACAAGCTTCGAAGCTATGGAATCGGTGACCCTATACTCGGTTGGATCAACAAATTCCTCGTTCAACGTCAGCTGAATGTGAGAGTCCGCAGCTCCATTTCCGACCCAATTGACTTCCAGTGGGGCGTGCCTCAAGGATCGGTACTGTGGCCACGTTTATTCCTCCCATTCATTAACGAGCTTGCCAGTGTACTGCAGTCGAATCTCTTGCTATTTGCAGATGATATCAAAATCTGGCATGATATCAGGACATCGGATGATCACATGGCATTGCAGAGCGATCTCAACAGGGTTTATGCATGGTCATCCGATAATCTGCTCCAGTTTAACGTGACCAAGTGCAAAATCGTAAGCATACGCCATCAGCTTATCTGTATATCGACTTGGGGACCAGCAGTTACAACGTGTTTCTCAAGAAAACGACCCCGGGGTGATGGTGCAGGACGACCTTGGTTATCGAGACAGGCTGAAAAGGCACGAAAAAGAGCCATTGAAAACCTTGGACACTTACGGTGGGCTTTTGACAATTATGAGCCATCAATCTTTCCGCAAATGCTGAACGCCTACGTGAGGCCTCACGTAGAATATGCGATCCAGGTCTGGCGCCCCTGGCGCAAGCGCGATGTCGATGCACTTGAAGCCCCACAACGTAGAGCGACCAAACTCGTTAGAGGATTGTTTCATCTCTCCTACCAACGCAGACTGCAATCCCTGAGATTGTACACTGGTGAATATCGACGTCAGCGAGGAGACCTAAGCATGGTTAACTTAATACTGACGAACCCAACTCACCCATATCGCAATCTGTTGCAGCTGAGCCAAAATACCAACTGGAGAGACCATCAACTCAAACTGACTACGCACTACAGTCGACTTGATTGTCGACGAAACGTTTTCTCCCTCCATGTTTCTCGTGCCTGGAAATTCCCCTCCGACTCACGTTATCCTTGCCCCTACATTAACGCTTTTCAGAAAACCTCTTGATGAAACACTTTCAAACTTGCATTACTTGATATAGTCCGTTCCACTCGGAGGAGGAAACAACGCAAGCCTAACCATGTGCTTAGCGGCCCTCTCCGCAACGTGGCGGTGAGGATACATGCAGAAGTGTCCATGTGATTAGCCTGGATGTAGCTAAACTGGATTAACACACCACATCTGTCAAATGAAGAAACAAACGAGTGAGCGTTGTCGTTTCCTTTTTTATTTCTCACGCGCTTACTGAACTTTAACAACTCTATATTATTTTGCTTGGGAACATCCCATTCCCACTAAAACTATCGTTATGCAGTAGTGCATTTAACTCGGTGGACGCTAGAAATAACCATTTACTTATTCGATGATCCTTCAAATTTTAATTTTTACTTTAACCATCCTACGGGACTTCTCAAGCACATGCCTTTTGCCCGTGATAAATCATTGTTCACCACCCATGGGAAGCATTCTCACTATGCAGCATTTCCAGTCATTGGGGACAGATCCTTCAGAGAGTGATTCATTGAATAGGTTTGTCACGGCTGGTGAGATGACATTCGATAGGGACTTGAATATTAGGGGATGAAGCCCGTCTGGTCCGGGGGGCTTTGCACCATCGAGGTTGACGAGTAGCTAATACACTTCGATTGCTTCACATTGTAGACTGTTGAGCAAGACTGGCGCAACCTGTGCCGGTACTGGAACAACCGCGGGTTTACTGGAAAATACGGTGAGGAAGTGCTACGCGCTTGAAATGAACGTCTGTTCGTCCAAGATCGGTAGGTCGCCCGCAGCTTTCAGTTGTCGTTTCCAGCAGGTAAATATTCTATTGGGGGCGGTTGTGGCAGAGGATGCTAGCTGCTCTTCGAACTGCCGGCGCTTCTTGATTCTTGCGGTGTTACATATGTTACGCTGTTTCTTGTACATTGTGTGATTTTACTCACAACCCGAGATGATGTATCTATCCCAAAATTTGCGACGCCGTCGCGTCAACTGTTTATAGTCCTTATCAAACCAATGCGGTTTGACGGGCCCGACTTTTGAATACTTCAGGGGAATGAACCGGGTACACAGTGAGTTAAACTTCCCCTTCATTAACGAACAACAGGCCCCAAGCGACGCATCCTGTGGTAGTGTCCAATCAGTCTGACTTGCGGCTTAGACGTACCCGTTGAAGTCCGTCTTTCAACAGTTAAATGTCGGTTTCCGTTGTTGTAATAAGGTAACGGCAGTGCTATGCTTGCTATACTGGAGCAGTGGTCACTGTTCGCCAGAGCTTCTAGGATTTTGATCTGTTTCAGCTTCTGCTCGCAGCTCGTAAATATTAGATCCAGACAAGATGCAGAGTGCGGTTATGGGCGTCGTTTGGATGACCCGTTGCGTTACCCGATTTCAGTAGTCATCTTAGCGTATTGAGCCTCAACGTTGCCATGACTGGAAAGAAGCCGAACGCCTGGCCAGAATACCTTAAGTGAATTTAGTTCCCCCTCAGTGAGAATTGTGGGCGACTCATGTGCTTCCGTATATGTGGTAGCCAATCGCAATAACGGTTTAATGGGTTACAGTAGATAACACCCACTGTTAGTTTTGCGCGTCTGAGGCGGATTGTGCACTACAATTGCTTGCATAAGTTATCCTCGCTCCGATAGGTGCTGATAAGTTTGCCAGATTGCGACGGTTTGATGTAGAGTAGAACACTACCGTGAGGCTTTGATTTTCGGTCGCATCGGAAACAAGAGTATCCTGACAAGACGACTTCTTTGGAGTATGACGTCGGAGTTCAACCAAGTCTCTGAAAGCCCTAAAACGTCTGGCCGCTCAGAGACAGCGAAGCGGCACAGTTCTTTACGTTTGTTCATTAGGCTGCACACGTTGGCGAAGGCCATACGGAGGTCCTGGATGGTACCGCGGGACGTGCCTGAAAGTTGAGCAACCAGTATGATACGGGTTCATACACCTTACTTGATCACCCGAAGATTTACCTAAGTATCAGGTTTTCCTCGTGAATTGTTTATATTCTCCGGGCGGATTAAGCATGACCAAAGATGGGAAAAACTAACCCGACTTTAAAACTATGTTCAATTGAATAATAGTTTGCACTATGCAGCTGCTAATAATATATGTATGAAGTGATGTTTCGCATTGTACAACCAGTCTTCGCTTTACTTTGACCCTATTGGGTCATGCACGAGCGGTTTAAAAGTACATTAACCTGCCTCCACTTCCATGGAAGCATACAATTCCCCATGAAATTAAATTCTTGATAGCTGTTCCTAGAAAGCAAAAAAGCCTATAAAGTATATGGCTTAGAAAGACGACAGTAGAATATTTTGGGTGGCATGTGGTCTCAGATTGAAAACAGCGAATCAGTAAGGTCTTAGAATCGACTTTCCCGCATTTTCCGATGTATGGTTGGGGTGGTGGTGGTTATCGCAACCTCAATTTAGTGTTCGGATTGCGATCTGCGATCCAATTTTGCATCACGTCGAGCTTTGTATAGACGTCAGTATAATGGGACACTTACTCCCCGACAAGGAAGGAATTCTGCAGCTTTGGTGATCCCCAAACTTTGCGTCGTATCACAGGTCTCTTTGTCCCTGCTTGGTCTTCATGACAGAAACATCACAGATGTTGGGGAATTCGTGTGCCCGATTATCATATCATCGATTTTCCCCCAGTACTAGATGCATACACCTTATTCAAACAACTTCTCAGGTCCTAACAGATTGCATGGAAAACCGTTTCCACGCTTAGCTCACGGAACACGACTTCCATCTGCGTCTCAATCGTGTGTCACTTCTATCAGCATCGCCCTGTACCATTTTCTAAACTGTTTACTTTTATGCGAAAAGTAATGATGCAAACTACAACTGGATAATGAATTACATCACTGCTTGTATCCTGCCACACTAGAGTTACTGCTCTCTTGTGATTGTTCATGTCTAATGTGTAATTACCAAAACACTTTGACAGGTTACCGAAGCATCTGTCTCTCTGTAGCGGCATTTCAAAGCCAACTTTGCTCCAAACATTTGTAGCAACCCAAGTTGGTTTCTGCACAAAATTTGCTTGGAAAATACTCACCGATATCCGCCACTCTGGGTACAGTACACTGTCCAACTAAAGCTCTACTTCATCGACCAGCCGAAAGTACACAGCACTAATCGTTCGCAAGCGGGCCTATGGTTCGTCAGACATCCCTAGCTAGCCAGGTTTCTGAATAACCAGAACGTTGTTATTCTATTGCCAACTGTGAGATTGTGTCATTTACTGAACTTTTTGCTGTTGTTTTACCACGATTACCATCACATTTTATAGTGTCGATAGCATACGTGTTGCGGCTGAAAATTCGTTCATCATGCGCGTATAGAAGCGCATTCTTGACTTCTTATCTTAGATTGGCTCGAAGTACCAGATGGTCTCATTATGTTCTGGTGTTGCAAGCACTGCAGTAGTCCTCTCTTGTGGTTCCGAATCCATCAGGATTCGGCAGATGTACGCTAACACCTGATCTGAATATGGCTGGACAGTTCTAATGCTTTTCACATATGCGAAGGCTGTATTCAAATGCTAAAGCCCAAGCTAACCCACTCCGGCAACTCAATTCAGCTGAACGCATCGATGCTTGCAGGGCTGATGATGTAGTTACATCGTCACAGATACATACATGCTTATATATTTGTAGAATCAACACCATTCGGTTCGCAGAGCTAATCTAGTGGTTTTTCCTACCAGACAGATTGAACAGTTTTCAAAACGAAGCGTCACCAGAAAGCTATCAATGCATTAATTTGTGAACTTCCCTTAGGATTACACCCTGACAGTCTTAAAGCCTTCTTCTGAGTTTCCTAAACTTTGTCGTGATTTTTGTAACATATTCAAATACGTCTCTGGGACTGCCATAACTTCCTACCTATCGGCTTTATAGTACGACGAATTATCACTCTCAAAGTAAGCACCGTTCTGGCCGCTACAATGAGAGCTAACATTCTGACAACTCTCTAATCGATTGCTACACTTTACGGAGTTCAACTGGCGACCTCTCAAGTTGTTATTGTCGGGACATCGCCATCAGCTTACTTGATACGCATGCATTCGGGACGCCGTGTTGACCTTGTTGATCATGGGGTAATCGATAGATGTCGGTGACAAAGTGCTTTTTGTTTGCCTTAGAGTCTCACATTCAACTGAGACTACAAAGTGGCTTCCAGGCACGCATCAATCATTCATACCAATTTGGTCATGTTTACATATAAAACCAGTACAAGCAAGTCGACTGATGTGCTAACTTCAAAGTGACGTCATGCGGCAATCTAGTAATTGTCTATGGCGCTATTCTGTACATAATCCAAAGAGTTTATAAGATGGTGTAGTGCAGTTGTAATCGATGATGCACACAGAGACAGCTGAGAATCGTGTCCAGGACCATCGTATGTATGTAATCTCAACCGTCTAGCAACCAAATATAGAGCCAACAAAGCCATGGAGATCAGTGGATAGGAGACAATCATTGCGTCATAATCACCCTGGCATGGTAGTTGAAGGTGAGCAACACACTTCAGCTAATATGCTGCAGGAAGAATAGAACCTCTTGACAAAAAGTAGAACAAACATTTTTAGTTTGTTTTTCACACGCCGATTTTTCTATTTTTTGTCATTTTCAAGATTTGTAATATTAAACATGTGAATCAATACAATACTGTACACAATTCTTCGACTGATTCCGGTTGCGGGCCATGTCTTCAAGAGTCCTAAGCCACTGGTACTCCTCATCTCTGGGTCCCCATTCTGGAAGACGTACGGATCCAACAACGGCTAGACACGACATCAGCGATTTCATGTGCTGTGGCCAAGTGGAAGGCTGACCACCACGCGGTTGCCTCCAGCCAGGTCCTTGACGAGAATAGAACGCGACGCGGTAGACGCTCAGTGGTCATGCGTAGAACGTGACCGAGCCATCGCAAATGGCGCAACAAAACCAGTTTGTTGAAGGGCGTACTCGCATTCCCCAAGATGCGACGTCGTACGTCATTACCATTAACTCGATGTTGCCTCCAAACACGAGCGATTCTCCTTAAGCAACTGCTATCGAAGGCAGAAAACGACGTATGTCTTCCACTAGAATCGGCCAGGACTCGCACCCATACAACAATACTGAGCGAACTGATGCGCTGTAAACGCGGCCGTTTAGTAAGAATGAGACGTCACGACGACGCCACAAGTGCCTCAGATTGACAGATGCTGATTGAGCTTTAGCGATACGAAGCGAAACTTCTTTGTTGACAGTGCCGTCAGCAGAAACACAGCTCCCAAGGTAGACGAAACTATCTACCTCTTTGGGTTGTGCACCTTCGAGAATGTTCACGGGAACAGGTGAAAGCCAATCCTTGAGCAGTACTTTACAATTCGATGGGGCAAAGCTCATGCCATACTTAGGTGCTTCAACTGCCAAACGATCCAGACTGAGTTGCATACTTTGAGTATCGTCACCAATTAAGGCGATATCATCAGAATAATCTAAGTCGGTCGCGCGCTCACCCGGCAGAAGCTCTAGGCCAAAATGTTGGAAATCCTCTAGGGCATTCGACAGAACGTCTTCGATTGCGAAGTTGAAGAGGAATGGGGACATAGGGCAGCCCTGTCGCACACCGCTATTGACAGCGAATTGCGAGGAAAGCTTGCCACAGACCCTCACTCTGCCGGATGTATGAAGGCAAGTTGCTCATATGATGGCGGTATATTTCTCTGGCACCCAGTTCTTTAGCAAGCAACGCCATAAAGCAGGTCGATCAACGGAGTCGAAAGCGGCACGTAAGTCTAGAAATGCAATTATAGTTGGTCTGTGATAAATGTGACGACGTTTAAGGAGCTGGCGGAGCGTGAAGATTTGATCCACGCATCGGCGGCCAGGACGGAAACCAGCTTGTTCTTCACGGTAGGATGATTCACGTACTGGGGATAGCCTGCGAAGCAGAATGGATGCCAATAGCTTAGAGGCAACTGAAATAAGACTAATCCTGCGATGATTTCCACATGAAGTGCGAGCGCCTTTCTTGAAAATCGGGACAATAACTGATTCACCCCAAGAGGGAGGCACTTTCTCTTCATGCCAAATTTTTGCGAACAGCGCGGTCAGTTAGTTAAGGATAGCCACACCACCATACTTGAATAGTTCCGGAGGAAGTCGGTCTAAGCCGGCAGCCTTGAACCGCGTCAAGCGTCGAAACTCGAGGCAGACTTCTGCTTCGCTGGGTGGATTCAGGAGGACGAGCCAGGGTGGACAACAACGTGTACTGCATGTTCTGATTGATGGTGGAGGCCAGTTAATCTGCGAGTGAGTGCTCGGCCCAGCGGTCCTTACGCCTCTGTTTGTTGGTGATCGGAGACTCATCCACCTCACAAATGACCTCACTGACACCAGGCTTCCTGAGGCCAGTGGACCGAATGAGTTGGAAAAGCCTGCGAGTGTTGCGAGAGAGAGCAGCGGTCTCCACCTCCAAAACACCATCAGACCACCATGTCTCGCGATCCTTGCATAGGCTTTGCTTGAGCATCTGGTTGGCAGAACGGCGCAGCTCGTTGAAATCTGATTCCACGGAGATATCTTTGCGGCGTTCGATGAGCTCCAGAGAACGAGCAGAGATCCAAGCCTTCAATGGGCGTCGCGTTAGACCGCAGCTTGACTGTCCAGAAATGGTCATCGCTTTCTGTATAGAAGTGAAGTGTCTTTCCACTTCTTGCGGTGGACTGCAAGAGTGTGCATATGCCAGTGAAAACTGATAGCTCTCCTGGACAGAGGAATCTGTTAATCTGTTTATATCAGTCTTGCAGTGTTTCTTGTTTCGGGATCCTCCAAAACACATACAGATATTCGCGCAGACCAGATCATGATCTGAGTCAACGAAAGTGGACCAAAAGGACCTGCAATCCAGTACGCTGCCGCGCCATCTGAAGCTAGTTACAATGTGATTAACTTGAGACCACGGTTGTGTTGGCGAAGGGGGACGCCATGTTGCGGAACGTTTCTTCGTACGCCTGAAGTTAGTGTTCGAAAGAAACAGACGGTTTCTTCGCACAATGTGAGAAGCCTCTCTCCGTTATCAGAGCGGTTCTTATCGAGCGCGTGGTGACCATCAAGGTGGACTTCGTATGATAACAGGTGGCTAACCCGTGCATTAAAATCCCCAGCAAGGATAACGACATCCGACGTCTTAGCCTTAGTCAGGAGCTGATGTAGATCCCGGTAGAATTCGTCCTTGACCGAGTCGCGACGGCAGTCAGTTGGAGCGTACACTGAGATCACAAACAAGTTGCGTCTCTCTTCGCGGTGCCTATTAATTCTACATGAGCCCGGAAGCCGAACTGCACATAGTCGGCTGTTAATCGGGAACCAGTCCAGTAGTGTCGCCTCGACCTTGCCACTCGGTGCTATACCTACACCAGCCAAACCTGCTGAGCTTGCTTCTGGATCTCCAGAAAGACACAGGTGATATCCGCCTTCGTGGTCACTGGGGGATGTCAATGTAAGCACAGTGTTGGGATCTTGCAATCGGGTTTCTGAAAGGCAACAGACATCAATGTCTAGGGAATCTAGGGTGCGCGCTAGACCGGCTTGCTGTCCAATCTGCATGAGTGTCCGGACGTTGAAGCACGCCAGAAGGAACGAGGATCGGGGACGAAGGAGAGCCATAGGTTGAATTCCTTGATCTGCGGAGTAACCGGAATCGCAGCCAGATTGTTGAACAGATGAATCTGGTAACGGAAAGTGAGGATTGTTAACAAACAAACAATTGGCGTGTGATGGAGTAGCGTGAAAGTGAGTAGCAGGAACAGTAGCTGATGAGCGCGTTGTAGTGAAGTCCATGGTTTTGTGAGAGGGCGTGATACTACTCGGTTGCGCAAGCCGAAGTAGGGAGTTGACTTACGGGACTCCACCCCGAGCCTTTGGCTAAATAACCTACCCGCAAGGCAGCGGGGCGAATTTAGGGAATCACGCCCATTGGGAGGCGTTGACTGAATGCTCAGCTCATGCGCTTTTATTTGGTAGATTACCAAACATGGGCCCAATACTCCCCATGAAGTCAGCACAATTGCTGGAATACAATGCCCCACTGAGGTGGAACATTGTCGCCGAACACTTTGCTGGAACGGGGTACACCCGAACCACCCAGCTGGCACCACGAGGAGGTAGTTCGGCCAGCCAGCCCCTGGGCGGTCGAAATGCATGTAATCCAACCGGACCCAAAAATGATGTCCAGAATGAGCGATGAGCATTGGGCTCGGAAAGGAAATAGACAAGCGGCCAATCTTGTCAACAGTTATCTCGACAGTAAATAGCATACGCCCACATGAAGAGCTGTCATAGTTTAGGGAAATGTAGTCGGCACACTCCAAGTCGAGAAGTCCCTCACTCGGGAGCAGCTCCACACCTAAGTCGTGCCCGGCAAACGCCGTTTCCATGACTTCGTCAACAATGAGGTTAAACAGGAAGTGACAACGGGCAACCTTGTCTCGCACCGCTGGAGATATTGAAGGGAGGGGGCAGTTTGCCATAAACCCTAACTCTGCTTGAACTATGCGCGTAAATCGCTATTATGACATTTACATATTTCGCGGGCACACCTTTCATCATTAGACAGGCCCAAATGGCATATCGATCCACCGAACCGAAGGCATCTTTGATGTCCATGAACAAGACGACGGTGGATCGCCAATAAACATGGCGGTGCTCCACCAAATGATGTAAAGTGATGATGTGCTCAATGCAGCATCGATTTCGACGAAAACCGGCTTGCTCGAGGTGCCACTCAAGCTGTGGAGGATGGCAAAGACAAGTAGGTTGGAGGCAAAGGAGATCAGACTGATTCCGCTATGGTTGCAGCATTCGGAACGGGTCCCCCCTAAAAGTTTTGAGTAAAGCGGAGCAGCGTCAGCCTGTTTGGACTGTATCCTACTTCCACAGATTCACCAATAAGTTATACAAATCATTCAAAAGAACGGGTCCCCCGAATTTGTAGAGGGCTTGCTTAACTCTATCTGTTCCTGTATCCTTGTTCAATTTCAACAGCGTGATCTCACGTTTGATTTCTGCACATGAGGGCGGATCCAAGTGGACGGACCAGGGAGTAAGGCGCTCAGTGGTCTAAGGAGAAACTGATAAATCTGACTGATTAAAGTGTTCCTTAAAGTGGTCTACCCAACGCTGCAGGCGCTTTAACAAGCTGTTGGTCGGCAAGCCACTTTCGTCGCGTACGGTCTCGCTAATACCAGGTCGCTTGCCACCCGTTTCCCTTACCAGCCGCTATTTCATTCTCAGATCCACGATGAGACCACCACGCTTCGCGGTCTCTCTTCAAGTTAGCACGCAGTTTTGCTCTGAAATCTTTACGTGTCTCATTGTGGTCGATTCCAGCCGGAACGTGTCGGTGAGGAACGATAAGTTCCAGAGACTGCGCGGAGATCCGATATTCATGTTGGCAATTTGAGTTGCCACATGAAGGCATGACTGTTGATAGTGACCTCTGATGGATGTGATGACTGATCTACAACTGTGTTCAGTGAGCGTTTACTCAGCGTATTTTGATACGTATTCAAAACATCTGAAATCGCCAGTTGGCAAATATCTATGCGCTCACAGCTCCCTTGCGGACGTCCGCCGAAACGCACTCGCAGGTCGGCGCAAACAAGTGCGTAGTCAGAGTCCACGCTCCAAGTACAAATCCAGGGAGAGTTTTGCACGCATCTTCTCCAGTAGTAGTTAATCGGTATGTGATCGATTTGCTTCCATGGGGGTTTGAGGCCAGTGAACGCCATCTTTCACTTCTGCGAGTGCTGTGTCGGAAGTTAGTGCTCGCGAGAAAGAGATGAGCACCTGTACCCAGGTGTACTAGCCGATCACCGTTATCGTTACGGGAGCCCACACCGTGTAGATCGCCCAGCTAAATCTCATCAGTGGACAATTTTTCATTTTGGGCGTTTAAATCACCAGCCAGCAGAACAGTATCCGTACATTTTCTGTAATGAAGGGGCGCGTTCGTTTAGTGACAGAATCCATTTTTCACCGAGTCAGCGCCACAATTTGTTCACGCGTAGGCCTCAATGACAAACAAGCGTCGTTTGTCCCTGCGCGACTTCGAAGCCTGAAATGAGCCAGCCCATTTGATAGCGTACCTCAGACTATTCTTTGGGATCCAATCGATGAGGGCAGCTTCAGCCCGGGAACTCAAACCAATGCCCACAGCGGCTTGACGAGCAGTTGAACGTGCGTCATCAGACAAACGCGACGAGAATACACCGCCAATGTCGCATGATTTGGATTGCACAGTAATTATAGTACTCGAATGTTGCAGGCGGGTTTCTGATAAACAGCAGATGTCTATCGATAAGGGCTCTAGTGTTTGGGCAAGTGCTGCATGACGGCCAATCTGTAACAAAATGCGCAAGTTAAGGCATACCAGTCTTAGGGAGAATCGAGGGCTCCGATGAGAAAAAGATGGGCTGATGTTGTCCGTTTAGATGGAAATGGATTGTCGACAGGGCAAAAGTAACGTTCCGCGATTCTGTTCGATTTGAAATTAGAAGACAAGCGCATTTCAAAGCAAGATGGGGGAGGGCCAAGAATCTGGTGAATGAAAACACGGGGATAAAAGTGAAGTTGTGGCGTGACCACATGGATGAAAAAGCGCAAGAGGAGGAGTAAGAAGACGGGAAGGTCTAAGTAGTAGCATTCAAACTCCTATTCACCGTGCTCGATGCAGCAGATAAGTCGCCGTTGATTATTCTCTGCGACGGACACAGCATCAAGGAAGTGTTTGAGGAAAGATTCATGGTACTACGTGGGCGGGATACTCTCAGGTTGCCCAAGCATAGACAGGGAACGATTAGGGTTCTAAACCGAACCGTTTGGTTCGAAACCTGACCGCGAATCTTACCAGTCTCGCATTGATTGCAAGCGGTCCACTAAAATAGCTCCACTGTTCAGTGATATCTGAAATGCCCGGATAAGATTAGTCTCTACAAAAGTTAACAAACTTATGTTAAAAGGATAGTTGAGTCCCATTTAGGGTGGGAACCATAGGGCAACAAACACCCAAGCCTGAGGTCTGCTTAAGCAAGTTATTTCATTACCTAGTACGGTGAGAGTAACTAAATCAGATTATCCAATGTAGTAAAAGCAGACGATTACACAACGACTCTCGAACACGCCATTTGTGAGACGTTGCATACTAGTAAAGGACCTGGGAGTATTCAACTTCAAACACTAGTCCGAAGTAGCTCATCGGCTTCACCTAGGAGGGCCCAGAGTCGAAACTTAACGGAAACACTTCACCTCCTTCAATTAGATATACTTAGGAATAGTCGACCCGTTGCCAGTTAGAAGCGTTTGAAAGAGTATACGAACGAACTGTTTGCAGTGCTAACTGGGAGCCATTCTGAAAGAAAGTACAGATGGCCGAAAAAACCGGATTTCATCGGAAAGCTATTCACGGTGGTGATTGGGATAGCCTGCCGCAATCCATTTACATACAATAAACACCCCCCAATACTCCCCCAAAATTCCCCATTAGCCATTGTAGAAACCATTGCCCACTACCCAATGGATTAAAAGTAGAAGTGTAGGCTGATATTTCGACGTCCTGCGTTCTGGTCTCAGTCCAGATGTCTCTACTAACCAGTGAAAGTGAGTACGAAAGAGGAAACCTGAAATTGTCTTCATAATATTAATGAGAATATCAGGAGATGTTGTGGGATGACACTGTCATTTCATGCATACTGTTCGACCACTTGCATGCAACTAACAAAGGATTCAAAATAAGGCTACATGAAATCGATTGGGAGTCAACAATTTCCCTTTGGTGTTTTGCCCTCTACCAAGTAGGTCTAGTGTCACTGTCAGCTGTTTTTGAGCACATTGTGGTGAGTGTTGTCGATCGATAACAGTGGCCTCAAGGAGCTTGAGAATATGAGGCCGGGGACTATGCATGAAGGCTGTGAACGATGCATCGGTGTTTGCCTGGTGAACAGTGTTTATCAGCTTCCTCGTAATTTCTGAGGTTGGCTTGTTACTGGGATCACATGGTGTAACATTTGTGAGTTCCGTCCGTTTGGGGATTTACTTTAGAATAGGTCCACTGATTCGGACACCTAAATTTTGATCACCGCGCTCAACATAATTATCGTCACAGCTACATACGAATTTGTACAGGAAAAAGGATGTGCGCTGCTTCGACACTGCTATCTTCAGTGTACGTTCTATCATTAGTCATGTAGACACGAGTAAGCGTAGCTCTGCAGCATTGTATGCCTATTCCATTGAGGCGTTTGTTCTTTTCACGGCCTCATCCCACCACCCTCGTCTTCCGATATTCTTATTTGGAAGTGCGAAATCCAACATTTGTTTGCGATATATATTCATATCATCAGTCGTGCCTACCGACACCTTCGCATTCGCAAAACTATTTGCTATTTCAACGTGGAAAAACGTTTATCACAGTCACACCTCATATCATTTATAACGAGTTTGTCCACTTTTTTGTCAAGATTGATATCTGGTCAAACAGCAAATGTCGCACGTCTTCTTGTACAAAATTGATGATGGCTTCTTTGGTGCGCCTCGTGTAACAACGAAAATATACATTTCATCTACTTATTTAGTTAAACTTTATTGTGGAGTACTGTAAGCGCGAGCGGGCAAAATTCATCTACTTCTAAAGCTGTTGCACAATTATCTGGAATAGGCTAGGAAAGATGAAAAATACTCGGATTTCACAAGGAGATTCCGCATTCTTGCTAACGAAGAGGTGATATTCCCAAAGTCAGCATTTACCGTTACCATCGGCTAAATGTTTGGAATGAGCCAAGCAATTTCAATTGCAACCATGGTTTACATTGAAGTAATCATCAGCCATCGAGACTGCATCCAAACAAATGGCGCATTCTCCGAAACTACTGCATCTAACATTGTCCGAGGAGCCAAATGACCCAGCAAGCAAAGTGTCAGCTTCTAGTCATTAGCTGCCATGCTGCAATTTACTTCAAGATTCAACACAAGGAAGTAGCATGTCGTAGGATGTCCGTGTTAGAAGATAGAAACACCGAAACTTTTCTCTACTTGATATATCACACGTGGACGTGTGTATAACTACGTGCGATTAAGAAGCTCCTAATGTTAGGTACCAAACCACATAAAACAGCACTGAATCATATCCCTAAACTCAGTAGTATGTCCTACAAATTAGATCGAAGACTTGTCATAAATATAAGGGAACATACTTGTTAGTAGGGGATTTTCGCTGTACTTAATTGCGAATTCGCTACAGCAGCTTACAAATAACATAGTGCTCCACATACGCAAAAAGCTATAGACGGATGTTTCGACCTGCTAGGTCTTGTCAGTAGTGCGTATCCATCGGCTCCATCAGGACCCGAAACCACGACTACTCGCGGCTTACGACGCCTATCAGTAACTTGTGTCACTAGGCGATGGGGAGGGGGGAACGACAGCGGCGGAGTTCCATAATTTGCAAGTTAACTGTGATATATTGCAACTCATCGTTAAATGACATGCAAGTTACGAATATCTCAGATGACGGGGCTGGCCCCAAGAGAGACAGCTTCCACGAACGTCAGTGATGTAGGATATTGCATTTATGTGCCATCGTGGATATGTTTTTATACTCTTGATAGTAGGGAATTTTAATGTGAACAACTAGTAGTCCAGTGCAAATGGAAATTGGATGCTGCCCCTCCAGAAACATTGCACAACCACGACGCATTTCGATGTCATTTCATCTCATCAGGTGGAGATAGCAGGCCTCGAACCCGCGACCATTGGAATACTAGCCGAAACCTCTGCCACCTTGGCTACCGAGTCACGGCGCGAAAAGTTTGTCACAACGGTGAATGACTAACTGGAGGGTCAGTTTCGGATTACACGTTGTGTGGTTGGATTGCGACGCGCAATCTCAATGTAGACCGCGATTCACATTGAAGCGAACCTTGGTCACTGCGAGCACTAGGACCGTAGCCGAAGCAGATAGAAAGTGGGTGTTGCCCGCCCGCAAACACTACACAAGCACGACGCGTTTCGCTGTCATTTCATCTCACTAGGTGGGGATAGCAAGCGTCGAATCCGCAACCATTGGAATCATCTAGTTCGGTTACGGTCCTAGTGATCGCGGTGACCAACGTTCATTTCAATGTGAATCGCGGTCTACATTGAGATGGTGCCTCTTAATCCAATTACACAACCTGCAGTGCGAAACTGACCCTCCAGTTAGTAGTCCAGTGGTTTGTTGGGTGTGTGGAGGACAATGTGACTCGGAAGTCACCTCGAGCAACGAATAATTAATTGCATTCAGTGTCCCCTACACATGCGCGCTGCTCCAATTCACTGCTCCATATATGTTGTATAAACACAGGTTAATATTTATATCCCCATTCAAAGTCATATACACCCTCTCTACCAATATAAATACACCTTAATATCTTGGACCCAAAAGAGAAGCACAGTGCAGTGGCGTAGAAACTGATTTGCCGCCCGGGGCTGTGACAAAACTTGTGCCCTGAATGAGGGCAGAATAGACTCGTGAAGACCACATAACCGACTCAGGGCAAAGTGCAAATTAGTTTTCGATGAAATTGATGGTCGTTTTTGACAAATGCAAATGTGATGAAAGTGACCACAATGGGAGAAGTAAGGAGGTTAATGATAAGACGGTCTGCACACGTGTGACACATGGTGCAATGGAGTAACATTAAAATCTTTAACCGTCAGCCTTTCCGGATATGCTTTCTATTATAGTTGGTATTGAACAATCGACCGTACTAAAAATACCATCCCCTGTCACATGCCTCCCGGGGCGGACGCCCCCCACCCCTATGCTAGTCTTCTGGCACAACTTTCGTTTTAGGTCTGGAAGATGGCGTTTGGCTGTTGAAAGTCAGGGTTCTAGACTATGTGCCCTTGTTACCACTACTTAGCATCGTTAACATGATCCAAGTTAAGTATGCGGAACGTGAAAGCCGATATGATGTGGCAGCATAACTCGGCCGTCGAGTTCGAATGCAGAGGAGGCACCCATCTTCCTATTCCAACAAAACGGTCACAGAGTTAGGTTGACCATTCTATCTTCTAAAGTGTTACGGTTAAAAGTTTATGTGCAAGAAATTCGCCTCTCAACCAACGGGGTAGTACCAATCTAAATGAAAAAGCGATAATATGCTCAATAATGGACACCGAGTGGACAAACGTAAGGCTTTCGAAATAATATAAAAATACCATCACAACTAAACCGTTGTTTAGGAGCGCGGATGCATCCGAAAATGTTCGTACAAGCGTTACAAGCTCCGTGGTCAACAGTCAAACGAACAGAATCAGGTTTAACCCATCAACATTAGATGTCGCCAGGCACTTGTTCACTTATCATGCGTCATGAGAAGCATTTAATATTGTTTTTATGCAAAGAGCTTTGCTCTGCATACTCCCATGAACTTAGCCATTGTCATTGTGTATTTCTGTATCAAACCTGCTGAGGAATAAATAGAAGTCGGTTGTTTGCTTGGAGGGTGTCGCCTTTGTTCCTTACTGAGATAAAAGGTAATTTGGCATTTTACATGAGAAAATAAGTTGTTCCCATCCGATGGTGCTAGAGTTCGTTAAATCAATAAATAAAAACATCATAGAATAGCAACGCATCTACTATTTGCAAAAGTCTGTGTAGCATCTGAAAACATATTATCATAAGGCCATGTCGATAGAGTACGGCTGTTGCACATATCAACCCTCTAGTATTCTCCATTTACTTCAAGGACGCCCACAGCAATTCGTGTGGTCGCGAAACATGCGAAAGCCAAACAAAGGCAGGCTTAAGTACGTTGTTGAGTCATAACAGATAACCGATTGACGATTTGTATTGCCGTGAGTTCGCCCGCTGGTACTACATCGAGTTGCAAGTGCTCATATTGTTTGTAGAAAGTAGAAGTCACGATTAAAATTCACACACAATAGTGTGCCTCGACGGGGAATCGAACCCCGATCCACGAATTTCCGGTCCGCTGCTCTACCACTGAGCTACCGAGGGCTGACGATTAGGTGCGCAAATTTTAACACATGACTTCTGCTTGGTGCGCGACGTATTGCCAATAAGCTCACAGTACCTGTCCTGGTGTTGCAGATTGGCTCACTCACACGTCACTTCCCAATGGACCGAAGTACCTGTCCTTCAGTTGTCCATAGGGTGATGGTAGATTAATTTTGGGTGTTTGTGAGTAAAGTTTGGTGAGTGAGCCAATCTGTAACGCCAGGACAAGTACTGTGAGCTCATTGGCAATACGTCGCGCACCAAGCAGAAGTCATGTATTAAAATTTGCGCACCTAATCTTCACCCCTCGAGAGCTCAGTGGTAGAGCAGTGGACCGGAAATTCGTGGACCGGGGTTCGATTCCCCGTCGAGGCACATTGTTGTGCGTGAATTCTAATCTTGACTTCTACTTTATACAAACTTTACACTGCTCACAAACATCCAACATTGCTCATATTGTATTTATATATGTGACATTTCCGTATATGCAGATCGATGAGTTTGTAATGTTTATGTATTCCAAGAAGAAAGGTATCAGTAGTAGGCCGATACGCAGTACCGACACTCCGCTGCCGCCACCAATCGTGTGAAGACTAAGGATATTGGGAAGGTCTCCCGGTCCTCTACGCAGACTGAAATCCCCCTCCCTCGGATTACAAGACAGGTTTGTGATCCTTTAGGCCACAGGCCGACGTGATCTAGCATAGTTGAAAACAGAGCCGAACAAGGACAAAGTGCAACACACGCATTGATGAAAGAATCTTACCACGTAGGGAGTTTGACTGTATGTTCTTCATAAAGCGTTTTAACTCGACCAGGTCGTCAAACCATACCTTTATGCAATCTTTTGTCAACTGAGATTCACATTTCCCACAGTCCACATCCCAGCATGCACTGCTTCCAGTATCTTTTGCACCCGTAACTGCGAGGGACAAGACATCCTTTCTCAAATACTTGATGTTCACCATGAGTTTTCCCGGTGCTGGGTGCTTTATCTTCCCCAGTTGTTCTCTTGGCAGATGAACTAAAACTGTCGGAGTTGTCTCAATGCTTGTGATGGTCATGCCGAATGGTGAAATAATTAGGTTCGATAACTTGGCTCTTTGGGTGTTTCGAGACCGCCAGTGAACGCGAAAATATTCTTTCTCCATTCAGGCTGACGGCTTTACCCTTATCTGGAACCTGAGTTTGACGCGCATGAACACCTGAAGTACAATGAAATAAAGGGCAAATGTAAAGGGCAAAAAAGCAGAACGATCAGGTCACGATTAGGTAATTGCATCAACCCAGTGCCAAATCACATGACATGTGAGGTCAGCTGAACTGTGAAGCAATGAACTCTCCCAACATAGACAGCTGGTAAGATTAGTCGCAACCCATGGAGAGATTTATTAGAATACGAACTATATTAAGGAGAGTTCATCAAATGAGTATGAGAAAGGTAACATGTTGTGCTATTTCTACCAATCAAAACAGCAGGGATGATTCTGTAATGAGATCTCGTGGGCGAAAGCATTCGAGAATTTTACCCACCTTTCGCAAACCGGTTGACATTGCTGGAAGGATATTCATAATCAGTGTGACGAGAAGTGTCTGATGAGGTAGGGCGCATATTCGCCGCTTACGAAATAATAAGCGTAGTAAAATTATCGTTCAGACAACTAATAACCGACTATTTCAAGTGTGAATATAGTAGTACGTACACTTTGTGCCCACAGAAATATAGATCCGTTGACAGCATCAGTGAGAACCATCTAACTAGCCGGTGGACTGTGCGCAAACGTTGGCAGACTCTCAATTGGGCTTCGGTCATGAGATAGCAACGAAGTTTGTATATGTGAAAAGTTTTGAGCTGCGCTTTCTTCGGTGACACAAGTAGCCTTTACGTGTAAAGCCATGCGGTGTCGGAATGCGGTGATTATAATTTTTATACATAAACTATCTTTCATCCCCAATGAAGGAAGTATAAGACAGTGGCGTTAAATCTCACTGCGTTTAGCTGTTTGCCTCTAGTTCCGGGGTAAGCTGAAGGAGCAGAACCGATAAGATGATAAACCAGAATGATGGAATTCGTGTCGAAATGAGCTCAGGATGAAATCACTCTCTCCAGTATTTCTCACTCTCATGCATATGGAAAATCCAGTCCCATCTATAATCAGACGCACATTGGCCAGCTGCCAACCACTTCGTATAAACTCGGCGTTCAAAATCACACTGTGGCGTGGAACAGTGAAACAATCGTTTTATACAAGTAAGAAAGCTAATGTTTAATAGGTCCCGTAGGATGATTATGATGAAGCTACAAAATATAAAGCTTTTTAGCCAACGGGTTTACACTGGTAAACTTACTGAGGTATAACGTAGCATAAGTTGTAAATTTAAGGCAAATCCATAAAGAATGATGGTAAATGTGATGTTAGTATAAATCGTCTCCTCATGGTGTACACATACAGGAGGTGAAAATTGGAAACTGGAACTGGGATTTGACCGCCAGTGAACTCTCCTACAGACACTTGTGTTTGTGCATGGGTAATGCGTAAGGTAAGATGGTGCAGCGTAATAAGTGCACGGTCAACTCGGGATTTGAACTCTGCCAGTGAGAGAGCACATATGACACATTCCGGTAGGGCATTCCACCTACAGCAAAGGTGTACGGGAAAAAATACCGGCTGTGTTCCAAACAACTGTACTGTTCTGCTAGCTTGAGATGGTGGCCTCTCAAATAGCTATCGTGACTGATTCGAACATTCAAGTTGGACCTGGACAAAAAACCCCTGATCCTTCTCGCCGGAAGACGTTTGAAGCTTCTGGTTGCCAAGTTTGTAGTAGTATACCAAATTGTTCCGTAAGCACAGCACTCTACATCGGTCCAAATTGAATCGAAGTAACTTCTGGCTTGACTACGAGTATACCCTTTCCATATCGGCATGAGGTAATGTGATATCATTTAGCGTATTGATCGCCCTCCATATCTTAATGTTTTTGGCATAAAACAGGCAGTTCGAGCTTATAAGGCGTGTGTTATGGTTAATATTCGTAAAAATATAATCGTGGTCCTAGTACCGATCCCTGTAGTACTCCGCAATCAACTGCGACGGGATTTGACAGCGACTCACGCACTATTGCTTCAAAACGCCGGTGTAGAAGAAAGCTTTTGATCTATCCTGGTAAAGGATCACCAATACCGAAGATTTAGAGGTTGAAGAGCAGAATGTCATGGTCTAACCGGTCGAGCGCATTTGGGAAGTCGAGAAAGAGTACATAAACTCATGTGCCAGGATCTACTGCTTCAGTCCAGCTGGATCGTGCTAGTAGTAGATCTGTAGTGAACGATCGATTACTTTGGAACCCATGCTGTTTCGGTGCGAGGTAGCTAAATTCTTCTAAGTAGGCCGTTAGCGCATCAGAAATAATGGTTTCCATGAGTTTTGAAAGCACGGGTAGTAATATTATGGGACGGTACTTGGCTGGATTGGAACGACTACCTTCCTTGCGGATAGGAGTAATCATCCCGTGTTTCCACATATCGGGCACGTACATTTCGTCAAAACAGCCTTGGAAGAATCGAGCCAAAGGCTCAGCTAAACTCTCTCCTACCGCCACTAGTGATTTCGTGTGTAGATGATCAACTCCAAGAGTGCTGTGCTTACGCATACTCAACTGCTTTTTAGCACACCTTCTTCTGTGAAGCATATGTGAGTGTGTTTGGGGGAAACAACCAGTCATAGGGTTATGTGGTTAGTGATCGCACTAAAATATTGCAGCATATTGTAGGTGTAGGATATTCGCCACCTCATTTGATGTCCGTGTGGGCCCGTCCGCTGTTTGAAGAGGAGGAATCCCCGTTTCAGCTTACACAGGCTGTTAGCGTGTTGATACAGAAGTTTGTGATTTGAGGCCATGGACGCTACCGACTTCTGATGGAACGCCATTCTATCCTCGCGAACAAGCTAAGTACAATGGTTCCGTTGGGTCGCGTAGGCAATTCAGTTCTCGGTACCCGGAGAGAGTTTGTAGATATGTCAAATTGGGTTGCACACCACTATGCACTTGCGTGCCCTACGTCGCAGAAACGAGACCACGTTTCTCAGGCGGACGGTCTTAGTCGCTGATGTTTTGGCAACCAAAGAGTTAAACTGGCTGATGTAATATTTCCATGAACCAGTTGGTGCCTCGTCTGCCAGAAAGATCCAGTTGGCTGTCTCACCTAGTTGAGCTAATATGTCGTAGCGTATAATCATTTTTGTTGTGTCAGCAATTTCCATCGGATATTCTGCATAGCAAATGTGTTGGAGGAGTAGGGCTACGTGATCGCTGCGGCCAAAGGGGACGTCGACGATCATCCTCCCGACCATTAGTTCATCGTTGGTGAATATCCAATCAAGTATAAACGGATAATCTTTTTCTCCACATCAGGTGGGAGTGTTGATGTGGCCATACTGAGGGTAACTGGAGACTAGCTTTTGTAGATCGGCCTTAAACTGTTCTCCGGGAGGTGCTTGGGATTCCAGAGCGTGGATATTGAAATCGTCAATAATGAGAGTGTGATTGTAAGTTGTGTTAAGTAACCGCCTTAGTATGGATGCCAGATAGAAGTCCACCTCGGGAGTGGAAGAAGAAGGGCGGTAAGTGACCGCCACTAAGCAAATGCCGTCGCCTTTTAAACGTAGACGACACCATGGGGAATCCTGTACCGTGCTGACCGGATCCTTTATGAGCTGACATTGGACGTCGCTGCAGAAGTACAGAGGCACTCCTCCACCTTTGCTGGGTCGGTCGTACCCAACAATGGACATGTGTGGCAGTACGATCTCCATGTCATTAATGTCAAGGCGTAACCATGTATCCGTTATAGTTATGAGGTCACAAGCTTTTGATCATTGACGCAGCTACATTTCGGAAAGTTTACTCAGTAAGCCTTGAGCGTTGGTGTATATACCGCCAAACTTCTCGGATGGCAAAAACTGTTGACTAGGAGCCCACAAAGGATGTGGATTTGTGCCGCACGATGAGAGGCCGGCACCTAATCGTCTTTTGGTGAACAGCCAAATCCCGACTTGAATGCAATCTGTTTTTGGTCTCAGTTGCACCTGCGGCATGTGGTCCATCCGCAGCCTTCTTGATAACTACGCACAGGCTTCTGAATCGCTGTTGTGGTTATATTGAGTCGCGAGTGGTGCTGTTTCCGCGAGAACAGCGAGTGGCTGCGGCTATCTAACTGCTGTTGGCAGTCGTAGTTCCGTAGAAAGTGTGTTGCGTAGTAACTGCCAGCTACGGATTAAGTTCACAGCCATCCATTGTGACTGTACTGTCAGTTTCACTATCCTCGGGCCACTGCCTCTGTAGTTTGGCGACACCGGTAACCGCGTATTCCATTGAAGTATGATGTTGCCGGTACAGAGAGCTACCCGGATGTAAGGTCACGCTTCCAGATAACGAGTGTGAGCTTTCGTTGCTGGTTATCAGTAGCTCGGGCACGTCATGAACGGAAATAATTCTTTTGCTACTCTCCGTGTGGTGGTCGGTTGGATTATTTTGTCCCGTTGGCATTCGCTCCATGGAACATCCGGAAACATGCGTATCCCAATGTTTTCAGTCCGCAGGCGGTATGCCGAGAAAAGCACGGTCTCGACATCATCTGTTGACCCCAATTTTACTCGCATTAGCGGGGAATCCCCGTAATGTATGGAAGTTGGATGTCTAGTGATGCGCATTAAATTACTCGGCCTGGCTTGAAATTCGATTCTATCACAAAGGAAATGCCATTACTTTAACTCATCCAGCTGTTTACTCCTTAAGGAGTTTGCTTTGGACTCAAGAACGTTGGGACATAGAAGTGTCAGGGCCGCGTAGTTCCGCCTGGACTTCGGTTATGTGGGAAGTACGGTTATCGAGTGCTTCAATGACGTCTCTGTAGGTTGCACCTGGTCCTTGACTCGTTTTGAGGCTGTACTAGGTGAACCTATTAAGGTCGCACTGTGATTATACCGAGCAGCAACGGTTGCGCAGGTTGATCGGTCTTTAGAAAGCTTCGGATTTCGTTGGCCAAGTGAAAGTCGATATACTGGATAAGAGGATGAGGGCGGTGGGGCTATAAATGTCTCTATCGGTCGAAAAGACGACTTGATTCGTGGTTCTAAAGGTTTCTAATACTGCATAGTCATGTGAATTCCTGACCATTTTCTTTGGTTTCGAGGCAGAAATTGAGGGAAACGGGTGAGGTGCAAGACGTGTTATTTTCACCTCGAGCGAAGCAAATTTCGCACTTAAAGGTTGGTCAGTTTCGGCGAATAGGCTGTCTAGTATTGCGTTAACGATTGTAAGCAATTTAATTGTGAAAACGTCGTGCACATCGAACAGAACCAAAGAGAATCCGGCTTCTTACCTTAATTTATGTCGGCTCTACACACCGTGACGCACATTGAATGGCACCGCCGAATGAAATTCGTACAACTCAAGCCAAATTTACTAACTGAGCACCAGTTTGCTTGGTAAAATACACTTCATTCCCGGTTACTGGTGTGATGAGCATGAAAGCCGAAGGGCTGCTGCATGTTTTGCGGTTAATTGTCGACTCGCCGTCAGCTAGCGTTTCGTCGCTGATAGTCAAGCCATGATCCAATGATGGGCTCATCGTGCTATGTGTGTCCCGTCCATGAATCATATGACCGCGAATAAGGCGTCCGGTGAACAAGAAGTCGGAGAATAGAAGCACAGCAGCATCCATGTTTGCTGCATCAATGAGCGAATGAAGGAAACCGGACGCGTGCTCTCTAACTGCACTCGTACAATCGGCACAATGTGTAGGAACGCCAGCTTCCTTAAGACCGCGAATAAACTGCGCCACAGTTGTCTCTCT
>OX104067.1:5767612-5903310 GCA_944474145.2 Dicrocoelium dendriticum | reverse complement strand
GACAGCTGTGGCACAGTTTCATTATCTTCATCATACACGTTAGCTAGAGGTGTGGAACAGCTCAGCTATTTTGCTGCAATACACAGAATAATGGAGAAGAAATGCAGCTTGTGCAAGGCGGCTGAGCTACCGGTAATTGATGTGGATGGTTCCAGTTAGCTGCCAGCCGGCTAATGTGCATCAAAATAATTGCTATGCAAAATTATAAAATGCTAGATAATGAGATCTTGGTTGGATGGGGAGGCTAAGAGGGGTGTGGTGGGACAAAGAAACTTCCAGCACGAACGCCACTGAGGTCGGCTCCTAGCCATATCAGCAAGTGTGTCCAACCAAACGTGTTCCTCGTCTTTCGGACCCCAACCTGGAAGCCGAGACGCTCCGACCGAGGCCAGCTCAGAAGTGAGGACCTTCATACCTCTTAACCAAGTCATCCCCTGTTCACCCCTCCTCTTCTAACACAGTTTACGCACAGTCTTATGGACGCTGGCGTTCCTACACATTGTGCCGATTGGATGGGTGCAGTGTAGAGAGCACGCGTCGGGTTTCCTTCAGGCGCTCATTGATGCAACAAACAGGGATGCCCAGACTGCCTGTAGACAATTGTCGTGCTGGGCAGGTTGGTTAATGGCACCAGCTGAAATCAGCAGCGGCGAAGGTTGACAGTTGTTTCACTGAGAGGGGTTCACAGTGGCTATGTAGTTTTCTCTGTAGTTATAACACACGGTGATAGAATGAGACGAGTGAAACTTTGATCGAAAAGTTGGAGAGCCGTCTATCGAAGGAGGTCAAAATCCTGGAGTTGTGATTATAACTGCGCGACTGCGTCTAAATTAATTTGGGGAAGTTATTTTTGAAGCACTCATCGCTATCACGAGTAGCTGGGTGAAGCTTACGTTTTGTATAACACAGAAAAACGTCTTCCATTCTCAGACATTCACAGACGTAGAGAAACCAATTATCTAACTCTAACTTTAAGTTCATCGATCACACAATTTCGTAGGCATATATGAGTAACTCAGTTAATGCTTTTGGTGCAAATTAGGCAGTACAAAATATCAGCCCGTGTTCGTCTCCTTACTTCGTGCATCGAATTTCTAATCACATTAATTTATATGAGTGACCAATTGCAATGAAGGCGGATAGCCTGAGCGAACTGCGCAGGCAGGGACAAGCAGTTAGGAAGCCAATCAAGCGCCAGATGTAACTTCGTCAATGAGTCAATCGATTGATGACAAGTGTAATGAAAGAACTGGTAGTGCTGTATTTGCATAGGTCAGTGCTAGAAAGGCGTAAAGTCTTTTGGAACAGGGAACCATCGGGGCAGTCCGAGTAGAGGCTAAAGAAAGGTAAAAGTGGGTCGTGACAATTGGCTTGATGACAATTTGAAGAAGTGAAGAACGCGGCAGTGAAAGCGAACAGCCGTAACATATTAATCGGATTTTTATGTTTTGCTAAGAGCACATCGCATTAACGTACAAGCCAGATATAATACTGCTAATCCAAAAAGACAGCGGACGGCAAGATTTTCCTACTGATTCCGCCGATTCCACCATGGAACCGAGCCCATGATGACTAGTGACTTGCAATACTAGCCAGCAACTTATGCTACTGGGCCATGATGGACGGCGGAAGACCGTCATAACTTGTAAGCAAACTGCGACATAGTGTGACGCGTTCCCCGATGCTAACAGTTTGTTACTTGTGAAGAAGACAGTGGCCCGCCCATCTGAGTCACGGCTACCGTAACAGCAGCCTTGTGTGCATAGCGTTAAAGTATGCTCTTGAATAACGGTTGCGTTGGTGGTGTTGAGGAGTTTGCTGCTATTAGCGAGTCATGTGGTGAATCTGTACACTATTTCTTCCATGCTGAGCTGTTTGCTTCAATGCAGTTGGTCAGCAAGCGTTTGATATTAAGCAACCGTGAGTTGCACTGGACCGATTCTTCTACCGTACGAGGCAACACTTCCTTCCTTTATCATCCTTTAAAGGTTGATGCTAACTGAGTGTTGACAGTGATTCTTCCTCGCATGTGTTCAGCCAGCATGCGGTTTCAGTTTGAGTTAGGAAACTGATGTCCTTCAGTGTAGAACGATACCCGATAAGCTCACATTCATAGGTTTGGGAAGCAAAATTTGCAAATTCAGCAGCGTAACCTCAGTAGTTTAGTGCAGGACTACCTAGACTGTTCTTAACAGCGTGAATCAATTATAAGAAGAAATGATCGATATACTCGTCTCTAATACAGAGAAGTAAGGACGTCCGACGCATCCACCTTCCAACTTATGACTACTCGCGACCTCAGGACAAATATGCTAGCAGGCATTAAATCATGATGGAGACTCTACCACTTCCGACAACGCCAGTGTCATCTCCCATACCATCAGGGGAATGAATTCCTCGGGACAGTTATTGGACGTTATCAAGGGTCCCTGGGAACCTCGCAATGACGTACCGGCACCTGCTTGATCCCAATCGTCTACGTGGTAACTTATTGGGTCACATCTATGACGCCATCATAAGACACAGCCACTAGAAATTGTGCGAGCATTAAGACCGTCTACACTACCATCTGAACTACTTTTCTGATCTACACGCAAATCCAAGGAACACCCTGCAAAGCTGTTGTTTAGATTCTTTCGCCGATGACCTACAAGGCACCAGGAAATTACTTTTAGTTACATAAATTGTAGTAATCTTGTGTGAACCCTTTTGTCATGTGGCGCTTGGATTTATGAACAAAACGAATGCAAAGCAGACCCTACAGATTGGCTGGCGTTTTTGTTACCTTGCAGGAAAGTTTAAATACGACGACTCCGAGCATCTCTTTGCATGCCAGCATGCTAGTACAAACCACGTAAATTTTTGAATACGCTGAGCCTGCTATTCTTTGTTTCTTATGTGGTCATGACGTTGCTGCATTGATTCACGTATGACTGCGAACGTATGCGAGGTTATATTGAAATTCCTACTGTGAACAGCATACGGAACTCGTTACAAATTGCTTTGTGTCGTTACCAAACCAACTCCCTGTTATCATGGAGTCAAAACTGGCCCCTAAACAATCGTGTTCTACTCACATAGTTATTGGTTTTACACATCTTGGCTTACACTTGACATAGTAAATGCGAATGGTGTAATTCAGATTCCCTGTAATGTCCTTGCAATATGAGACATATCGTAACTTTGGTAGTAGACTGGAGCAAATACACTGGTATGAACATGTGCAATAGTTCTGCTGTCCATGACCAACAGGCGCTAATCTGTCACATACTGCGATTTTGCCTTTAGTGATATTAAGGGAGAAACGAGGCTTTCTGTTCACGTGGGAGTAGTTTGTGTGCGTTCTATGTACTCGTTACCCTAGAGGAACGTTTGCTTGTACCTTTAACAGAACTATCTGTTATCACTGGCAGTGGCGACATGCCCTATAACACAGAATGACTGACAGAATAAGTTGATCCGGTACCTCGAGAACCATGGTTCAGAGTTGCAGTTTCAACAGCCACTGCCAGTCTTGGGCACCAATGAACAGTTGGCTGGCACTGATTCAGCTGAAATCACGCATTCGCAGATAGAGTAACATCACACAGGCATGCTATACATCTCTTTTGATTTTTCCTGTCTCGGTTCAGTTAATAACTTATTGAAAAAATTAGATCCCTTTAGTAATTTGAATAATGCCGTAAGAAGACGAACACTGGCAGATGTCAACATTTCGTATTGTCTCTTCAGTGCCAACACAATAACATGAAAATATATAAGACGACAGATAGGGTGAGACCGGGACAAGTTAGAACAGGGTAGAGGGGCAGGCGTGACACCCCTACGCCCTATGTTCGTCTTCTTACGGCATTATTCAAATAACTTATTGAACTGATTCGCGGTTGCGTGCCAAAACCGGGTGACCAGGACATAATGGTGGAATGGGAGTTGTCCCTTTAGCAGCCGTGTATTTCAGTCACCTAGTACATGCAGTTGCTCCAACTGATTAACACTGCGTTCATGGGATTCTAGAGAGTATAAAAACAACCGAGTGCGACCATCTACCTCCCGGAGTGCAAAACGCGAAGTGGGGGTAGATAACTCCAAGAATCCGTACCCGGCTTGTTCTTGAGTTTCCGCATTCATTTACTAGACACTCATAATGGCTCCACTTATGTGTAATCTTGAGCTCTCGTCCCTAGAAGTTCCCCAAAACCGCTCATATTGCCAGCGATACTGACCAACTGTGGTTAGATGGAACAGCATCTCGCTGCTTTGATGCTACAAAAGTGGTCTTGGCTTACGGTTCCATGCCCATGGTGTGGTGTACCCACTGGGTGCATTGGTGTTTCCCATTGCATTAGAGTAATAAACCGTTTGCGTTGGCTTTTACTGACTCTCTAGGCTTGTATGAATTGCAAGGACCAAATCAGAAGTAGTCTAATCTTATAATAATGAACCGTTGCGAGTTTTTGATGTGAAGTACACTTTAAGCAAATAATTGTTTTCTAGTTATTTCTCATTAGGCTTAATACATAAACTTAAACCGAAAAAGGCCAAATCCATCGGAGTGAACAGAGATAGATTGGGAAATATTAAACGGTTCTCATGACTCATTAAGCAATCAGGTGATTAGTGGCAGGTGCTAGCGTTGGGCGGAGTATGATTCTTCTCGTTTAACTGTTAGCTATGGAATTATGACACTTGGGCGAAGTTATTTTCTGCGCAAAAGTTCAGCTTGTCAATATGATGCTTGCAGCCTCAGCGGTAGTAAGCACACGTGCCACGCAGACCATCCAAAGGGAAGCGAGCAGTGCCCACGGTGCAGAAAATAATGTATGCTTGTTCCCCACGTCCGAAGTTGATAATCTTGCAAGTGACATTTGGGTGCAAGCTCAGGTCTGCACTGAAGCGCACTTACGCAACCGCCCAGTTGCGTCCCATCCAGACTAGGCAAAGGCTAGTGCCTCGGCGCCATTCGAACAACCTGACCTCCCACGTTATATACCAGTTCAACTGCAGTTGCATGAAGTTTATAGTGGCAGGGGTGACGGTCGTCTGACTCAATCTGTTAATACAGTTGATGCGACAACAAGGTGGAGTGGATCATGTGGTAGAGAGGAACCATACCTCGTCCATTGCAAAGGACCTCGTGACCACGACTCATCACATGGAAACGTCGAAAGCTTCCGTAATACTGCTGGACGACGGAATGACGAAACTCTCGATTACGGAAACTCGTCTAGCATTTTGCGCACAAAGACAAATGAGGCAAGCAGTTAAATTGCCATGGCTCAAATTATGTCACAGAAGTTTGTTAATGAACTGTTTTTCGCTTGTGTCCTATACGGATTTTGTCCGCCACCGACTGGAGCAGTCAAAATCGTAACAGATTGCGATATCTGCTTCTTTCTACGTCATTCGATGTGATCAGCCGAAACCTCTATTAACCAGCCAATGAGTCATGGCAGGCAACGTTTGTCACAGCGTTTAATGACTGCCTGGAGGGTTATTTTGAAGCGCATGTTATGTGAGTGGATTAGGATACCCAACATCAAAGTAGACCGCAATTTCCAGCGACGTGAATCCTGGTCAAAAGTGAACGTTGACATTTTTACCGAACATTGTCGGGTACACTGAATATAACACTGTTTCTTCAATACTTTACAGAAACCACACCTTTGGTGTCGTGCGCCATACAGAAGAGCGCAACACCCCTAGTATCCGTATGGTGTAATGGTTCAATGGTGTGTGATGGGATAGAAAGCATAGGTTACAAGACCCACATGATGACAAACGCAAAGGAAAATTCAAATAGACATGTTTAGGTGTGGAACGTGATTTATCAGTAGTCTGTACATTGCACTCTATCATACTGTAGTGTAGCGTTTTTCATTCGGATAAACGCCTAGTAGCCTTTTGAATGTCGTCATGTTGGATGCGTTCACTACACGTGTTGACAATGCATTCCAATGTGTGCAAATTCTAACGGAGTAAAAAAGTTTCCTACAATTCAAACGGGCATGTTGCGTTAATTGTTTTAGATGATGGCCTCGATATTGTTTGTAAGTGGCAAGGGTTAGCAGTGATTTAAATTGATTATCGGTTGCTGTTATATCTGGTATGCGAAAGTAAGGTCTTTGCAAAACCGTCCGACTTCTGAAGAGATATTTACAGAGGAGATTAGATATTTTCTGGGAGGTCATTGGTATAAAGGAATAAAAGCAGCGGGTCGAGAACGAATCCTTTTGAACATCACTGAAGACGAACAAGCTTTCGTGCTGAGTGTCGGCCATTCTTACCTGGAGTTTCCTGTTGTCAAGGTAACTTTACGACTAGTTGAATAAGGAAACATTGATGCCGTGGGCACAAAACATTTTGGAGAAGAACTAAGTGATTGATTTTGTCAAACGCTTTCGTTAACTACTCTGGTCCATGAGCCCCGAGCAAGAAGCAAACTAGTGAGAACGGATCGTCTGTGTCTAAAACCATGTTGGAGATGGGAAATGATGTACAAACTTTCAAAATATCGCGTCAGTTCATCTGCGACTACAGATTTCCTCACTTTTGTTAAAACAAGTAGCAGAGAGTAATAGGTGGGTACGGATTTTGAGCTGTTCTCCGAGCTGTGATTGTTGTGCAGACGTTTCTTTGCCTGATAGGGAAACATCATCACGTGGGTTCATTGAAGTCCGGCATTCAAAGCAGAACTTGATCACTAAGCAATTGGACATTGAAGTCGCTTACGAAGCACTGCGAACCAAGCCACTGAAGCTGCACTGATGATGTTGCCTTGTCAGGCAAAGAAACGTCTGCACAATAATCATTCAGCTCCGAGAACAGCTCAAAATCCGCATCCGAACCCCGAGCTACGGATATTCTCATTAATAGGCCGGTAGTTGGCGGAATCCGATCGCTTACATCCTTTGCATGTCCAGTGATATTTCCATCTTTTCACTCCGCTAAAATGTATGGGAATCAAGGAGGCGCTGGAAAATGGCAGCATCATGTACTGCTATGAAGGGGTAAGGGTTTTGAAAGACTTTGGGCAGAGCTAGTTAGTTCCAAGAGTATTGTTTTCACTAAGAGATTGTAATTCGTCCGCAACAGCTGATGGGATATAAGTGACACTGGATAAGCCCACAACATTGGTTGGGATTTGATAGGGCGAAGGTTCCATGGGAGGAGTAGGGCGTTCGCAGTATCCGCAGCAGTAGTCGTTAAGCCACAGGCATCCCAGGTTTAACTATTTGTCATTCACGTACCTGCATAGCAAACTTGAGCATAAGCTGTTCGAACTTGCTGGCTCTAATGAGTGAGGTGCGACAGTTTATGGTTGTTCTGTACTTCTGCCATGTGGTACCACATAAGCTTAGCGTATGTTGCCTCCAAATCTCCTCTACTCTATTGCATCATTTGCTTGTTCTGCTTCGGAGCCAAGCGTTAGTCCGATGTAATAGTAGTAGTGGTACAATGTTTGGGGCTGATCATGTGACCCAGTAAATTTTACCATTCACTTCATTCCATGCATCTTTCGCCGAACTGTGCAGCTGTAGGTCCTAGACAATGGTTATCGCTAAGTTGTAAAGCGCGGAATGGTCATTATTAGTCCGTATAGTGTCACATTCTTTAGCAACATTACGAGCACAATACTCATTGCCAAGATTTGAGACTTGTAGTGGTCGGAAAATACTAGGAAGGTTTCAACCCCTTAATTAAAGGCAAAATGTTGGAGAAGGTCAACTCACAGTCTAAGCACAGTTGAGTTCTAGTCGTAGGTCGCGCTATACCTGTGGCACACGCAAAGCACAATGGAAATAGACGGTCAATAGTAATTCCGAGTATACTATCCGATTTGCAAGCAGGCTGGACGGCACCGTACGCACGCAGAAGTAGCACAGCCAAAAATCAGCACGACGGAACTCGGGGCGCGAAGAAGTGTATTGTAATCATTAATTCAAAAAAACTGTACAAAAGATGTCGCGAGAAAATTGATGACAGGAAAGACAAAATGAAAAAGATTAATAACCACTACAGACTGAGTGACCGCTACTACCTAGTGGAGGGTCGTATGATAATGACTCAACCAACGACTCTTCATCATTCAGGATCGAGTAATCAACAAGTGTCATCTTCCAGAAGCAAATTCTATGTCGTATCACTGTGTACTGATAACCTGAGCAGTATGCTAGGCGCGCTAACAGAAATTCCGTGGCTTACACGTGGCTTACACAAATCATTAACGTTTGCCATCAGGATATGAACGACAACAAATATAGCGAATACTTTGCCATTGACGGTGTTGGTATTCCAATAATATGGGATATATTAGATCTTTTCAAATAGCATGCAGAAGCTGAGGTTTTAGAGTGACGAACTTGAATTCCACACGCAGTCTATTTATAGCGCCATCTCACTGTGCCCAATACTGCACTTTGCAGAGCGACAAATAATGTCCAAGATTAGTCTTGTCTTCACAACGCATTAGGGATAAAAACCCTCAAAATATAAAGTAGATGCTACCAGCGTGTAAGGAACGATCTCATAATAGTGTATCAGTGCTTGAGAAACCCAAACCACACTTGCTGCTCGCTTTTGAAACTCAGTCAAAACACATCTCTAAGTGGTCATCAGTTTAAGCTAGTCACGCCGTACAGTCGATTGGAATGTCGACGAAACATTTTTCCTCTGAGTGTCACAGACCTAGAACGCCTTCTTGGCTCATGTAATTAATGCCCCTACCTTATCTTTTTTCAGAAAACGCATTAACTGTACTCTGCCACCGTTAAGTTAGGTGGTATAGCCCGTGACCACCAGATGCTGCCAGTAATGTACAACAAATAGTGGACGGTGTCATAATCTACGAAAGCTTCCGACAAATGCTCGCACGAGTCAATCCAAACTCCTTAGTCAGTCATGTATTTCAAGCGTTCTTTGACTGACACCGCTTTTTGTTTTGCAATTACCACCCTACCTATCCTGTGAGACAGATCGAGCGTCCGCTTTTAGACCCGTCATAAACCATTGTTCCATTACTCCATCTTTGCGGATATTTTCTTAGTGCTTACGTAGTAGCTCTTACTTACAGATAGAGTTGTCAGCGCTCGGCGACCATCTTTGCTACAGTTCCACAGACAATAAACCAAGATATACTAAGAGCAGCTACTGAAAGGTTACTACGTATACACAACTTAAAATGCCAAACTGCACGCCATCAGCCATTAAACAGAAGCTAACGTAGCGAGTAGATGCGATATTGATAGAAATTTGGCAAAATGATCTAAATGTACGATTAAATATCCGCTAACAACAATAACATTCATAAAGAAAACCAGATAACGTTTTATGCTTCGCGGATCTCCACATGTATCAAGTAAAAACGAAATTATTTAGCACAGGAACTCATGTATCTAATGAAAATCAGGACTTTGTTAAGATATCTGGCTTATGTATCTCACGTACAGTAGAAAGTGAAATGTATGCAGAAAGTAATTCAAGTGACATCAGAGTCACAACATTGTACAATGGTTATGCAAGCTAATGGACCATTTAGTGAACAACTTCTGCAAAATGAATCGCCCAGTCTGCACAGATAAACGACCCAGGGTCTCATGTGCGCGTGTTTTGCCAATCGCAGAGGCAAAAGTAAATACGAAAAATTAGTGCAGTGTGTCCAGAAATGTAGGTAAATAATATCATATTTCTTAAACAGCGCCTTACGTGGCATAAAAGACCACTTTGTAATTAACTAGTAATTACTTGCAGCACGAGTTAGCATTGAATTGATCGCTTTTATGTCCCTTGCCATTCAAATTGGGCACATTTGGGAAGAATTCCGGTCAAGCAAATTATTTTCGGATTGGCCTTACGACTTAAGTACTGCGTTATAAAAATTACGAAATCGATTTTCGCGCATCGTTTCTTTGTATTGCGTCATACCAGCAAATGTGCGCTTGTCACCCTCAGATAACGTGTATTGATGATGATGATGACCGTTGACAGTACTTACATTGAGAGAATGCATTCACGATATACGTTAAGGGTGCGATGGAAAAACCGTCTTAGTGAATGAAATCCGACTAAGATTGTCAAACCTGGACATTCAGGGGCATAAAAGCGGGCTATTGGACTGGTAAATACTAATCCGAGGCGGTGTGCAAAGTCAAGCGCGGATCTCAAAAGGCAGTTGAATTCGGACACAGCGGAATACACTCGATGGGCTACAAGACGTGGACGGATGAAGCGAGAGAGGAGGAAAGGTGCAGCGCGAAAACTTACGGAGAAGTTCAGTCACGAGCCGGTTGTAAGGGAGGTTAAAACATGACAGAAGAATGTGCAATTTTTCATTAATAAAAATTGCACTTAAAGCTAGTAGTTATCTTTTGAGGGTCTACAGTTCTCATACTATGCTCCGACGGTCTCTGCAGCGTACATATTCGGTCATTAATGTTATGCCGGCATTACCCGTTTACTCAAGTAAATGTATATTTATTGGAGAAATATAAGTTTGTACTTTGAAACAAATCATGAAACATGGCATCAAAATAATGTATCACAGTAGCTCATATATGTAGATCTATATGCAGACAACTATATTAAAGTCAAACAGATATACTTTAACAAATTCTGTTTACACAACCTTATACTTAAGGATAAGCTGACAGGCAGAAATGAAGCATAAACGCGCAACAAATCCTAACTTAAAAAACGTTGGCGCCTCAAAAGCCACACATGGGACGGTTAAAGTAGTGCAGACGAAGGTCCAGAGTAATAATTTCTTGTGATAACCATGAAAGTCAAACTAGCTACTAATAGCGTTGTTGTTACCTGACTTCTTGGTACCAAAGGTAAGTTAGCTGGTTGTTTTGTTAGGTTGATGCAAATCATAACAGCGGACGTGAGCGACTAGACAGGTCAAGTCAGGTCAGATCAGATGGACGACAGAGGCTTCCGCGTAACGAGCGTCCAGTACATAGGCGGAGCAAGCTATCGCTTAACAAGGGCTCTGTTTCGAGTGCCAGTATGAGAAAAAGCAGTTTCTATCACATATGATATTCCAGTTGCTTATATTTTAGGCAATAAATTAGGATGTGGGGTTCAAGTTCAGGTTTTACTGCTGAAGTACAAGGAACCGGTGGGTTCGTGGGTGTTAAACGGTTAGTGGACAATTCTACTACAGGCTGTAGCGAAATACTTAGACGGAAATTTTGTAACTAAAGGTTGTAATTGAGTTCAACAGCCTTGGTAACCTAGGAAAACTATAGAGTGTGATGAACTCATTGCTTCTTGCAACCGTTGATTTGACGGGCGATTTTTCAGCTAATTTGTAGGTGAAACGGCTAGTTCGAGTATAGTCTTGTGGTCTGTGTACTAAAAAATCCTTCCATCAGCGGAATGAGGAAAGTAAACAAGGAAAACTTGGTAAGCGCCTTTTGAAACCGATAAAAACCGTAAATAAGATTACGACTTGGCAAATTTGTGCATTACTTGTTTTAATGGAGGAGTTGGATTTTCCTTTATAACGTAACACGCTATGGTGGTGCGCCCTTCATTAATGTGCTATGGAGGCTACGTGCTTCACGGTGGCAAATGGGACGGCTGCGATGATTTCGGATACGGGTTGCATTTGCTTTAGCTCAAGCTCAGCAATACAAAGGCTGGTGGGCCATGATCCGTAATTTAAGCAGGTAATGGAATAAGTACCAAATGTATCCTTCGAAGAAAACACCTTGGCACTTCCATGTCAATCCCGCTTTTAATTCTTCTTGTACAAGTCGGTACCTGCCGATCGTAACAGCGACACCGTGCTTCAGAAAGAGATACCCTATTTAGGCGTGATGTAGATAGGTGTTCTTGTCTGTCGAAAGCACAGTACAGGCCGCCGGTATAGAATTTTTGGTTGTGCTGTTGAGGCTCCTTATTTAGTGTTAGAGATTGCAACTGTACCGTACATGTGTCGTGTCGCTTCATCGATGTTGCAGAACGTTTAGTGGACTATACTAGGGTTCGTAGCCATGATTTTCACGTCAAAATAGCAGGGTTATACTTGGGCACTCGTAAGCTCTCACTGGAGGAGGTGGACGTCGTGCATATGAAGTGCTTTAAGAAGGCGCGTAAAGTAATACATTACTTTGGTAATAAATACCAAGTACGTCTGGAACGTGCAGCCATGAGTTAGTTACGCAACCGGCAAACTAAAAGTAGCGCAGGATAGAAGCTGTTTGAATGAAAAAGCTGCTGCATTAGGAAGAGATATGAGATATAATGTAATAGATGGCGTCGTTAAGAACTTATGTTTTATAACGCGAAGTGTTATACCACTGTGTTAGCGTTTCCGCGACATCCTCTGGTCGGACGCGATGCATCAGCGCAACCAAGGGGCTTCTGTCGCGTGATATGTGCTACTAGTTGAAGCAATTGGCTTTACATCCACGCCCAGGGAAAGCGGGCTCACTTACCGTGTTGCTGTGCAACCCATTAAGTGGCGTTTATTAACCACCTGCACAGTAAGGACGTCGGGGCTAGGCCGCTACGTGACGAATATACATGCTCTCGTATCGTCCATGCCTCAGGCCCATGTGATGTATTGCCTCCTTCAAGTGAATCTCTGCATATCAATGCAATCAATGCAGACGACTGCAGATCAGTTGCACATTGGAGGATCAATTTGCCGTAAACACCAAGCCAAGCACCTTTCAACAGTTTGCTTCCTACCATCAATGCTCGAAGTAAGGCGGAGTATAGGTACCTCAAAAGCATGTGGCTTCCGTACATGGGAAACCGAACTGCACACAATCTGAAGGATTTAGGAAATTTGAGCAATTCCACCACAAATTTCTGGTAGAGGATAGGTACTTGAAGCTGAAATTGTCCCTAAGTTCAAGTATCCTACAATCGTTTATGCAGGTGTTGTCACGAGCTCATGAGTTAGACAGGCAAAGGGAAAGCCGCCGTGCAACCGCTTACACCTGTGTAATTAAAACCCCTTATTCACTTTGATTAAGGAATGTTTTGCGCTTACTGCGTACTTATCCTAACCAAGTGTTGTTGAAACACCTATCCGCCAAAATTGGCTGTCATGCAGTCAGGCCATGGATCCTTCAGCTTTCCAAATTTCCATGGGCGTTCTTGCAGTGTCAATGATGTAAGTACTCCAGTTGGCAACTGTGCTTTTAGAATGCCTTGTAAGCTTCCGTGTGCTCCCCTCCTAGTCTTTTGCTGCCCAAACGCCTAGCCGCAAAAAGACTATTCGAAACATTCATGCTTTCACCTCTACAAGCCCCAGTCGAAGGTTACTAGTTAGGGCACAGAAGTCGGAGTTGCAGCTAGCTTCATTATGTGCGGTTGTGCATAAGCTAGCCATTATTGAAAGTATTGGAAACAAAATGGCGGTTGCTTTAAACTTCATGTGGTTCTCCAACTTCTTGTAGCCGGTGCGCGTTCTGAAGTGTCTCGGTTTGTGTTTTGTGAGAGATATACATCGACACTGAGGACTAAGGATCCATGTACTGGACACTGCCTGATCCTTGGCGGGATCGGTACTGCTGCTTCCCGTTGGTGGGAGAGCGGCGTTGTGTGTAAGCCTTTGTTGATACACGGGCAGCTGAAGAACATAATTCCGTACGTTGTGAACAGTCATCCTAGCAGTATGTACAGAGCGAGGCGCCTCTTTATGAAAGCCGTCGCGTTTCTGTAGGGGCTGATTAGTTAAAGACATAATAACCGTATGTGATCTGTTAAAGGAAGCGTATTTCCAACGAATGCCACCTACGTCTACAGCGTCGTTTTTTGCTGAATAGCTGCAAAATTCGGTGCTGATACTCAAACTTGTAGCCTTTGTCCCATTTCGCTAAACAGGAACTTGATTCCATGGACAAGATATATATATATGTATATATATATATATATATATATATATATATACATATATATATATATAGTTAGATTCGCGATGCAACGAGACACTCCTTCACAGGCATGAGCAAATGGTTCACGGAGCCGCTGAAACACTCTAAGTGTATGTACACCAAACGACAGCGATAATTGTTTGCGAAAACATGACGCGAAATATGTACATACACTTTGCCTTGGAATGATGCACGATGATGGGCATTCTCATTGGTGTCAGAGAGCATTGTTACACCGAAGCGCGGTGCGCTCTCTAAGTGCTTATGCTGCGCAAATGCTAAGTGTTGTTTCGAATAGTTCCTTGGACTGACCTTCATTTTTCCGTGGGCGGGCCAACCCGATAGAATGCTTGCTAAACACTCTATGCTCATTAAAACCGGACGTTGAGATGATTCCCCGTGTGAAGCTGTGAGCAGTGACTTCACTTCCGTGGCAAGTAACCTCCGCCACGTCGCAGTGTTGATAAACCGAAATTTGTGGCATTTTATAAGGAGAACGCTCGCCAGGCGAAAACCCACCACCACCTGGGGCACGCCATTGGCTACAATTTAAATAGCATTGTGTTACTGGCGACGCTCCCGTAAAACCGATTTTTCCAACGCCTAACCGCAGTCATGGTACACCCAAATTTCCATTGGCTCAGCGAAAAGCTTACTCAGCATGCACCGTTAAAGGTTGGGACCGGCGGTACTGGTCGGAGGTAAGGCTTTGGAGACTGGGATGCAACGTTACGCAGGTGAGCGGGAACCTGAATGCATATACGGTATCATTGACCAAACTGGTACGCTACGGGCTAGGTGGATGTTACATGCAGGTTCACTAGAAAACCAGCTCAGGTAAGCGGGACGCTTGCATGGGGTTAAATCTTCTTTGAGGGGATGTTTCAAAAGTGAAAGTTGAATCCAATTGTTCAAGTCGGTTGAGCTTATCGAGCCGGAACCTTTCGGTGGTCTATGTGAACCGGGATAACCAAGCGCAGTAATATAGACCACAGATAATATACATTCGCAGGGAATTGGATTTTCCGCAAACCACACTAGCTAGGCGCGTGAAGTAAAAAATGGTATAATGGCGTCAAGTATATTAAAATTTAAATATTACATGGGTAGAAACCAACTAACGAGGTGCACGGAGCATATGCCAGGGGCTTCACAAGTAGTTTGAACACTTACAGGGAGACGAAGCTATTTTGCGGCGATGTTCCAACTTTGAGCTTGCTTTGAGTTTCATTGTTCAAACCGGTGGAGGATAAGGATAAAAACATCAGAATACAGGTTTGACAGAACGAATTAGAACAGACCATAATTAATAAAATTCCAAGTCAAAGGATCGATGGAAGACCACTCTGGTGAGGTGGGTAACGTACCTATCGGATACTGATGCCAACCATTTGAAGGACCTGATACCAGGAGAAATAATCCACTGGTGATGTGGTCGATGCATAATGCCATGGCATCGAACATAAGTTTAACACTTGCAGTGAGGTGAAGCTCTTTGCTGTTGATCTTCTTAAGGTAGAACTGATATAAACGTAATCGTTCAACCCACTGAATGATGCAAACCAAGGGAACAGGATTTCCCGGATGTTGGTCCGGGCTCTCCCCATATGTCTGTGAACCTACACAGATTAACCTCAAGTACTTTATCCAGTTATGGCAACCTGGGTAAATTGATTCAACCTCCTGTGCAGGTCACGCTAATAGACCATGAAAAAGTTGTCAGAGAACGGAAGAATTCCGAATGTAAGGAGGGTAGTAAAGAGAGCTGGTGGCTTCGAGCCTTACTAAATGTTTTACCTCGTTTGGTATGTACATATAAACTATGGCTTAACTTGTTTGTTTTTGTCTGCTAATAATGCAGTTAATAAAGCAGAAGCTGTTCGCAGTAACTACGTGTCAGGATATGTAGAGAGCAGTCCAGCAAAATAATGAAGGCCCAGTACACGTAAAGGGCAACAACCAAACAACGGTCTCAGAAGAGTTAGTGATAACCTCAACCGGCGCAGTTGCGGCGAAAATAAGATGACTATGTTAGCACAGCAATGAAGTTAACGTTGTGAAATAAAATGGCACAGCTGCGGCACAATTGATTAAGTGATAAACTAGAAAATGGTGCTACCTGGTGTCTCAGTTAAGTCAAATGGCCACAGAGGACAAATAGCGAAAGAGAGAATTTATTACGTCGTGGACTTCGTTCGCGTTTGCGATTTAGGGCAGGGACGGTCAAGCAGTCAGTTAAGAGTTAGGACCGTAATTCACAGGTTATTGCCTCAGCTGAAGTGACGTTAGAATAGGACAGCCAGCGATACAATGAACATGCCTTGGTGAAAGAAAATGGAGCAGGGGTGCCGAAATGGTTAAGGAGACCACTAGAAGTTGGAGCACTACGGTGACACGGGTAAGTCCAGTGGACAAGGTTTGGGTAAGAACTGGATTCCGGACGTAGCAGCGACGGCTCTTGGTTGAAAGTTTAAGGGACATGTGTTGCCCAGCGGTCGGTTCAGAGGAGGAGCGTTGTTTTAGAGGGATAATTGTTGTAGCTGACGGGATGATAGAGTAACTTACTAAATAAAAGATTTATTCCCGACAACGCGGGGCACTCCTGTGAAAGTATAATGGGTACAATCGTATAGGAATTGTACAGGTAACTTATTGTTAAATGTTAGAATAACGATGGTCTCAGGTTTTACATATGGACAGTTGTCGTACAGTCATAACCTCAAAGGCGGAGGTAGGACTAGCGCGCGAAAAAATCAGAGATACTTGGTTTGGCAATGCCAGTGTTAGGTGAGGTTTTGCTAGGACGATATATGCATACATGTTGAGTGTACTCCTTCGGTACGGTTGGTTCTGCGTGAAAAAACAGAGTATGTTAGTTAATGTAAAGAAAAGGGATCCAGCTGAGCATGCCGGATTGGAATATGACTGGAAGTGGGGTGCAGGTAGGGTTGATGCCCTTGGGTTTCCAAGGTAATCAACCGTTCCCCAACACAATACTGTGATGTTCTGCTGTCCAAGTGTAGATTATTTGAAACGGTATCTGTGAGGTAGTGGAGTCCGTAAGGAGCGGCATCTGTCCCGGTTGGAGAATAGTCAGCCAGAATGGCAAGTAGTGATAACCACAGCATTACAGCCAGAACCAGATAAGTCAGACTAGAGTGTGATCATTAGGGTCACGGAAGTCGGAAGGTACGAGATCGTTGAGACGAGCCCAGAATGTCAACTTATAGGGTGAAAGTCGTAATAATAAAGTCTAAGTGCGGACAGAGAGCATCAACAGAAATGGACATGTTAAGGAAAAATGGGGATATGATAATAAGGTTCAATCATGACCAGCGGTGGTCTTGCGGTGAGGGTAACAGACTTTCGTCGGCAGAGTCTAGAGCATTAGATCACAGAAGTCCGAGAGATGTCAGAAAACAAGAGAGCGTACAGTCAGAACCGGGTAAGTCAGCACGCTGAAGCTAGGCCTCCAAAGTAAGGTGGGAATAAAGTAATGAGTGTCAGCAGAAAAGCAGTTTGGGAAGCAAGTAGCTATATGAAAATGCAGTTGCATGCCGAGTAGCGGTCTCAGGATAAGGGGGATGGAGTAGCAGGACAGCAAAGCCTAGATCCTTAGCGTTTGGAATGTATGGAAGTAGTCAGAAAACCAAAGGCTGGTCAGACGCCGCTAGAGTAGTACCAGACCCGAAGAGTTGCCTGACCAGTGGAAAAAGGAATGCAAACAGAATTTGAAAAGGAAAACGTGAATGGAAAAGTCAACGATATTCTCGACGTGGTATGAACAGACCATTGTGTCTGTCTAACCCTGATCATGACAATAAGGATGAGTCACGACCAGCCACGTTCTTGAGGTGAGGGTACCAAGGCGTCGCGTCGGCAGTGACTAGAACAGTTAGGTCGCAGAAGTCCGAGAGAGGTAAGAAAACAGGAGACCATTCTGCATATCCCTGATCAATCGGGTCACGGTAGTTAAAAGCAAAGGGACCACTGAGACGGGCTGGGAATATCAGCTCAAAGAGTGAGAGCCGTAGAATGTAGGTCTAAGTAATAAAGGTGAGCCTCGGCAGAATAGGCACGTAGAGGGAGAAAGGGGACATAGTAACAACAGTTAATCAGGGCCAACCATGCATTTCAGTTGCGGGTTGCAGGACATTATGTCGGCACATCCTAGGTCATTGAGATCTCAGAAGTCCGAGGTGGGTCAGAAGGCAGGATAGCGGTCACAGGAGTCCGGATAAGCCAGCAAGATGAAAATAGGCCGCTAAATTAACTTGTGAATAACAGCAATGGGCGTCATAAGAAAAGAAGCTTTCGGGACAACAGCGGCTATATGAAAGCATGTTAGCATGCCAAGGAAAGGTCTGGAGATGAGGGAAACAGAGTGTTTGGAATGTGGCGCCTTGAGCGATAATGTCTCGGATGTCTGGGAGCAGTCAGAAACATGAGACTAGTCAGCCGAGGATAGAATAGAGCTAGGACCGAAGAGATTTACGCCTCATTGAAAAATTAATGCAAATAGAGTGCGAAAAGGAAAATACACTATTCAGCAGAGGTGGAAAAGCCAATGATGTTCTCCGGGTTATGGGAGTAGACCGATAAGTCTGTCTATCACTGATCATTAGGGTCACAGTAGTCGGAAGCAAAGAGAGCAAGCCGTTGCATATAGGTATAAGTGCTAAAGGAGAGCATAGGCAGAACACACATGTTCAGGAAGAAGGGGGACATAGCAATAAAGATTAATCAGAGCCAACAATGCAGTTCAGTTGAGGTATACAGGAAGTTACGTCGGCAGAGCCTAGGCCATTGAGATCTCATAAATGCGAGGTGGGTCAGAAAGCAGGAGACAGTTCAGACGAGTCCGGACAGGCCAGCAAGATGAAGTTAGGCTCGTTAAGTGCTATGGTAGGTTCACAGGGGAGAGCGGCGTGAAACCTGCATAAAATAGATTTCTAGTGAGACATGTTATGGCTAGTTGATGGATGCGTAGCTGTTGGCGTCGCGTATCCTACTTCCTTAGGAAGATGATCCACGGTCGCGTCAGCCAGTTGCGCATCTGGAGTGAGGAAAGACACCTTGGCTGATATGATGAGAGCTTAAGCTAGCTCGGGTAGGTGCTAAAGCCCAAGCTCTCGGAAGATAGAAGCATCCATTAAGTAGGAGTCAAGGATTCTTTTCATCGCACGTAGTAGGGCGGTGGGACTCTAGTTCCTAGGTGCGGGCTAAGGAATAGCTGTATGCTGCGAGTACCCATGTAGTAATGTTAGCTTGGTCGGAACCACTATTACGACGCAGAAACTCATACTCCAACAAGCCAAACTAAAAGGAGGGTCAGCAAATGGATAGGAATAAAACCAGCCATGCGACACTAATAGATAAACCAAAACTATTAGTGTCTGCGTGAGCCAAAGAATATCACGAAATAATATTTGCGAAAAGCAATTCAAAAAAGAAGGGGAACGAGCCCGCCAAAAATGATTTTAGTGATGGCGGGGCCATGCACGCAGTGGGGGTCACCAATCGTGGAACGGAACTCTGGTAATGGCTGCGACGAGAATCAGTAGAAACCAATACTGACACCAGTTATTCCGAAAAGTGCAGGTAGCTGTGCCCCAAGTAAATTATACAGAGCTGCAATGAACCTAAAGCGAATTAGCAAGAACACAGTGCAAGGTAGCGTGCAAATCATAGAGGGTTCGAAAGTGAACCAGGGCTGCCGTCAGTAAAAGAAATGGACGCTCAGAAAATACAAACCCAAATAAAAGGCAGTGACACTAAATACTGAAAGCGTAAGTGTCGCATGTTTAATGCAAGTATGGTATGTGATGGTAGTGTCTAGTGTTGCTGGCGACATACAGAGCGCACCTATTGTCAATATTCGAATTGTCCAACACGTCGTCTAAAGGCCGGCTTTAAAGGAACCTTTGTAAATATCAGGTGCTATTTCGCCTCAATTGATGCGGTATTTTATGCCTAAATGCACAATACTTTACTCCGCCTTTTCCAAATATACTTGGTGTGTCTGCCATCAGGTGGATAAGGCGATCGCTGTAAGAGCTATAGACCCAAGCTTCAGGACTTGCTCTATACTTATCCACCCTTGGCCCCATATACTTAACGTTATCTGCGTAAAACAGGCGCCGAACATTGTTGCAAACACGCGTATCTAGGCATTATGAAAACCAAATCCTCTTCTGCAACCGCTTGCTAGCGGAACAAGCGCACTTTCGGATTCCGTTTTACTGGCACGAAAGCTGCTCAGCAGCACGAAGGTTCTGTCCCGCTGGCTGACTTGCCATCCTGAAAATTTTGACCATCTACTTCGCCTTATCTTGGCCATCTGTGCGTAGTTTTATCAAGCACGGCTCCAAAACATACCGTACGTCACATGTAATGGTTGATGAAGAACCAACGCACACAACTTTACGTAATACCTGGCTGGTCGAACAACCTCCACCTGGTGCCTGCTGGGTTGTTTGGGTTAATCCTGTTCCAGTAAATGGTTCGGCGGCAGTGTTCCAGGACGTGGCGGTTTTTCGTCTGGCAAGCGTACTCCCTATAAAATGACACGTACGTCCGGTTAACAGCCTTGCGACGGAACGAATGTGACCCGTCACTAAATGATAGCACCGCTTATTGCCTTTCCGGAGGATTTTACCCAACTCACGGACCTCAGCCAAGTCGAAGATATTGTGGCCCATAAGTCTCAAGCCAATGCCTCTTTTTCTGAGCATCGGCTGCCATTGACCATGGTGTTCATTAATAACAGCCTCAAGCTACTTGTCTCCGTCTGTTTAATTATCTTTATGCTTGATCTCCCTACTAAACTTGAAATTTCTGGCCTCTGATTGCGTTTTGCCTCTCGGCTCCACCAGCAAGCTTTTTAGCTCACATTAACGTCTCCCTCTCTCATTTGGCTTCTGTTTTGGTCCATATCGTAACTCTTCAATAGTGGTCTTGGTACCGCTAGCCCCAGCGCAATATCCCAATCTTTGCTAGATTCCCTTCGCTACTGTGCCTCTCATGCTTAAACCTTTTGGACCAGTCCAGTCTCTGGGGATCTAAATACCCATAGATCTCATACCAATGTTTCCCTTACTTTGCGCATCGACTGCCATTGACTAAGGTACTGACTGGTAAAAGTGACAGCCTCAAGGTACTGGTCTCAGTCTGATGCAATATCTCTATGCATATTCCCTCATATGGAGATTAAGACCTCCGGTCTCTGATTGAGTTTTGCCTCTCGGCTCTACTACCAAGTTATTTCGCTCACATTAACGTCTCCCTGTCAATCGGCATCTGCTTCCATCCTCATAGAACATTTCTCCATACAACTGTTGCAAGTATTTCTGTCTGTTCTCTCGCTTGTATTCAACACCGTACACCTACCAGTTTTTACCTACCCTAATAAATCGTGCCGCTCCGGTATACTAATTAATCAGGCTGCCAGCAACTCAATAAGCAGCATTCTAGCTGACTTTAACGTTCCACGGTGGATGTCCACCTTAGAGTGGCACACAACACCTTTCCGGGCTGCAGCTCTCACTACTGATACCACTGGTCTCTTTCTGCGCTGGCACTAAAACCATTTTCTCGCTACAGCCGTACGCTTGAAGCCCTTCTCGCTCTTGTTTTTAACGTTGAATGCCTATCAGCGGGAAGGTTCTTCCTCATAATTAACCCTACTCCCAGTATCGCCATTTCCTGCCGTGTAGTTGACTTGTTTGCCGCAGTGTAGAAGTCCCAGTCTTTTTTGCTGTTCCAGGTCCCTCAGAGCTCGCTTTGCAACCGTATTCTCGCCACAGCTGTATTATGTAAATCCCACTCTCGTCATAAGTTTGACACTCCGTCCCTGCCCTTCACCTAGCTGTTTCTCTAGGATCCGATTACTGAACACGTTTCATCGTTATTTTCATGGGACTCGAACCCGGCGTAGCAATTCCACCGGCTCTCATACATGTTAGAACGAAAAGCTCTACCACTATCAACCGATCTCTCAACCTATAGCTTAAGCGCATATTAAACAATGTGCCATGCTCTTCTGATTCCTTTAACTCATCTTCCGGTCAACAACGCCTGATACTCCCGGGTTCCACACAGGACGACTTTTGCGTATGTTAGGTCACTTCGGCCAGCATGTGTCGCTCACCTTCGGCAAATATCGGTTCTCGCGTTTGCAAGAAAACTACGGATATGATGTATAACATATTCGGTCATTCCACTGCTCGTAAACAGCACTACGTTACCACAAAGTTTATATTTATACATGTATATAGTCCTATTCCATTTCCTGGGCAGTTTGCTCAGTCCGTTTTTCTTTCTATCTTGATCTAAAAGATAACGTTACCGGCACGGTACACCTGAAGACATACCTGCGAAGCTCACCTGGACACGGCATCAATAAAGAACAAAGCAAACACCTGCAGTTCGCAATTCCGACAAACTAACGGAACCCATAAAACGAAGCAAATCAATACAAGTCACCTGGATCCTCCGGCTTGGACAGCTCCAATCACTCCCGGTCGACTCCGAAGGAGACCACACAACCAATTCAGTTCAGATACGAAACAAATTTGTGAAACTTGGCTGCAAATATTCGCGAGGGTATTCGGTCAGATGCAACCTTGTCAATGTCTTATCACTAGTCGGCAGTGTTCCGGGAGGTGGTGGGTCTTCGTCTGGCAAGCGTTTTCCCTAGAAAAGCCACAAATGTCCCTTTAACAACACTGCGACGTGGCGGATGTGACACGCCACTCAATAAAGTCACCGCCCTCATCTCACGTTGGCAAGTTGACCGATACCACATTTACAAATTATGTGCATAAACCTGCTCCCGTATGAACACGCCTACATATTTGATCAGTTACGTGTCACTATCTTAAATATGCTTGCAGCTCCTTCCTCATGCTTTACTCACTTGAGCCGCAGTGTGTACACAACCTCATCGGACTAGTTTCTCATCAACATACTCCACATTTGTGATCTGAATTCTTATCTCTACATCTCGCATTCTGTGGACACAGACTTCGTACAACCTTTGGGCCATATGGGCCCACACTACTGACTCCCGCTCTCGGTACTTCTAATCATGCTATCATGTACAATATTGCATATATGCTGATCATGCCCAAAAGGCATGCCTCGCTTTGTCGAGAATAAAATATCTATTTTTTAGTTATGTTGGTGATGTTGCAGAACCCAACCAAAGATTCAGCATCACAGTAACAAGTTTACACAACATGATTACTAACCCAACACTTACATATATGCGTTTAACAGATCTCCCGTATGTACTGGTTACATTAACACTTGTGCCAATTACTATTTTACGCTCAGTATTACTATGACCGGATCGTTTAGGCGCGTCCCGCATGATCGGAATAAAAACCTTTATTTATAAATAAATAAATAAATAAATATTTTATTCTCGACTATGCGAGGCACGCTCATGGAGGCATGATCAGATATGTACAACGGTACAAACATTATAATGCAATTGTAACAGTAACGCAGAAAATTGTTCATATATCCATGATTGGAACTGTACAACGTTGAAAATGCGAAACAATAAGTTAACTGTCATGAGATACGGGACCTCAGCTAATAAGAGATTGAGAATCCTGAATGATCCACTGAAAGGTAATGGAAGAGCCCGCACACAAGGAAGGAAAAGGGCAACGTATGGTAGGATGTAAAACGACAACAGTATATACAGATGTAGAAGTCCCAGTGTAACGATGCTATGTAGAATTGTGACGCTAGTTGACCTGCCAGTGTAAAGTTATGGGCTGTGACTTTATTCGGTGGCGAGTCACATACGCCACGTTGCAGTGTTGTTAAACGGACATTTGTGGCTTTTTGTAGGGAGAACACTTGCCAGGCGAAAACCCACCACGTCCTGGAACACTGCCACCAATCCATTGAATGGCAAATTGTAACTGGCTATGTTTCTTGTTAAAAGTCTGTTTGCTCGGTTATTCGCAGTCAGGTTGCGTCCCATTTTTTCCGCTGGTTGATGCAATAACTGGTTGCCTATTGCGTTCCCGGGTCCTGTTCGTTGGTAGGTCGGGTACTAAACTTTCTTATTGAATATGATGTGTTGATCCTTCGCAGAACCACATGAAGTCATCTCTGATTATGTATATTTGCCGGGGAACGAAGAATTCGTGTCCAGCTACCCTCACTGGACATCGGTAGTTGGGTGCAAATAGTTAGAGTGGAAGTGAGGCCATAGTCCAGGTAAGTACTTGTTGGTTATTTCGTCCCATCCCAGACGGAGGCAGTTCCTCAGTTCAATCCCGAAGCTCTCCGATGTTCACGACCTCAGAGAAAAGGGAGAGAGGAACAAGCCGAGAGAAGACCGAAAAGGAACAGTCGATGTACCTAGCGTTTGATCAAAATCCTACATTAAGACATTTATTTGAGACAACTAGTGTACAAGGTGTAACAGATATTACGCTAAAGATGTTTTTACTTATGCGGAAGGCATGGCCTGATGGGTAGAATACTTTCATGTGCATAGGGATGAAGAGCAGGATTCCGGTAAGATGTTCATGAGGTGTAAGCTGACAATGTTCGAATTCTACCTGAGACTAGAAAGTGGGTGTGTAGTCACGAATGGTTGTTATCGGAAACCCAAGGAGAGTGACGATGTGGCCGTATTTATATAGGCTCACGGGATAAGGATTACCTAAGACACCATAACTACAGTGTACATAGGTATATGAATATAGGAAGCTGAGCATATTATTTATTTACATTTTCTTTACGGTCACATACTTTGCTTAGGGTACTGGAACAGTTCTAAGGTGAAAATCCGAAAAGGTATCAGCTGGTACGACATCATACTCCTACCTAAAGTTGCCACTATGCTGAACACCGCTGGTACGTTTTTTAGACATTAAAATTGGAGGGAAAAATTTCGTATGAAGATAGGGCTGAACAATAGGGTATCAACACGTGAAGCAAAATAAACTCTCATGTTCGAGCAACCTAAACTCCAGAAGCAGACTTGTTAAAGCCCCAGCAAGCCAGAATGAAACGAATATAACATAGTGGCGCAATTTGTTGTCTTCGATTACACATTTTTAAAGAGATGACTATTAGCGACAGGCTTCTCTAGCTCGCTGGTATTGGTAAAAGCCATATATTTGGATAAAATAGGCCCAAAGTGATAAATCTTACAATATTTATTTATGAAATACGTTTTACAGGCCCAAAAGTCTCAAATGATCCTAAAGATCACTTGTATTACCCAGGCAGACCTGGCTCATACAGTCCTGGGATAACCTACGCCACCGCTTAGAGGCCAAAAATATCGAATCTTATATTCATAGTGGTTCAGGTGGCTCAGTAGACTCTGAAAACTGAATCATTTAGCCATGTAACCGTGGGCTGCTTATAAGTTGTACTAAAGCAACACGCGTATAAAATATTCCTTAGTAAATAAGTAGCGCTTTCACCAAAATTTATCGCTTATTTGCCTATATTTGCCACCTATGCACGAAAAGTTCGCTCTTGGGCCCATTACGTCGTACCTAAATATTGCGGGGAATCGTGGGTTATTATGGCAATTCTAAGTAGGTATGCCTATTTAGAACTTATACCGCTTCGCTGTTTTACGTTTTCTTCTTTTTCTTATATCTGTTTGCAAAGCAGAAAGCCTTTTTAGCGAAATAAAATACTGACGTTATTCGTAGACCGACGTTCAATCGCGAACTACTGCATGTGCCACTCTTCTTTTACGTTTAAGGTAACCAACGGTTGAAACCTGCTTTTCCTAGCCTAGTTGTGTTTCACTTTATGTATTATGCTAGCCTTAGGAAAGGCGTTCCTTTCTTCCGGGATTTACTCAGTTTGCAACATGGCGCTAACTGTCAACTTTAGTACAAGTAGTTTTGGTTATATGTTATGAAAGCTTCTATATTCTAGTTAACTATGCAAACATAGTATGTCCCTTAAAATGCGAGTTTGTCTGTTTGCCTTAATAGAAATAATTTTCAAACATTTCCTTGTCCTTCTAATTCCGCGTCCTTAATCCTTTCCAGGCGTCTAACGTTAAAGGTAAACACAGTTTTCCGAAATAGTCCAAAAGATTTATGGTAAGTTAGTGGAGGATTTCATCCTACTTTCAAAGAAAACTTGCATAATACGGCTGTGCGCGACTTTTACCACTAACAGCATTAAGGAGCTCAAAGGTCGCTTGAAGGAGCCAGATGAACTTGACAGTGTACAGGTAGAAATCCTGCGCATTCGAAACGGCGAACAAAGAACATATACTGACGCTGTTCTCAATCCCCATGCAAGGTCATGGGATTGATATACATATTCATCTGATCCATTGCGGGCATAGCATCAAGCAAGCCCAGAAATATACCTTTATTTATTTATTCCGTATATCCTACTCTTTACATGTAACGCAACGCAACTACAGCGCAATATTAATTGCTATGAAAGTATGCGCACAACCGATGTGGTTGCCTGGAAGCCTTCGAGAATAAATTATTTATGAAATTAATAAATGTTTCTCTTTGAATACGCAACGAACGCCTCCATAGGTATACTCAGGGTGAGAGTACAAAAAGATCAGTTAATATACGACTGAACTACAAGCTTGTCACATATGTTGTCACATGAATGTACGCGTGCGCGCATGTAGGCTTGTGTAGCTGCGTTTATGGGATGGTAAACGCTTTCCAGCACTTTCGCTAGCATTTCGACTTGTGCCTAGTGCCAAAACGATGCTTGATGTCTGTGAAGCTAAAGCGGTTGTCCGGATAACAAAGCGCTGTCTTTAGTTGGTGTCGGGTTATGACCGCCAAGTCACATGGTAGATAAGCAGACATGAGGCTTTTTATAGGGAGGACGCTTGCCATACTTAAACTCACCACGTCCTGGAACATTGCTGCCGAACAATTTTCTGGAATCGGGTAAACCAGAACCACCTAGCTGGCACCACGGGTGTTCGGGATGTACCCACCAACTTGTAACAGTCCGGCTTTCCAAGCACTTGTGTGTCCAAATAGGGCGGCATGCTGCAATGCAAAATAACTACCTCTTAGGCGACTGTACGCTCGAGCCGCCTTGTAAGAGGCCGATGTAAAGGTGGCAGCTATGGAAGCACGGAAGAGGGAAGGGAAAGTGCTGGAGTGAAATAGGAAGGCGCGGATAACAGGAAGCGAAAACGATGGACCTCTCACCTGATATCGTGTTACCGTGACGCCGGCGGACCGGCTACAGTACCTACTTCACATAGTTGCACCGAGGTCCGTAATTGTATTAGTTAGGTGGCGTACGTTGATAGGGATAAGAAATGGAACTGCACTTTATTTATAGAAGAGCGTCCACATCCAGCCTGCCAGCTAGCTCAGTGTTTTATCATTTTACGAACGCGTTGTTATAAAATTCCCCTGCAGTTGTCTGCATGCGCCTTACGTGCAGTATCCCGGAACAATTTAGAAAGCGGTAGAGCAGGCTATATCGTGGATCGCAAATTGTACACACACAACTGGAGCGAAGGGCATAACTAATATAATAGGGAAAGTTTAGCAAGAATGTCCCGTTTATTTATTTATGTAAATGCGAAGTTGCTAGCATAAAGCTGGTACTTAAAGGAATGGAAGCGGTGGTCGATTTGAAGGTCATTCAGATCCAACTATACCTATACAACCCTCGTGTTAGGTCGCGCAATAGGTTCTATGAATGTTCGGTGGCGCATGCCTCGGCCTGAATCCCCACGTCTCCAGTTTTGAACTACCAGGGCAATAGGTCCGCCGGTATAGATAATCCAAAGCTCAACGGCGCTGGACCGTGCTACCGCCTATTCTAGCTCCCATCAACCTCACATTATCAGTTGATTCCTCGAAGTACTCACATTGCACGCATATCCACAGCAGCCACCCAGAAAAACCCAGTATTTTGCACTTCAACGACAGCTTTAATCCTCAATTGCAACCTTGCCTACCTGCACCCTTCACGTCTAGAGGACTAGGCCTTCATTTGGCAATTCACTCACGCAAAGTCACAGTGTCCCTCGCTTTAACCCACGGGTCCAGCAATACAGACTGCATCAGTTCCATTTGCCGAGGAACATTGGCATGCAAGCGCGTTCTCTCTCAACACAACCGGTGAGTACACTTAATGTAAATAAGGATAAGTGCTTAGCAGGACGTCCATATGCTCGTACAACAAGTCGACACTTGAAGAAGCGAACTTGCTTGCTATTGCTGTTGACTTACTTGACGTAGCAAGGATTAAAAGCACCTTTGTCCAAGCTCTACGGTGGTTTCCTATCTCGAACGCAACTCATGCATCCTAGCTAGATGACATGTCACAGTATAAACACTTCAACGACTGTTTTCTCCTTCGGAAGCTCTCAAGTGGGCTACTAGACACTACCGGTAGGCACGAAAGACATGGGACAGACAATGACAAGATCATCCTGCGGTTGCGAAGGCTAGCATACCTGCTCCTGCAGCGTCTGGTGGGCCAGCAAGATCAAAAAGCTTCTGCCCAACTTGCCGTCATTGTAAACCAGCAGCTAGATTGTTAAAGATCATCCTAAAGCCGAACGGGGTAGCTGGTTGAAAAACCAAATGGCGCCGGCTGGGTAGTTGGAGTTTGCTCTGTTCCAGCAAAATTTTCGGCGGCAGTATTCCTGGGCGTAGTGAGTTGTTGCCCGGCAAGAGTTCTTCATATAAATAGCTAAGGAAGCCAGTTTAGCTACACAGCGTCTCATCCTTTGTGTCTCGCCATAACCTAAAATCACTGCCCCTTGCTTAGCCGGACCATCCTATCTCATCACCGGACGTCACTCAGCTCTTCTCACAGTTGGGAAGCGATCAAACGGTCAAAAATCCTGCGACACTCTTACAGGCACATACAACGCAGCCACACACACATACACACCCCCTTACGCCTACGTGGTTGTCCGCATCCGGTTCCGGATTTGCTTGTCACATTGGCCTCCAAAGGACAGCAGCAGGCGGCCTGCGCCTACAGAGGGACCATAGGTGGCCGCGCTGCATCACACACAGCTTCATCAAACACCCCAAATCCAGTGTAAACAAGAAGGACTAAGACCGGGAGGCAAGTGGACGGGAGCCAAGCTGCGTCAACGGAGCAAGCCCACGCACCTTCACAGGCAAACTCAAGTACGCTGAATTTGAAGAATCAAACGCACACAAGGCGATGAGTGGACTTTGCCTACATGGTTGGTAACCTCCTGTTCCCGATTTGCTTGTATTTGCGGCCTCCATAGGACAACTACAGGGCGCCTGCGGCTACAGAGAGAACATTGGTGGCCTTCGCTGCACCAAACACAGCTCCATCCGCCCAACCCAGGTTCAGCGTTAACCCGAAGGAATAAGCCCGGGAGGCTTGTGGAAAGCAAGCCATATTTATTCAACAGAGCCGGCTCACACTTCGTCAAAAGGCACAGGAGCTACTTTCCAATCTATCCTCTTAGGGAACCATGCGTACCAGGCGTACCCAAGGCGGCGGCTGGGCCTTAGTCCAACCCACACTGAATGGAACCACCCTTTGAGCCCAGCAAGGCCACGACGACCTGCATCCCAATCCCCACCGACGATTCACAGTCTGCTGGAGCCGGTAAGCGAGCAGGATGGTGTTAGACAGGTAGGTACCTTGTCTATATTTACATCAGGCGCAGCCACACTGGGGAGCTCAAGCAACCAACCTGGGATTTAAGGGAAAGCAAACACGTAAAATGGACCAGGGATATGCAGCAAGGTAACCGAACTGAACAACCCAACCAAAGCGATAACGTTCATCCAGAGAAAATAAACCTAGCTTAGGTATACGTTTATTCATCCTAACTGGGTTGAAGAAGCGTCATGAATGCAACGTCATCCTTAGCGTAACACGCCCTTATATACATGCATTGTTATGGAGAACATGTGTGTTTGTAACCTTTCCCATCATTCGTGTTCCTGTTATAATGCTAATGCCCGCGTAACCGGGCATCGCGTTGTCGAGAATAAATTATTTATTCATTTGTGGTATTCCCAGGGCAACAGTCTTTGTTTCAAACAATTCAGTCACACCCAGAAAACAACAAAGCGTCACAACTGCAAATGACAACCAAACGTATGTGCGTCAGCCGCAAGGGTGCAGCGACAACCGTATTTGACGGCATCTGGTGAACAGGGGACATAACGTGGAACAACAATGAGCTGCATTTAACTATAATCGGAAAGCGGTGTTCAATAAACCGCAACCATCGATCGGCAACAATTAACCGGCGTCCTCCGCGTTGCCAAAAGCAGAACAATGGAAGCAGAATGCGATGGATCAGTTGGTCAATGATTTGGATAAATCAAGGTAAATGACGCCGGTCCCTCAACCTTTATCGGCTGCTTCCGTCCAACTACTGTATAAATCACTAAGTTGGTTTTGCTCGAAAGATGTTAGCGGAACCCGTGCTGCTCGAATGCTCCGATGTTATGGCGTTCTAGGTTGTCGACTACAACTCAGCGATGATTACCACCCTCACCTGTGACAGTACAGAGGCGACGACCACTGCAAGATAGTTTGCGGGTTACGAGCGATGTTCGCTTTTGACGATTGGTTCTGGAATTAGTCCTGGAGTACTTCTACCAACCATAGGTGAGACGGTAATGTGTTCAGGTCACATAGTTAACCACCATTACAGGCCGGCGATGGAGGTCGCCTGTATCGGATAGACTACATGGCTCTCGTACTTTCGGGCTTTATTTACGAAACCTAACTGGTGCGACTAGTGACCTAAAGATTTACTTATGTGCGTACGGCCTAGGGTCGGCTTCTCGATTAGGCGCTAAAGCGGAGCGGTTTGCTATGACGATACGCGTATTGCTCATGTTTTGCTAGTCGCAGACATTGCTAAGTTGCAGTGGTGCCAAACTAAGTGTGTGCCCCGGCTCTGTCACTGGACGGTGCAATTCGATGGCACGACATGCTGGATCTGCAATTGTCGCGAGTGTCAGTGTTGTTGCTCGGCCAATGATGGCTCATGGGCTCGCAGGTGGTTTTGTATCCACCTATCGTGGAAATTTTTACATCCATATTGGATACGCTAGCGAGCAACGGTTAAAGCATTATGTTTGTGGGTTTGGAGCAGTGGCTAGATGCCACGTGCAGCAAGAATACACAGTTCCCTATTACTAACCGATTCGTCATTTTATACCTCGCTTTCGCGCTTTCTACGTGCGCTGTATTTGCACCATTTTATAGTACGTACCCGGCCCAATGGCGTCTAGTGGGCGGTATGTCGCTAAACAAAGTGGGTTGTCGCTTTTGTTTTGGTTTTGTTAAAGTCTTTAATCACTCGAGCAACTTATGGACCAAAGTTGCGCAACTGAGCTTACATATATGGGGTAATCCTATTGGTCTGATTCCGAATGCTCCTAAACGTTTCTAGTTATTTAAACATCGCCCAGACTTAAACAACTTGTTTGGATCGATTCAACTTCAAGTTCAAGTGCGACTGGAACAGTAGGATAAAGCCCCATGAATGTTTCTTCCGTTGTGCGTCGTCGACCCAGTGTATTATTCGTCCGCTATAACTGGAATCCAAAAGAGTCAGCTCAGCACATGCGAATCACATCACGGTCAACAAATTAGTACCCACGCGCCCTGCATTGGCCGTCCCCTCCTCACCGGTCACGTGAAATACGAAAGAGAAGTACGAAAGTAATAAGAACGTCAAGGAAAAAGTAAAAGATTCAATAATTCAATAGGACGAATAAGCTAGGATGTGAATGGGAAGGTTAAGAATTAAAGGCCAAGAGCGTCGAGTCGGTGTTCGAACTCCTTCACCGTTGTTTCCAAACCACGCTCTCAGACAGTGCATTCCGGGAATCCGCCACTCGGCATGATAAAAGAAAGTCCGCCCGGACTCCATCCGATCGAGGTTTGTGTAGCTTCATCGAGTGAATTCGGAGCGATGGAAGCCTGGCGGGTTTGAAAATCTTAGCAAATCGGGTCCGATTTTACCGGTAAGTATGCGATAGGACAAGGCTAGGGCGCCTGGATGGTGACGATAATGCATTGAGAACATTCCCAGCACAAGTAGTGTTTCTGGGTAGGAATGGTCCCGTAGTCCATGAACCAGTTTGGTGCTGACTCTCAACACTCGCTCCCCTGACATCCTGTCCCTGACTACGCAAGGTGGGCAAGTATGGATGCGGTAGTTCAAGTGTGGCTTGACAAATGCTGAGAATAACCTAACAAACATAGCGTCCGTGATGGTCCGGGATGCCCTGCGGATCATCAACAACATGCTGAAACCCTTGCAGGTAGCTTTCCTCCAGTTCTCACTAAATTTAAGTTCTGAAGACAACGTGACCCGTAGTGCTACCAATTGGGAAACATGGTGTAGTTCAGTACCGCCAAGCACATAACGCGTTTGGGGGCCATTTGACCATATTCGTAAGATGGGACACTTTGCATAATTTATGGGCAAGTGCTACAGAACAGCCCAGTCCCAAAGTTTATCGAGGGCTCGTTGCATAGTCTGAGCTCCGTCGAAGTCAGGCACTAGGTTCCAAAACTTTAGGTTAACTGCAAACATGAGGGGTGGCACCTCCAGAAGTTTGGGCAGCTGATTGACATACAAAGAAAATAACAACGGACCAAGCACCGAACCTTGAGGGACCCCACTGAGGACTGACTGACGGAAAGACAGACCAGACCCCACACAAACACACATCTCTCTCCCTTCCAGAAACGTGGTGAACCATTTTAGTGCACGCCCAGATATTCCATGGGACCGAAGTTTCAAGGAAAGGCAAGAATGTGACAGTGTCGAACTTCTTGGAGAAGTCAACAGACACGACACCTAATGCATAACCCCGATCCAAAGCACCCGCCCAACATTCGCGTGCAACCAGCAAACTAGTCATGCAGGAATGACCCTTGCGAAAGCAGTGTTAAAGTGGAATGAGCAGACTAAGTTCCCGCAGGTGGTTTTCAAGCACATCCCTGACCAACTTCTCCAATACCTTGACCAGTACGCTTGTCAAAACTACCGGTCTATAATTGGCAGGGAGATGCTTGTCGCCCTTTTTGAACGTCGGGCAGACGATAACATCCCTCCGGTCCTTTGGAAAGGAGCAGCTGCGAAGCGAAAACTGAAACAAACGCGTCACTAGGCCACATGGCTCGATTGCGAGTTCGTACAAAAGCCTAGGGTGACTATCATCCATCCCAGCAGATGTGGCAGGATTTAGCCCCTGAAAAAGATGGAGAACTTTTGCCCACGAAATTGTGAAGTGTGCGAAACAGGAGTCCTGGGGGACTGTCATTGCTCGGTCAAGGTGCGGCAATTGCTCACCCCGAACACGAGTCCCGGCGTATTGCGCACCGAGTAGACATGCTTTTTCGTGATCAGTGATAGATGAGCCAACGTTACTGCGCCTTTTGACGTGAGCGAAGAATCTTTTGGGCTTTGCGGAGGCTGAGTGAGCTGGCTCCATCTCCTAGCTAAGTCTAGTACCTCGCAAATGGCTCTTGCAAGCATTCCGAGCTTCACGATAACTCAAAATGTACATTCTGAGAGAAGTGTCCAGTAGATCTGCCAGCATCTTCTCCGTCTTTTCGTTGGCTGGTGGGTGACTGAGTCCAACCATGGTAGCTTCGCCTTGGTACTTTTCTTTACCGAAAGAGGGATGTGGGGGTGGGGTAGGTTAAAGAGGAAAGACTTAAACGTATCCCAAGCCGTCTGTATATTATCATCCGGCAAGCTGATGCATGGGAAATGTACTGCCTTGGCTCTAATAGACGGAAGGTCAGCAAGCCAAATGTTCGGAGCCCGAACCCATCGTGAGCGTAGTCTCTAATGAGAGCACAATTGAATGACAAACACGTATGGTCACTGGCTCCTAAAGTGAGACCGTACTCTAGGTCACTCATAAAGTCGAGCGACTTTGCGAAAATTAAGTCCAACAGAGAAGGGACATGACTCACCATGTACCTGGTGGGTCGATCGACAAATTGGTGTAAGGGTACTTCCAATGTCAAGTCAACAAGCTCAGCAGCCAACCCTGTTTTTGCTGCCTCAAAAGATAGGTCATGCCAAGTTACTTCAGTGAAGTTGAAGTCCCCCATTATAGAGCATCTGTTCGCAGAGAGAGTACGGATAAAGTCAGTGAACTCCTAGAAGCGCTATCAGGGCACCTGTACAGCAGCAAAAATTTAAATAGTGTTGCTCCAGTACAGCCTTTAACTGCAATAGCTTCAATCGTTTTATTATCTGGGTTGAAGATATGCGCTTTTGATATGTTTACACCACCTCTGTCATACAAGGCGACTCCACCTCCGCGGCGATCAGATCTCAGTATTGCGTGGCCCGGAACGTATACTTCACTGTCCATGAGGTCAGAAGACATCCAGGGTTCAGTGAACGTGAGTACATCAGGATGGGAGTGGTATATTAGGGCCCCTACTTCACACATCTTGTTTCACAGACTACGCACATTCCTGAGAACTAGGTGAATACGTTTGGTATGGAAAGCCTGGGGTTGTGTGCTACCAGCCTGGGCTCTGGTAGGGCGGAAGTGGACCGCCGGCTCACCACCTAAAAGCCCACCAAACATAAACCTTTCTCACTAGCTTCGCGACGCGATTTCAGGTTTTTGATGGCGTTCTTAAGCTTTATCCTATCTGCTAAAGGTAGATCCGTCTGTACACTAACTCCGGAACCCTTTATTTTAAAGGCGTGGCGCAAAAGAGCTTGGCGCTCCTTTGGTGTAGGCAGGACCAGGCGTAATAGACGGGGTCTACATTTACTACCATCACCCGATTTGTTTCCAAGCCTAGTAAGTTTGCAAACAGTAACCCCAGAAAACCCGGGTGGAAAAAGATTAGAAACGCAAAGTTTGCACCAATGAAGATCGTCAAGCCTTCGATGTTTCGGAAGAGCTGCAGAGGACTCCGAGCTATTCCTAAAGATAACGCCGCTGTCCGTAAATGCATCACTACGACGAGGGGTGTTTACGGCACGCAGCACCGTAACAGTGGCCAACGCAGCGCTTCATTTCAAATCCTCCTTAGTAGGAACAGCAGATGCACAGAAGAAGGATACCGGCAAAGGATACCGGCGATTCGATTACGCAGAGTTGGACTCACTAGCTCAATAATAGTAGCAGCGAAGACCAAAACAGGCATTTCTGTAGAACAAACTCTAAAAGCTGCCCTCCGTTGGAGCTGGGCCAGACTGCAGGAGAGAGGGGTTGATCAGATTCGTGTGGTCGGTTATCAAACCGATTTGTATTCGATAAATGAGATATTGACACAGACTGGAATCTTTTGCGTTTACGTCTTCAAACAGAGGCTAAGCAATATTTCGATGAGAAAACCAAGGACCGTACGTAAACAATTTATCTCTTCAAACGCTGGTATACTGGACACTCTCTGAGCTGAGTTATTCCACGCATCCGAGAAGGAAAACTCAAGCGTTGCACCACGACAACCACGTCCTGACAAAGGAAGGCACACAAGAAATTCTGAGTATGTTGGTATTTCCAAGTACTTTTGGATCACAAGAAAACTGACAAAGCCAAATTTTCTATGTAGCTTCATTCAACTACTGTTCTCAAACCAGGATTTCAGTAAAGAATGTCTTCCTACCGAGCGCATGCTTGATGATCTTGGTTGGCTTAAAGTTTGCGTGCCCAGGCCTTTACCACCAGGTTTCCCTGGCGTTACGGTCAGGAAGCTCATCAGCTTGGGGAACTTTCCGGTTGGTCAAACAAATCAACGACCCCGTCTGCTTAGGGTGGTCCTCTCCACCTCAGAAGAGCGCAGGGCCTTACTGAGATTTGCCTTCAAGCTCAAAGGTACCAACGTTAGTGTGCAACCAGACCTTCCGTTAGCGGATAGGTTAAAGTTAAAGGAAGCCATCAGAGACCTAAAAGCCCGGCGTGCAGCTGGCGAGCAAGGTCTCCGATTGGTGGGTTTTCAGGTGGTCAGCCGGCGGTCCTTTTCCGCCCTGCCAGAACCTATTCTACTTGCGCACGACCCAGGGCTGGTCGTGCCGAAGCCCTCCAAGTAGTACTTAGTAACGTGCGTAGCCTGAGGAACAAGATGTGCGAGGTGGGTCTGCTCGTAGACAAATCTCGTCCAGATATACTTGCTTTCACTGAAACGTGGCTGTCTGAGGAAATCACAGATGGCGAAGTATATCTGCCTGGCTACGCACTGTTCCGCGCTGACCGCTCCACTGGCCGTCAAGGGGGTGGTGTAGCTCTTTATGTGAGTTATCACATCGACGTATTGAGGACCAGCGTTTTTCAGTCTCTCGACAAATCTGTTGAGGCTCTCGCAGTCTTGATTTGCGCTTCCTCGGTTTAGGTTACGGTCGTGTTAGTGTATAGAAGCCCTCAAATGGAATCATTGAGTTTATACGCACTCACTCTGCGAACAAGTGTCTGGTGCTGGGAGACTTCAACCTCCCAGAGGTTTGTTGGGATGATCTATCCTGCAGTTCGGCTCTGGAATCGTTCGGTACAGAACTGCTGAACTTGACGCTGCAGGTACCACTACACCAGTTCGTGGACCTCCCCACTAGGTACATGAGCAATCAGCAGCCGTCCATTTTAGACCTTGTTTTTGCTAAGTCACTTGACTTTGTAAATGACATTAAATACGACTCGCCTCTTGGCGCTAGCGATCACGTTTGCTTGTCTTTCCAGTGTGCTCTTATCAGGCCTTGCCAAGCTACTACCAGTTGGTATCCGAACATTTGGGCCGCGGACTTCCAAGCGATGCGGGTTGAAGCTAGGTCATCGCCTTGTGTGCTATCTGAGACCGATACTGTTCACATAGCCTGGGAAAATCTTAAGGCTCACCTCGTCGACATTTCTGCACCTCACATCCCACTGGTAAAAAGAAGGGAATCGAGAGCGCAGCCTCCGTGGATAGATTCCGCGGGGAAGGGCCTGCTAAAGAAGCGGTCTAGATGCTGCGAGCGTACCGAACAGCCCCGTCGAACAGCGTTTGACAAGTATCGGTTGGTTCGAAGTGAGTGCAAGCTGCGTGTTAGGTTGGCGCGGCTTCAGTATGAAAAGGGCTTAGCTAATACTGCCTCGAAAAATCCCAATAAATTCTTCGCTTACGTCAAACGACGCTGTGGTGCAAACTCGCCCATACCACCATTGCTTCGAGGAGATGGGACCCATGCCTATAGCGACTATGACAAGGCATGCGTACTTGGTGAGCAGTACTCAAGCGTCTTTGTCCGCGAAACAAATACGCCATGCAAAGAGTTAGCTACAAGAGTCTCTGAGGACTGTTATCTGGATGAAATTCCTGTAACTGAGTCCCAAGTTCTCCGGCTGCTAAGAGAGGTAAACCCAACTAAGGCTTCCGGGCAAGATTCTGTTCATCCAAAATTTTTGCACGAATTGGCAGTGGAACTCAGTGGACCTCTGACTTGTGTGTTTCAGAAGTCACTCAACAGCTCTGTTTTACCTACCGAATGGAAGGAGGCTGTTGTCTGCCCGCTTTTCAAGTGCGGTGACAAAGACCTACCGGCTAATTACAGGCCTGTCAACTTGACTAGCATGGTCGTTAAGTTACTTGAAAAATTGTCGACAGTGGAGAACCATTTAAGTAGGTTTAACCTGTTTTGCGTCGAGCAACATGGTTTTCGCAAAGGATTTTCGTGTCAGACGAACTTGCTGGTAGCTCGTGAGTGCTGGGCTGAAGCCGTAGACAGTGGACATGCGGTGGATGTGGTGTTCACTGACTTCGCCAAGGCCTTTGACACTGTTCCCCATTCGCGACTCTCACTGAAGTTGAGGTCGTATGGAATAGCTGGTCGCGCTCTCCAGTGGGTGTCAGCTTTTCTGGATGGACGGGAACAGTGTATTCGTGTGGGAAGCAGTCTTTCGTTTCGACAAGCTGTACTTAGCGGCGTTCCGCAAGCCTCTGTCCTAGGTCCGCTGCTTTTTTCTGTCTACGTAAATGACTTGCCGGAGGAGCTTGAGGTACCATCGCTCTTATTTGCTGATGACCTAAAGCTCTGGAATATTGTTGATATCCCTGGAGGTCTTGTGTCTCTTCAACGGGCTCTGGATAGACTCTAGGAATGGTCTGTCTTGTGCTTGCTGCCCATAAACCGGGCAGTGTTCAGTGCTGCGTATCGGAGCGTCTGCTTCCTCCACAAGTTCTGTGCTCAATGGGAGTGAACTTCCTCACGTGACTCATCAGGTTGATCTAGGTGTCGTCCACTGTTCCACACTACACTCTGGCGACAACTGGAAGGCGGCTAGTAAAGGGTTCCGGATGTTGTGGTTTATCCGTCGTTCTTTCGGGACCCTAACCGCTGATGTGTTTGTGAAGCTCTTCTCAGCGTTTGTGCGACCCCACCTAGAATATTGCGTCCAGGCCTGTCCATCATGCATTGTCCGGGACAAAATGGCACTAGAAAGGGTGTTGCATGTCGGTACTAGGTTGGTCAAGGGATTACGAGGGCAAACGTAACCCGAGCGCCTACTTAGTTTGGGTATGCAGTCAATGCGCTATCGAAGGATTAGAGGGGACCTAATCCTAACCTACCGTATTTTGATTAGGAAGGTTGGCCCTGATTTGTCCATGCTATTTAGTCCTGCTAGATTATCTGGTCTCCGCGGGCATTGTGCGTAGCTGGACAAACCGCGGTCCGATCGAGTTAGAGCGGAGACACGGTTATCACGTCGAGTCATCGAGCGTTGGAACCTGCTTCCAGAAAATGTCAAGGAAGCTACGGTTAAGGGGTTTGAGCGTCAACTAGACGCTCTTGGGTGGCAACACGAAACCTTTCCTTTTCCTGACTAATTCCCATCTTCATATTTCGATTCTATTTTCTTTACTTTTCCTCGCCATTGGTATTATTCTCTTCTTTTAACTGATTTCCCCTACTCTCTTACCTTCGCTTTTTCTTCCTCTCTTACTTACTTCACGTAACTGACATAGCTGGGACAGCTAATGTAAGGAACGTGGGCATTAAATTGGTGGACCAGGGTTTTTTCGGGTGTTTTCATTTTAGACCCATTAAGAAGTCGGAGCACCTCTATCAACTCCTGGATCGTCGACCCGCTTAAGAAGGAATACTTACGGGATTCATCCTATCGTTTCAGTCCCACTTGAACACGAACTTGAACGTGGAAACACGGCAAGCACGCCGTGACCTTGAAAGTTGAAGTCGAGTCTCATAAACACGATACAATTTGCATTTGTGCTGATCCGTTTAATGCTTGCTCAGAACTACCCGGCGTAGACTTTCTCAACTTACAATGAAGTTCGCCATATGAACAGCCACAAAAGCGGCTAATCCAAATGAACCAATCGTGTGGCAATTCACTGTTCGCCTATGAAGGTCGGTTTTGGATATGCCCAACCGTAGGAAAAATGTGGATTCGAACCGAATCAAACGTTCGGCAAAGAAAACGAGACTTTCTGACTACCTTTCTTCTGCGTAGGCCTCGAAATCAACATAATTCTTTTAGCTATGTGCAATACTTGGTAATATTCTTGATATGGGGCGCCTTGCTCTTGATCAACCAGTCTACGGAAATGCGCTTTGAGTATTTTTGGCCAGGGTGGCTTTTTATTTGCTCGATTTACGATTCGTTAAAGTATCAAGGATTGGTAATTCCAAATTTCTTTAATCTTTCTGGCAGCAATATACAATTGTCTTCATCATAATTGTTGTAACAATGGATCTGATTTGCTTTTTTCTTTTCCCTCCTTCTTGGATTTACTCCTGTGGAAGCGCATACGTATGGGTTTATTTGCTTTGGCACACAGGTAACTTCGCATAACCTTTAATCCTAACGCTTCAGATCAGGGATTGTGTTTTCTTACGCTGGCCTTCTGTTTCATCTTTGTATACTTTGAAATGGGTTTCTACTCAAGAGAAACTCGACTAAACCACAGCATTTACTTATTTCGGCCTTTTGCCGCACACAGTATCGGATACCCCGTAGTGTGTATGGGGTTCTCTATTAAACGATACCTTGACGTCCGCCACAGAAAGGTTACTTTTGCTATGTTGACGCTATTTGTTTTAGTTCAAGGAACTGGACGTTAGAAGACAAAATAATGTGTACTTTCGGATCTTACGAGATGCGGTGCCGTGTTCGGCGATTGCCGACTACTCTGGTAGTCCCCGTTTCCTACACGTAACTTTAGCAGGTCAATATTCCTCCATTTATCTCCCGGATAGCATTATTGAAACTCCTTGTGCCGACGGCTATGATGTAAGTTTAAGGTAGCCTATGTATCGTATTGCATTGACCATGTTCGACAAGCACATTTTATATGTTCCGCAATACGATTGACCGAGAACATCATCTAGAGTGACCGTTGGAGCCCACTGAGTTCTTTTCTCATGCTTATAGCTGTCCCAGTGAAACGCATATAAGATTCGTTTCGGTCCTACAGAAAAACTGCAGTCTTAGAGCTTGACGTACCATCGCTGTGTAATGTGGACGTCTTTGAGGTCCTAAGGCCAACGTGTCTTGGATAAGATTTTGGACTGGTCTACTTTATAGCTATTGCCCATAAATAAGGCAAAATGCTCCGTTATTTGAATTGGAGGTTGTGCTCCATCCAGGTACTTAGTCGGTGGGGTCAAAGTCACCCGCGTATCCAGCCACATTGATCTAGCCGTAGTACACTGTTTTTACACTCGGGTGACAACTTGAAGAAAGCCCCAATCAGTTATCGCATATTGTGGCTACTACACCGTTCCTTCGGTAACTTGACTGGAGAACTCTTTGTGAGACTGTTTTCAGCTTTCCTTCGGTCTAATCTGGGATACTAAGCCTCTGCCTCGTTCGGGACAAAATGGTGCTAGAGACGGTTTTAGAAGTTATTGGTTAAGGGGGCAGACGTACCCCGAGCGTCTGCTTAGTCTTAGATTGCATTCAGTGCATTACCGCATCTTAATTTGGAAGGTTGGCCCAGAGTTGTCTTGGCTGTTCAGTCCCGTTAGCTTGTTGTTCTCCATGGTTAATTCATGAAGCTGGACATACCGTGGTCCGGTCGCATTATGACAGAAATTCGGCCTCCACGCCGTGTCATCGAGTGCCGGAACGTGCTTCCGGAAATTTTTATCAGGCAATCTACGGTTAAGGGCTCGGCTTGACGTTCTTGGGTGGCAATACGTCTTCATACTTCGATTTTCTTTCCTCTACTTTTTTCCTGCATTGAGACTGAGACTGTATTTAAGAGCAAGTAGAAACGTTTCTGTACAACTCTATCGAATTACGAAAAATCAAAATTTACTTGTGAATTATCAGCAGTTGTGTCTGGTCCGTTAATCGTTTATCCGTGTTCGGTTAGAAATTTGTACTAGCGTTATTATTTCCGGACATACAATGTCTTCTTTTGGCACTGTATGTGCATCGTTTCACAAAAGCACAGGTTTCCAAAATAATCGTCGATACGGGTTTTAAAACACTTCACAGAATCGGCCTCTATTAATCCTCCACGTAGTGTATTCCAAAAGTTTACGATTCTTCGTTCGATACAAAGCTGATGTGATACTTTGTTCATGCTGGGGACCCTAAGTTTGTAACGATGTCCTCGGGTGTTACAGGGTTCTCGCAGGTGAAATATTGGCCGCAGTATGGGGAAGTGGCTCAAGTGTAGTACTCGATGGGTCATAATAAGATCAATTCTTACTCGGCGATAGGATAGTGTGTAGAGTCCGAGCCCTTCGCAACGTTTTTCATACGGAAGCTTTCGTAGACTTGGTATCATTCTAGTTGCGATATGCTGTATTTTCTCCAGCTTTTCAGTTTCCCATTGAGTTATCGGATGGTAAGCTGGGGCACCGTATTCAAGGATTGGTATAATCCACTTATTCCAAGTGACCTTTCTTATTCCGTACCTTCTATTTCTATCCCTGACTTACTCCACGTGACTAGCATGGTCTGCTAGTGTGATACGGATCCTCCGCTTTGGATCCATCAAGATCTCCGAGCACTTCATCAATTCCTGGCTCAACGACCCGCTCAAGAAGGAATGCTGACAGGATTCTCCTGTCGTTCCAGTCCCACCTGAACTGGCCCGTGGCAATAGGGATCACATGTTTGCCTTGTGATCCCGAGGTCGCGGGATCAAGCCTGCATAAGGGACTGCGCGACCCTCACATTATCCTTAGCCCTTGCGCGACTGGTTGTGATTGCGTGGCAACGGAGTACTGCTGATGCTCTTAACATATATCATGAATGCCTTTTTCCTGGCTTCAAATACCGCCAACAATAAACGAAAATCGCTTCCCAAATCGGGATTACACAACACCAAAACCGCTAGACCAAACTGAAAATTTTTACGAAACCTGGAATTCGTCCCAAATGTGTCCCACTGGAACCGCCAGGGGCACAATAAGCAGCCACTCCGCCGCAACCTGTCGGTCACTCGCGCCGACTGAAAGTACGATTTCATCAAATGGTAGAGACTTATAGACAAACACCATTTCTTTTCGCTTCTGCGAGTGACTAAGTGAGGACTGGCCATCCATCTTTGCGGACTGGGCGGTACCCGCCTTCGTCGCTTTGGTTTCGCTGCTCTCTTGGTTTGGGTCATTGACTAATGGGTCAGCTGTACGCCGTAATGGCGCTTCGCTGCCGCGCGACCACCACCGTCGCAGCGAGACTGGACCTTAACGTGGTGCGACGGTTTGCGTACCTCATTGACCCATTGAGCTATACTGGGTGATGCCTCCGAGCATCTTGAGAGCTACTCCTACCAGGTTGGTCAATGGTGAGAGGTCAGACAAACTCAGTCTCCTGGTCCTCCAGGTTGGGGGTTTGAAATGGGATGGCGTCCATTTCTGTAAAACTAAATCACTGCCACCCCGCTGCCTTGCGGACAGGCTTTTGAGCCAAAGGCTTTGGATGAGGACCCTAATCGTTCTCCTGTCTAGGTCTGGGCGCCCTGGCAGTATCCCAGCCCACATACAACCATGACATTTTCTTCAAACATAAACTTCATCCTGCATCGGCCGTCGCGCAGATTATCAAGGGTCGCCTTATCTGCTGCATACAGCAGGGCGGATAAGCGAAAGCATGCTACTGCTGGCGCCTCCCTTCTTTCTTTTCCACCTTTTTCTCTTACTCCCATCCCGGCCCCCATTACTAACCTTCCTTCTATAATTCCCAGCTTAATTGACAGCAACCGAAGTGCTACTGGAGTAGAACCATCTGCAGCCACCATCCCACAGCACCTATCGGACGCCTATCGGCAAAAGTCCCTTATAAGACCACGCTGTCCCGTTTCCATGGCGACCTTCAACGTCCGCACTCTAAGACAAACAGGTCAGCAGGCTGCACTCGCACGCACCTTGGACACACTGGGTGTTGATGTGTGTTGTGTGTCCGAAACTAGGATTAATGACCCTAACGGGGTTATTGAATTGACTGCACCCGGCTTATCCTCTCGTTATTGGTTGCACGCATCCGGAGACGCCGATGCGGCACTCACCGGTCAAGCTGGTGTAGGTATCATTCTCAGCTCCAAGGCTGAGTTATCGTTGATTGATTGGATTCCGGTGAACAGTCGTTTATGTGCAGCCCGTTTGACGACATCAGCTAAGGTGAATTCGCGAAGTAAAACAAAACGCTGTTTGTTTGTGATTTCTGCTTATGCTCCCACGGACTGCAGTTCTAATGCAGTCAAGGACACTTTCTATCACGAACTGAACACGCTGCTACGCAGTGCTACTAGTTCAGATATTATAGTACTTGCAGGGGATATGAACGCACAAGTAGGGCGTCTGAGCTCTTCAGAAGCTCAGCTGGGTGGTAAGTATGGACTTAACTCCGAACGGACTGACAACGGCGAGCGTCTGCTGCAACTGTGTGCGGAGCACCAGTTGTTTCTTACTAGCACTGCTTTTAGACACAGTGGGCGCCGAAGTGCCACTTGGCGTCCACCTGTAGCTGGTCAGCGATGGACCCAAATTGACCACATAGCCATAAGTTACAGGTGGCGCGGTTCCATTCTGGATTGCCGCTCGTACTGGAGTACCTGTGTCGACTCTGACCATGCCTTGGTGCGCTGTCGTTTCTCCATGAACTTTACCGGAAGGCGCACAAAGCGTCTCCCCCGATTGGCAACGGAGAAATTGTCCCAGCCCTCTGTCAGGCAAGCCTATCAAGAAGCACTGCATAGCGAACTCTCGCTGTCTTGTCCTAATGATACTGAACTTCAGTGGAATAAGATCTCGGCCACTATGCACGACGCAGGAGCATCTGCTTGTGGCACTATCAGTCGTCATCGCACCAGTCACTGGATATCCGAGAGGTCCGTGAACCTTTTGGAAGCTAGAGGCACCTCCCGGCTGGTTCTGAACACAATGTGACCAGACGGGCTATTAGGCGTGAACTAAAGCGGAGCCTACGTGCTGACAAGGAAGCCTGGTGGACCAGTCGGGCTCAAGAAATGGAGGAGGCAGGAGCAGTAGGCAATTACCGGAAGCTCTTCCAGCTAATACGCACCACTGGTCCGAGAAAACCAGGCGTCAGTGAGACAATCAGGGACAGCGCGGGTGCGCTGATACACAATAAGCAGCGCCGTATGGCTCGTTGGGCTGAACACTTTGAAGATCAGTTCAGCTGGCCCCCTGCTCCCGGACCTCTTCCTACTCAGGTGATGCAGGACGAGCCATGGACGGTTAGTTTAGAGCCTCCGTCGGAGGCCGAAGTCCAAAACGCGATCACAGCCCTTAATCGTTTTCGTGCCGCTGGCCCGGATTCCCTACCACCTGCACTATTTAAGGATGGTGGTGAGGTCCTCTGCAAAGCACTGACCTCCCTATTCGAACGTATCTGGAACGAAGAGAGTGTGCCGGCTAATTGGAGCGAATCGATTATAGTGGCAATATACAAGAAGGGCAGTCGCACAGACTGTGCGAACCACAGGGGTATTAGCCTAACGCCAGTTGTGACAAAATTACTGGCCTCGATTCTCGTTCGTCGCCTCACTGCAGAACGGGAATCTCGGATTGGGAAGAGCAGGCCGGTTTTCGCCCAGACGTGGCTGTATAGACCATATATTTACTTTGCGGCAGGTGCTAGAGCAGCGCCACGCATACCGCAGACCGACAATAGCTGTGTTCCTCGATTTCAAGAGTGCATTCGATTCAGTCGATCGATCGATTCTGTTCGAAATACTTGCGCGGAAAGGTGTTCCCACGAAATATGTGAACATCCTTCGTGCTCTATACTCGAACACTAGAGGCTGCGTCAGGGTCTATGGTGCCCTATCGGATAGCTTTTCGACTACAAGTGGCGTTCGACAGGGTTGCCCGATTTCCCCATTTTTGTTCAATTTCGTCGTGGATTCTATCATGGAGTGTTCCCTTGCGGAATCTCACGATGTAGGTGTTGAAGTGCTGCCTGGTGAACGGTTAGTTGATCTAGATTATGCGGACGATATTGTCTTGCTTTTCGACAATGTTGAGGCGGCACAATCAACCCTGAATAGCCTATCCAGATTGGTCCCATTATTTGGTATGCACTTCGCACCTTCAAAGTGCAAAGTGTTGCTGCAGGACCACCAGCCACTCGATGACCCCTTGACGCTTGCTAACGAGGAACTCGAGGTGGTTGATCAATTCACTTATCTTGGCAGCTGCATCAGCAATGATGGGCGCATAGAAACTGACGTTAGCTCACGCATTGCAAAGGCCAGAGCTGCCTTCTTGAACCTGCGGCATCTTTGGCGACAGAAGGGAGTTTCCCTCCTGTCTGAAAGGCCGTGTATACAAGGCCACAGTGAGGGCCGTTCTGCTCTATGGTAGTGAAACTTGGCCCCTTCGGTCTGAAGATCTGAGGCGCCTTCAAGTCTTTGATCATCGTTGTTTGCGAAGCATTGCTGGTGTCGGATGGCACCAGCGTGTCCGCAACGATGATGTGCGTAGGCGAGTACTAGGGGGTGATGATCATGCTAGCTCCCTAGAACAACAGATAGCACTGAATAAGTTACGTTGGCTCGGGCACGTGCTACGCATGCCTGGTCACCGCTTACCTAGGAGGGCCTTGTTCAGTCTACCAGGTGTCGGATGGCGCAAGGCTCGAGGTGGACAGAAGTTGACTTGGCAGCGGGAAATGAAGTCACTGACGACCAAACTGGGTGCCGTTGGTCCGTCTCGCCTTCCGGGTTGGAGTCCACGTGACTCACCTTGTGCTTGGCTCGAGACTTTACAGTACATGGCTCGCAACCGACACCAGTGGCGCGTCTGCTGCCGTCTCCTAATCGGATTGTCTGTTTAAAGTGTGTTTGGTGCTGAGTTATCTGCGGAGTAATGGCTGATTATGACGCGTGGCAGTGAAAGCCGCAAGGAAGCTGTCTCGCCGATGCCGCCTTATCTTTGCACGATAGACAGCTGTTTGTGACGGTATGTTGTCTACACAAGGTGTACGCGCCTTGACCCTGAATGTTTGCTTAGGGCATTAAGGTTTCCAGGTAAGTCCCCCTTCTCTCCCTCTTATTCTTTATTTCATAGGTCCTCATGGTTGTATGGCAGCGAAGCATCAGTTCAAATGGCTGATGTACTGCTGTTGATGATGATGATGATGATGACCAGTCGCGCCCGGGCTGAGTATACCGCGAGGACGCCCACCCCTACTTGGATTCGAACCGGTGACCTTATGGTTGCAAAGCAAACGTGCAGACCACTCGGCCACCGGCCGACTTGGGTCATTGACTAATTATGCATGAATTGTTTCGTTATTTAATGAGCTACCCTGACAAGTATTGTTCTCCACATCCTCTGCTCAACCATGTATAGTGATAAGAGCAGCACCCGGAATCGAATGCAGTTATCCAGCTTTGAATGGCGACATCATCATCTTTGATACATATTAGTTGGGGGTGAGAAACCCCTCTTCTAATGTGGCGCAATACAAAAGGGTGATACAAAAATTACAGTACAAATAACTTCAAAAGCAGGTAATATAATGTTAACTATTATGTAACTCGTATGAAATCGGAATTGGAGGGGGAATCTGAGAGGAAGAGGATGGGCAAAGAAACTCACAACGCAAACGCCAATGGGGCCGGCTCTTCGCCATATCAGCAAGTGTGTCCAACCAAACGTGTTCATCGTCCTTAGGACTCCAGCCAGGCAGTTGCGATGCACCAGGGGACGTCGACTTCACAGTGAGGGGTTTCATTTCTCTTGACCAAGTCATCGCTTGACCTCCCCTCCTCTTCTTCCATACACCCCCGGCGCGCAAACAATGCACGTCGCGGGAGTCGGTGTGCTAGCATGCGCAACACGTGGCCCAGTCATCGGGCCCTAGTGCGTGATATAATACCAAATACTCGAAGCCGAACACGCTCATTGCTCACGCAGCGCTCCCACCAGAATGAGCTAATCTGTGAAGGCCGCGATGGTCGAGCGTGACTAGGCTCTTTATGTCTGTCGACCTGATGGGCCAAGTTTTGACAACCGTATAGGAGGCTTTAACGGACGACTGCATTGTAAACTCTGCCCTTCAGGGCGAGTGATGTCGCGTCTGCGCCACTGGTGGCGGAGATTGACAGCACACCTCGAGCTTTTGCTATACGGTTCGTAACCTCACCTTCGATCCCACGGACGCTAATATAGCTGTCCAGGTACTTGAATTCTTGAACTAGCTGATTACCACCAAGGGTCAGCGCAGAGCTTGGTTCTTGCCAATCTTGAAGAACTTTGCATTTCGATGGAGCAAAGCATAGCCCGAAATGACTGACAGCCAGTGCAAATCGGTCCAGTGCTGGTTGTCACGTTAGGGAGCTGTCGCAGGTGAGGGAAATGTTGTCCGCATACTCCAAGTCAAGAAGTCGCTCACCAGGAAGTAGCTCCACACCTAGGTCGTGTTCAGCGAATGCTGCTTCCATGACTTCCTCAATGGGGAAGTTAAATAGGAAAGGTGACAGCGGGCAACCTTGTCTCACACCGCTGGAGATATTGAAAGGCGGCGACGGTTTGCCATAAACTCTCACTCTACCCGGACTATGCGGGTACAGCGCTTTGATAATGTTTACGTATTTATCGGGCACACCTTTCCTCAGCAGACAGTCCCAAAGGGCACATCGATCCACCAAATTGAAGGCACCTTTGAGGTCGAAAAACACGACAACATTGGGTCGCCAATAAACATGGCGGTGCTCCAACAATTGACGTAAGGTAAAGATGTGGTCGATGCAGCCCCGACGACGAAACTCGGCTTGTTCTTCTTCAGTCAGTCTGTGGAGAATGACAGACACAAGCAATTTAGAGGCAGTTGAGATGAGATTGATCCCTCGATGATTGCCGCATTCCAGACGGGAGGCTTTCTTGAAAATTGGGACTATGACGGAGCGGCTCCAGGCTGTCGGGACAGTTTTCTGCTCCCAAAGTTCCACTAGCAGCTCGTGTAAATCGTCTACAAGAGCAGGTCCCCGAATTTGAAAAGGTCTGGGGAAAATCCATCTGCCTCCGCGGCCTTATGCAATTTCAACCATCTGCTCTCTCGTTCGACTTCTATGCGTAAAGTCGGACCTAAGCAGGCGGCTCATTGAGAAGGGCACTCAATGACCGAAAATGGAAGTGATAACTCAGGTTGGTTAAGCTGCCTTGCAAAATGTCCGGCCAAACGCTCCAAGGGTATCCTACTGCCTGTTTTCCGTATCAGACGGAATAACTTACGATGATTACCAACGGCAGCGGCTGTTTCCATTTCCGATGCACGATGAGACCACCAGGCTTCGCGGTCTCCCTTCAGGCTAGCACGTAGTTTTGCCCTGATATTTTTGCGAGTCTTATTGTATTCGCTTCCCGCAGGAATACGTCAGTGAGCATCCATAAGTTCCAGAGACTTTGTAGAGACCCATTGTCTAGGTTGGCAGTCTGATTTGCCACATGAAGACATACGTGCGTGCTGATAGTAACGTTTGGCGAATGTGCAACTAGTATTCTTCGACGGTGTTCAGTGGGCGCTTGCTCAGCCCGGATGCCAGCGTAATTTGATACGCATTCAGAACACATGCCTTCGCTAGTTGGCTGGTGTCAGTGCAATCAGAGCGACGTTGTGGACATTCGCCGAAGCGCACCCGAAGGTCGGCACACACAAGAGCGTGGTCGGAGTCCACGCTGATGCTCCACATCAAGCGACAGTTTTGGACACAATCTCTCCAGCGGTAACTAATCGCCATGTGATCGATTTTGGTCCATAGCTGTTGGGCGCCAAGTCACGCTTCTGCGGGTGCTGTGTCGAAAGATAGTTCTCGCGAGAAAGAGGAGCATCTTCACACATCTGTAGCAATCGCTCAACTTTATCATTACGGGAGTCTACACCATGTTAGTCGTCCAGATGAAGCCAACCGGAGGACAATTTTCCGACTTGGGCGTTTAGCTCACCAGCAAGCACCACAGTATCCGTGCTTCTTCTGTAACGAAGGAGATTGTTAAGTTGGTGATAAAAATCATCTTTAACCGTATCAGGGCTGCAATTTGTAGGGGCGTAGTCCGCAATGACAAACAGGCACCGTTTGTCCCCGCGCGATTTCGAATCCTGGAACGAGCCAGCTACTCTAACGGCGCACATCCGGCTGTCGACTGGGATCCAGTCGATCAGGGCAGCTTCAGCCCGGAGACTCAAAACAATGCGGACGCCAGCTTGGCCGGCATTTGAAGCTGCGTCATCGCCAGACAGGCGCAATGAGAATGTGCCGCCAGTGTCGCATGTCGAATTTTGCAGGCGCGTTCCCGTCAAACAGCAAATATCGATCGATAGGATCTCGAGTGTTCGGGAAAGTGCTGCCTGTTGGCCAATCTGTAGCAACGTGTGCACGTTGATGCATGCCAGTCTTAGCGAGGATCGAGGACTCCAAAGGGAAACGAATAAACGCGTTTGGTTGAACATGGACTTGTCGATGACTGGGACGGCGCTCTGTGATTGTGTGTGCGTTGAAACTAGAAGACAAGCGACTATTGGAGTGAGGTAGGTGACAGCCAAGAATTGGATGATAAAAGTGAAGTTGGAGCGGGACGCTAAGGATGAAAAAGCACAAGAGGTGGAATAAGAAGACAGGAAGGCCTGAGCAGTAGCATCCAAACTCCTATCCACTCTGCTGGATGCAGCAGATAGGGCGCCGTTTATTATCTTCTGCGAAGGCCAGAGCATCAGGAGATTGTTAAAAGGAAAAGTCGTGGTGTTGTATTGCGTGAGCTGGCTACTCAGGCCTAGACAGGATAACCTTTAGGGTTCTCAACCAAAGCCTTTGGTTCAAAAACCTTACCGCAATGCAGCGGGGTTTTGGCAGTGGACTACAGAGAGCCTAACCTGGAAGGCCAGGAGACAGTTTGTCTGGCCTCTAATCATTGGCCAATCTGGTAAGAGTGGCTCTGAAGGTGTAACGCACCACACAGCATAGCTCAATAATCTATTGAGGCACACAAACTATCATCGCGATGGTTGAATGGCGACTAGCTCAGCGCACTCTCACCGAGGCTCCTCTACGCCGCTGCACGCCACTCAACTACGCACTGATGATGTCACCTCGATTGGTAACGAAACGTTTGCAACAAAATTGCCAAACTCAGCGAGCAATTCAGCCGCCATCATTTTGCCTTTTTTTATCCCTTTCGAGAGCGCCAGTATAGCGATGATTACTTGTTTTCACTCCCGTCGTTTTGCTTTTGCGTGGGCATCATTTTGGAAGGTAAATCATTGTTGTCTCCGTCACCTGGGACTTACTGATAAGCACTGTAGGTAGCGGTTTGTTTTGCCTTCTATTAACGTCCCACTTAAGCTCCGTCGAGTCGCAAGCTGTTGATCTACTATTGTTTGCAGCCACCCTCTATTATCGCCGTTCGTCATCACCCGATGTCATTTAAACGTACAACCACAATGACCCAGGGAATGAAGAATGATAACAGGCAAATAATGGGGACCTAATGTATCACCTAAATGCCCTAAACAAACAGTCAAGGTCACCGCTTCTATACCTTGTCAACATTACACGGTTACGGCGAGACAATTTCCTTAACACCTTCGCTGTGCCGCATCATAATCAACAATTCGCAGCTAACTCGGCAGCAGATACTTTAAACAGGCAATCCGACTAGAAGACAACGACAGACGCGCCACTGCTGCCGATTGCAGGCACATTCTGCAAAATCTCTAATTAGACACACGACGAGTCACGTGGACTCCCGTCTGAGATTCAAGACGGGGCTACAAAATCCAGTATTTTTTAGCCAGGTCAACTTTTGCACATTTCGCGCCTTGCATCATAACCATTGGGAAGTAATTGATAACCTGACTTATTCACTGAGCTGCGCCATCATTCCTGATTTTAATGGCGCGTTCGCATTATGCGCCGCGACTACATGAGTTAAATTCACTGCTGCTCGTAGCAGCTATACGTCATTTTTCTCTCGGATTGAATACATCGCTACCATCCGGTTATATCGCTTCTCAATTGCTGGGAGCGCGGTCATTTTGTGCCTCTGTTTGTACCATGTACAATGGGTACATCATGTGAACAATGACGGGATGAGCAACACCAAAATATTTCCAATGGCGCCCCATCTTTTCACTTAATTTGCTCCTTTGGCGTTCTTTGATTTGCACCCGTACACACCGACTCTTTCGATACACCGTGTTTAACTCCTGTGGTATCAGAGGAAAACGCCCTCGAGGTTTTGGGTGATCTACTCTAGTCCCGGGTGAGTTCCAGTGATCAGGCTTCTGTCATTGGATTCACATAGTCGGGTGTAGAAATCGTTGATGGTTTTTTATCCCACCTATATTAGTTTATACTTGTATCTTTCCCGTACTGTGAGGAGTCGTCTTTTATCACCCAATTGGCTCGTGTTATGCCCTGCGTTTGTACTAGCGATCCGCATTGTCCTCTATTTTGTTTGTGATAAGTACATTCTTTTGATGAGTTATAGTTACTTTAAGTATGGACTCACCGACGAGCTTTCGCATAGTCCGTAGATTTCTTCACTACCTTTCTGTACTCGCAAGCTTTGATTTTTCCTACATATCTGTCTAATTTACCGATGAATTTTGTTGAGTCTGACTGCGGGTTGTGCATCTAGACGTGATTGTAGATGCTACACACACCCTTTGCTCACCAACCCGCATTGGAAAACCCAAGTCAACGCCTGACAGCGATTTTTTAGCACCTTATTCTGTGCTTCATTTAAGAGTTGTATTTAGGATAATGAGCTGAGCCGTAACGTCGTACAATAGTTTACCCACCAGTGTGATCCATTGAGCTTTTCTTGGCAGCACTTCCTAAGCGTTTTCAGAGCCATTTATTCCAAACAGGTCAATGGGTTGAGGCCAGACAGACAGTCTCAACATTCCTCCATGTTGAGCTTAGATATTAATCGTTAGCCCTACTCCTTCAAATTTTAGTCAAGATTGTTGTAAGCTCAACTCAATTGTTGTAGGACATACGCAAACGGGTCGTTTCCACTCCCTTCAAGCCTATCAGCCCCTAGTTGCAAAGACAAAATCGTCAGAACCGACCTGCAGTCGCATTTCTCAATGGGATTCTGCAGCAACACTTCCCAGGTGGACACGCTGTCTACTGCGTTGTGGATTAAACTGTTAATGGTTCCGGACGAATTCTGTCGACCAAACTTCCATTTGACCCTCCGCTTTGTGAACGTTGGGGCCTCCTTCAGTAGATATGCGGAGGCAGCTACTCTACTCTTGATCGTATTGCATATTTTCATGTGTGGTATTCCACTTCAAAGCTTTGGAGTCAAGTATCAGCGGCCGAAGCAAATGCGCTTTGCTGTCACCGACTGCAGCCTGGAAGCCGTCAAAGATGTTTCCTATATGCAGCTTTACTGCGCTATCCAAATGGCCAAAAGTGTGGATATCATGATCGTCGCAGGTGACACGGGTGCTCAGTTCTCTGTATCATAGTCAGAATACCGTCCCTGATCCAGCTTCGGAGTTGGTGCTTCTGCTGACAATCGAAACCACTTTCAATAATGCACAGACCGCACTAATTTATTGGGTGCATTTGACCGCGACGAGACTTGTCTTAACGTGTTTCGATGGTTTGTGTCCCTCAGTAGTCCATTGAGCTATGCTGATTGGTACTTTCTGCTCCTTCAGGGTCATTCACATCAGAGTGCTCGACAGTTAAAGGCATATGAACTGAGCAATCAGTCACCGGCTCCCAATGGGCGCGATTCCCTGAATTCGCTCCATTGCCTTGCGGACAGTCTATTCAGCCAAAGGCTCGGGGTGGTATCCCCTAAGTCAACACCCTACTTCGGCTTGGGCAACCACGTAGTATCTCGCTCTCTGACGAAACCATGGACATTGTTGTGTTGTTTTCCTTTACTATTTCTGTACCTTCGTTTGAATCCCATGGTTTCTGATAGCATGTCTATTCGTAGACCTTTGCAAATATATAAAGGCCAGACGAACTCAGTCCTCCGGATCTCCATTTTCGGAGTCGCAGTGATGATGGTTCCTTACTTCATAAAACGGTCTCTGGAACCCCTTGCCGATACTTCGTTGCCTTGCAGTCAAGTTTTTGAATCAAAGCTTTTGGCAACCCTAACCGTTCTTCTGTCTAGGCCGGCGCAACATGCTAGTATGCTGCCCAAGCAATCATCATCATAAACAGCAGCACGTCAATCATTTGAACTGATGCTTCGCTACTATACAACCATGGTGACCTACGGAACTAAGAATAATAAGGGGAGAGGGGGCTATACCCTAAATTCCCAATGTCCCAAGCAAACATTCAGGGTCAAGGTGCCTACCTTGTCAACAACATACAGTCACAAACTGCTGGCTATCGGGCAACAACAAAGCGGCATTAGCAAGAAAGCTTCCTTGCGGCTTTCACTGCCGCGCGTCATAATCAGCGATTTCCCCGCAGATAGCTCAGCATCCAACACACTTTAACCGCATACTCCGACTAGGAGACAGCAGTTGACATGCCACTAATATTGATTGCGAACCATATCCTGTAAACTCTCGAGCCAAACACAGGGCGGATCACGTGGACTCCAGCCTGGAAGACCCACGCAGTATAATACAATGACTGCAAAAATTTTCTTGATGCTCTGACCATCGCAGATTATAAGCAACTGCGCTTTACCCGATGCATAGAGCGAGGTGGATAGGGGCGATGATGCTACTGCTCAGGGCTTCCCGTCTTCTTATTCCCTTCTTTTTCACCGTTATCGTTCCGTCCCAACCTTAATTTTATCTCCATTTTCAAACCCCATTCTTAGCGCCCATTTGATTTGATAGGCGTTTGTCTTCTAGTTACAGCTCACGCGCAATCACATGGTGTCGCTCCGGTCCAGCCCATAAGTCCATGTACAACCAAGCGGACAGTATCAATTCATCTGTTTCCGTTTGGAATCCTCGACGCTCGCTACGACTGGCATGTCTCAACCTGCGCGCTTTGTTACAGCTTGGCCGACAGACGGCACTTTTCCGAACACCCAAGACCCTATCGATCGATGTCGGAAACACTCCTGCAAGATTCGAGCTATCTGCTTATCCTGCAATCCTCTCCACATACGACACTGTCGGCACTTTCTCATTGCGTTTGTCTGGAGATAACGCGGCTTCAAATTCCGATCAAGCCGACGTGCGCATTGTTTTGAGCCTGCGGGCTGAAGCTTACCTGATCGATCGGATCCCAATAACCAGCCAGATGTGCGCTGTCAGATTGGTTGACTCGTCAGAGTTTCGAATTCGCACGGAGACGAATGGTGCCTGTATGTCATTACTGCATACGCGTCAACAAACTGTAGCATTGACTCGGTGAACAATGTCTTCCTTTACCAACTTACCGAGCTCTTTATTTACAGAAAAGTGCGGATATCTTAGTGGCTCCGATGGCTAGGCCACATGTTGCGCATGCCAGCACACTGACTCTCTACGTGCGTTATTTGCGCCTCCCCAGGGTATGGATGGGAAAAGAGAAAGGATGGCCAAGCGATCACTTGGTCAAGAGGAATGAAATCTCTCACTTCGAAGTTGGCGTCGGTTGGTGTGTTCCGCCTGCCTGGTTGGAGTCCGAAGGACGGTGAACATGTTTATTTGGGTACACTAATTTACCTTGCGAAGCGCCGACCTCATTGGCGTTTGTGTTGTGTTTCTTTGTGCCTTCACATCCTGCTTATCTTTCTCCTCCAACCTCGGTCTCCCTCTTGACGCATAGTATATTAATACGTAATCCGCCGCCTGTTTTTTAGCCTTCTATAATTTTCAGCTTTTTACCTTTTTGTTTGTCTTATCTTCTTGTATCGCGACACGAAAGTTTGAGTGTTTATCACATTCAGCTCATGTGTCATGATGATGATGATGATGTTGGAAAACTGTCCATTGACGAGTTGCTTCTGGGCTGCCAACATGATGTAGGCTCCCATAATGCTAGCGCTGAGCGGTTTCCACACCTTGTGAAGGTGCTCGTCTATTTTTCATAAGCAGTAACTTTCGACATAGCACTCAGAAGTGTGACGTGGCGCTCGCCAACCTCGGCCCAGCCATGGACGCGAATCGATTATATTGCGAGGCTGTGTCCAGAACTGTTGCTCAATTCGGAGTACGATCATAGACTCCGACCTCGCGCTTGTATGTGCTGACCTGCGGGTTCGTTTCGGCGGACGTCCACAGTGGCTCTGTGAGCATATCAACACCTGAACTTGTGAAGCCGGATGTGTTGAACACGTATCAACGTACGGTGGCATTCGTGCTAAGCGCCCACTGAACACCGTTGTAGATCGCTGGTTGCTTATTTGCTAGCTATTATTAGCAGTAGACATGTTTTTATATGGAAACTCAAGTTGCCAATCTAGTTACTGGGTTACTAGCAGTCTCTAGGACATTATCTGGAAGTTTTGTATGTGTGAAACTAGCACTGTGAGACTCGCAAAGATCTCAGCGTGAAATTGCGTGCTAGCTTGAAGAGAAGACTATGAAACCTACTGGGTTCGTCGTGCATCGGGGATGGAACTGCTAGCTGCCCTTGATACAGGAAATGACAGCAGGAGACCTGATGTTTGAGAAACTATATGCGACGTGAGTGGACAGCCAATCCGCAGCATGTCAGAACGATAGGAGCGTTGCGTCGAACAGTTTGAGAAGCAGTTTAATCAGTCAGAGTTATCATCTCTGTCAGACATGAATCATCTTTTTCGATGGTCCGTCCCCTTTGATTCGCCTTCACGCACAGAAGTCGAACGTAAGGTCAGGTTGTTTAAATTGAATAAGACCGCAGGAGCATCCTTCTTCAAATTCTTGGGACCAGCTCTTATGGATTATTTACACAACTTAATAGTGAAGCTTAAACTATTTCGGAATACTGGTAGCTCAGGTTGGCGATTCTGTTTTCCATTTGTTCGCTGAGCTTGGCAATTTGGTTGCAAACGCTTCTCCGCCATGTAAGGTAGCATTGTCAGTGCAGTGATATGCAGGGTGCAATCGCGTTGAAGCTGTGGGAACAGTCGACTGTCCCAGCAGACTGGATCCGCTCCGTCATAATCCCCATTTTCAAAATTGGCTCACGTTTGGAATGCGACAGTCATAGATACATCAGTCTTATCTGAATTGCCTTTGAGTTGCTTCCGTCTGTCGTTCTCCATAAGCAGACAATAACCAATGAAAGTCAGATTGATAAAGAACAAGTCGGTTTTCGTCGAAATCGAGGCTGTATTGACCACATGTTCACATTACGCCAGTTGTTAGAACACCATCACATTTTGGCGACTCACCGTAAGCTCGTTTCTCGACATCAAAGGTGTCTTCGATTCGGTGGATCAACGTGTCCTTTGGGTTTGTCTGTTCAGGAAAGGTGTGCGCTGCATGCGCATAGCTCTGGCAGAGTGAGGGTTTATAGCAAACTGTCGCTGCTTTTCAGTATCTCCAGCGGTGTGACACAAGGTTGCCCGTGGTCACCTTTTCTCTTTAATTTCCTCATTTACGAAGCCATGGAAACTGCTTGCACTGGACACGACCTACCAGATGTAGAGTCGCTCTCAGCTGATTGACTTATTTTTTTGGAGTATACCGACTTCATTCATCATTCATTATACAGGTTAACCAGAGGTGGAAAACACCTCAACTATTGTGCTGCAACTACATTGCCCTAGTCTGTAGCATCTTCCAAACGTGCTATTCAGCCCTTAATAGATTACCATTATCTGTCAATTGTTTCGGGTATTTTTCACACCCTCAAAATGCAGTCTCTACAAGATTCGCAAGGATCCACCTCTGCGCTGACCCTTGGTGGTGATCAGCTAGTTGTTCATAAATTTTACTACCTAGACAGCTATATAAGTGCCTATTGAACAGAAGACGAGGTCATCAAGCGTATAACGAAAGCTCGAGGCGCTTTTGTAAATCTCCGCCACCTGTGACACCGGCGCAACATCACTCTCGCCCTGAAGGGCGGAATTTACAATGCAGCCATCCTTTCAATCCTCCTGTACGGTTGTGAAACTTGGCCCATCAGATCGACAGGCTTGAAAAGACTAGCTACATTCGACCATCGCCACCTTAGTAGTTTAGCTCATATCTGGTGTGAACAGCGCGTGAGTACTGAGCGTTCGTCTCTCGTATTTGGTGCAGGAAATGCGAGCGAACCGCTCAGCACCGTTGTATCACGCACCAGTCTCCGATGGCTGGGCCACGTGTTGCGCATGCTAGCACACCGACTTCCAGGACATGTTTTTCTGCACGCTCAGGGTATGGCTGGAATATGGGGACTTGGGTAAGCGACGGCTTGGTCATGAGTAATGAAACCCCACATTTCGAATTTGGCGTCAGCTCTTGCCTATAGACTACCATTTCTGGGGCCCCAAAGATGCCGAGCATGTTTGGCTGGAGACATTTGTTAACAAGACCAGGAGCAGATCTCAATGGCATTTGTGTTGTGTTTCTTTGTCCCTACCTCTCCTGTTTATCTTCTCTCCAACTTTTGTCTCACACTCGAATCATAGTATGATACTTAGCATTATATTACTTATTTTTACTTTCTTATTTCGCATTGCTCAGTATCGCGTTTTTTCATATATATTTACCTTTTTATATTGCGGCACAATAACTAACAGGTATTAGTGACGATGATTATGCTGATGATGTATCTGACTGGCGATGCCTGTGGAGTACTGCTCAAATCTTTTAGGAGCAGCTGGTGAGCAATACTTAAACCTGCCGTTTAGTATTTGGGAAGTAATTAGCGGTGCACTGGAGAATCTACTAAACCTGAACCACTTGCCTTGTCTAAGTAATGTCCTCGAGATATCCGCTGACCGCGTCTTTATGTGCATCATATGCTGTGTAAGCAGCTATGACTTTCTTCGGCTAGGCCCGTGAAGCCGCACTCATTGGTAGTTGTTGCTGCAGGTACTCAGTGCCTTCCTTATAATGCGTGCAGGTGTTTCGGCATTTTGGGGCTTAGGCACTCGTCAGTATCCAAATCTGGAGACCAAACCCGGGCGAAGGACGTCTGTCCTTCGGGAACGCCACGAAAAGGACATTCAATCAGCAGACATAAGGAGACTAGTTACGTTCGACCACCGGTGCCTTCGCAGTTTGGCTCATATCTGGTGGGAAAACCATTGGAGCAATGAGCGTTTTCGACACCTTGTTTATTGCGCAGGAAGAAGAAGCGAACCGCTCAGTAGCGTTATTTCACGCATCAGACTCCGATCGCTGAGCCACGTGTTGCGCATGCCAGCCCACCGGCTCCAGCGGCCTACGTTGTTTGCGTGCCGGGGGTTCGGATGGAAGAAGAGGAGAAGTGGCCAAGCGCTGACTTGGTCAAGAAGAATGAAAGCCCTTACTTCGAAGTTGGCCTCGTTTAGAGCCTCTCAGTTCTCTGGTTGGCGACCGAAAGACGATGAGGACGTTTGGCTCGACACACTTGTTGACATGGCTAGGAGCCAACCTCAGTGGCGTTTGTTATGAGTTTCTTTGTCCCTCCCCCTTCCGCTTAGCATCTCCCTCCAATCACGATCTCAATTTTAGGCATAATATGACTTATTTGCAGCGCAGTTGCTAGCTATTAGCCCTCCGAAATGATGTCCATCCGTTACTGGTGAGTCAACCGGCGTGCCTCTTTTTTGTGTTTTTCTTTTCTTTTGTATTGTGGCACGATAGCTGAAGTCTTTTCCACCCGCAGCTAACGCGTATAATGATGATGAATGATGACCTTCAATCAGAACAACTTTAGTTACTTTCTGTCGTCAGACAGCGGAGTGCTGAAGACCGAAATGAGACGTCAGGTTTGTCACGATGCTCCGAGGTGCTGCCCGTATCCGACGTGGTCGGATTAATCAGCGAACGAACTCCACGTCTATCGGGATTGCATCTGCTTAGTGTACAAACTACACAGCACACTGTATGCAATATAGTTGTTGCCGCTGAAACTGCCGGAGTTGACGGCACCCGCAACGTTGTACAAGTCGCAGCTGTTGACACTACAATATGGGGACGGTTGCAAGGATGTCTGCTTGACGGGGGTGCAACCGTATTAGCCCGGCACATGTTAGTAGAACCGTTTGTGTTGTTCACACATATAAAGATTGTGGCTTTGACAGTTTCGGGTGCGTGGCTAGTGCTCGAAAGAGGTTGATGCTACGGATAGCCAGCGGTCCTAACCCCGGCATGGGAGCTCGTATTCTGTTTATAGTTGGTGGCCAGTCAAAAACATGATATACTGGTATGAGGAAATTGCCTGAAGGATTTGATCTGATTGGTGCGGGTCGTCTTTTGGAATGGGGCCTTGGAATGAGCCACATCAAGAATTGGAGACCTTTTCAAAAATGGCACGGCCGTGGAGTCAATAGCGCTCCTGCATTCGGTTTCTTACCTCTGGCTGATACTGCTCCATCTCATGTAAATGTTATTCAACTTTTCCAAACTCCCTTTTCTTTGCATCCTGAGGCGACTCGTAACAACTGGATCCACCGCATTTCTGCACTCGGATCGACTCAAGCGTGCCAGGAAGAATGCCTTTGACGCTTGCTGTGCACCCGACTTGGGACATCATGAGTTGGAATGGATCTCTGAAGCCTCCACCAGTTTGATCGAACCCCGCGCAAACGCGTTCCGACGAGCACTGAATTTCAGCTTATCCGTAACTCTGACGCAACGTCTGACAAGGAGTCTTCGAGTTGACCGAGAACGTTGGTGGGTTGCAAAGACCCGTGAGATGGAGAGAGCCAGCGCTATTGCAGTCGGGTGCTATTCCAGCTCATCCGGAACACGAGTCCGAGAAAACCATCAGTTAGCGGCACAATAGCTAAGAAAAATGGACTTTTAATCCATTCTCAACGTCGTTGACTAGCCTGTTGGGCGAAACATTTTGTGGAGCAGTTCAGCAGGCCTGCAGCGACAATGCCACTTGCCGAATCTCCTTAGCTTACTTGGGAAGTAGATGTCACATCTCCCACTTAGGAAGAGATTCGACATGAGCTTTCCGTGTTGAAACATGGCTCCAGGACCATGACCTTACCTCATATTTGCTGAAAGATGGCGTTGACTCTGTTGACTAGACTTGCTTCTCTTTCTAACACGAGTTGGGACACTGCAGAAGTGCTTTCAAACTGACGACTATCAACTGCCCATCTTCAGGAGCGGTCTGCGTACTTTGCGGTAATCATCAAGACACGAGCCTTCTTTCCATTACCTCAACACTTCTCACGGATCCCCGTGAGGATCGAATCACTGAAAGCCAGGCCGGCTTCCACCCTGGTCATGGTTGCATCGACCACATATTTACTCTTCGCCAAGTCTTAGAGCAGATACACACGTACAGACGACCGACAATGGTGGTTTTCCTTGACTTGAAAGCCGCCTTCGACTCTGTTGACCGAGCCATCTTGTGGCGCTGCCTATCCATGAAGGGCGTACCAGCTAAACTCCTTTCCATTCTGAAGTCCCTCCACCATGATTCCCTAGGCCGTGTAAGGGTCTATAGGCAACTGTCTCCTGAGTTCCCCACGACAAGTGCGTTCACCGGGGTTGTCCTTTATCTCTTTTGCTCTTCAACTTTGTGCTCGAAATGATCATGAGTGACTCGATTCTTTTCTGGGGTGGAAGTTCTGCCAGGTGACCGATTGACAAACTTGGGGCGTATGCGGACGGCATAGTTCTCCTTGGGTCCGATGCATTAGCTATGCAAACACTACAGCACAGACTTATACGTAGCGCTGCACGGTTCGGCATGTACTTTTCACCTTAAAAATGCAAAGTACTGTTGCAAGACTGGGCCAACACTCCTCCGGTTTTAACTGCTTCCGAACAGCCACTGGAACTGGTGGATTGATTCACTTACCTTGATAACTGTATCACCTCTGGTGGTCACATCACTGAGAAGTAAGTAACTTCACGTATCAGCAAAGCTCGTGTGGAGACGGCGGGATATCAGCTTGTCATTGAAAGGTACTGTGTATAACGCTGTGATAAGGCCAGTGTTACTGTATGGATCGGAGACATGGCCAGTTCGTAATGAAAACACTCCTCTGTAAAGCACTAAACGCTTGACCGTGTTTGACCACCGGTGCTTGCGAAATATTGCTCACATTTAGTGGGAACACCGGGTGAGCAATGCTGAGGTCTGCTAATTGGTTTTTGACAAGAAGCCTTCTGGTGTCTTATTGTAGTGTTTACTGTATCTCTCTCTCTCTCTCTCGAGTGTTTGATAAACCTTAGTCGCTCGCGTTGGCTAGGCCATGTCCCCCCCTGTACCCGTTAATCGGCTTCCTCCGCCTGCATTATACCGCGTGACTGCACTAAGGTGGGCGAAACCGCGAGGTGGCGACTGCATGACAGCATATAAGCTTGATGAAATTGACTGAGACACTTGGTCAGGCTGGTGGGTGCCGTCTTCGTGGATGGGGGCCTCGGGATGGTCCACACCGATGGTTGGAGACCGTATCAGACATGGCAAATCACGAAGTCAGTGGATTTCCTGCACTCGGCTTCTTTCATCTAGTTGTTAATTTTCGTCCTATTCTGATTAGTCTAACGCAGTTCCTTTTTGATTTCCTTTTCTCTACATTATATTTGTACCCAACCCACTATCCTACCGATGGTATTAATTGTTATTCTTGCGATGTGAGTCGTGCCAACTGGATGCACCACACTTTGGTGCCCGGCTCATTGTTGATCAACTGAAATGAAATGTACTGCACTCGGATCGTAGTTGTTTAACCGATACCTGAACTGGCTCTTCAGTTATACTCAGACACTGGTCTGGCACCTTTGTGCAGTCACATCTCAGCGACCATAACTTCGGGACTATCGAAGGCAGATTCTTTCGGCATTCGTTGTGTGTTGCAACGGAGTAATGCCTTGTTCACCCCAATTGACGCGTATACTATCTTTCAAACATCGCTCTGCTTAACGTGACATTTATCTCGCCATCTATTGAAGTTGAGGATGAATACTGCGAATAGCGCTATTTCCGAAATTGGTAACTAGTTACCTTTATCCCTGGCCTCTACTTTTTCGTAACATTGAATCGCCACAGGGGTACGCAAACCATCGCACCACATGAACGTCCAGTCTCGTTGCTCCTTTACTTTGGCAGCGAGTGTGAGCCATGAACATACTGCGCTGAGGAATTTAGAAGACCGCGGAGTACTGCTCATATTCACTTAGGGCACTATATAACGTGTACTGAAAGGTGCCATTCGAGATTTGATAACAGGTTTGATACAACTTGCGAATGCCTGTTGAAATCAAACCACTTACACCAATTAAGTCGTATCCTTCGCTATCTCTTTATGGATTACTGTATAAAACCACATGCCAAGTGGTAAGACAAAGCAGCGGTCGATTGATAGCGTGAAATAAATCAGGACAAACTTGCAGGTAGGTTAAGTATGGAATACGCGTGCTAACTCACTAGTTAGGACACTCTTACACTTCTTTATTTCTTTCCCAGTTCCTAGGTGCTTCATCTGCTTGTTCCATTTCCCCTATCTCCCACTTCCGTTTGCTTTTCATTGTTTCGAGAGACTCCTCTAGGCAGATTGATTCTCGGATCTTCGGTTCATTGGTCCTTTTTAATGAATCGGGCCGAACTGAACTCATTGGTTTGTAGCGCATGTGACACACATGCGCTTTCGAAAGACATTGTTACAGTTCTTCTCCATTACGTTTGCTTGCTTGTTTCCGTCAGTTCACTTAATCCTGTGCCTCCTTGGTCGATCACCTCAAATCGTTCACTAGTTTGGCTGCTTCGTTACCTAATTTGACGGTACATCGTTTTATCTACACATCGTGTCTGTCTCTATCATTTAGTTGGCCATCTATCCGCATAATACCCTTCCCTGATTTCCGCTTATTTTCAGTATTCCGCTGCTCTCCATGGCAACAAGTTACCTTGGTCTCTTTTCCTGTTGCAACAATTTGGCAAGTCGCTCTGCCTTCGATTCAGCCGTCTAGTCTTCTCTCATTCTTCATTGCCGAGCAAAGAGTGCAACGGGTGAGTTGACACCCCCAGATCGCCACCGCTTACATAGGCGCAGTATTGCAGCCTACTGTATGAGTCTCTGTTCTGAACCATGATTTTGTTCAAAACCACCTAACACAACTCCCCACTGACCTTGCAGTCCAGTGTTATTCCTATCCTTGATGCGCGATAAAAGGCATCCATGAAAACCGGTGCACGGTATCACGTGAGCACGGCTGTTTGGTCCCATTAAGACTCATCAGTAACGCACATATATCCACTGCATAAACTTATTCTTACCAATCAGCGACCTTAACCACTAATCCATTTGTGATGACGGTTACCGCCATAACTGATTACCCGCTGCTATATAGCGCGGCTCATTCTCAACTGCCATGTGGGTTACTGCCGGACAACTGACATGACTGGTGGTCTTCTTGGTCATGACTGAACTGTGTTTGGCACATATGGTCATCACTGTGGAAGTTAAAGCACTCCTGAACACTGCACTGTACTTTGGGTAGGGAAGACTTTGTCGCTTAGTTACTTCTAGCTTTTCCACTAACATTAATAGGCGATTCTTATGATTCTATATGTTCTTCGATCCACAAGTACGTGTCGGCAACCTCCAACTATGCAAAACGATTATCCCTATTTAGTTTTGCGAGAAAATCTTCCAGAAGTGGTAAGGCATCGATAGATATTCAATGCTGCCTTCATACCCATGCGCTTCCTGACCATAAAACGAGGTGCCGCTCTGAATGAGTATTTTACCTCTTTAAACGATCCATCTCTTGGTCAACCATTAGTGTTACTGCGTACAGCATAGGACGTTTCATACAAAACACTGGAACAGCATCAGGAAAAGTGAAGCTTTTACGTGTGTGCGCTGACCGAGATCTTCACGAACACTGCTGCTTATTTGTCTTTCATACGCTCGATAGGTAGGTCATCAACACTGCCTCCGACATCAATGATGCCGTCCAGGTATGCAGCGTCCCCAACTACATCTGTCAGCACTATCTCCATGATCTGAAATATGTCTCCTGCGAACTTTACCCCGAACGGAAGGCGGCGGTTCTGATGTAGACCTCTGTGCGTACTTATAGTGAACGATTCACATGATACCTCATGTCCTTCGATCCACATGTACCTCTCTGCAACATCCAGCTTCTGAAGACAATTATCCCCATTTAGTGATGAGTAGACATACTTACATACTCTTTTATTTGGTCCATCGCAATTAGTTTACAAGCCGCAAAAGTGAACTACGAATCCTGAGAAGCATCAGACGGTCGTTTCACCTTATTGGGGCTTGTCAGTGGTGCGCATTTCCTCGGTCCGTTGCTGACGATCGAACCCATGATCGCTAGTGGCTTACACCACCAGCCAGCAGCTACTGCCACTGCGTGAGAATCAGAATCGGTAAGGGGTATCACTTGGCATTCAATGCTGCATTCAGACCTATTGTGCTTTTTGATCACACCAGTAGATGCCGCTCAGTAGGATGTAGGACTCCTGTCCTCACTAAATGCTCCAACTCTTAGCCAACCATTAACTTTCGTTCGAAACACTAGAACAGCATCGAGCTTTGGGAACAGAAAAGCTTGTGCTTTCATGCACTTACAGTGACTCTTACAAAATCTGCGACATACTTCTCTCGCTTACGCTTGATATGTAGTTATTAGCGCGGTTGACCTGTGTATCTGGATACTTGCACATATCCGATTGTTCAGGACATCCATGAGGTTGGAACGGTCGATTCAATCTGGTGGATTATGACAATGTTCGCTTATCATGCGGCAAAGTCATCAAAACGACACGTTCAGCTCAGCACTTAATGCGCTCTCCGTTTGCTGATTGGTGAAACGTTATCAGGCGACCCGTTTTCTCCCCACAGCCTTTCCGATATGGTTGTGTTGTCTAGGGTTTTATCGATCTGTTAGCACGCCTGTCTTCCATTGATTTTAATAGCAAGGTAGTTTTTTTAAGTCTCCGACATTTGGCGTTTACTCTCCTCGCAAAATAGTCTGAAAGGTGATTCAGATCCCCACTAGCTCTTCTTGTTCCTGTATCTCCGGCATTTCTGACATATGTGCTTGTTTACTGGACACCGTCTCATCAATTGCGGTCTGCGCATCGCCAATAGACTGAGGAAGTTTCGTGATCAGTGGCGGAAAGGTTGCTCTTGACAATCTGCTAAACTGTGAAATCACCGGCATGCATCCTGACATCCTCAACTGTACTTATAGCGTATTTCAAGTTGAGGATCTTCGGAACCACTGTAATGATAATCTGCAGTATGGCGTCCGGGTTTGATCCCAATAGCCCAAGTATTCTGCTTCGGATTTCTGCACCCTTGAGAAGACAGAGACTGCACATCATTATGAGGCATTAAAACTGATCTCCAACAAATCACTTCAGCTTAGCTTTCTGGCACTCTCGAACTGGAGAGGTTCGGGCTTCCGTTGAGATGGAACAGGTCTTGAACTGCTTCTATATGAACGGTCTCCCTTAGCAGGAGACCATCCGCCGAATGGGTCAAGTGGAATGAAAGCTTCATCTTCGAATTTATTCTCGGTTGGTGCCTCTCGACTTACGGGATGGAGTACGAAAAACGATGAACACGTTTGTTTGGAGACACTTGTTGGCATAGTGAAATTCGATCTCAGTGACGTTTGCGTTGCGAGTTTCTTGATCAGTCCCGCTCAGCCTAATTTTGTCATTTATCTTTCTTTTGTTATCTTTTTGTAGTCTTGCCCCTCACAACTGGTACAGTAATGCTTATTTTTTGCTATATAATTGTGTGGTAATGGGGCTCAGTGATCTTGATGCTTCTAACGACGAAACTGCGCTAAATCTAAGTGCGTCGCACAATATGTATTTAGATAGTGCTACTTCGATGTATGAACCTGGACTATACTCATGGTCGGGACAGAAGAATTCGTAATATAATCCTGTAACCGTTTCTACAAGGCAGAATAATGTGCAACACAAAGCTGCCGAATAGGTTTGTAATGTGAGGGCAGCGAACGGAATCAGATAATCGTAACTGTATTCTTGTTTGCAGAGTGATGAAAATGTGGTGTTGAGACATAAAGGACAAGCAAATGAAACGAATTAATAAAGCTATTCGTTTCCGAATTTCACCCTTTAAAGCGTATTACTAGTTCAGAAAGTCGAGAATAGGAGTACTGAGTCATCAAGAGGAACTCATTCATCTGGTGCAGGAAATTGAAGTTCTTTCGCACTTTGCATTGATGATAAACCACTTGACGTTTGATTGAGACCCTCAAGTGACGCCCCATAAGCATACTGCAGTCGAGAAGCACCCGCGAATGATCTTGAAAAACACCTAGGCCTTGTTCTGCCTCTCGTGCCAAATTGGCTCGAAAGTCATACTCGTGTACAGTGGTGAGTATCAATGCCTACACTTTAAACTTGCAGTCACTTAGCGTATGCTCAAGATCCCCCTTCAGCTTTACCGCCATTTCTCGTTAAGGTGGCGCTTTTGCAATGACCACCGTTACTTTTAAAACATTTACCCTCCCACTTGTTTATGTAAAATTCGTTGCAAAGACTGCACACATGTATAATGCCCAAGGATGGACAGCTCACAAAAGCCACACGTTACGACCAACGATAAACTGGCCTGAATACAGATTTTTATTATGATACGCACTGAACACGGCGTGAAATCGACCTGCAAAATGTCAAGGTCAGTAGAACAGAATTGTGGGCTTCCCCTGAACGGTTGATCGCTGAGGCGACCAATCTGAAGAGCGTCGGTGGACTGATTTATGCTGTACCTACGGACTCCGCGGATTTTTGAAACACCGTGTGCTGGATACTACTTTTGCCTCGGATTACCGTGTTATAAGTGTTATTCTTGTGTGAATTGTGCACCAATATTCTTCTTTCGGTGTATTTTCCAATCGTTGCAAATTTGATGGATATTCTTTGGCTAATTTCGGAGATCTCGTTGATTGGACCAACTGCCATCTGTGTCCCCCATCTTGGATTTGCTCTATTTTGTGATCCCGTCTCAAGCTACTTGTGGTTCGTGTTCTGAAGTTGTTGGACATAAGGATCATGCACTTCCGTGTTTCGGTTGCGATGTTTTGTTCCATATTTCGTGCATTGGCTTATCCATTGACGTGTTTTGAAAATTTCTTGAAGTCCGGTATCTGTTTTTCCAAATTATATGTGATAAATATCGCAGAGCAAAACATCAGAATTCACAGCGACTGCCAACAATTACGGGAAAATCACACTTCCCGACAGAAACAAACCGTTCACCACGTGGGGTCAAGCGCCCTCATGAAAGTACCTATGTCACCTCACCTTCCCTTGCCACTCCATGATCTGCACCACCACCAGCGTCTTCGAGCCCGGCCAAGCCTCAGGTTCAATGTTCCCACCGATTGAGGACTCAGACTCCGAAGCTACGAAATGCCGCTTCACTGATCGGTCCGGAATTTCTCAGAGCCTGTCCATGGGACACTCAAGAGCGCAAGGTGCTACGTAATCGAGTTCAGGCGTCTCCTGCTGCTAAACAACAACCCAATAAGATAAGCGCCTTTAGTTCTGCTTCCATAGATTCATCACCGATTTCGCTGAGGCTTCATAATCTCGTGATCTTCCATGCACCAGAGTCAAAAGATGAAAACTACCAGACACGTTACACTCACAATGTTGAGTTTCTTCAGGTTCTCATCCATAGACTCTTGGATGTGGATGAAGACAGTTTGACGATTAAACAAGTAATCCGACTTGGCCAGAAAAGTAACCAGTGAAGTCGACCTCTGCGAATCACCTTTGCTAATCGCAATATGCCGCAGCTCATACTGTCTCGCCTATCAAGGCTGCAAGGCATAAAGTTTCACATCCGCCGAGACTTGGAAACCGAAGGCAGGGATCGTTTGAAGACTGCGATCATTGAGCTCAAACGCAATACGGAAGAGGGTGAGACTGACTTACAAATTGTAAATTTTCGCGTTATCGAGGAGGATGTACGAACCCGTAGCAACCGCTTGATCAACCAGGCACGTCCTGCGGTACCTACTAGGACCTCCATGTGGCATTCGCCAACGTATACAGTCTAATGAACAAAAGTGACGAACTGTGCCGCTTCGCTGTTTCGGAGCGGCCGGACGTTTTAGGACTTGCAGTAACCTGGCTATAATCCGACGTCATACCCCAAGAAGTCGCGTTGTCGAGATACTCTTGTTTCCGATGCGATCGAAAATCAAAGGCTCACGGTGGTGCTCTGTTGTACATAAAATCGTCACTATCTGGCAAACTTACCAGCACCTATTGGAACAAGGATAACTTATGCGAGCAATTATGGTGCCCAATTCACCTCAGATTCGCAAAACTAATAGTGGGTGTTATCTACTGTAGCCCATAAAACCGTTGTTGCGGTTGTATGCCCCATGAGCCGCGCTCAATTCTTACTGATGGGCAACCTAACTTCACGTTCGGTTTCTTCCCGGTCATGGCGACGTTGAAGCTCAATTCGCTAAAATGACTATTGAAATCGGGGCAACGCAACATGTCATCCAACCGACGCGCGTAACTCCGCACTCGGCATCTTATCTCGACCTAATGTTTATGAGCTGCGAGCAGAAGCTGAAAGCGATCAGAGTCCTCGAACCTCTGGCGAACAGAGGCAACCATAGAACTGCCGTTACCGTAGTACGACCATCGGAAGCCGACCTTCAACTATTGGAGAACGGACTTCAATTGGCTCCTCCATCCTCAAGTCAGACTGATTGGACACTACCAAAGGATGCGTCGCTTGAGGCCTGTTGGTCAATAATGAATGAAAGCTTAACTCGCTGTATACTCGGTTCGTTTCCCTGAAGTGTTCAAAAGTCTGACATGTCAAACCGCATTGGTTTTGATACGGAATCTAGACAGCACGACGGCGTCGCAAACTTTTGGATAGGTACATCAGCTCGGTTTGTGATTAAGATTATACGGTGTACAAGAAACAGCGTAACAAATGTAACGTCGCAAAGATCGAGAAACGCCGGTAGTTCGGCCACAACCACCCCCAAGAGAATATTTGCCTACTTGAGACGTCAACTGAAACCTGGGGGCGACCTAACGGTCTTAGAGAGCTTGGACAGACAGACGTTTATTTCAAACGCGGAGCGCGCGGACGTCTTGGCTCCGCACTTCCTCACCTTATTTTCCAGTAAACCGGCGGCTGTTCCAGTACCGGCACAGGTTGCGCCGGTCTTGCTCGATAGCCTACAATGTGATGCAGTCGAAGTGTATTGGCTACCCGTCAACCTCGATGGGGCAGAGCCCTTCCGAACTATACGGACTTCAATCCCTAGTACTCAAGTCCGTATCGAATGTCATCTCACCAGCCGTGACCAACCTATTCAATAAATCACTCTCTGAAGTATTTGTCCCCAACGACTGAAAATGCTGGATAGTGAGACCGCTTCCCAAGGGTGGTGATCCTAGTAAAATAAAAAAACTATAGACCGATCTGTTTGCTTTCGATATTATCCAAAGTTCTCGAGGAGGTTGTGAAAAAGTCTGCTGTCGTTCTTCGAATCGATGGACATATTGACACCAACGCAACACGGCTTTACGAAAGAGCGATCCTGCATCACCAACTTAATGTACGCAAACCACCAGTGAGTACGAGCTCTCAATGAACAGAAGGATGTTGACGTGGTGTACATCGACTTTAGTAAGGCGTTTGACAGAGCGAACTCCGAGGTACTCCTTCGTAAACTGAGGACATACGGAATCGGTGGCACGTTACTTCATTGGTTACACGAGTTTATTGTGGGACGAAAGTTTAGAGTACAGGTCAATAACTACCTAACAGACTGGTTCCCATCGACCAGTGGCGTGCCTCAAGGAACTGTACTTGGGCCAGTATTATTTCTTATTCATATCAACGATCTTCCGCAGCAACTCCAGTCACCATGTGCCCTGTTTGCAGATGATTTGAAAATCTGGAGGACCATTGAGAACCAAGACGACCGCGCTCGCCTCCAGCATGACTTAAAGGCACTGTCAATGTGGTCCACTGAAATGCAACTCCCTCTTAACCCAAGCAAGTCGGAGTTCATCAGTATTACCAGACGTCCAGCCACTCGATCATACATCTTGGACGGCCAGTTGCTCCATCCCAACACATCTGTCAGAGACTTAGGAGTTCTCTCACGACATGATATGAGATCGCTAGAAAATACAGAGAATTTGTACCGTGCGGGACTACGTATGCTCTGGGCATTACGACGCAGTATCTCCACATGGTCCGAAGAAACCGTGCCTCGCCTATTCAACTCGCTCATTAGACCAATCCTTGAATACAGCACCCCAGCTTATCATCCGATAATCCAGTGAGAAATGAAAAAGGTGGAGAAAATACAGTACATCGCAACAAGAACGATACCCAGTCTACGAAAGCTTCCATATGAAAAACCTTGGGAAAGGCTCGAACTCCACACACTATTTTACCGCCGAGTAAGAATTGACCTTATTACAACCCATTTGAGTATTACCCATTGAGTATTGCAATTGAATCACTTCCCATACTGCGGCCATTATTTCATCTGCGGGAACCCTGTAACACCCGAGGACACCGTTACAAACTCAGGGTCCCCTACATGAATATGGTATCACATCAGCGTTGTAGAGAACGAAGAATCGTAAACATATGGAATACATTACCAGCAGGATTAATTGAGGCCGATTCTGTGAAGTGTTTTAAAACACGTATTGACGATTATTTCGGAAATTTGTGCTTTTATGAAACGGTACACATACAATGTAAAAAGATACGTTCTATACCTAGAACTAATGATACCAGTACGAATTCCTAACCGAACAAGAATAAATGATTCACTAACCAAACACTACCGCTGACGATTCGCAATTAAATATTTTTAATACTTCCATAGAGTTGTAGAAACCTTTCTACTTGCTCTTAAATACAGTTTCAGTCTCATAGAGCGAATATCAACGCACCCTAATCGCTGAACGATGATCGACCTGGACCACTAATGCCATACTTAACCTGTGATGGGGTTACTCTCAACCTCACCCCTCGGTTATAACGAGTATCCCTTCAGTTCTTTTATCCGGTGCACCAACCGTCTGCTAGTTCACTTTACCTGGCAAAAGTCAAAGGGTAGCGTTGTTCGCCAAATATTCTAATTACTTTTTCGGATTTTTTCTAAATCATGAATTCTCCCTCAATTTCGAGCATATCTCGAGGTATTATTCCCATTGTTACAGAGTAGATCCACGATTCACTGGCATGTTTCATAGAAACGTCTATCCGAACAGTTTGACAGACGACTCCAGGATTGACTCATCATCGTGTTCTGCTGCTTATAAATTCAGTATCCGGATGAGCTAGATGAGCGCGCCGGAACATTTCTGCGGATGCGATTCCCCTTTAGCGGTTATCCATCATAAATAACGAGTTCGTTTCCATAGTATATCCGGCTGGGATGTCATCGAATTTCTTTATCACTTGCAATGTATCACCTGTGGAACGGCCTTTATCTGCGTTATCAGTGTGGGTGGAGACGGCCTGACAAAGCGTTAGGTCTTCTACTTTATGTAATAAAACTCGCGCGCATGGAAAGGGAGTCTAGAACAAACACGGCTTTTTTATCTTTTCCCCCAAACATGCACAATTGAATTTACACGCAGATCTGTGTGTGTGCGTCGACACACTTCCAATTTTCCTGCTACCTACTTAACTCACAGCAGACATTTTCCGCTATTCAGAGTGACGCTACATGGATTCCGTGCGTCCCCACTTTGTGCAGATTATAACCATGAACACACAGCATTATTCTCATCTGGTGGGATCTCTAGATTGAACAATGTCACAGTCAACCGGCTAGTGTTCGGTGACAAGTCCTCTGTGTTGAATCTTCTATTGAATTCGATTTAAATAGTTTGTTTTCGTCTCCTTGACCACCATTATCGTGTTTTTCGACATCAAAGTTGCCTTCGATTCAGTGGATCGATCTGCCCATTGGGACTGTCTGCTAAGAAATAGTGTACCCTATAGATACATAAACATGAGCAGAGGGCTGTACGCGCATAGTTCGAGCAGACTTTGGGTTTATGACAAATTGTCACCACCCTTCAATGTCTCCAGCTGTGTGAGACAAAGTTGTCCCCTGTCACCTTTCCTATTTAACTACCCCATTGACGAAGTCATGGAAGCAGCTTTCCCTGAATGTTATCATCTCCCCACTAGACGCTATTCCGAAATTGCCATCTTACTGCTCCACAAAACTTCTAACCCAACCTAAGGAAAAAGCAGAACGCCAGTGACCTTGACAAACTAACGTATTAATCACCATCAACAAACACTGTACAACTATCGCGGACCTTGGCTCTATTTATAGTTCTCTTACTGACCTTCGACTTGTAGCATTGGAAGGTCAGTTACCAAGGTTAGTGCTTCCTCATAGCTTTTGCCGAGGTGTCAAGTGGTTTTTAGTCGCATGCAGAAACCGGAACATTCCAGAACGTTCGAAATGGATGCGATAATTGTTAATAATCGATTAATCGCTAAAATAGTGGATTTTCTAGGCAATTCTTACTTTCTCCCGCACACCCCTCCTGTGATATCGTCCGAGGTATATGATGAAAGCCTAGGATTAACTTGCAGCCTTCGGGACGGTGTTCTCTGTCTGTCGGTCCATCTTGGCAGAAGTGCCCGAGAACTGTGTTCCCGTGTCTGTGTTCTGGATTCTTTGCTCAATTGTGTGCAGTCGTCAACTGCTACCTTCGGCAAGTTGAAGTTTTCTACCAATATGTCCAACAGGTCGGTAGACCTTGCTTGTTCTGGTTGGCACAATGTTGGCCGTAACTGGTTTGCATGTCGTGCCCAGATCTGTGCGCCCACGATCACGTCATACATGACGTTTCCGCGTTCGCTTTTAACCGTCTATGGCGTCCATTTCGCATGGCCTTACCGATAGTCATTTACTAGCACTTTCTGCCCAAACGTAAACGATCGCTTCATTGCTCTATGCCGCCGGTTAACGTCCTGTTCCATTCTGCGGATTCTTTCACCAACAGAGAATTCCGAGCGCGATCAGATGGCCTCGATAGGCATGCGGAGCTTCCGGTTTATCATAGCATGTACGGGAGAAACTCCGTCTGGCGCTTGTGGATTCGCTGTTGATCAGTAGAGAAAAATGAACCGGTCAACCACCTCCAACATACGTCCCTCCCCTTTTGATTTGTGGAGAGCTCGCTTGAACGTATCGACAAACCTTTCTGCCTGGCCATTCGACTGTGAGTGAAATGGCGGTGAGCGAATGTGCTGAACAACGCATTGCTTGCAGAACTCCGTACATGTTGCCGAAGTGAATTGTGTTCCATTGTCAGTTACAATTGTCTCAGGACAGCCGAATCTACTAAAGCTTTGGCTCAGTTTTGCTACAGTGGCATTGGTGGTTGTGCTATCCATGAGAAATACTTCAGGCCACTTGCTGTATGAGTCAACTATAATGAGGAAACTTCTGCCGTTGATCCTTCCTGCAGAGTCGACATGGATGAGGCACCATAGCTTACTAGCTTTTGGTGATGAATAGAGTTCTGATTTTTGAGGCGCTTTCAAGACATTGGCGCAATTTTGACAGCGTTTAGCTATTTCTTCTAGCTAATTGTCTATGAAGGGACAGTATACATAGCTGCGAGCTTGCATCTTCATCCGCTTGATCCCAGCATGCCCGGCGTGGAACTGCCGAATAAGGCGTTCTTCAAGTGCCTTGGGGATAACCACTGTTTCCGAAAATAGTATGCAGTTGTTGACAATGAAGAACGAATGTCTCCTCTAGAAGTACTGTTGCCACTCGGCAAATGGACATGAACGTGACCAACTTGTTTCGTGGAACTGTGCAACTTTCTTGAGTACTGGGTCCCGAAGCGTTTCGGTTCGTACATCTTCTGCGGTAACTAGTAGGCCGTGCAATGCATAACTTCTACTAAGCTTACCAGATAGTTGACGTCAGGTTCATTCTCGACCGAGGCAATGTTTGTGTCCTCATGTACTTGCTGATGGCCATCAGTTAGGCGTGACAGTGCATCCGCTTGGCCAATGGAAATTGTGACTTGTATTGGATCTCGAAATCATACCCCATTACGGTGAGAGCCCAACGTTGTAGCCGGTTGGCTGTGTAGGCCGGGATGCCCTTTTCCGAACCAAAGATATCCAGCACGGGCTTATGATCTGTCAGAAGCTTGAAGCGGCGGCCGTATAGCATTTTGTGGAATTTCTTGACCGCGTACACTATGGCCGATCCTTTTTTCTCAATCTGGCTGTAATTCCTCTCGGCCTTCGTAAGTGGGCTGGCGGCATGGACGATTGCTTTCTGAGATCCATCGGTGTACGTGTGTGTGATTACTGCCCCAATCCCAAACCTTGATGCATCTGTGGTTAGGACAGTCTCTTTGGAGAGATCAAAATGAGTCAAAAGCAAGTTTGAGGACAGCAGTGTCTTGACCCGTTTGAAGGCATTCCGGCATTCTGATGTCCAGTTCTAAGTTTGGCCTTTAGCTAGTAACTTGTTTAACGGGGCACGCAGGCGGTGCATCTCAGGCAAGAATGCGCTGTAGTGGCTGATGATCCCACAAAAGAAACGCAAGGACTTTAGATCTGTTGGTGGAGGCATTTTTCTAATGGCTTCTATGTTTTCCGGATCTGGTCGACGTCCATCATTTTCCAGAATAAAACCGAGGTATTTGATGAACCGCGTGAAATGGTGCATTTATCTTCACGGATCCGGAAACCGTACGACTGTACACAACCAAACACTTCATCCAGGCGGTTAAATAGTTCTGGTGTTCGACCCATCATTATGATATCATCCCGATATGCAGCGGTTCCAGAAACGCCCGCTAGCATGGTATCCACCAACTATTGAAAAATGGCTGGCGCCGTTTTTACACCAAATGGCAAACGGTTGTATTGGAATAGGCCACAATGTATGTTGATCGTCAATAACTCCCTCGAGACTTCTTCAACATTTACTTGAAGATAAGCATCGGATAGATCAAGCTTAGCAAAGTACTTACCACCATTCAGCTTTGCAAAGATATCTTCCGGTACAGGTAATGGGTACCGGTGGTCGTCCAGCGCGGCGTTGAGGCCAGTTGAGAAGTCAGCGCAGACGCGTACCTTTCCATTTGCTTTCTTCACTGCGGCAATAGGTGCCGCCCATGATGAGTAGTTGACGGCTGTGATGACTCCGGCACGTTCTAATCGATCGAGTTCTTGATCAACGGTTGACATGGCTGCATATGGTACCGATCTTTTAGCCTTGAACACTGGCTTAGCAACTGATCGCAAGTTCAGCGTTGCCTTGAATTTCGTACAACGGCCCAAGCCATCTTGAAAGACAGACAAATTTTCGTTCCAGGGTACGTGTCATGTCTTCCCTGAACTTTGATGATGGGTCTGGACTTTCTCGAACTCGGTTGCAAATCCGATTCAAGGGAACATCGAGGAGTTGCAACTTTTCAATCCAGTCGAGACCAAGAAGATTCAATTTCGGCCAGTCTGAAATGTAGCACGTTCCTGACTTTTTCACACCTAAGTTGAACACACCGCCGGATGCATTATGTGCGACCTTCTTAGACTCGGCCATCTTCGGCCTCTTTATGTGATTCCATGTGCTCCTGGAAATAATCGTGATGTCCGAGGCCGTGTCAAATTGCAGTTTCGTTAGGATCCGGTTGATCAACATGCTGATAAATCGTCGTCCCGGTTTACACTCATGTTAGAATGCGGTAACTATGGACAGAGATTCTGCGCCATCCTTCCTAGAATTCCCCTTTCGATAAGACTTCTTCACTTTCTTCGACCAGACCTGACTGCAGCATTCCTCCTTATGCCCACGCTTATAGCACATTTGACAAATAGGACGTTTGAACGGACAAAAGCGCACGAAATACTATTTACCGCATGACCAGCATAGTGGGTGGTTTGTTCGTAGACCTCTTGAGGGGTTTGCTTCGGTTGACAGTCCTGGTCTTCACGAAGTGCACGGTATCTGGCGATGCTAGATCACCCCGTTCGACCATGGCAGTCTCGTGTTTTAGAGGGAGCAGCCGTTTGCATTCGCTTACAAGGGCCTTCAGTGTCAGATCAGCATCCTGATCCAGCTTAGCTAAAAACCGCTTGCGGATCTCAGCATCACTAGGGGATTGTAGAGTGCTGACGAAAATGAGACACTTAAACCGATCGTCTGTTAAAGTGCGTATTTTGAAACGCTCACACTCACGGTTAATCATGTCTGCTAGGTCCCCAAAGTCGTCCGAGTCCTGTTTGATAATTTTCAAGCATTGATAGCGAATACTAAACAAGGATACCAACTCACCAAAAATTTCCTTCATCTGCGACACTACATTGTCAAAGGTCAGCTCCTTCTGCTGTTTGGGCAGAATGTGGTCTATAAACCTTGGATCTTCACTTATTCCGTGCTTGCGGAGCAGCAATCGCACCTTCCAGGAGTTGTCCTGACGAATGAAGTCCGTTCGGAACATGTTTTCCCAGCGTTTGAAGCACGCTTCGAATGTGCATCCAGAATCCGCGTCATAATTGAATTCAGTGATTGCATTCGTGAGAAGATCAACAGAACGCGCCTGCATGTCCCGCGTCGCTGTTCCCGTTGTCTGCAAACACAAGCATTGTGTCAGATTTTCGATCCTTTTTATTTGTGCCTCCATCTGAGATTGCTGTTGGAAAATCAGTTTTGAAATTTTTCAGCAAAAATATTCATCACATTTTCACTTTTCTCTGTCGTCATTTGTTATAATCTTCTCACTAGACGCTATTACGAAATTGACACCTTACTGCTCCACAAATCTTCTAACCCAACCGAAGGAAAAAGCAGAACGCCAATGACTTTGACAACGTAACGTATTAATCGCCGCCAACGAACACTGTACAACTGTCGCGGACCTTGGCTCTATTTATAGGTCTCTTACTGATCTTCAACTTCTAGGATTGGAAGGTCAGTTACCAAGGTTAGTGCTTCCCTATGGCTTTTGCCGAGGTGTCAGGTAGTTTTTAGTCGCGTGCAGAAACCAGAACATTCGAAGTGGATGCGATAATTGTTACTAATCGATTAATCGCTAAAATAGTGGATTTTCTACTCAATTCTTACTTTCTCCCGGACACTGAACACAACCTACAAGGTGTGGAGCTACTTCCTAGTGAGCGACTTCTATACTTGAAGTATGCGGACGACCTTGCCCCCATCTGTGACAGCTCCCAAAGATGCCAAGCGGCACTGGACCGATTAGCACTGGTTGTCATTCGTTTTGGCCTATGCTTTGCTCCATCGAAGTGTAAAGCCCTTCTCCAAGATTGACAGGAACCCTGTCCTTCACTGACTCTTAGGGGTGATTAGCTAGAAGTCGTACAATAATTCATGTGCCCATGGGATCGAAGATGAGGTTACGAACCGTATAACAGAAGCTCGAGGTGCTTTTGTCAATCTCCGCCACCGGTGGCGCCGATGTATCACTAGCCGTGCAAGGCAAAGTTTACCTTACAGTTGTCTGTTCAACCCTCTTATACGGTTGTGAAATCTGGCCCATCAGGTCGACAGACATAAAGAGGCTCGTCACCTTCGAGCATCACTGCCTTCGCAGCTTAGCTCAAGTCTAGTGGGAGCGCCGCGTGAACAATGAAGGTGTTTGGCATCGCGTATTCGGTTCAGGAAATGTGAGTGAACCGTTCAGCACCATTGTGCCTTGCAACACGCTCCGATGGCTGGCCCACGTGTTGCGCATGCCAGCACACCGACTCACACGACGTGCATTGTTTACGCGCCGGGGGTGTGGATAAAAGAAGAGGAGGGGAGGCCGAGCGATAACTTGGTCGAGAGAAGTGAAACCCCTCACTTCGAAGGCGGTGTCAGCTGGTGCATCCCGACTGTCTGACTGGAGTCCCAAGGACGATAAAAACGTTTGCTTGGACACACTTGTTGATATGGCGAAGCGTCGGCCCGAATGGCGTTTGCGTTGTGAGTTTCTTTGTCCCTTTCCAACATTCTAGCTTCCCCCTCCATCTGTGATCTCATACAAAGTGCATACTGCAGTCTCCGGAGACTGCGTTCCAGGTGTTATTACGCAACAACAATCCGATAATCTTTCCAATTAGTGTGGCTTTGCTAACTAGGGCTTATCAACCTGTGTTGTGTGCACAGAAACTATTGAGGCAATCAATTAGGTTACCGTGGTCTTGATTTTGATATTTTGATTCGTGTACCAATTTCCCCTTGTATATAACTGTTTATGAATCCCGCTTGTATTGTATTTGCGACTGAGGAGAACAATCGAAATGTTGACATATTGCAGCTTGTGTCTTCTCACTGCTCTGATGCAATCATCGGTGCCCGCGGAGTACTTCTATCTACATCTGATGGTGGCACCGGATAATCATTACCGAATCCGCCGTTTGGTATTAGGGAAGAAATCCTGTGGTACCGCCAGATGCTCGTCGACCACTTTAGTTGATGTGCATCATATGCCATCGGTGCATCTAGTTGGATGAAATCACGAGGTGGCCATTCGATGATGTGACGCAAAAGCATAAAGAAATCCGCCGAAAAGCCTGGTCAGTCCGGTACGCATAGACTTCGTGGAGTGGGCCTCTGGATGGGGCACGTCAGTGGTTAGTCGCCTTATCTGATGTAACGATTCCGGATTCAGTTTCTTTCCTGTTGTAGCTGTTAATATTTCATCTCGCACTCACTTTCCTGCTAACCTCACTTCTTTGTGTTCTGTGTTATATTCGATTCCACCATTATTATTTTTTTATTCTTCATAACCTAAGCCTTACGTGCCCAGATGGGCACATTTTCAGCGTTTTATTATATCGACTGCGGATGGGAAACGGAACAGTGTGTATGTGTCACAAAAAGGGTCCGGTATCAACATCCATCAGTTACACATTTAAGGAGGAAACAATTCACATTCTGTTGCGAGAACAGCGTTCAAGGCCACCATCCCAACCAAGATGGCGTATCCGCACTTTGTTGAAAGTTTTCTTGATAATGAATCGCGTTCAATACACAGTATCTTCATGTTTTCCCAAAATACAACTTTGACCATAGCAATAGTTTAACCCACCACAATGAGAACAGCTTCCAAGAAATCTGATGTATCCGCAGCAGCTTCTGTAAAAACTATGTGTTTGATCTTCACGTCTTCTCGCTAGTCCGAATTAAGCACTCAAAAATTCTCCGCATGAGTTCTAACACAGCCGAAGCAAAATCAGAAGTCCAACAACCTTGACCGCGAAAATCATGATAACAAAAACGCCGCCGAAACGCTGTACAACTACGCCAGCCCTACGCCAAATATCTGGGTGGCTCAGTGACCTACGGCTTCTAGAAAAGGAAGGGCAACTGATAAAATTAGCAGTCTCCCTGCCAAAACTCCGTTTGCTGGCAATCACGGAATCTTCAAAATCAATGCACGATCGAAGATAATCGATTAATTGCTAAAATAATGAGTTTTCCTTGATGTTTTTACCTTTTCTCGCATTTTATTGGAGTTTTCTTGATAATGAACCGCGTTCAGCACACACTATCTTGATGCTTTCCCAAAAATAGCAACATTAACCTTAGCAATAGTTCAACCCACGACAATGACACTGAGCTTCAGTGGAATAGGATCTCGGCCGCCATGCTCGATGCAGGAGCATCTGTTTGTGGCCCTATCCATCGTCACCGCACCAGTCACTGGATATCCGAGAGGTCGGTGAACCTGTTGGAATCTAGAAGACACCTCCCGGCTGGCTCTGAACAGAATGTGACCAGACGGGCTATTAGGCGTTAACTAAAACAGAGCCTACGTGCTGACAAGGAAGCCTGGTGGACCAGTAGGGCTCAAGAAATGGAGGAGGCAGGAGCAGTAGGCAATTACCGGAAGCTCTTCCAGCTAACCCGCACCACGGGTCCCAGAAAACCAGGCGTCAGTGAGACAATCCGAGACAGTACGAGTGCGCTGATACACAATCAGGAGCGCCGTATGGCTCGTTGGGCGGAACGCTTTCAAGATCAGTTCAGTTGGCTATCTGTTCCCGGACCTCTTCCTACTCAGGTGATGCAGGACGAGCCATGGACGGTTAGTTTAGAGCCTCCGTCGGAGGCCGAGGTCCGAAAAGCGATCACAGCCCTCAATCGTTTTCGTGCCGCTGGCCCGGATTCCCTCCCACCTGTACTATTTAAGGATGGTGGTGAGGTCCTCTGCAAATGTATCTGGAAGGAAGGGAGTGTTCCGGTTAATTGGAGCGAATCGATTATAGTGGCAATATACAAGAAGGGCAGTCACACAGACTGTGCGAACCACAGGGGGTATTAGCCTAAAGTCAGTTGTGACAAAAAGTACTGGCCTTGATTCTCGTTCGTCGCCTCACTGCGGAACGGGAATCTCGGAGTAGGGAAGAGCAGGCCGGTTTCAGCCCAGGACGTGGCTGTATGGACCATATATTCACTTTGCGGCAGGTGCTAGAGCAGCGCCACGCATATCGCAGACCGACAATAGCTGTGTTCCTCGATTTCAAGAGTGCGTTCAATTCAGTCGATCGATCGATTCTGTTCGAAATACTTGCGCGGAAAGGTGTTCCCACGAAATATGTGAACATTCTTCGTGCTCTATACTCGAACACTAGAGGCCGCGTCAGGGTCTATGGTGTCTTATCGGATAGCTTTCCGACCACAAGTGGCGTTCATCAGGGTTGCCCGATTTCCCCGTTGTTGTTCAATTTCGTCGTGGATTCTATCATGGAGTTTTCCCTTGCGGAATCTCACGATGTAGGTGTTGAACTGCTGCCTGGTGAAAGGTTAGTTGATCTAGATTATGCGGACGATATCGTCTTGCTTTTCGACGATGAAGCGGCGGCACACTCAACCCTGAATATCCTGTCCGGAGTGGTCCCATTATTTGGTATGCACTTCGTACCTTCAAATTGCAAAGTGTGGCTGCAGGACCTGCAGCCACTTTATGACCCCTTGACCCTTGCTAACGAGGAACTCGAGGTGGTTGATCATTTCACTTTTCTTGGCAGCTGCATCAGCAATGATGGGCGCATAGAAACTGACGCCAGCTCACGCATTGCAAAGGCCAGAGCTACCTTCTTAAACCTGCAGCATCTCTGGCGACAGTAGGGAGTTTCCCTCCGTCTGAAAGGCCATGTATACAAGGCCACAGTGAGGGCCGTTCTGCTGTGTGGTGCTGAGACTTGGCCTCTTCAGTTTGAAGATCTGAGGCGTCTTCAAGTCTTTGATCATCGTTGTTTGCGAAGCATTGCTGGTGTCGGATGGCACCAGCGTGTGCGCAACGATGATGTGCGTTGGCGAGTACTGGGTAGTGATAAACTTGCTAGCTCCCTAGAACAACAGATAGCACTGAATAAGTTGCGTTGGCTCGGGCACGTGCTACGTATGCCTGGTCACCGCTTACCTAGGAGGGTACTTGTTCAGTCTACCAGGTGTAGCGTGGCGCAAGGCTCGAGGTGGACAGAAATTGACTTGGCAGCGGGAAATGAAGTCACTGACGACCAAACTGGGTGCCGTTGGTCCGTCTCGCCTTCCGGGCTGGAATCCACGTGACTCGCCTTGTGCTTGGCTCTAGACTTTACAGGACATGGCTCGTAACCGACACCAGTGGCGCGTCTGCTGCCATCTCCTAATCGGATTGTCTGTTTAATGTGTGTTTGGTGCTGAGTTATCTGCGGGGTAATGGCTGATTATGACGCGGGGCAGTGAAATCCGCAAGGAAGCTGTCTCGCCGATGCCGCCTTATCTTTGCACGATAGCCAGCTGTTTGTGACAGTATGTTGTCTACACAAGGTGTAGGCGCCTTGATCCTGAATGTTTGCTTAGGGCATTAAGGTTTTCAGGTAAGTCCCCCTTCCCCCTCTTCTTATTCTTTATTTCATAGATCCTCATGGTTGTATTGCAGCGAAGCATCAGTTCAAATGGCTGATGTACTGCTGTTGATGATAATGATGATGATGATGATTGACAATAGATGCCAAGAAATCTGCTGTATCCGCAGCAGCTTCTGTAAAAACTGTGTTCCATTGCAAAAGGCAACGGCCGATTTAAAGGCCCTGCTACTGGCGGTGAGTCGGGGCATGCAAATCCACAGCTCTATGTAGCCTGGATCACATTTATTTGATCGAGCTGATCGAGCTCTCTTCCTAGACGGGATGACCCAGTGGTCGATTAGTCGAGTATTCATTATCACACATGCTTTGACATTTCCGTTTGGCGATTTGCACCCTTTTATTTATTTGTTCCTCGAGTTTTTGTGCATATGTTTGCGTTGCTTTTTCCTTATTTCCCCTGCCAATTTTCCACCTTGCAACCTAAAGATCAGTGGTCGGAATCTGCGTAGAGGCGGGCGATCTCGCAGATCTCCAGCTCGCGCGCGACCCACGGTGATGGTCGCGTGGCAGCGAAGCGTCGGTACAACGTACCAGCTCACTGCTGATACCTTTTTCTGATAGTTGTCATTGATTTTTCCTCATTTCCCTTCTCGTTCTTACTGTGAATGTAACACCTACGTTCGAAGCGACCCCATCCACATTGCTTCTGTTGGTTTTGCTAGATGACTAACCGTGGCTTGCTTTTGTTGACATGTGACAGTTTAGTCCACAACATCTAAGTGCCTTGACTCTTTTGGTCAACCGAATCACACAGATACGTGTTCGGAGAAACCTGCTGACAAGCAGTTTTAAGTATATCACTGCCATGCATGTTCCTTTTTCTTCCAATTAATAGAGGGAATTATTTTTAATGATTTCATCAAACTCGCCAAATTACTCTCTATTATTTTTTGCACCGTTAATGAGAGCATTTTGTACTTACGACCACCTTATGTACCTCATGTCCACGAGAGGAGTGACCTTGCGCCACAGCCTACGACAACGCCACTATCGATGTCGTGTTGCTCCCTTAATTTGACATCTGACGAGAAGCTTCGCGTGAGGTTGGCGCCATATTGATTCAGTTTGAGGACGTTGGTTGTGCCTTGTGCGTGAGTGAATGTTCAACTGTGCTTCACACACACACACACGTGCAAACTTGGTAATACCGGCGCATATCGTGTTCCATTGTAGTAAAAAGTATAGCTGAAATAATCAACGGGCCATTATTATGAATCAGATCATCAATAACAACCTTCAAATCTAGTTAAAAGTCCATTAATTGCATGCTAATGGACGAGCTTTTAGCCAGGGTGCCGGTGAATCAGATTTTTTTCTCTTACGTTCTTCCAGTGGGCATTGAATCACACGTAACAATCTCACGATTGAGTTTGTATGGTTTTTTTCCGAATTGGCGTGAATGAAGACAAAAATGTGAACAAATCTCGGATGCTGAATGCAGCTGCACTTGAACCAGCGCTCAACAAACAAGCAAAAGCTTGTATTGGGTTGTCCGGGAAACTATTTTCACGCATCACATTGGACACTGGTAGGACACGGGTGCTGATCGTAAGTGGGCTCAAGCATCAGTGAGCTCAAACACCAGATAAGAATTTTAGACATCCTGCCAAAATCGAGCGCTCCATGGCTTCCATAACTTTTCTGTGTTGTAACCGTAATAGTTCATGGCGCAGGATGTCTTACATTATCAATACACAGTCTTCATGGTAAACACCTTTCCTATTTAGGTGGAAAGGTACATTGTAACCTTTAGAGAGGTCGAACGACAGAGGATGGGCTTCCGGAGCCTGGTGGGATTACGCGTTTGATTACTACGACTGTGGCACGATGGCTGCCCTCATTGGCTTACTAATATCACCCAGGAAATCCAGTGCCTGAGCGTTGTATTATGTGAAATTCTTACGTCATTGAGACAGGTTCCAAAGAGTAGAAGAGATGGCATACTGTCTGAGCTGAGCAAAATACCAACTGACGACTTGTCACACTGTTGAACGTATCTTTATTCCCTAGAAAATACGTCCTTATGATTTGCATCTCTTGTCTTAGGGTACTAGCTTTAGGTACGCGAGGCGCGCCCCTTTATCTTAGCTGTGCTTCTTGTTACAATAAAGGTGGATCGGTGAATTTGTTCTCGCGCTATGGGGTTAGGGGTACGCTTTTTATCACACCGCCCAACTTGCGCATACTCTGGTCTTATCGCATGCAGCGTCACTATTCATTTTTCAGTCCCGTGTCTCCTTGTCGTCACACTTTCGATTTTTGTCCGCAGGATCTCTTCTAACTCGACTTGTCATGCGTACCACCGGCTCCACGATTTCACACACGATTCTCACGGGGTGGGGAACGGCACACTGGTGACGAGCGGTACAGCCCCAGATTCCGCCACTCGACGAGGCCAAACGAGTCACACCGAGACGAACCTAACGTGCTCCTCTTCCACCTCATCTCAGGCGAACTGTCGTCGTTATGCCGTCGACAACTGTCAGTCATCGGTCGACGCTCATTCCAAGGGTGGTACTCAACTACATTCGACCAAAGGCGGACGTTATGTGAAGGAAGACCCGATCACTAGGTTAGTTGTCATGATGCTTCAGTTTTTCTGACGAGGTGTTCGATCCATACTTGCACTTGTTCTCTCTTATATCAACTCATTGTTCACTGTTTTGTCATGCACATTCTTCCATGGTACGAGTAGCACCCACTCTGCTTTCGGCAATAAATTTGATCACATTGGTGCTAGTCTAAACTGATGAGAGTGCTTTCCCTCCAAGGTTGTGCACGCCAATAGGCTCTTGCTGCCTTTTAATTTAAAGTGGCTCGAGTAAGCTTATGATGTTGTACATTCCTTGTAGACGACCACCCGAAATATACAACGCGGGTTGGAGACGTCTGTCCAAATCCTCTGGAACCACAATTTGCTCCTACTCTTTCACGCTTTCTTCTCACTTCTTGGGTTTTTCCAACAAGCTCGTTTATTTTGAATAATGCAGTAAGAAGACGAACACTGGCAGATGTCAACATTTCGAAATGTTGACATCTGCCAGTGTTCGTCTTCTTACTGCATTATTCAAATTACTAAAGGGATGTAATTGTTTCAAAAGCTCGTTTATGTTTGGATTCGTTCTTCGAGCTGAGTAATTTAATGACAAACGTTTCACCACTTCCCTCAGTGGCATCTTCAGTGCACTGCTTCGTAGAGGAAAATCTCCGTGAGAACGAATCAAAACGTTAACTACCAACGTTAACTACCAACCCGAATCATTGCAAGCTCGTTTATCTTGAGAGATACCTTAGCGCTGACGACTTAGCAGATGAGGACTTGCCTACTTACCTCCACCATCTCTGGTACCACCGAGATGACCTCATATTTTAGACGATTTGGCTCTATATAATTGCGAGACGACCCTTTCTTACGCAAAGAATGTTCAGCAATTGTCTGGTCCTTATCATCGGTGCTTTCTGGGCAGCACCACAATAGTAACGATGGTTTTTACCTGTGGATATTTTTATCACATAGGCTTTGCCACTGCTGTACAACTTTGGCATCTGCTTCAACATCAGTCCGGCATTTGCTTCCGTGGATAACATATTTTCACGCGCTGAAGTTGACCCAAAAAGGTCGGCAATTTGGCTGACACCGTGCAAGGTCGCACCGTCATTGCGATAATATGCCGGGTGCAGTATTGCGCCGATTCAATCGACATGGGGACGAGGTGACTTTTGCAACTGACATATTCGATTTGCGACCCGTGATCTTTGCCCATTTCTCCCTACTGAAGCGGTCGCTCTAGTTGTTCTAATTCAGTAAGTGTCCTGAACTCCTTCCGATTTTTTCTATCAGGCTGGTTGGTTTACTGAATTAATGTCGATATGCATATTGATTGAATTCTTCATGGCGAACCAAGCTTTTTTGTAACCCTCCCTTTTTGTTCCTCCTCGTGCCAAGACCACTTTTTGAATTGAAAAAACCCGTTGATTGATCAAAAGTCTGTGTAAGCGAACATATGTTTTCGGTAATTCCTCATCAGGCTATTACAATTACACGAAAATCAAAATTTTGTATACTGACCCAACGGATCGTCAGTCAGGCAAATTTATTCTAGTGCACTATGACAAACCGTCTGTCAGGTTCCATGTGTAGTCGTACGTTCACACAGGCCAACTGCAGTCCGTCCTGGCCAAGGTAGACTCAACGCGTGAGTGAACCGTTTCTGCATGCACAGCGCCGGTTCGTACAACCGAATGGCAATGGCTTCTGCGACCTCTAATATCCGCTTACGGAAATACTTTGATCGATTCTCGGGGGCCTGATAGATTACTTTGAACGAATCAGGCGACTTGGTGACGTGACCCGTATCTGCAAGATGCGCGGCAATGGCAGAGTTGGTGGCCTATTAGCCTCCATTTCCGAGACAAGCAGGATTGTGTTCCCACCCGCTTTCGGCTAAGTGTCTCGTCGTACGACCAACCTAACCTGCTCCACAGGAACAGGTGAAGGAGTAAACACACATTGATTTGGTGTGGACAGGCAGCTTATCCTTGAGGTTTAGTCTCACCATTGGCTACTGGTGAACCGGATTTGCAGCCTAGTCGCTGGGAAGGTATTCCTGAATGTGGACAAGAGGCGGCGGGATAGATTCCCTGCTACTATTTCCTCTTTGTAAGGCAGTTACAGGAAAATAGGTTTCCGTTCCGCCGTCAGGACCGTAGGTGCTTCCCTATTTCACCCCATATTGGCATTAATAAAATTCTCTGGGTAGTCATTCTCGTTAAGCGTCTATCGTATACGCTGCAACCCTTAGAAAAGAGTGTCCTTCGAGCAGATTGTTTCGCCACTGTTCACGAGACTGAGAACCAAGTTTCTCTTAATCCGAAGCGGTCGGCCGGTGGCCGATTGGTCTGCTCGTTTGGTTTGCAACCATAAGATCACCGGTTCGAATCCGCGTAGGGGTGGGTGTCCTCGCGGTATACTCAGCCCGCGCGCGACTGGTGGTGATCGCACGGCAGCGAAGCGCCGTCGCGGCGAACAGCTGACACATTATTCATTATTATTTATTATTACTCCGAAGCAGCACAAAGCCATGAAATTTTGTGTAATGTTCACCCCAAGTGCGCTTTCGGTAAACGCGACGTTGTACTGCATCACCATCAAGTCTTTTTAGAGCTACATCGAGAATGAAATGCCTTTTCTTCTACCTGGTAGGTGAGCCTAGTTACATACGCTGGTGAGCTCCTCGATATTACCAGAGACGTCAAGTAGGACGAAGATGTCATCTACGTAACGGTGGTATAGCGTAAGGTTGCTGATGACCGCTTTCCATTTACCCTGTTCCAACATGCTCACAAAAGCATCAGCGAGGAATGGTCCTAGCGGGGAACCCATTGCAACTTCGCGCTGCAGTTATATATCCGCGTTGAATAGGAACTGAACATTAAATGTACCCCTTACCAGTAATTCTTTCAGGACCAGAGTTGGTATGCCAAAATCAAGATGGTTCTCGTCAACAAAGTTGCAAATTAACTCAATCGTTTCAAATAAAGACACATTCGTGAACAGTGAGGTGACGTCGAGAGAGCACATAGTTTGCTTCGTGACTTTAACATCATGCAGGGCATCTACAAACACAAAAGTCTCCTTTAGAGTATGTACAGCGACTCGTCTACGCACAGCCTCAAGAAGTTCCAACGATCAACCGACTGGTTTAGGGAGTTTCTCATGTCCAAAATCGGGCGAAGAGGACAGTTAGGCTTGTGGGTTTGGGAAGGCCGTAAAGCCTTGGAATAACCGTGCCCACGGGGCGCAGATTTTCATAGACCGATTCACTGATATAACCACCATCCTTAAGCATTTTGAGACAGACGCACAGTTGATTTTCGATCTGCTTTTTTTGTCCCGCTCATCAGTCACTTTCAAGAATTTCATATTATCTGCCACTATTTCAGCCATCTTGTTGAGGTAGTCTGCTGTGTTTAGGATAACAATACTGTCGCCTTTGTCTGGCCCATTCCAGGATGATGCCTAACGTTTTTACGGGCTACTTTCTACTCTTGTACACTTTTTGGTGATTTTCTTCCACTTTGACAAGCATCGACCTTTTCGAAGTTTCTGCAACGGGGTTCCTATACATCATTCTGTCGTCCCTGCGCTCCCAGGTTTTCCTTTGGTTTTGACAAGGTTTTCCTCAAGGTGAAATTTGCTTAATGTGTTGCGATGAGAGAATGCAGTTCAAATAGTCTAGCCGCCATTTCCGATATATTCTTTATATAAAGTAAAACAACCCATCTGTCCTTGGTGTCTACTGTCTGTTTGTGTTACTGTGGTTCAGACACCTTCGGATGAAGCTTCGTAGATATCCGTTAAGTTGCCTCTCTCCGTTACGCTTGTGTCCGTGCTACTACAGTGTCCGCACACAGCTTACTTCTTGGCATTTCCGGTGGTTGCTGTTAAAGTTCAGCATCTGTCTGTATGTGTGCCGCCTTTCCTGTGGACCGATGTTTGTAGCTCCCCCTTCCATGGTTCTTATTACTAATACATCTAGTTTCATTGTCAATTGGATGCCTTCCATGACGTTGTGCGACTGGTATTTGGTTGAGCCTGATTAGCACACATACCGAACCGACAAATTCGAATTGTTAAGTGGCAGTGCATCCCCCTACAATTTTTGCAAAACCGTCTCCGCAACGAATCCTGATACAGGTGATCCATTCGTGGACTTTTCAATTGCTCAAATCTTCCCTTTGAATGAGTAGTAAGTGGACAGAAACAAGTGAAGTAGTTTGCATACATTTTCGGTCGTCAAATTCCCAACTGGTCGTTCCCAGTTGTTCAAGCGTTATATCACAACCAATGTTGCCATTTGCAAGTTGACAAACGTAAAGAGTGCGCTCACGTGGAATGGTATCATTGTTTTATCATTATCTATTCACAGCTCTGTGTTCTTTTGCAAAAACTGTTGGGTATTGGCTATGGGATATTGCGATCCACTGAGTTTCAGTATGTCCATAACTCCTTGAAAGGACGTCTGACAAGAAGTCTTCGAATCTACTGGGGATGTTGGTAGATGGCAGTGGCCCGTGAGTTAGAGAAACCAGTGTTATTGGGAACAGCCGAGCACTATTCCAGCTCATCCGGAACACGAATCCAAGAAAGCCATAAGTTAGCGACACAATAGCTGAGTAAGACGGGCAGTTGATCCATTCTCAATGTTGTCGGCTAGCTCGTTTTGCGGAACATTCTGAAGAACAGTTCGGCAGATCTGCTGCGACACTGCCGCTCGCCGAACCACCTGAGCCTACGTGGGAAGTAAATGTCACACCTCTCACTTAGGAAGAGATTCGACCTGAGCTTTCCGTGTTGATGCGCAACAAGGCTCCTGGATCCGACGACTTTCTTCCATTTTTTCTGAAAAATGGTGGTATCTCTGTTGTCTGGACTCGCTTCTCTATTTAACACGGATGGAAACACTGAGGAGGTGTCTTCATACTGGCGAATGCCAACTGTCGTGCCCATTATCAAAAATGGTCAGCGTACTTTGTGCAAAAATCATCGAGGCAATAGTCTTTTTTACGTTGCCCCCAAACTTCTCACGAGTATCACTCTCCGACGACTTACTGATCTCCGTGAAAACCGAACCACTGAAAACCAAACTGGTTTCCACCCTGGTCATTGTTGTACCGATCACATCTTTATTCTTCGCCAAATCTTAGAGCAGATACACACGTACAAACGATCGACAATGGTGGTTTTCCTTGACTTGAAAGCCGCCTTCGACACTGTTGACCGCGCCAGCTTGTGGCGCTGCCTATCCATGAAGGGTGTGCCGGTTAAATTCCTTTTCATTATGCACTCTGTACCGTGGCTTCCGAAGCTGTGTAAGGGTCTACGGTAAACTGTCTCCTGAGTTCCTCACGACAGGTTGGGTTCGCCAGGATTATCCTATCTCACCTTTCTCCCAACTTCGTCATTGAAGTGATCATTTGTGATTCCGTTCTTTCAGATTACTGGAGTGCAGATTCTGCTAAGTGACCGACTGACAAATTTGGAGTATGCGGACGACACATCTCTTCTTGAGTTCCACCATGTGGCTTTGCAAACACTAATGGATAGACTGACGCCTATCGCTGCACGGTTCGGCATGTGCTTCGAACCATAAAAGTGCACAGTACTGCTCCAAGACGGGAACAGCATACCTCCGGTTTTAACTATCACCAAACAACCACTGGAAGTGGTGGATCGGTTCACTTACCTTGGTGATCATGTCATCTCTGAGGAAGTTACTTCGCGTATCAGAAAGGCGCATGCAGCTTTCCAGAGACTTATCCATCTATGGACACGGCGGGAAATCAGTCTGCCATTGAAAAGTAGGGTGTATAACGCTGCGGTAAGGCCTGTGTTACTGTGTGGATCAGTGGCCTGGCCAGTTCGAGATGAAGACATTAAACGCTTGACCGTGTTGGACCACTGGTACTTAAGGGGAGTATTGCTGACGTTTGGTGGAACACTAGGTGAACAATGCTGAGGTTCGTCAGTTGCTTTTAGCACGAAACCTGGTTCCTCATTCGAGTGTTTGCTGAATCTGAATTACTTATTTTAGCTAGGCCATATCCTCCGTATGCGCGTTGTCCGGCTTCCTCGACATGCATTATACTTCGTGGCTGCACCAAATTGGGTGAAACTGCGAGGGTGCCAGTCCATGTCGTGGCATAGAAGCATGAAGAAATTGACTTGGTCAGGCTGGTGCGTTTTCGTGAATGGGGGGCCTCGGAGTAGTGCACACCAGTGGTTGGATATCCTACCGGACCTGGCGTAGTCACACAGTTAGTGGCGTTCCTGCATTCGGTTTTCTGCATCTGGTTGTTAATTTTCGTTGCAATCTGCTTAATTTATTACAAGTCCTTCTTACTTTCATTTTCTTTAAATTTTGTTTGGCTTTAACCGCACTAACTTGCCATTATTCTTGCGATGGGAGTCGTGGCAACTGCATCTACCGCACTTCGGTGCTCGGATCATACTTCATCAACTGAACTGAACCATATGCCAAATGTTTGAGACGTCTTCAGATTTCTTTCGTCAGGCTGTAGGTACGTGTTCCCGGGATTGACACACTAGGCCGCAACGGTGCACCATACTTCTGTACCTTTGGGCGTCCGTAGAATTGCACAATGTTTGAATCGCGGGCTTTCATTCTGTCGCGCTTTTGATTCTTGATTTGGTTCAATTCATCAAGCTGTTTCAAGGTTCATCTTATTTTGTTTGTCATCTATGAGGTTGAATCAGTGTCGATGCACCTGTAGGTTGCTGTGTCGTTCAAAAAGCGTATGACTCTCTCATTGTAATAAATGAATAACTGGCTCATCAACCGGAGCTATCAGTATTCCGAAACATTTTAAACCATTACGGGCGCCCTACTCTACTCGTCGTTGGGAGGACTTCACTCGTAGACAAGCTTCTACATGATAGCAGCTCTTCTTTCTTCATGAATGCCTGAGGAGAGACATTTTCCTCCGCAGTATTAGGTACAGACCGCCGATCAATCATCTACAAGCGTGAACTGCAGCTCGACAATTCGGCAGGCGTTGATACGAATGATGGTCACTGCCACTCACAATCGTCTCAGAAAATATGCAAGGTGTATGGATGAATATCGGTTTGTCTGACTTCAATTCATTGGACATTGAACAGAAAAACTACATGCTGGACTAAAACGTCGGGCAGCAAAACATCAGAATAAAATCATATTGTACTTCTCGATAAGTTGTCAAAATTGACCGCAAATCAAGTTAAGCATATATTTTATGCATCCTTTGTTATGCCGGAGCCCCGCGACTGCTTCCACCCAGTAAGGGTAGTGAGAACACGGACGACCAGGGACAGAGATTTAAGGGTTCTTCTACCTAGGGAAACCAGTTCGTTATATGACATAACGCACAAGCATGTAAGCCAACCAGAGTACAGCCAATAAGAACGGAGCAAATGAGGAACCAATCAAATGCACTCAAAAGATAGCGATAGCGTCAGGGTGTGGCTGCGATCTTAAGGCAAAAACAACGACTCCAAATAACCAATAGGGATAGCGAAATTATGCATTAAAACAAACATCGGTGAACCTCCATAGCAAAACGAAAGTCTGCAATCATGAACGGCTACACAAGCATACCTGTATCTCTCTTGCACCTCCGACACCCTTCATCTTTAACACACACGCCACGGAATGGGGTAAATAATGAAACGCGAAAGTACATGCGGAAAATTGTACAATCACGATCGTTAAACAAGCGATTTAGCAGAGCAACTATCGCTAAAGTGGTCTACTGATCCCTTCTTGAATGAGTAAATTTTTATCGTTCAATAAACGTGACGGGAAAGGAACAACTGAGGTGCCATAGGCTCTTGTGCAGGCGTATATAGTTTTGTAAATTTGTCTTTGGTCGTGGAGGTTGATCCACATTCGGACAACACACTGTGGTGGAGATGGCTAACATCTGTGAGTATTTTGGATGCAAACTTATTACAAGGGTTGCCATGGCTGGCTACAATGATATTGACAATTTCCATCATTGGAATTCCACAACATCGGGATAGATACTTCACTGATCTGGCAGTTACTTTAAGGTCCTTACTCAGGAGACAAGGAGAGATAATTGTAGTGCAGTGGGTCCAGTAGGGTAACACGGATACAGTGATAAAACGCCCGTTCAAAATTCGCGGTAAGGAAGAAGACCTGTAACGTGTAACCTAGAATGAGAGTTTTCTAACCTTAGCGAACATTTCGTTCACGTGAAGAGACCACGTAAACCTACTGCTCAGCGTCACTCCCAGGTGTTTTGCTGAAGTGGAAGTGGTCAATGGTTCACCGTCAATGCAAAGTTGTGGACACTGTGTCAGGATCTGCTGTTAGCGATTTCCTTTGAACAGCGTATAAAGGACATCTTTCCGTTTTGAAGTATTTAATGGTAGGTAACGAATTTCGACCAAGCTGTGAGGGTGTCCAAGAGGGTTTACAGCTTAGCCGATGACTCTATGCTAGGATGATGGACGCCATGAATTACCTCGTCCCCATACTTACTTAAACAGGATGGCTTCTTCTAAAGATTGAATTACCAGTGACGGCTGGATTAGAAATCTGCCTAACCGACCAATCAGCGATGCCGAACGACAACTTCGCATCAAGGGAACAAATTACAACTCCAGATATGCAAGAACGACAGACTTATTAGCAGCATTCGAAAATACCCTACAGTCCAATGAATTTGATGAATATACTCAGAGGCAATTATGATATGCAATTACTGTCGCCATAACGCGCAACAAGCAATACAACACCCTAAGTAGACAAAAAATGGAATTGCCAAATACCCTGATGTCTGACGAAACCTTCATTATCCTATTGCCTGACAAGGGACAGATGACGGTCATAATGGGCAGGGAGGATTACATTGAGAATGCCATGCGCCTGTTAGACACAGCAACCTACAGCTGCATCGACAGCGATCCAACCTCACAGCTGACTAACAAAATAAACAAAACCTTGAAACAGCTTCAGGAAATAAACCAACTCATGAAGGAAGAACGCGACTCGAATATCGCGCAATTCTACGGGCTCCCCAAGGTACACAAATATGATGCACCGTTGCGGCCTATTGTGTGTCACTCCCGGGAACACGTACCTACAACCTGGCGAAAGAAATCTGGAGAGGTCTCTAACATTTGACCTGTGAATCGCAATCTTCCATAGCCAATGCCCGACAGTTTTTGCAAAAGATCACAGATCTGTGAATAGATAATGATGAGACAATAATAGCATTTTACGTGACCGCACTCTTTACTTCTGTCAACTGGCAGATGGCAACAATGGTCATGATATAACGCTGGAACAACAGGGAACGACCATTTTGGAATTTGACGACTGAAAATGTATGCAAACTACTCCACCTGTGTCTGTCCACCTACTACTCATTCAATGGGAAGATTTATGAGCAATTGAAAGGTACACGATTGGACCACCTGCATCAGGATCCGTCGCGGAGATGGTTTTGCAGAAATTGTAGGAGGATGCACTGCCACTCATCAATTCGAAATCGTTGGTTCGGTATGTGGACGACACTTTTGTGCTAATCAGGCTCAACCAAATACCAGTCGCACAACGTTATGGAAGGCATCCAATTTGCAATGGAACTAGATGTATTAGTAATAAGAACCATGGAAGGGGGAGCTGCAAACCTCAGTCCACAGGAAAGGCGGCACACATACAGACCAGATGCTGAACTTTAACAGCAACCACCGGAAATGCCAAGAAGTAAGCTGTGTGCGGACACTATTACCACGGACACAAAGTGTAACGAAAAGAAGCATCTGTTTAAATGTCACCAAGTCAATGGATATCTACGAAGCTTCATCCGAAGGTGTCTGAATCACAGAAGCACAAACAGGTAGTCTACATCAACTGCGAAGGATGCGTTGTTTCTTCGTGCGTGTGTGTACGTGGGCTAGCTTGTAAGGATTGCCAAACGCTGTTAGCCTCTTTATATCCGCTAATTGTACGACCTAGGTTTCACAATCGTGCGGAAGGTTTAAATGGATGGCAGGGTTGTAGAGTCTGTCTCTCAGCATGAGGGTAACGTCGTTTTGGCGCCACAAGTGACGGAAATTAGCCTAAGCACTCCGAACGTTTGCTCTTCCCTTCTTGGTCTTATCTTCTATTCCACAGGCCCTGATATCGGTGCCCAGTTGGTGGAATTTTTGAAAAAAATCTTTGGCTGTTCCACAGCGACTGTCAGCATAGTGTTTGTTTCCAGCTAATTCTGATAGCAAATTGAGAATTTTGCGGGCACAGAACAACATGAATCCTCTAACAGCCCATGCCAATCAATCGGTCGGCGTGCTTCAAGTCGATAAGTCGGTCGCCTAGATGCAACTTCACACCCAACTCATGTCCGGTGGACACTGTTGCATAGCATCACCCGTGGCCTACATCATTGCCTCACCGTTGGAGAGTTTGAAAGGCAATGTTAGCATGTCGCTTGCTCTCGGTTTACCAGAACTACACTGGTTAAGCGTTCTTATAATGTTTCGTATTACTCAAGCACACCTTTATTTCTCAGGCATTTGCAATATGCACGCTGATCCACTGAATCGTAGGCACCCTTGATGTCGAGCAACACGACTAATTTGAGCCGCTGCTTTACGTGGCCTTGCCTCAGTGCTTGTCTCAGAACTAATATGTGATCAATACAACGACGGAGACCGATATGGTCGCCACAAATGTCGCCTTCACTTGTTCTAGTCCGTCTATGTGAACGATGGAGGTCGCATTGTTATCTCTATGATGTCAGCATTCCGAACGTGAGCCCCATTGAATATCTGTATCCAACGGGACAGATCTAGTCAGTTGGAACAGTTTCTTACTCTCACAGTTTCACTTATTAATGGTTTAAATCAACTACAGGAGCTTATTTCCGGATTTTGCAAGGGCAAGTCTGTCTTGTCCGACGGCGTTTGGTTTCAAAAATCTGTCCACACTTTCGATTCCTGCGCGCAAGACCGGTTCCAAATGCACTTCCCAAGAAACAGACTGACCACTGGCTCGAAAGGAAGTTGATACTTCTTGTCCATTATATTCTTTTTCAAAGTGCTCAGTCTAACATTCTAACAATTTTGGCAGGTTGTGGACAGGCTGTCCTCATTCGTCGCATTTACTTTCGCTAACACTAGATCTCATGCTGCCTCTTTTCCCATACTAGACGATATATATCCCAACGTTAGCCAAAATCATTGGCCATTTCCACCAAACTTTACAGTACCTCTTCAGGCTCACGCTCAATTTGATCCTGAGATCTTTGCTTGTTCCGCTGTATTCGATCCCAGCCGAAAGGGATCTTATTACACCGCGAATTTCTTGAGACTGCGTAGCGGCTCATTACTCACGTTGCCAATTTGATTTACCAAACCAAGACATACCTCCTATAAATGACGTCAGGTGAACGTGTGTCTAGTGATATTTAACTGTGTTCACTAAGGGCTTGCCGCGGTCGAATATGGTTAACAACATCTGTGCGCTCATAGCCTCTTCGCAGGCATCCACCGAAACGTGGCCGAAAGTTGGCATACACACTTGCATGGTTTGAGCCCGTGATCATGCTCCAGATCGAACGACAGTTCTGAACGCAACTTCCAACTGTAACTGATCGCATTGTGACCCATGTGTGCCCATTGCCGGTCAGAAGCTGGTGGCTGCCATGTAACCCCCTGCATCGGCGGCGGGTACTATGTCGGAAGTTCGTGTTTGCGAGAAATAGACAGCTATCTTCGCACAAATGTTGTAACCGCTCAATATTATTGTTACGGAGGCTTTCGACGTGTTGGCCTTCCAGTTGCAGCTGATCAGTGGACATTTTTTCAGTTTGAACCTTCAGGCCACCAACCAACGCTACAATATCCATGTTTCTCTCGTGGCGAAGTAACTTGTTCTGTGGGCGCGAAAGGTCATCTTGGGCAGAATTAGAGCCACTGTTTATGAGCGGCGTCGACTGCAGTAAAATTTAGGCACCTATTGTCCTATTGCAAAGAAAGTTCTGGCTCTGGACGCCAGCCCTTTCTTCTACACATCCATAACATTCATGACAATGTAGGATGAGCTGTGCTATATCGCAGTTAAAAATCAGTCAGTGCAATCAGTCCACGTTGGCCCGCTTGGCTTAGTAGGGTAACTCGCTGACTCTTAAGTTAGCACATGAGTTCGAATCCGGCCGGCGCGATCCGGCCGATGCGCACTACTGATGGATTGGACAATTCAACTACTATGAAAGCGGGCTTCAAACTACTTATTGGGATCCGGTCGATCTGAGCAGCTTTAACCCAGGGGGCTCAAAGCAATACTCCACTGATTTGAGAGACATTTGGCCTACCTTGCCTCCGGATAAGCACAATGAGAAAGTGCCTCCAGTGTCACACGAATGGGAGCGTACAGTGAGAGCGGAGGTCGAGTTTGGCAGGTTGATCCCCGGTAATAAACAGCTATCGATCGAGAGGGCCTCAGGTGCTCGGGCAAATACTGTCGGTTGGAGCCTCTCGGCTCCCTGCTTGGGGCCAAAACACGATGAACATGTTTGGCTGTATACACTTCTTTACGTGGTTAGGAGCCGAGCTTAGTGGCCTTTGTGTTGAGAGTTTCTTCGTCTTTCCCCTCCCCCTTAGCTTCTCACTTCAACCACCATCTCATTTTTTGCAGCGCAGTAGCCGGCCGTTAGTTCTTCGAAACGATGTCCATCCGTTACTGCTGGCTCAGCCAAAGTGCCATTGTTTTACTTTTTTCTTTTCTTTTGTATTGCGGCACAGTAGCTGAGCTGTTTTCCACCTGCAGCTAACGTATATAATAATATATTGAGGCCGTGACAACCGAGCAAATTGAAAAGGCCATAATTAGTGAACTGAAAAGCTATTGAAAGCTGGATTGATTGAGGTTAAAACGACACAGCTCGTTTGAGTTCTCAAATTCCCCACGTGTACGGTTTACCAAAGACTCACAACAACATATCCTCCTGCATCCAATCGTGTCTATGATAAGCGTGCCGCATCCGAGGTGAGCTAACTGTATCGGTATCAAAGACATTTGTTGGCGAACTACGAGGCTTAATGTGTGTTCTTTGTTCACTAGCGTTCCACTGGGAGAGGCTTTAGATACCATCCACGTGACCGCTGATAACGTGGGATTTCCAGCGCATCACCTTAAGTCACTACTGCTATTGAACACGAAAGCCATTCAGTTCCAATTCAGTGACATGGGCGGCCCGATTGGTCCAGTTCTGGCTGATATTTTCATTAGCCACTTGGAGAACACTGCACTGCGTGACCCCATACAAAACGTGCATTCGTCGTATTGTAAACACCTTGACGACACGTTTGTTGTGGTTGATACCGGTTAACAGGCAACGCACGTACTCGATGTTCTGAACACGTACCACCCTAAAATTGAATTCATGATGCAAAGTGAAATGGATAACACTTTCCATTTTCTGGATATAAAGCTAGAGAGGAATTCAGACGACACGCTCACTCGATCTGTGTATGGCTTGTGTATCTGGACAGTACAGTACCTCAACCTCAGTGTGTGTCCTATAAGCTACCAACGAGCATTGGTTCGCACCACCTTCGTGAGAGCTCGCAACATTTGCTCTGAAGATACTATTGGCAGTAAACTGGAATATGTATAATCAACACCACTGGAAAGCGGATATCCCGAGAGATTTATTGTATGCTATGAAAACACAGAAAGCACGAGGAAACGACCGACTGACGTCACTAAAACAGGAGTTCATTACACAACCGTTTAAAAGGAACATCGTCTCCGCTAGATGACAAAGTAATTCTATCATGCGGCCGAACTTGTGTTATTGTGCCAAGTAAGGAAGCTGGTATGTAAATCCAACCTGTACAAATCAGACCCTCTAGTTACCGCCTCTTGTGTTTACTCTCTCTTTCTCTCTCTTTCTTTGTACTTGGCGTTGCGAGTACGTAGACCGAACTCTGATTTCAGAGCACATTCCACATCATGTGGTCGCGAATGGCCCCAAGCTTCCCGCAAGGTCCATTTCTCAGCACATCCTACACTGCTCCATATGTCGAAATCCCCTCGAATTGTTCGGAATAATTAACCGACACATCAATGCTGGCCCTCAGTTTGCTGAGGCTTCAGCAATTCGGTGGCTGAAACCCAATTATCGCAAACAGACTGAGTTTATGACCAGCGTCGCGTTGCAATGGTTAGATTCTTTGATTGTTTCAGACATGTATTCATTATCATCATTCATCAATACACGTTAGCCGAGAGTGAGAAACACGCCTCAGCTAATGTACCGCAATACAGAAAAGACAAGAGATCAAACAATGCAGACTAAAAAAGCAATAAAAGGTAACCTACTACTAAATATCATATTATCCATAGGGTTTGAGGTCGGTGTTGGAGAGGAAGCTAAAGGGGGGAGGGACAAAGAGACTCACAATACAAACGTTACTGGGGCCGGTTCTTCGCCGTCAGCTAGTGTATCCAACCAAACTTGTTCATCGCCCTTGCGACCCCAACGCGACAATTGGGAAACAATAACTGACGCCAAGTTTGTCGAATTCATCGCTTGACCTCCTCACCTTTTCTTCCATCTGCACCTCCGGCTCGCAAACAACGCACGGTGCGGGAATCGGTGTGTTGACATGTGCAACACGTGGCCTAGCCATCGGAACCTAGTGCTGAACGGTTCACTCGCTCTTCCTGCACCAGATCCGTGGTACCGGACACGCTCATTGCTCACGCGGTGTTCCCACCAGGCATGAGCCATGGTACAAAGGTAGCTATGGTCGGAGGAAACAAGTCTCTCTAAGTCTGTCGACTTGACGGGCCAGGTTTCACAACCGTAAAAGACGCTTGAACGAACGGCTGCATTGTAACTTCTGCCCTTCAGAGCGAGAGTAATGTCACGCGCGCACCATAGGTGGCGGAGATTGACAAAAGCGCTTCGAACTTTTGCTATGTAGTTTTTGAGCTCATCTTCAATTCCGCTGGCGCTAATATAGCTGCCTAGATACTTGCATTTCTGGACGACTTATAACTGATCACCACTAAGAGTCAAAGCAAGCGGGGGTCCCTGCAAATCTTGGAGACGAACCTTGCTTTTCGATGGTGTAGAGCATAGCCCCAAACGACTGACAGCCAGTGCTAATTTGTCCACTGCCACCTTGCACGTTTGGGAGATGTCACAGGTAGGAGCATTGTCGTCGCCGTACTCCAATTCAAGAACTCGATCATCTGTGAGCAGCTCCGCGCCTTGTAGGTCGGGTTCAGTGAACGCAGTCTCCAGAACTTCGTCATTTGTGGTTAAAGAAGAATAGTGACGGCGGTCAACTTTGTTTCACACCGTTGGGTAAATTTAAGGGCGATGACAGTTTGCCGCAAACCCTCACTCTACCCGAACTATGCACGTACAGCTCTTATAACATTTACATGTTTCTCGAGCACCCCTTTCCTCAGTAGACACTCCCATTGGCCCCTTTGATGACGGTGGATCGCCAATGAACATGGCGCCGTCTCAACAATTGACGTAATGTGAAGATGTGGTTAATGTGAAGCTGGAACGGGACGATAAGGGTGAAAAAGCATAAAAGGGAGAATAAGAAGACGGGAAGGCTTGAGCAGTAGCATCCAAACCCCTATCTACCCTGCTCGATGCAGCAGATAGGGCACCGTTGATTATCCTCTGTGGTGGCCAGAGTGTCAGAAATTTGTTTGAAGTGAGATTCATAGTATTGCGTGGGCAGGATACTGTCAGGTTGCCCAGGCCTAGACAAGGAGAACGATTAGGATTCTCAACCAAAGCCTTTGGTTCAAAAACCTGTCCGCAAGGCAGCGGGTTTGGCATTGGGCTACAAGGAGTCCGTTTTAAGGAATAAGGAGCCACGATTTCAGAAGGTTTGAATACAAATCGGTTTTGCTAGGGTTTTATTGTGGCCACGTTTCGCCCTTGACACAAGAGCTTCTTCAGCATTTAGCTAACAATTCATGATAGTCGGATACCGTCCTCCATGGCACAGTTGCATAAGCTGCGGGCTAGTTGGCAAGAGCCACTAGCAGCCATGGGTTCGATCCTCCGCAGAGGACCGAAGGATGCGCACCACAGATGAGCCCCAATAGGGCGAAACGGCCGTCTGGTGCTTTTCCGGATAGCTGGTCGACGTATCGGAATTGTCGGCTGATTTCGATGAACAAAAATACTCCCCAAAATCCTTCCATTCATAAGTGAGTTTCTTTGTCCCACCCCATCCCTCTTAACCTTTCCCTCCAACCACGATCTCATTATTTAGCCTTATGTAATTTTGCATAGCAATTTTTTTTGATGCACAGTAGCCGGCTGGTAGCTTACCAGGACGATGCCCATCCGTCACCGGTAGCTCAGCCGGCTTGCACCAGTTGCTTTTTTCTCTCTCCTTTTTTCTATGTATTGCGGCCCAGTAGCCGAGGTGTTTCCTACCTCTGGCTAACGTGTATCTTGACGATGATGATGGTTAATGTAGCCACAATTTCGACGAAACCCGGCTTTCTCCTCACGAATCTGACTTTCGCGAATGTCAGTCAATCTGTGGAGAGCGACAGACGCAAGTAATTTAGAGGCAGCTGTGATCAAACTGATTCCTCTATGACTGCCGCATTCCGGACGTGAGCTTCCTTTGAACTATAACGGAGCGGCTCCAGTCTGTTGGGACAGCCTCCTGCTCCCATAGATTCACTAATAACTTATGTAAAGAGTCCAAGAGAGCAAGTCCGCCAAATTTGTGAGGACCGGAAGAAGTTCATCTGCTCTTGCGGCCTCTTTCAATTTCAACAGCCTGATCTAACTTTCGACTTTGCGCGTGAGGGCGGATCCAAGGAGATGGCCCAGTGAGTAGAGCGCTCATTGGCCATATGGAGAAGCTGGCAATTCTGACTGATTGAACTGCTTCTCAAAGTGTTCGGCCCAACGCTCCAGGCGCTTTGACAAGCTGTGGACCGGCTGGCCGCTCTCGTCACATATGGTCTCGCTAACACCACGTCTCCTGCTTCCCGTTTCTTTTAACAAACGGAATAACTCCCGATGATTACCAATGGCAGCGGCTCTCGCCATCTCCGAGGCATGGTGAGACTACGCTTTGCGGTCTCTCTTCAGGCTAGCGTGCAGTTTCACTCAGAGAGCTTTGTGAGTCTCATTATATTTGCTTCCAGCCGGAATACGTCGACGTGCATCTAGAAGTTCCAGAGACTGCATAAAGATCCAATGTCTAGGTTGGCAATTTGATTTGCCACATGAAAACATACCTGTTGTTAATAACCTCTGGTGGATGTGCGACCGGTGTTCTTCAACTGCGTTTAGTGAGTACTTACTCAGGTCAGATGCCAGCGTACTTTGGTACGCATTCAGAGCATCTGACTTCGCCAGTTGTCGCTCACAGCACCGTTGCGGACGTTCGCGGAAACGCACCCGAAGGTCGGCGCATACAAGTGCGTGGTCACAGCCCCGCACTCGTGCTCTAAGTCGAGCGACAGTTTTGAACGCAGCCTGGTCAGCAGTAACTGATCGCAATGTGATTGATTTTTGTCCATGGTTGGTCCGAGGCTGTTGGGTGCCAAGTCACTCTTCTGCGGATGCTATGTCGAAAGTTAATGCTTGCGAAAAAGAGCAGCATCTTCACACGGGTGTAGCAACAGCTCACCATTATCGTTACGGGAGCCTACACCGTGTTGACCGCCCGGATGAAGCTCATCAGTGGATAGTTTTCCGAGTTGGGCATTTAACTCACCAACATGCACCACAGTTGGCGGTTGAACTGTACGCTAAGCTTGGCGATTTCGTTTCAAACGTTTCGTCACCAATCAAGGTGACATCATCAGTGCGTAGTGGAGAGGCTCCTCTATGCTACTGCACGCCACTCCACTACATACTGATGATGGCACCACTATTGATGACGAAACGTTTGCCACCAAATTGCCAAGCTCAGCGAACAGTTCTACCGCCATCTAAACAACCTGAGCTACCAGTCTTCAATGCCATAAACACCACTGTGTCCGTGCGCTTTTGTAACGAAGCGCGTTCAATTGGTGATAGAAGTTGCCTTTCACCCAGTCATCGCTACAATTTGTGGGTGCGTAGCCTCAATAGCAAACAAGCACCGTTTGCCCTCACATGACTTCGATGCCTTGAGCGAGCCCATCAATCTGACAGCACACATCCCGTTTTCATTGGGATCCAATCGATCATGGCAGCTTCAGCCCGGGGGCTAAGTGCGATGTCCACACCATTTCGACCGGCATTTGAAGCTGCGTCATTTCCGGACAAAAGCAATGAGAAGGTGTCGCCAGTGTCGCACGTTGAGCATCGGATGGTAATCACAGAACTCGAATCTTGCAGGCGAGTTTCTGACAAGCAGCACATATCGATTGATGGAGCCTCTAGTGTTCGGGCAAGTGCTATCTTTTGGCCATTCTGCAACAACATTCGAATGTCAGTCTTAGCGAGGATCGAGGGCTCCAAATAGAAGCAGATGAACTGAGATTCTTCGTTTGGCTGAGCATAAAATTGCCGACTGGGCCAGAACGACGCCTTACGATTGTATGGGAGTCGAAACTAGAACATAAACGATAGTTGAAGCAGGTTGCGTGAGAGCCAAGCATTAGGGGGGTTCCAAACAGGGGATGAAAGTGGAGTTAGAACGGGACGATAAGGATTCAAAAGCGCGATGGAAGGAAGAAGAAGACGGGAAGATTTGAGTAATAGCATCCAAGCCCCTATCTACCGTGCGCGATGCAGCAGATAGGGCGCCGTTTATAATCCTCTGCGACGTCCAGAGCATCAAGATGTTGTTTGCATATATGGTCATTGTGTTACGTAGGCTGCATACTGTCAGCTTGCCCAAGCCTGGACAGGAAAATGGTTAGGGTTCTCATCAGCTAATGTGCCGCAATACAACAACCAAGAGGTTAAATACCACAGCCAGAAAGCTATAAAAAGTAACCTTATAGTTAATGTCATCTTATACTTCAGGTTTGAGATCGTTGTTGTAGGAGGAGGCTAAAGAGTAGAGAAGGGACAAAGGTACTCACAACCAAACGCCACTGATGTGGACTCTTCGCCAGGTCAGCTAGTGTATCCATCCAAACGTGTTCGTCGTCCTGAAATGTTCGAATTCTTATTGTATTATCTCAAAGATTGTTTCCTTTTAAGGGCAAAACCATTATTCCACGGATTGTACTGTGTACCAGGTGATGAGAATACCCGAAATATCTGAATTCAGGATATGCTTTTGAAACGTTGTTCTTTCTTGTGATCTGAAATATACTGGTTCCATACAGCTACTAAATACTATGTTGCACATTACTGTCTGTGCGAAGTTCGTAACTTACATGACACTGGAGGATGCTCCGCGGCATATAGCAGCCGAGAAGTTGCACATTAACAACTAGTCCGGATGAGACAAAACGGCTTAGGGATTGTGGTTTCCTCTGACATCCCAAACACCCAGGGAGTTTGGTTGCAACCCTGCTTTCTTTGTTTGATGAGAGCAAACGAGTTCGAAAGCGTTCGTGAAGCGCAGTGTATTTGGTGAGCAACGCCATCCGCTTCAGTTACGCGGTCCCAGAGAGACCGAATTGATCAAGGTTTGTTTCCATGTGAGTCGAGATCCACATTGAGACTGCACTTCGTAATCCATTAACACAGTGAGTGTTGTAGATTGATCCACCATTAAGAAGTTTAGGGCTTTACCGTATATGTAGTAGCATACGAGGGTAGAGCAATAAGTTTCCGGATGCACGAAACGCTTTACTTTTTACAACAAATTAAGCACACTACATTTTTTCAAATACTCTCCGGCAGCGTCCATCCACAGTTCCATGCACTCAAACTATTTGAAGAAACAGCTAAACCATACCGAAGTGGGTAACCCTTCAGGCTGCTCAATACAGGCCTCTGTTGCTGCGTCTGCAGCCCCGTAGCGGATTACACGTATTATACGCTTGACATTTAAGAACACAAAAGGTCCCACGGAGCCATGTCTGGACCGTAAGGTTGCTGACCAACCGCCTGGCTGCGTTCTCTATCCAGAAAATCTACGACGACATAGGACATGTGTGCCGGTGCGTTGTTATGGTGCAGCAACCTCCCTCGTTCTTGAGTCCTTGGATGACAGCTGGCTACAGCTTCCAGTAATTGTGGCAGAGGGCAGGTGATATACCAGTCTCTAGTGACTTTGAATTGCCGTACGAGCGGTGCAGTAGCCACATGACCGGTCTTGGCCACGAACACAGCCACCATCTGCTTGACCACACTGAGGCGATGCCTCACTAACTTCTGTCCACTGACCCGATTGTTGCTTGATTTCTGGGTCTGAACTGTACACCCAGGTATCATGGCCACTGAGGATCTCTAACAGCATTGGGTCATCCACCATCAAAAAATCAAGAATGGTGCGACATCAATCCATCCCAGCTGCTTTCTGGTCAGCAGAGGTACCCAGCGTGTACAAACTTTTCTGAGGCCGAGGTGCGGATTGATCCTGATGAGATCCTGATGGCTTTCCCATCTGTAACGCAGTCACCCGCGCGTCCACCTCCAGCATCGCTTGCGCAGCGCCAATATTCTCCGCGGTGGTGGCCTCCACAAGTCGACCACATCGTGCTTCATCATCCAGGAACCGTTTGCGCCACACTTGAATTCCACAAACCACTCAAGCACGGTAGTTATTGAAAGCACATCCTCACCAAACCCACCACGCAATCGCTCTACACTCTGGTGCTGCTTTAAGCCACATTTGTAGTCATAGTGACATGGACTGAGCTCCATACTTACAATCAGAGTACAGCGACTCTTATGGCTCATGAGCTGTGCTGGGCTACTGATTTAGGGTTCTGTGAATTGAAATCACTGAGCAATGTTCAGTATGAATTACAGTTCACATTTTTTTCCAGGTCATCTGCACCTAATCTGTGTGCTGCATATCCGGAAACTTATTGCTCTGTCCTTGGAACTAACTGCAGAGAACAACTATGAATTATGTCAAAGTTTATGTGACGTTTTTAGCAGGTTCGTAGCCTTAAGGATCATAAGCCCGTCTCCTAATCCGAGGGCACGGGTTCGAGCCTGCGTAAGAGTACAGGCGACCCTCGAAATATCCTTAGCTCACGTGCAACTGGTGGTGGTTGCGCAACAGCGAAGCGTCGGTGCTGAATACCGGTGTACCGCTGGTGCTTTTATATGACATTGCACTTCCAACTGGACAATTTTCAAATCACCTACGATGATTTCCAAATCTAACTGAACGATTTTGAAGCCACTTAGGACATTTTCAATTCAAATTGGGCACAGTTCATTTTTACGCAGAATATGAGAATTTTAGTCATTGGGAAGCGAATTGCAATACCCAATGCAGTTGACAGAAAGCTGTCCCAATGCTGTTTTCGGCAGGTTCATCACCACTTTAAGAACGTAATTTGGATAGTTCTGCTGAGTTATCGTTTCGAGGCTCATCTGGTCAGGTGTCCGATTGGTAGGCGCTCTTTTCTGACGCCTTCCAAGATGTCTTCTACCGGACTTATCATGTGGGAGCAATGTGACAGAAACTTGGGAATGAGCTCATAATCCTCCTGGGACGTCCGATCATCATCATATCATTATCATACACGTTAGCTAGAGGTGGAGAACGCCTCAGCTACTGTGCCGCATTACATATAAAAAGGAGGAAAAAATGCAACTGTTGCAAGCCGGCTGAGCTACCGGTAACGGATGGGCATCGTCCTGGTAAGCTGCCAGCCGGCTACTGTGCATCAAAAAAAATTACTATGCAAAATTTTATAAGGCTAAATAATGAGATCGTGGTTGGAGGGGGAGGCTAAGAGGGATAGGGTGGGACAAACAAACTCACAGCACGTACGCCACTGAGGTCGGCACCTAGCCATGTCAGCAAGTGTATCCAACCAAACGTGTTCGTCGTCTTTTGGACCCCAACCAGGGAGCCGTGACGCTCCAACTGAGGCCAGTTCAGAAGTGAAGGCCTTCATTCCTTTGTACCAAGTCATCGCTTGGCCACACCTCGTCTTCTTCCATCCACACCCCCGGCGCGCAAACAATGCACGTCGCGGGGGGGGGGGACGTCCGATATCTAGGTTTTGATGTTGTCCATGATCAGGCATGCGCCCTTCATCCCCATTATCCAACAAATGCACTCCACCTGTTCTTTTTGTGGAACGTAAGGAGATTTGTGCCATTGCAGGTCATATCATTAATGATTTCGAGTGATTATAGCTTTGTTTTTCATCTCTGCAGTATGATGATCACGATTATCTCTCTTCACAGATGAATGTTAAACTCACTGATGTCGATGAACATGCTTGCCTTGTAATGCGTGTGTCCAGATATTCATATTTCATGTTTGCATAAAGCACATTGTTGACTTGAATTGATCAGCGTAGTCCTACCGGCTTACGATCCTCATCACACACTGATGAGGTGGTCTAACTCATGACCAAGTCGAATCTTGAACATGACAGGCGAACTCCAACCACTGGCCCTATCTGCTTCACAATCCGGGTTGCATTAGCTTGCTCACACCATCGTTTGCAAATCGTCCACTTTGGTTTGAAAAATGTCCAGCTTAAAGTAGTACTAGGAGTGTACAGTTTCTCCAATTAAACTCGCAAATCATGGTCAATTAATCAACTGCTCTAGAGGCCAGAACGAGTTGAAGCCACTGTCGCAACTAGCTAATGCCCAAGAGTCAGACTGAAACACATAAAAAATTTCACCTGTTGATTGCGTACGTTTCACCACCATTCGAGGTGGCATCTTCAATGCGGTGATGTGCAATGTACAATCCTGCTTATCGATATGTCAGTCCGTGCTCGACGGGCAGGTGACTTTCAAAAGTGGCAATTTCGATTTTCGCCTCGTGCTCTCTACCCATTCTCTTCCGGGGCTGAACCATGTCTTTCTATTCGCCGGAAATCTTTCTTTCTGACCTGATGATACACGGGATCGATGTTGATGCGCATGTTAATCGAAGTATTAGAGGAGTACCATGCTTTTAGAAATTCTTTTCCTTTCTATGTTGTTGCTTGAGCTAGAATCTCTGGCTCTTTCCAATTGCACATGCGTTGAGACAAGAAACGATGCATAATGTTTTTTACAAGCCCTCTGATGTTCTTGTATTTTTGTGGATAGTTTCCTTTCTGTCTTTCGCACATAGTTCATTTCACAATTTTTGCAATTTGTTTTATACACGACGTTTGTTCGTTCTTTTGCTTTTCTGATTGTCCTTTTGGTTTGACAGTATTCTTCTCAAAGTAGCGATTGGCTTGTGAGCGACCACGATGCGGTGTTGTTTGAGCAATCTAGCAGTCATTTCAGATACGTTCTTCATGTACGACAAAACAACCCTCTTCATTGCATTTGGCATGGACTCGGTGTTTGTATTTTTGTAGTTTACACATCTGCGGATGCAGCTGTGTGGGTATCCATTGCGCCCAAACGAATCGAATAGGCGTTTCTCTTCTTCCCGTTTGGCTTCCGCTATACTGCAGTGTGTTTCAATCCTGCGAAATAGTGTCCGCACGCAGCTTATTACGTGGCACTTTGGGTGGTTGCTGTTGAAGTTCAAACTTTGATCCGTATATGTGCCACTACTGTGAACGGATGTTTGGAATTCACCATCCTTTGTGCTGATCACCAACACATCCAAGAATGGTAGCATGTTTTCTGCCTCTAACTCCATTGTAAACTGAATCCCATCCATTGCGTTGTTGAGTAGTTGGTGTGCGAGTGCTACTTCACTGCGTTTGAGTATTACGAATCTATCGTCGACATAGCGTACCCATAATTTCGGCTTCATAGCTGGTAGTAGATCTCCTTCCAACTTTTGCATGACGATCTCAGCGACCAGATCTGATACAGGTGATCCCATCGGTGCCCCCCTCACTTGCTCATAGATCTCTCCGTTGAACTAGAAGTAAGTTGTGAGGCATAGTTGGAGCAGCTTGCAAATGTTTGCGGTCCTCATACTCCTAATTTTCTCTTCTCTGTTGTTCAGGCGTTCTATGATGACTCCTTTAGTCAGTTGCAAATTTACAGATGTGAATAATGTGGTGGCATCGAAGGAGACTATCGTTTCAGCATGTGCTATATGCAGGTTCTTGAACTTCTCTAGAAATTACTTAGCGTTGTTTACGGAGTGCTGCGAACCATTGAGTAGATGTTTGAGGCGCCTGCACAAGTCCTTTGCCAGGTTGTTGGTGGGTGTACCTGGAAGGGAAACAATTGGAACGCAACAGAGCACCCTCTTTGTGTACTTTTGGAAGCCCGTAAAATTGTGCGATGTTCGAGTCACGGGCTCTTATTTTATTCCTTCCTGTTTATGTAATTTCTTTCAATTGTTGTAACGTATGCATTGTTCTGTTTATTTGGTTTGTTAGCTGCGATGTCGGATTGTAATTAATGCGCCTGTATGTGTTTGTGCCCCATGCTGAGGCTGATGTTGCATGCGTGATACTTCCCCACCGCAGTTGGGCTAAATCGACTTCCACTTAAATTAGGTCTTTTTAAGCTGGATAAATTTCATTTCACTTTAATTGGTTTGTTCTGCCTACCTGACTACTCTTCTATCAACTCGCACACCTTGCTTACTCTAGTTGCGCCTATCTTCGTTAACTTTATTGCGTTTGTACCATTTTTAACTAACTTCTGGACATTTTGTACTTACCGCGGATTCATTGCTAACCAACTTACTTCATATGCTAATTTATCGAAGAGTTATGTCGGCATAGCCGTATTCTTTAACAGATATAATTTTATTATTTCAAGTGGTTAGCTATTGCTTGATATCTCTGGTGTGGATACGCTTGATGTGAATGTTGACAAGGTGCCTACCTGTCTATTACTCACTACCTCGTGCATACTGGCTCCAGGAGACAGTTGGTCGTTGCTGGAGGGGACGGGGTGCACGGTCCTTGTGGTCGTGCTAGGCTCGAAGAGTGGTTCCATGCACTCAGTGTGGAGCGGACTACGGTCCAGCCACCGCCTTGTGTGCGCTTGATTCCCAAATACAGCGTGCTTGTGTTTGCCTGTGAAGGAGTGTGGGCCGGCTCCGTTGATGAAACGTGGCTCCCATCCACATGCCTCCCGGTCTTATTCCTTCGGGTTTACACTGGATATGGGGTGTGTGGATGGAGCTGTGGGTGGTGTAGCGCAAGCCATCAATGATCCCTCTGTAGGCGCAGGCGTCCTGTGGCTGGCCACAGTAACAGGCAAATCCGAAACCGGATGCCGCCAACCATGTGCTTGTATCGTTCAGAAGTCGTTTTGCTTTCTCAATATAATCCGCCTTATCCATTATGACTGTCATACGTTATTTGTCTGCAGGATGGATAACGATTGATTCGTCGAATCTCAGCAAGTCATCGATCGACGATTTGAAATCAACACTGTTGATCGATTAAGCTATAACTAGAGTGATCTGTTTTAGTGTCATGCAACTCGCATCTTGGTCTTCAGTAAATTGCAGTTTGCCGCGTACTCGCTCTGTTTGTTCTACCTTCTTGCTGATTGGTCAACTCTCGTAACGTCTAACACCGCAGATTTGGCAACGCAAAGCCACGCAACTTATCAATAGCTGCAGAGGAATCAAAGCCATTCTTGCACCAATGCCATAATCAGTTCAATGCGTCCCAAATGCGAATACTGAAAATCTGCTGCGGTAATTCAACACTAAGTCATTGACAAAGATGACCGCCGACCTGACTTGGCAAGCATAGAGCTCATCATGAAAATGCCCCCATCTTCGATTGTTACGGAACTTAAGTCATTCCTTGAATTGATGACCTATTATAGCGCATACCTGCCAAGTATGCACTGATTACATGAACCCTTGAATAAGCTGCTTTCAAAGTGATGTGAATGGGCGTGGTCAAGCATATGTCAAATTACTCTTGATCAAGTGTAGTAATACCTGAAATTCGTACTTATTCGACGTATTTAAATCCGAAGCTTCCGATCATACTGACAACTGACGCGTCAAATCGTGTGGTGGGAGCAGTCATAATCCCCGGATTTCTTGGTGGAACGGAAAATATGATAGCTCATGTCGCTCGATGTCTAACACCAGCGGAACGCAATTACGAACAAATATATAAAGAGGCTCTGCTTATCATCGTTACCGTAAGGAATTTTCTTAAATGCTCTATGGGAGACACTCCACCCTTTTCCCAACCATAAGCCGCTGTTGGCCATTTTTGGTTCCAAGGAAAGCACACCAGTGTACACAGCGAACCGATTGCAACGCTGAGTCTCCATACCGCTGAACTACAATTTTCATGTCAAGTACGTCTCCATAAGTACCCTAGGCCAGGTATACTCGCTTTCCCGATTGATAAGCGATCACAGCTCGGAACCAGAAGAAATAGTGATCGCAAACCTTACTATGGAACTTGAAGTTCGAACCACAGTTTTGGAGACCATATGCCAGCTACCGGTGAATTTTGATATGGTCCACACAGTGGCTGAATCGGACACCACCCTTCAACAGGCGATGATGTATCACCGATCCACCCGCCCATCGCATTGCCGAACTAGAGAACACCGACAACTTTTCCAGAGTCGGAACGCACTATCTATCCTCGATGCATGTCTCCTTTTCGCTGATCGCATTATCATTCCGTCGGCACTCCACCGCAGAATTTTGACCAAATTTCATGCAGGACACACGGGTATAAACCGAATGAAGGCCTTGGCGAGGAGTTACATCTATTGTTTCTGTATAATAAACAATCGGAGCGTCTATACTGAAACTGTTTTAGGTGTACCACAACTGGAAAAAATTCCCAACCGTCACCCAGCAGTACCATGGCCAAGATTGGCAGGGATCGCCTCCTGCGCTGACCCTTGGCGGGGATCAGCTAGAAGCCGTTCAAAAATTCAACTACCTGGGAAGTTGTATCAGCGCCCGTGGGATTGGAGACGAGATCACGAACCGTATAGCAAAAGCTCGAAGTGCTTTTGCTAACCTTCGCCACTTATGGCGCCGGCGCCACATCACTCTTGCCCTTAAGTTCGACCATCGGTTCCTTCGTAATTTGGCTCACATCTGGTGGGAACACCGCGTGAGTAACGAGCGTGTTCGACGCCTTGTTTACGGCACAGAGAAAGGAAATGAACCGCTCAGCACCGTCATTTCACGCACCAGGCTCCGATGGCTGGGCCACGTGTTACGCATGCCAGCCCACCGTCTCCCGCGACGTGTGTTGTTTGCGCGCCGTGGGTGTGGATGGAAGAAGAGAAGAGGTGGCCAAACGATGACTTGGTCGGAGGAATGAAGGTCCTCACTTCTGTGCTGGCCTCGGTTGGAGCGTCACGGCTCCCTGGTTGGGGTCCGAAAGACGATGAACACGTTTGGCTGGTACACTTGCTGACATGGTTAGGAGCCGACCTCAGTGGCGTTCATGCTGTGAGTTTCTTTGTCCCACTCAATCGGTTTTAGCCTCCCCCTCCAACCACGATCTCATTTCTTAGCCTTACATAATTTTACATAATTATTTTTCTTGTTGCCTAGTAGCCGGCTGGTAGCTTACCGGAACGATGCCTGTCCGTTACTGGTATCTCAGCTGGCATGAAACTGTTGTATTTATTTTCCTTTTCTTTTATGTATTACATCACAGTAGCTGATGTGTTTCCCACCTCTAGCTAACGTGTATAATGATGATGATGATAACCCTGGCCAAAACCAGAGGAACCATAGGTGCGTCTCCACATTGATTTTGCCGGACCGATTAACGAATAAGGTTTCCTAATCGTTGTGGATGCTTTCGATAAGCGGTCGGAAATTCTTATCATGGATTCGACCACTGTAGCTACAACGATTGCCAAACTACGACACCTCTTCTCCATTTTTGGATCTCCGGAGACAGTGGTGTCCGACAGCTGTATGCAATCCACTTTTCAGATGTTCTCTGACTTCACAAAAATATACCGGATCACTCACGTCAAAGCACCCCTTTTCCATCTACAATCAAATGTCAGCTCGAGTGATTTCTCAGCACATTTAAGCGCAACCTTCTGAAATTCAGGGAGAGGAAACGACTGCGGAAATACTGGAGATACACTTCTGCACAACTGCAGAATAACTGAAAATCCGCCAAGTTTGAACGGCCGTTCCCCTCCGAAGCTCTGATGAACAGACAATTATTTCTGGCGCATGTTATCCAGCCAATTTTTAGCCAGCAATCGGTTGTACTTCAAAAGAAAACGGACTTTGCGACTCGGAGTTTATGCACTAGTCGGAGACTCGCTGGGCGCATCAAAAGTGGGCTCGCGGCGTCATTAAGAAACGTATGGGGTGTCTTATACGACGTGCAGGTGGGTCCACTGCTGTGTAGGCGTAGCGCCAACAAACTCCGACCGACGCTTTCTCATGCTCAAAAGAGTGATGACGGATCTCTTAGTCTTGATCTTCTAATAGTGGTGTTCAAAATGGAAAGGCCTACTGTGTTCGGAACGGCTTGTAACCTAGCGTCAATGACAAACATCCCACCCCGACTTCCGATACAAATCCAGCTTTATATGGAAGCCAGTAACTCAATTCCAACTTGATGCAAGACGGAGATCGTACACCGAACAAGCTAAGAGGCTAGGTCCTAGAGTGGTATGTGTTATAGCGATGGTTAGAAAACCCACCACTCCCTGTTGTTTTGTGAGTTTGCCCAAATCACCCTACCCTCTTTTGTAATTCCTCGCACACAAGTTTTCTGTTTGCCTCATATTTGTGGTTAGCTTGTATTGACACCATCATACGCTTATTGGCTTTCCTCGTACTATGTCTTTCGCTCGTTCGTCAGGCACCTTATCGATCCTTTGCTTTTGAACTCCTCAACCTAGCTTGACCGAATGCCAGTCTTTCTGCATAGTCAGTGTATATGCCCTAATTTGAATTACACGATTGATTTGTACTCACGAACGCTTGGTGGCCGGTGGGCATGTGGCTAATAACATTGTTTTGTACCCAAGTTGCTGTGCCTGTTCTCAAAACCGTTAGTGAACGGAAATCATTCCTGGGGCCGGCACAATAATATGATTTCTTCAACACTGACCAATGAAGCTCGCGAATCGTGGTCAATCAATCATCTACCCCGGAGGCTAGAACGAGGTGAGGCCAAGGGGTTAAAACCAGTTAATATCCAAGCCTCAGGCTAAAACACACCGATCGACGGACGGGTGCTGATTTCAAATCAACACTCATGATCGATCGAGCGATAACTAGAGTGGTCTGTTTCAGGGTCATTCAACATGTCTTAGTCTCCAATAAACTCCAATTTTGGAATTGTACTGTTTTCGTCCCAGCTGCTCACAAGCTACATAGCACAGCCTATGTCCGGAAAAGCACCAGACGCGTTTCACCATATTGGGGCTCGTCAATGGTGCGCATTCCCTCGGTCCTCTAATGAGTATCGAACCCATGACCACTAGAGTGAGATGCCAACTAGCCATCAGCTTAAGCCACTGAGCCATGCGGGACGTCGGCTTTTCTACACAATTTCCAAGTTAATTGGGACCAATCTTCCACTGCCACGCAGGTTACTAAGCAGATGACAGTGGCTAGTCTCCGAAGGTCATGGCTTTCTCTCACTAAACGCTACGTCCATAGCATTTGAAACTAGGAGAGGCTACATTCTTATATTACTAATGAGTAGAAGGATTTCTAATTATAATTGTAATCTTTTCGTCCCGGCTGCTCACATGCTACATAGCACAGCCTAGTCTGGAAAAGTACCAAACGCGTTTCCCCGTATTGAGGCTCCTCATTAGTGCGTATTCCCTCTGTTTCCTACTGGGGATCGAACCCATGACCGCTAGAGGCAGATGACAGGTAGCCAGCAGCTTAAGTCACAGTCATTTTACCGCGTACTCGCCCTGTCTGTTCATCCTTCTTGTGTATTGGCCTACTATCGCAGCGTCCAACACAACATCATAGTGTGCCAAAATCATGAGACACGCAGACCAGTTCTAGGCTGCGGTAATCAAATTACCTTAGCAACTGGGATTGCATAATTTGTTGTGCTTTGTGCGTTTTCCATGTATGACGGCTCACCAATGTCCACGAAAAACTCTTGTTTACCCGCTGCTTGTAGGCGTGAAGCTCGAGGATGGGAATCATTGTGACTGTATATATTTGGCGCATAATTTGTGGTACAGATATTGTGGCATCGAAATCATGGCGGAATAGGGAAACAAAATTGGTATATGGAAACAAATGCGACACTTTATGGAGTTTCTCACACACAGTCTTTTAGTATTTTACCAGTTTGCTTTATGAGGCGAGTGACAGGAATTGAGCAAAACACGTAGAGGTGCATGTCTACCATTGATTTCGGTCTTGAGCCCTGACTTCTAGTGTCTCCAACCACCTTCATTTCAGTTCAAGAGAAAGCTTTCTGCAACCAGTAGGGTGCATATTCAGTTGTTACACGCACATACACCTTCAGCATTGTAAAACCAATACACAAGTTAGAAAGTGACATAGACAACAAACTGGTTACTGTGCAAACTTACTTGTAAGCTACAGAACACTTGAGATCTGGTTACACAAAAATACGTCAAATTGGGAGTTTCGGATAAGCGGTGAGTCCTTGTTTGTGCATAAATGGATTTATACTTCTGTCCGGTTGAAGAACTTAGCTGCATAGTCAGTGCAACATGAAAAAGTGACTTGTATCGCTGAGTATCTTTGAAGCAAGCCTTTTGCATGAACTGGTATGAGTAGTAGACACGAGCATGTCAACACAGAGATCGGCTTTGGAAGGCCACTACATCGAGACGGTTGCGTCAATGATCTAGCTAGGATTTTGCGATGCTACCTTAAGAAACCGGGAAGTGTTACAGAGGTGTTACAGTGGTATATGACACAAGCGTTGATAAGTCACAGTATTAAGTAGTGGGGGACAGGAAGATCGCAAACGACCAGCGTAGAAAGAAAGCCTCCTCACTTTTGTGCAAACTTCATTCCCATGTAGTGACCAATACAAATGACTGCTGAGTGTGACACTTCACTGAAACGGTAAGTGCAACCCCTCGCCATCTGTGACATTTAGAGCAATTCATGAGAAGCTACTGATAATTGCTGTCTTTGTGTAGGGGAAAATGAACGTCATTGCATTTTATTACATTCGACGATAAAGTGGGAGCTTTGGACTACAATGCAAGGTTATGCAGATAGGCTTTTAATCTGACTGATAAGGCTGCGGTCGGATGTTGGATACCCAAGACCATGGCATCAACCATATCACTTCATCAGCGACAGGTAATGAGGCGACGTAAGTGAAACTATCGTATGGAGACAGTATGGCTTCTTGAATCCCGGTGGCTTGGATGAGAACCGAAGAAATTTTACCCCAAAATCGAGTAAACTGGGTTCGTTCAGTGAAATAGTCCCTCAACAGGTGAACAGTAGTAGGTTGCATTCCAGCATGCTGTAGGTCTCTCAAAACGAGCTCACGATTTACACTATCGAAAGCATTACTCTATAATCGAGAAAACTTATTCGCACGGATTTGATCTTCTTGTCTAGTGACCCTAGCACTGAGTGTACAAGATAAGCATCTTAAATAGCCCACAAACTACGATAAGCAAACTAGAGCGAATCATCTGCATGCGTTTGAATCAACATCTTTTCAGGAATAATCTCCTCAAAGATTTACTGTGGTGCAGGCTATTGGCCGGTACATATCTGAACCTTTCTTTGACACTGATGTAATTCAGTCACTTCTCCAATAGTCAGCAATTTTACATTGTTTCATGCAGAACCTGCACAGGCCAGAAAGAGACTGGACCAAGGAATCGGCAATTACCTTAAGGACAACGGGAGATGGTCCGTCCTGGCCACTTGGTTTGTTCGAATTTAGCTGCAACAGTTGAATGTCTACTGTATTTCTGTCAATGGCAGATAAAGATGTCGTTGGCCTGTCCAATCCTGGGGATAAAGGGTAAGAAGTGGAGTTAAATTTGAAGCAACACAAGTTGCGATTCCATTCTACAAGTTCCACGTCTGGATTCGACACTCGGTTAGAGACTCCACTAAGTTGTTTTAGCTCCCGTCAGACCTCCCGAAAGTTATTTCCGAGTATGGTCTTAATAGGATCTCACTGCAGCGTGATCTTTCCTTTTGAACGCTTTCTCTTTGAGTCTATGCAAGCTTTTTAAGTGTGTAGATCCGTGTAGATCCGCACGGATGAAAATCCTTTACAGTAAACAGCAGGTATCAAAGCGATGGTTGATGTATCTCCTTAACTGGTCACAGTACATGTAATAAATATATTTAAGTCTGTGGATGCAACCATTTCATCATCATCATCTGCTGATCCATGTACCTCAACTACTCCAATCAGCATGTGCGTTGCTCGCAGTGGTCTTGAAGGTGTGGAGAGTTATCCGCACACCCACATCCTGCTGAAGCAAGACGTGGACTGCCTCTCCACCTGGTCTGCAGTGGTCAACCTTCCGATCAACCCAGTCAAGTTGCAGTTCATGAGGCTGGGAAAGTGTGAGCCCAGTCGAACTTACACAGTGGCCGGTCAACCGTTGCATCCCGCGCGTTTCATGCGAGACCTCGGTATACTGTCACGCTGCGACCTAAAGTCCAGCGACAACATGAATAGGCTTTACCAAAGCAGCCTTCGTATGCTTTGGGCGCTCAGGCACAGCTTCAGCACTTGGTCCGAAGAGATCGCCACTCTCCTCTTCGTCTCAACAATACGACCAACGCTACAGTATGGCTCTCCGTTGTATTGTCCTATCACCCGGGGTGAGGTAGAAAAGATTGAGCGAGTGCAGCATGTAGCCACTAGGTTGATTCCCAACTTACCAAGTGTACCGTACAAAGACCGATGTGAGAAACTAGGGCTGTACACCCTAGCTTATCGTCGACTGCGGGTTGACCTCATCATGACGCACCGGATATTACATCTGGGAGATTACCACATGTTGAGGTCGCTGCTTCATCTGCGCACACCAAGCAGCACACGAGGACACCGGTACAACCTTGTCGTACCGGATTTGAAGCGGATCGCTCACCAACTTTGTTTCGAACGTAGATTAGTGAATGTATGGAACGACCTGCCTCAGCACATAGTTAAGGCAAAGTCGGTGTCGGAATTTAAGAAATTCCTGGATAAACATTTTGCTGACATGAAGTATATCGAGTGCAACACAACATAATGTGTCTTTGTCTCTGAGTGACATTAGATGCAGCTACACAGAGCAAATTGTACTTGCTGCTTACAACCAGTAATCAGCAGTTCTGAACATTGCCTTCCTTTAGGTCTGCGATCTTTACAGCAAGTAATCCTTGCTGTAGACAGGAGATATCTTGACCTTAGAGTGATCAAAGCTACTAATCAGTGCCTGCTTGCACACAAAACAGGTTAACAAATATAAGGTCTAGGGTTTCTCCAAGTCTGGTGGGGGAATTGACAACATTTTGCAGTCCGAGATCTGTGAGAAAAGTGATATCATATCTGTTGACATCACCAGCAGAAATGCGGAGATTTAATCAAGCTAGTCGACGACAGTGAACTGCTAGTAAAATTCCTCTGCTTGCAAGGTTACACAGCTAGGGGAAATGTAGATATTTTCCATCAAAATCGTTTAGTGTAGCCTCTTGAACTTCTTGGTTTGCATTTCCTAATTAAGAAGTTAATACGTAACGAAAAAAGCGAAACATCTATTTTGTCGACGTACCCCACGAAGGATTGATATCCGTGATAACACGTGCATCACGATTCCGGTGTGTACATGCCCGGTTGACACGATGGCAAATGAATCTCTCACTCGCTACATCTGTGTCGTCCACGTCCTCATGGAACCGGCTCTCTTGGTGCATAGTTACGCCTGGTTTCGAATATTCACGACATCAGATTATGCTCTTAATCTCATTCATTTTGCTCATAATTTGTCGGATATTTAAGTTTACCGGGTCTAATCATGCTACGCAATGTTTGCTTTCGTAGAGCTATCCTCAATCTAGCACGGTGGTTTTTAGTAGAATTGTTTCGGTTCTTGTAGATTCGCTTGTTTATTTCTTATGGCTTAATTGCGAAAGCGGGATGCGTTCAGTGGAGCAGAAACACAGGGATTTAATAATCTCGCGAGTGCAGGTCATCATGACCTTCATTATTGTGGGACTTGGCGTAGAAAAACAAATGCAAAAAGTTGCCGGAATCGTGAGTGTAAGTAATTTCGCGGATAGAGCAGTAAAGCACAGTCAACTTGGAAGACTCAAACTACATTGACACTCCGCATCTCTGGGACCGCAATCAGGAAGTCAAAAAGAATCAACCGAGGGCAGCTGTTTCATTTGCTTTTTCATGTCGCCTCTTCAAGTTGTACCTTGTCCACCGCTCTTAAGATACGCATCAAAATGTTGTCTCCAACTGTCTTCCAAGTAGACAGAACTCTCCACAATCTCCAGTGTCTCACCACCAGTGATGAATGCAGGCATAGGCGTTTGCCAGTCTTGAGAGCTTTGCACTTGATGGGGAAAAGTGCATATCATTCTTTGATATTTCAAGCGCCAAGCAGTTATCTACAAGTTTAATGACCTGTGCATCTTCACCAAGCAAGACGATTTCATAAGCATAGTCCAGATCGATAACTCGACTACCTGCCAGAAGACAAAATACCAGCGCTCAACGAATTTTCCAGAGCATTTTGAACTACATTGTCAATCCTCATCAAACCCCACTGACGATAACAAGTAAGAGAAAATTTCCCATAAACCCTAACTCAAAGCAGACCTAATTGTTGGTACATCTCGTGTATATGCCAGCGACCTCGCAGTACCTCTACTCCGCACGTGACTAGTGATGATCGCTTGGCGGCAGGGCATTGGTACCTCGTGCAGGTGGACTGTTTCTCTTTGCCTGCCCTTGGCCAACGGTGTCTGTCCTGCGATCCATTGGTCACCTGTTCGAATCGGCGTAAGTGCAGGTGACCTCGAGGTACCCATAGCCCACCCGTGACCAGCAGTGGTCGTGTGGCAGCGATGTGTAAGTTTGAAGTGCCGATGTGCTGTTGATACTTTCTTTGTTGATTCGGCGGTCACTTCATACTCATTGTGACTTTTTGACGTGTGTCCGATACCGGACCATCTGTGCTTTCTTATCTGCACACAGGTGACCAGCCGCTTATGACCTTATGGTTTACCCCACCTCGGCAGCTTAATTCTGACCATGTTTGCTCAGAGCATGTGGCTTTCGAACTTTGCTTCTCTTCACCTTTTGTTTATTCTTTTCCTATACGTGTTCATACTGAGCTTGATGTTGCATACATCATCCTTCTTTATCGCAGTTGGGCTTCACCGACTTACACTTGAACTAGATTTTCTTAAGCTGGATAAAAAGTATTTCTCTTGATTGGCTTTGTTCAGTTCTGTTATTATGCTGCATATTCCGTGTCAACCTTGCATGTTTATTTTCCTTCGACTTCTTTGTAGTTTTTTTATATATCCCCGGTGTGGTTGCGCTTGATTGAAATGTTGACAAAGTGCCTAAAACTCTCCGCCTCGCTTACTGGCTCCAGAAGACTGAATCGTTGTTAGGGAGACGGGGTGTACGGTCCTCGTGGGCATGCTAGGCTCAAAGACTGATTCTACACATCCAGTGTGAAGCGACCTACGGCCAAGCCACCGCCTTGTGTGCGATTGATTCCCGAAATACAGCGTGCTTGTGTTTGCCTGTGAAGGAGTGTGGGCCGGCTCCGTTGATGAAACGTGGCTCCCATCCGCATGCCTCCCGATCTTATTCCTTCTGGTTTACACTGGATATGGGGCGCGGGTATAGAGCTGTGGGTGGTGTAGCGCAAGCCACCCATGGTCCCTGAGTAAGCGCAGGCGTTCTGTACCTTTCCTGTGGAGGCCATAGTGACACGCAAATCCGAAATCAGATGCCACCAACCATATTCAACTCTTACAGTTTGCAGTTGGACGGTGGCGAAGCACCATTAAAATGTATTGGTGTACTCCTGTCAACAGCTATGACCATTGCTGTCCATTTTGGGCCGTTACGGGTTTTTGTGTTTAGCTTACTTGGGATTTGAACCAGTTCCAGTGGTGACCTATCTCAACTAGCCACAACGATTACTGCCCTACTCCTTGGCCTGAATAGGCGAGGGAATAATTACGATTGACGGGACTTGGGGGGGGGGGGAGAACGAGGCAGCCCTAACCCAGAATTCTTCCAGATGTATAGCGGTCTTCTGTGCTCTGGTTATATCTTTTTGTTGTCGGCATCTCTCAGCATTCCTTTTCCTCTACGACTCTTCCTTTTCTCATTCGCATTATGCCGTTCCACTGTGACCTTGAGAGATGTCTTATACGTGGCTCACACACTTGTGGTATGTGTAGCGGTTCTCATGTGATGTTTCACTTGCAGCTGTACCTCTTTTTCAGACTGGAGAATAACCTGCGGCGCCTCCGTTCCGATGTGCAATCTATGCGCGCTGTCGAATCACAACTGCGCAACCAGCTGACTCAATTGGAGCGAGGTGACCGGCTCAATCGACTAAGTTTGTCCGAGCAGCGACAGAAAAATGAATCGCTTTCTGCGGAAATCTCCAAGTTGACTGCTTTGACTCGAACGGAACGCGCCAATTTAGCCAGTGTGGAGCAAAGTTTGGCGGAGGAGAAACGTTTGCGTCAAACACTGGAAGTTCAGTTGAGCGAGGAGCCCGTTCTCAAGGAGGAACATGATGTTGATGCCAACGCTCTTTCCACCTTCGAGCTTGCCACTAGTACGGGGCAAGGAAATTCTGTCCAGTAAGCTCTTCTACCCTTCTAGTTCATTGCTTGTTATCATGCCATATCATTATCCGTTAAACTTTGAGTTACCGTTTTTGTGCACCTTTTGTTGACTGAAGATGTCATGCATTTTTAGCCCACCTGATATCTGCACGATGCACTCAGTGTTATGCATCCAACTCGTCCACACCACATCCAGGTCTCACACATATTGCTGTCCGCTCCTCTTACTTTGCCTCATGTCTCCTCAAATGTGACGATTTCCCTTCACCACTTGTTCATGAATGTGTCATTTTTCGGCCTGACTGTTTTTCGCAAGTTCTCACGAATCGCAACCCATTAATTTAACCAATTATCCCACAGACTAATTGATCAGATGTCGCGCTCACACACCATGTACCACATGGCTGCCTACGCGGAAGTATCACATCACATAACTTGGAGTCAGGTTCGAATGTGAGCCGGACCACGTGATTGCTTCAATACAGCTGTCACGTACATACGATGCCGATAGATAACGGAGTAAAAAAGCTGCGAAAACTTTGGGACTTACATTTGTTGCTCCGCAGCAAATTCGTTTTTGCCTTGCTTCGTAGGAGCTTCGAATCGCATCTGTTTCGTGGAGCCGAGTCTCAGCCTCATTGGTTTATCGCTCTGCATATGGATCCAGTTATTCTGTCCCCCCCTTACACTATCGATGAATATTGGTACGGACACAACTACGTAGCAGCGAAAGGCTAGATGAGTGGCAGTCGTTGGTCTGGTGGTAGAGATTGAATTCACTGATCGCTACTACACTTGATGTTACCGTTCTCTCACCCTGGAGTCCACCGGACCTTCACCGTGTTTTCTGGATCGTAGCAATATCACTTGCTGCTGACGACAATTACGCATTCTGTATGTGTGTAATGCTACGGGAACTGAAGTTGCTGACAACTAAACCTGGTGCTATTGTTCCTTCTCACCTTTCAGATTGAAATCCGCATGCTCACAGATTTATATGCTGATGTGGTCCGCTGCCGGCAACATTGGGTCATTTACTCTTACGTCCAAGCTTGGCTGCCTGTTCAATATGGGTTCGGGGCTGAGTTCTCTGTGGAGTACGGACGATTATGATGCGACGCAGTCAACGCAGCAAGGAAGCTGTTCCATTGATGCCGCTCTGCCTTCTCGCAATCATCCTCAATGCACGTTAGCCTGGAGTGGGAAACATCTCAGCTAATGTACCACAGTACAAAAAAGCTAGGGGATTAGACATTACATCCTGCTAAGCCTAAAAAGGTTACATAATGCTGACATCACATTCTGCATTGGGCTTGTGATCGTTGTTGGATGGGGAAGCTAAGGGGGAGAGGAGGGACAAATAGTCTCACAACACAAACACCACTGAGGTCGGCTCCTCGCCAACTCAGCTAGTGTATCTAACCTATCGTATTCATCGTCCTTCGGTCCCCAGCCAGGCAGTCGAGAAACACCAAGTGCGAAGTGAGGGACTTCATTCCTGTTGACCAAGTCATCGCTTGGCCTCCCCTCCTCTTCTTCCATCCACACCCCGGCGCGCAAACATCATACCTTGTGGGAGTCGGTGGGTTAGCATGCGTAACGCGTGGCCGAGCCATCGTGGCCTGGTGCGTGATAAAACGGTGCTGAGCGGTTTACTCGTACTTCCTGTACCAGATACGCGACGTCGAACAAGGTCATTGCTCACGCGATCTACCCACCAGACAGGAGCTAAGCTTCGAAGGCAACGATGGTCGGATGTAACAAGCCTCTTTATGTTTCTCAACTTGATGGGCCAGGTTTCGCAGCCGTATAGGAGCGTTGAACAGACGCCTTCATTGTAATCTCCCTACAGAACGAGAGTAATGTCACACCGGCGCCACAAATGACGGAGATTGGCAAATGCGCATCATGTTTTTGCCATACGGTTCGTATTCTCATCTTCCGTTCCACTGGCACTGATAAAGCTGCCCAGATACTTACATTTCTGGACGACTTCTAGCTGATCACTGCCAAGGGTCGGCACTGGAGTAGGTCCTTGCCAATCTTGGAGGACTTTGCATTTCTATGGTGCGAAGTATTGCCCGAAACGATTGACAGTCAGAGCTAATTTATCCAGTGCAGCTCGCCACGTCCAGGAGCTGTCACTGATGAGCGCAATACTTCGGCATACTCTAAGTTAAGAAGTCGGTCAGGTGGGAGCAGCTCCATGCCTTTTAAGTCGTGCCCGGCGCACGCTTCTACCATGACGTCGTCAGTAGCGAAGTTAGAGAGGAAAGATTACAGCGGTCTACCTTGTTTCACACCGCTGGAGATATTATAGGGCGGCGAAAATTTGCCGTAAACCCTCACTCCGCCCTAACCATACGCCTACAGTGCCCTTATGACATTTGCATGTTTATCGGGCCCTGTCTTCTTGCGATGGACAACTGTTGTTGGACGGGCACGCAACCTTATGTTGTTGCTAAGCTGTAGATGCTTTGACCCTGCGTGTTCTTTGAAGGCATTTCGGCCATGCACTAGGTCTCTTTTCCTCACTCTGGAGATCATTATGGCCGCGCGGTAGCTAAGCACCAATTCATACTGTTGATGTACTGCTGTTGACGATGCTGACACTGTCCCACTTCATTACGACGCGCAACTTCCAATGGGATAGTGTAACTTTCTCCAGAGTCACTCCCGAGGTCGAACAAGGGTCTCTTGGAAGCTGTCTCCTGAGATCCCTTCGACAATATTGGTTCGTCAGGGTTGCCCATGTCTTCATTTCCTCTTAAACTTCGTGGTGACAATGATCATGAATGACTCGCTTCATTCGGACTCCTCCTAAGCGGAAATTCTACTAGGTGACCGTCTGACAAACCTTACGTATGCGGACAACATAATTCTCCTTTGGTCAAACACAGTAGCTGTGGTAGCATAATTGCATAAACAGACGCGTAGCGCTGCACGCTTCGGGACATACTCTGCATATATATATATATATATATATATATATATATATATATATATATATATACATATATATATATATGCATGCTGATGTTAATGTTGTATTCATGTTGCCTCTTCACCGCAGTTCGGCTAAACAAACTTACACTTAAACTAGGTCTTTTTAATGTGGATAAAATTCATTCCACTTTATTTGGTATGTTCTGCGTACCTGACAATCTTCTCCTAACTTGCACACGTCGCTCATGCTAACTGTGGTGAACTTGCGCAACTTTATCACGTGTTTTTAAAAAAAATAACTTTCGGACATTTTGTACTTATCGCCGATTCGCTTGTAACCAGTTTACTCCATATGCTCCTTTATCAAGTATTTATGTCGTCACATACGTTTACTTTATACGATATCTTTTATTTGATATCGGCATTTCGAATGATTGGCTGCTGTTTGACATCCCAAGTGTGGCTGCGCTTGATGTGCGTGTTGACAAGGTGCCTACTTGTCTATTACCAACTACCTCATCCATACTGGCTCTAGCAGACAGTTGGTCGTTGCTGGAGCGGACGGGGTGCACGGTCGTTGTGGTCGTGCTAAGGCTCGAAGAGCGGTTCCATGCACTGAGTGTGGAGCGGACTACTGTCCAGCCACCGCCTTCTGTGCGCTTGCTTCCCTAAATACAGCGTGCTTGTGTTTGCCTGTGAAGGAATGCGGGCCGGCTCCGTTGATGAACCGTGGCTTCCATCCGCATGTCTCCCGGTCTTATTCCTTCGGGTTTACACTGGATATGGGGTGTGTGTGTGTGTGTGTGTATAAAGCTGGGAGTGATGCAGCGCAAGTCATCCATGGTCCCTCTATGGGCGCAGGCGTCCTGTGGCTTGCCACAGTGACAGGCAAATCCGAAACCGGATGCCGCCAACCAAATAAGGCTGGAGAGCTTATGGCGCACTGAGACTTATGGTGGCTAGATCCTGACGGATGGTCTACCCATTGTTGCTACTGTTGTGACGTGGGCTCGAGTCCTGGACTCCACGTAGCGACCGCTAATTGGGATCTGGGTTATGGCTTTCTTCTGACTGTCAGGACATACCAATCCGCATGAGTCAGTGCACTGACCATATGCTAGACCCGCTGCCTTTTGGGTGTACATTTAATCAAAGATTTTGGTTAAGGACCCTATTCGTCCTTTCAGATGTGTTTGCCCTGCCGGTATCCTAGTCCAAACCCCATCTTCTTTGGATGTTAGGAACTGGTCGATGGCCCTATTCCCTTAAAACCTAGTCGTAGCGGCAACAGGTCCACGGGTTATATACCCACAGCTTTATTGGCTTAGAGCACGGGCACTACGCACTGTTTCTGACGGTGCTAGGGCACCTCCGGGTGCTCACTGGTTTGTTACTGCCCGCCTCAAGCCAGGGAGTCGTTGGTCAAATTGATGCAGTATGCCAAAACCCTCGTATGTCTGACCGTGGTCGCAGGTGTGTATCCTACTACGGTCGCAAAACACACGGATCGTTCTTGATCTTGAAAGGCTGTGTGTGACGGACCTCAAGCAGATTCCAATGCGTCTCTGCAATCATACTCCCGAGCTGAGTCTGCTCCCCACTGCCTTTTGGGTCAGACTGTTGTGTCAAAGACTCCAGGTGGAGTCCATCCAGCAAACCTCCAGATCACTCACTGTTTTGCGAGTTAGGCTATTGAGCCAAAACCTCCGGGTGGAGTCCCTCAAGCATACCACCGAAGCACAATCACCATCACACGTACGATTGCTCACTAATGCAATCTTATACCTGCGCGCAAAGTACTCATCATCGGGTGCTGGAACGTGCGCACACTGCTGAACCGTATCTCGAGTGAGTGCCCCGAGCGACGCACTGCACTCGTCGCAGTGGGACTGGCGCGCTGCAACATCGATATTGCGGCGCTCAGCGAGACCCTGCTCGCTGAGCAAGGTGACTTACATGAAGCAGATGCAGGCTGCACATTCTACTGGGTAGACAACGCTACGTCAACACCACATGAACATGGGGTCGATTTGTACTATCCGATCACTTTAATGGCCAGTTGGTGGGTGCGCCGACTGGCATCAGCGTTCGACTCGGAAAATGTAAGTTTGCCACGTATGGCCCAATCGTGTTGTCCTGATGACACGCATGATCAATTCCACGCTCAGTTATCCTCCGTGAGACGGTTTTTGCCGAGGAGGGACTGACTATTTCTGCTGGGTGATTTCAACGCGCGCGTTGATCCTGATGCATCGGTTTGGACGTATGCCATCCGGTTGCATGGCATTAGTTCAGCGAATGCGAACGGTGACGGACTGCTCTCACTGTGTCCAACTCACGGCCTGACGATCACCAACACTCGGTTTGCGCTGAGTGCGAGTGATATAGAAACTTGGAGGCACCCACGGAGTGATCATACTCACCTGCTTGACTATGTCATCGTACGTCAGTATGATATGCGTGAAGTGCGCATGACACGTGTACTGCGTGGAGCTGAGTGTGGCACTGATCACAAATTGGTGCGTACCAAACTGTACATATATTTTCGTAAATCGATGTATTGCACTCCCGCCGTGAATCGGCTTAAATTTAGCATTCTCTGCCTCGGTACTGTGGCGAAACGTACTGAGCTGGAGAAGACGATGGCTGCACGTCCTTGTGATGTGGAATGCATAACCACAGTGAGTGACCTGTGGCACCACATTCGTGACCAGGTGACAGCCGTTGCCGAGGAGGCCATCGGGCGCGCAATCTGTAAGCGGCCTGATTGGTTTGATGAGAACAATGCGACGATTGGTGCATTGGTGTCTGCGACAAATGCAACGTTTGCTGCTTGTCAACTACGCTGCCGTGTGAGCCTATCAGCCACAATCACGCCTTGCACAAATACAAGAACTTTCCGTATTCACTCTAGAAAAGTTCTGAACCTGAACCTGATAATGACAATATTTCCATCGGGTAAATCATCACCACACGAGTTCTTCCAAAATGGACCACGGAATATATAACTAATGAGAAAAGTTGATACACAGAACTCAGCAACAACAAAGGTTAGATGCTTTCAAAGTATTTTGATATCACATACCCCAGCATACCTATCTCATTCATGCTTGAGCATTTTACTTTTTCCTCGTCTTCGCGAGGGAAATATTGAGGCAAGGGTTCTACCACATCTTCCAAATGCTGTACAATTTCCTCAGAAAGCTCCTCCTTGATTTCTGCGCTCTCTTTCCTCTCTTCCAAAATATCATTTAATGCTGGAAAGCTGTCGAGATCTCCACTCCGAACAGAAATCTCCCAAAATTCTAACTTTCTTTTGAACCCTCGAATTTTATCATTGGTATTGAACATGGTCGCAGTTTTTTTGCAGTGCTAGAGTTACGTCATTATTTGCGAAGTTATCTGACAAATAGTCAAGTCTTGCAAACCACCTTCTGTTAGTCATCCGGAACTGCAAATCAAAATGATGACTCACGAAAAAAGCTGACTTCTGTACTACATGGCTGTAACAAACGCAATAATATTTTGCCACAGGAGAGCCACGTTCCGTAGTCGCTTGTACAGTGGCCGGAATTTAATGTAATCAATCATTTTCACTGCCACATCTAGGGCCGTTTTGAGATTGGGTGGCATCAGGCAGTACAGGTACATCGAACTTCTTAGTTTCTACCTTCTCAGAAGACACATTGCATCTGAATTCGACTGTCAGCACTTCTTTTCCAGTCTTCAGCCAATGGTCCAACTTGATGTTATATGTCCAAACACTTAGATAAAAATATATATTGCACCTCGAATTTGATTAATATCATAAGCTGGACTTTGAATGAGGTATAAAATAAACCAAACAGCGCCATTTTTAACTTCGCAGAGAATTTCTCTCCAATTCGCGAAATCAAATGAGCCTACGTTTTCCTTCTGACTTTCCGTGGGTGGGATCGCGCTAGTGGACCTCTATTTTCGGTTCGCCATTTTCGGAGGATAACAAGTTTCGCAATGAACGCAAAAAGAGCCAAATCTTAATTTGAAAAGCGCAGTAAGAAGACAAAGGTTGGCAAATGCATGCATTTTGTATTGTCTCATCAGTGTCTTTAACAATAACTCGCAACAATATTCAGTGAAGGGTACAACCAGACATACATGCAAACAAACAAACAGACCAACACACGAGCAGTTGGTAACGCAATTAAATTCTGCGCATCATAACTTGCGGATCTCCTATGAGGTAGTGAAGCAAAATTGCCTTCCGTACTTGGGTATCCTCATCAGCCGCAGAGAAAACGGGCAGATTAAGTGGTCTGTCTACAGGAAATCAACATGGTCCGGGCAGTATCTGCATTTCACTAGCTTCACACCAATGCGATACAAGCGGGCGCTCGTGAGAACCCTGATTAGCCGTGCCAGACGAATCTGCTCCGCTGATTGCCTGGCTGACGAACTACAGTTGATTGTCAACAAACTCATTGAAAACGGCTACCCCCGAAGGTTCCTCGAGAAACATAGTCAATTGTGACCAAGGGACCTAGTGTACACGGTACCTAAGAAGCCTGTAATCATTGAATTACCATTCAAATTTGACGTCTCCTCGTTGAGGACCGCAAGGCGTCTGATCTGTGCTATGCGGACAACTTACTACGCCGCCAAGGTCGTTGTCATTAACAAAACCCAAAAACCGCCAATTTCTTCTGTGTAGGAGGCTCAGCTTCTCCGGACCAAATCGCATTGCGTTTCCCAATTCATTTGTGACTGCGGCGCCAGTTAGCTAGGCAGTACCGATAGAGCATTGAGTTCCCGAATGAAGTAGCATGTACATGTGTAAGTGGGGTCAATCTTCGACCGCGTAGGAAGCTGTCCAGAGTCAAGCTGCTTGTCTGCGTAAGCCATCGGCCTCTTCGATCGACCGACACTTATTGACCACAGGTCACCGAGTCGAGGTCACTTCGGCGTTCACAACCGTATTACGGCACACCAATTTTCGCCTCCTCCGTTTCGCAGAGGCGATTGCAATTAACCGGATTAAGCCGTTGCTTTGTGTTCAGAAACAATTATCGATCAGCATTAGACTGCCCTGGGGATAGGGATGATGACCCTGTCTCGCCTATCGTGTGTTGGTCTGTTTGTTTGTTTGCATGTACCTTTGCTCGTACTCTTCACTGAATAAATCTTATTGCGAGTTATTGTTAAAAGCACTGATGAGACAATACGAAATGAGTTCATTTGCCAGCCTTTGTCTTCTTACTGCACTTTTCAAATTACTAAAGGGAACTGACTGTTTCAAATCTTAATTTTCGCCTTCCGCCGGGGACAAAACCTGAGTTATGTGAGTTTGGGCGGACGTAGAGTGACTCATCTAGCCTCTATCCATCACATCACGGTGTGATTAGAACACAACATTTCTAACATTTAACAGCTTCGTTCACTCGCATTTTAAGTCCCTGCCAAAACCAGGTTCCCTCTTTAAAGGAGTGCGTTTTACATGGTCACACATAAGGCTAATGTAGATGGTTGTGCTTTAACAAATGTTCACAGCAAGTTGGTCAACATGTAACATAAACTGATCACGTTCAGATAATGTTTGACGCAATTATAACATTTTGAGCAATCCCGCGGATACTGAAAGTAGCTGGTAGACCCCCAACGGGGTCCTTGGACCATTAAGAAACACTGTACTAGTGTGATGTTTCCATCGTATGTGCCAGCAATGCTCCGAACGCAGCGGTGATCAAAAACAGACAACTTTTGAATGCCCTTTACACGAACATGCCAAGTCTCGCAACCGTAGAGCAGGATAACTCTTACCGTTTCATTGTAAATTCGACACTTCAAAGATAGGCTCAGGTCATGTCAACGCCAACGATGCCGGAGAGTAGCAAAAGCAACCCGGGTCTCAGATACGCACAAAAAAGATACTATCCCTTAAACCGTTAGCGCTGACGCAGCTTCCGAGATAAACAAACTTGTCTATGATTTCCAGCTAATGATATAAAAGGGTATGGATAGGAGAAGCCGCTTATCAGTCTTGTAGGAAGAGCTTACACTTCGATGGAGCGAAGGTCATTCCAAACTGGGAGACAGACACCTCCAACCTACACAACACATTTTTGGCGGCCTGTGAGGAATCGCTAATTATGGTGATGTCCTCTGCATACTCCAAATCATGACTTCGGTCCCCCGGAATCAGTTCGACCCCGCTGAGTTCGCAGTTGTTCATAGCACTCTTCAGTGTGCCGCTCGATCAACTGCGTCCAACGCGGCCCGTGTGTCTAAGAAGACAACGATCGTTGTCCGGCCGAACGTTTGACGACGCTCTAGTATTTCACGTAGCATTGGGACGTGATCGATGCAACTCTGGTCGGGGCAGAACCCAGCTTGATCTTCGTGTATGTCCTGTTCGCGTGCTAGCCTGAACCCCTTAAATGCAATGCGGCGATGATTTTGGGTGCAACGCTGTGGTTAGCACAATCTGTCTGCGCACCCTTTTTGTGGACGGTCACAATGTCCGCTGCGCTCCAATCAGACGGGATCACTTCAATGAGCTTAACCTCTTGGATGAGGGAAATCAACTTCCAAACAAGTGATTGGCCTCCATCCTTGTTTTAGGAGGCATAGCTCATAAACAACCTCATTTTCAGACGGTGGTTAAGCCTCTACGCATCAACCATCACTCTGGATTCCTGCGTGAGTTCTCACCCGTGCTGCAGGCCAGTTGAACTGCTGTTCATAATGCTCAGTCCAACGCACAAGTCGACGTTATTGGCAGTGAATTGGCTCGCCATTGGTTTCGCACAAAACCTCGCTTACAGTTAATTCTAGAACTGGACCGATACGCCACCGGTTTTAGCTACCAGTGAACAGTCACTAAAATTGGTGAATCGGTAGCTGTGTCACCTCTGGGGAAGTTGCTCTGTGTATCGTCAATGTTCGTCTGTCTTTTCAGGGGTTCAAACATTTATGGGGACGGCGGAATATCCGCTTGTGAATGAAAGTTAGGCTGTATAACGCTGCGATAAGGCCGGTGTTTCTATATAGACCATAGACTTAGCCATTTCGCGCTGAAGACATTAAACGCTTGGCCGTGTTTAACGACCGGTGCTTGCGGATCATTGCGCACGTCTTGTGGGGACACTGGATGAGCACCGCTGAGGTCCGTCAGAGTTTTTGGCAATAAGCCATCTTGTGCCTCACTTGAGTGTTTGTTGGATCCTAACCGCTTACGTTGGCTAGGCCATGTCCTCCGCTTGCCAGTTGACCGACTTCCATAAGGTGCATTATACGCCGTCGCTGCGCCACGTTGGGCGTAAGTCCGAGTTGGCCAGTGTTATAATTGAGGGAACGCCGCCTCTGAGATAGTTGCGTTACAAGATTGTCGCTAGCACGGTTGGAGCACGCCTACGATGACGACTTGTAACGCTGGCCACTCGAACGGAGTTGCGCTGACCTGATGACGGTAGCTTAGCCGGTGAGACGGAAAATTGAGCGAGCGTGTGAACGATCCTAGCCGTACTTGTTCGGATAGACGCTGAGACCCCGGAAACGGACGCGCACTGAAGGGGGTTAGGATAGACGTGCGCTAATGACTTAGACGCGAAGGCTGGCCAGCTAACGACTCACACGCAATCACGTGACCCGACCGACTCCCAACTGAGGCGAAGAGAAAGAAAAGACAGGCGGTCCTCTGTAGGCTCTTTTACGACCAACAAAGGGCGATCACAGCCAGTGCAATGGGTTATTAAGTTAGGGAAAACAGTCACCACGCAGAGGTGGTAGTTTGCAAATGAGCATTGTCGAAAGGTGCGCAGTTGGGGCGCGTCTCGGAGTGGCTGAGCTCTGCTGCGTTGTGGGGAGGAATTGGCCCTCGCTTTCCACAGCCATTCTGCTGGGGTTTCCGGTGCGTTTTTGCGGGCATATTTGACCTACCCGCAACAGCCAGTCTGTGGTATGGCATGGAGACATGGTGAAATTGACTGAAAGATTTGGTCTGTCTACTGCGTCTTCGGGGATGGGAGCACCGGGATGCTCCAAGCCAGATTCAGAAATCTTTCAGACACGCTGCATTCGCAGAGTAGCTTGTGTTCCTGCATTCGGTCTCTTCTATCAGTTGGCTTTCATTGTTCTCAGATTATCTAAGTGCTTTTTGGATCTGTTTTCTTTGAATTCCGTTTACTTTCGATCACTTTTGCATGCCGTTGTTGTTCTGGCAACATGAGTCCTGGTAACCGGATGCACCGCACTTCAGTGCCCGGTTCATAGTTGTTCAACTGTATTAGACTGTACCTTTCCCCGAAGTTAGGTTCGATTATCTTGAACACTAGTGGACCGGGTACGGGATATAAACCTTCCTGCTTCATTCTCTCTCAAAATTTGTGCTTGTGGGAGCTCTACCACTGTGATTCGAAGCCGCATCTTCGTGGATTCCGACGGCAATTTGACCACTTAATTGTTTTTTCCCTATCCACAACACCCTACTACCGATTCCTTTTCAGTAGACCTTTGAGGGAGAAAACACAAGTTCATCATATATGGCGATTTACTCACGTGTTGGTTGGAATCCGCTGCTACTCCACAAGATTAATAGAAACTACGGTCAAATACGAATAAATTCATTTCAACTCGGTGAATGTGCCGACGGGGTTTACAGGTTGTTCCGTTCGACAGTCATCCACCACTCTGCCTTCCACAGCTGTGATCTTCTCATTCATCTTGGTGGTTAACCTAGGCTATGGCGACTGCTCGCAATAGCATGCACTTCTATCAAGTGAACTCCAACTACAGCTTAGTCCACTTCCATTCCCGAATGGGTTTTCCACCCACTTTAGGGATGAGGCGTCTTGCAGTATCCCTGGCCCGCGCGCGGCTTGTAATAAACACGTGGAAGCGAAGGGCTGATGCAGCGCACGGGCGTTCTGTTGTTGTCTTTTCTCCTTCCTTTAAGGAAGAAACACCATTAAATGTTAAAGCCACTTCTTCAACACCAGTTTTGGACTTTGTCCTATCTCTAGTTTTTGCTTGCGGTTACCTACTGAGCATTGGTTGTTTCCGGGAGATTTGTTGATCCGTTGGTCAGTGAGAGAGCAGTGTACATTTATTTGCGACACCTCATGAACCCCTTAAACCGACATAATGCACATCAAACAACAGTTACGTTCCCAGTGACATGCTCTTGGGCAGTTCCGCGCAGTTGGGCTATCATGGTGGTGGTTATAATGCAGCCGTCTATTCAACCCTCTTACGCGGTTGTGAAACCTGGCCCATCAGATCGACAGACATAAGGAGGCTAGCGACTTTCGATCTCCGCTGCCTCCACAGTTTATCTCATGTCTGGTGGGAGCACCGCGTGAGCAATGAGCGTGTTCGACGTCGCGTATTTGGTGCAGGAAGAGCGAGTGAACCGCTCAGCACCATTATATCACGCACCAGGCTCCGATGGCTGGGCCACGTGTTGCGCATGCCAGCACACCGACTCCCGCGACGTGCATTGTTTGCGCGTTGTGGGTGCGGTTGGAAGAGGAGGAGGGGAGGCCAAGTGATGACTTGGTCGAGAGAAATGAAAACCCTCACTTCGAAGTTGGCGTCGGTTGGTGCATCCCGACTGCCTGGCTGGGGTCCTAAGGACGATGAACACGTTTGGTTGGACACACTTGCTGATATGGCTAGGAGCCGGCCCAATGGCGTTTGTGTTGTGAGTTCCTTTGTCCATCCCCCTCCTGCTTAGCATCCCCTTCAATCACGATCTCATTCGTTAGGCATAACATAACGCTTTTGCGGCACGATAGCCGGCTGTTAGCTCTCCGGAACGATGTCCATCCGTTACTGGGACTCAGCCGGCGTGCCACTGTTTCTTTTTCTTATTGTCTTTTGTATTGCGACACAATAGCTGAAGTGTTTTCCACCTGAAGCTAACGTATACAATGCCGATAATGATGATGGTTCTGAGGGGCATTTGGTCGCGTCACTACGACCACATTTGTAAGGAGAATGGAGTAGGACGCAAATAAAATACCAAGGATTGGCTCACATACCCACCAACACTGAACGGAACCCTGTCTAGACCGAAAGGGAAGACGAGAGCACTCGAACACCGGAACCTTATATACAGGATACCGTGTAAAAATTGTAACATTAACTATGTGGGCTGAACGGGAAGGAAATTGTCTACAAGGCTACAAGAACACAAACGAGCCTGTCGAAACCATTACCCATCATCCTTGGTCTCGACACACGTTGATGAAGAAGGGCACATGTTTGATTGGGAGAAAACGGAGATACTAGCGCAGGGAGAGACCAAAAAGGGAGAGAATTCCTCGAAGCGTGGTTCTCTACAGACAGTTCAATAAACCAGCGCATCGACTTAGATCCGGTATACCGGCAGCTGCGAGAAAAGAGTTTACGTGGATCATTTGGCACATGAGTCGAAAAGAGGCGGCGCCCGAACTGCGAACTAGCAATGGTCACGGGACGTGAATCGAAGTGAGCAAGTTCAAATGTCACTCGCTCGTCGGTAAGAGTCGACAAAACAACTCAGTTTGCTTATTACGCACTGAAGAAGTCACCACGATTGGTGATGAAACGTTTGCAACGAAACTGTTCAGCTCGGAGAACAGAACAAAATCTGAACCAAGAATTAAAGTTGAATAAGGATGGAATTATAACATCTGGACACGGGAAACAGTGTACAGGAGCACCACTGAAGCTATTGCTACATGTCGGTTTAACTCTACTGTTACCGACATAGTCCATCCCAAAGCCCCCATCCACAAAAACGACACATTCCATCCCCGCTAAGTGTCTCGAGCAGTTTCTTCACTCATATCTATCAGCTAATTGTATGGCCGTCCCGTGAATTTCATCTAACAGTAATGACAAGGGGATGAAGGCGATCAATAAGCATTTCGAGGAGATACACTCGCCAGCATAAGCATTCCAACGCAGCACCAGAGAGTTTCTTTCTAAACACTAACTGACGAGCTTCAGTATTCCACAATAGCACATATGAGCAGTGGATCGAAGACGATGGTCTTATCACAGCGCTCCACACCCTGATATCCCACCCTCTCTAGGTCCAATTTGAATGGACTTTTCTGTCACGTGATGTAACCCCGTCAGTGGTGTGACCACCAAACACGAC
>OX104067.1:5684780-5767515 GCA_944474145.2 Dicrocoelium dendriticum | reverse complement strand
CAAAGTGCTCAGCCCAACGTTCCAGGCGTTTTGATAAATTGTGGATAGGCTGTCCACTCTCGTCACGTATAGTTTCACTAACACCAGGTCTTCTGCTGCCCGTTTCCCGTATAAGACGGAATAACTCACGATGGTTACCAAGGGCAGCGGCCATTTCCATCTCTGTTGCACGAACAGACCACCAGGATTCGCGGTCTCACTTCAGGCTAGCACGGAGTTTCGCCCGGAGCTCTTTGCGAGTTTCATTGTGTTCGCTTCCAGCCGGAATATGCCGGCGAGCATCTATAAGTTCCAAAGACTGTGAAGAGACCCAGTGTTCATGTTGGCGATTAGACATACCACATGAGGATTTGCCTGCTGCTAGCAAGGCCTGTTGCATATGAGACCAGTGAGCTTCAATTGCATCCAGTGAGCGTTTATCCAACTCTAATGACAGCGTAATGTGATAGGCGTTCAGAACAGCTGGATTCACCAGTCTGCCGATGTCAATGCGCTCACAACATCGTCGCGGGCGTCCGCCAAAGCGCATCCGCAGGTCAGCACATACAAGTGCATGATCGGTGTCAACACCTGTGCTCGAAATCGAGCGACAGTTCTGGACGCAGCCACTCCAGCGGTAACTGATAGCCATGTGATCGATTTGCGTCCATAGCTGGTTCGAGGCTGGTGGGCGCCAAGTCACCCTCCGGCGGGTGCTGTGTCGGAAATTAGTGCTCGCAAGAAATAAGCGAGCGTCCTCACACAAATGAAGTAACCGCTCACCGTTATCATTACGGGAGCCTATACCATGTTGGCCGCCCAGATGCAGCTCATCTGAGGATAATTTTCCAACTTGAGCGTTCAGATCCGCGGCCAGCACTACAGTGTCCGAGCTTCTTCTGTGGCGAAGGAGTTCGTTCAGTTGGCGATAGAAGTCGTTTTTTACCGAGTCATCGCTACAGTTTGTCGGTGCATAGGCAGCGATAACGAATAGACACCTGTTAGTCCCGCGCGACTTCGAAGTTTTGAACGAGCCAGCCAATCGGACCGCACACATCCGGCTACTGATTGGAATCCAATCAACCAGAGCAGTTTCAGCCAGGGGACTCAGGGCAGTACCGACACCGGGTTGGCCGGTGCTCGAAGCTGCATCGTCACCGGATAGGCGCAATGAGAAAGTGCTGCTAGTGTCACCAGAAGGGGATGGCAGAGTGAGTAGAGAGCTCGAGTCTTGCAGGCGGGTGTCCGATAAGCAGCAGATATCGATCGAGAGGGTCTCCAATGTTCGCGCAAGTGCTGCCTGTTGACCAATCTGAAGCAATGTGCCAACATTGAGGCATGCCAGTCTGAAGGAGGATCGAGGGCTCCAAATGGAAGCCGATGAACTGGAATGGGCCGCTTGAGTAGACATGGACTTGTCGACACGAGAGGAATGACGCTCCGCGTTCACATGTGAGTCGAAACTAAAAGACAAGCGACTATTGTAGCAAGGTGTGGGAGGGCCGAGAATTGGGGGGTTGAAAACTGGGGGGGGTAAAAGTAAATCTGGAACGGGACGATAAGGGTGAAAAAGCGCAAGAAGGGGAATAAGAAGATGAGAAGGCCTGAGCAGTAGCATCCAAACCCCTATCCACCCTGCTCGATGAGGCAGATAGGACACCGTTGATTATCCTCTGCGGTGGCCAGAGTATCAAGAAATTGTTTGAAGTAAAAGTCATAGTATTGCGTGGGCAGGATACTGTCAGGTTGCCCAGGCCTAGACAGGAGAACGATTAGGGTTCTCAACCAAAGCCTTTGGTTCAAACACCTGGCCGCAAGGCAGCGGGTTTGGCACTGGACTACAAGGAGTCCGTTTTAAGGAATAAGGAGCCACCCTCATTCCAACCCCCAACCTGGAGGACCAGGAGGCTGAGTTTGTCTGGCCTCTAACCATTGACCAATCTGGTATGAGTGACTCTGAAGGTGCAAAAGCACCACCCAGTATAGCGCAATGGATCACTGAGGCACCCAAACCATCGCACCACGGTAAGGTCCAGCCTCATTGCAATAGCATGCACTTCTATCTAGTGAAATCCAACTACAGTTTGATCCACTTCCATTCCCGGATGGGTTTTCCACCCGCTTTAGGGATGAGGGGTCTTGCAGTATCCCTGGCCCGCGCGCGCGGCGTGTAATGATCACGTGGCAGCGAAGAGCTGGTGCAGCGCACCGGCGTTCTGTTGATGTCTTTTCTCCTTCCTTTAAGGAAGAAGCATCATTAAATGTTAAAGCCACTTCTTCAACTCCAGCTTTGGACTTTGTCCCATTTCTAGTTTTTGCTTGCGGTTGCGTACTGAGCATTGACTGTTTCCGGGAGATTTGTTGATCTGTTGGTCAGTGAGAGAGCAGTGTAAGATCATTTGCTACACCTCATGAACCCCTTGAACCTACATAATGCACATCAAACAATAGTTGTGATCCCAGTGACATGCTCTTGGGAAGTTCCGCCCAGTTGGGCTATCATGGTGGTGGCTATAATGCAGCCGTCCGTTCAACTCTCCTATATGGCTGTGAAACCTGGCTCATCAGGTCGACAGACGTAAAGAGGCTCGTCATATTCGATCATCGCTGCCTTCGCAGCTTAGCTCATGTCTGGTGCGAGCAACGCGGGAGCAATGAACGTGTTCGACCTCGTGTATTTGGTGCAGGAAGAGCTAGTGAACCGCTCAGCACCATTATATCACACACCAGGCTCCGATAACTGGGCCACGTGTTGCACATGCCAGCACAGCAACTCCCACGATGTGCATTGTTTGCGCGCCGGGGTTCAGTTGGAAGGGGAGGAGGAGAGGCCAAGTGATAACTTGGTCAAGTGAAATGAGAACCCTTACTTCGAAGTTGGCGTCGGTTGTTGCTTCCCCACTGCCTGGCTGCGGTCCTAGGGACGATGAACACGTTTGGTTGGACACACTTGCTGATATGGCTAGGAGCCGGTCCCAATGGCGTTTGTGTTGTGAGTTCCTTTGTCCATCTCCCTCCTCCAATCACGATCTCATTCGTTAGGCATAATTTAATTCTCTTTTCGCGGCACGATAGCCGGTTGTTAGCTCTCCGCAACAACGTCCATCCGTTACTGTGGACTCAGCCGTCGTGTGTCTGTTGTTTTTATTGTCTTTTGTATTGCGGCACAATAGCTGAAGTGTTTTCCACCTGAAGCTGACGTATACAATGCCGATAATGATGATGGTTCTGGGGGCCATTTGATCGCGTCACTACGACCACATTTGTGAGGTGAATGAAGTAGGACCCAAATAAAATACCATGAACTGGAGCTGAATAAGGATGGAATTATGCCATCTGGAGACCGGAAACAGTGTACAGGAGCACTACGGAAGCTATTGCTACATGTCGGTTTCTACTCTACTATTACCGACATAGTCCATTCCAAAGCCCCCATCCACAAAAACGACACATTCCCTCCTCGCCAAGTGTCTCGAGCAATTTCTTCACTCTTATCTATCGGCTGCTTGTATGGCCGTCCCGTGAATTTCATCTAACGGTAATGACAAGGGGATGAAGGCGATCAATAAGCATTTCTAGGCGATAAACTCGCCGGCATAAGCATTCCAACGCAGCACCAGTTTCTTTCTAAACACTAACTGACGAGCTTCAGGATTCCACAATAGCACATATGAGCAGTGAATCGAAGACTATGGTTGCCATGTTTATTATTCATACGATAACAATGGTCTTATCACAGCGCTCCACACCCTGATATCCCACCCTCTCTAGGTCAGATTGAATGGACTTTTCTGTCACGTGATGTAACCCCATCAGTGGTGTTGTAAAAAGTCGGTCCTTCAGGGACAAAACGTATATTCTGCAAACAACGGACCAGGCGAAAACGCAGGCAGAGGGCGAGTGAAACATATCGGTATATATAGCTAGTTGGATCCATAATTAACGACCTTTGAGAATGCATGACATTTTTCCTTTGATTCAGTCAAACAAACTCACTCCAATACGTCCAACTGTTGGCCAATCAGCGTGCATGCGAGAAGCGTGTGAACGTCCAATCAGCTGCCGCCTTTCCTTGCGGCAGCCCAACGGCTTCCTTGCTGAGCTGGCACCGCACGTTCGTTCGAGTGTATACTCCCATCACATCCTCCCTTTTTTCATGCTTTTGCTGCTGTACTTTGCTAAATAGTCCATTCACTTTACCACTCCGCGTCCTCTTTGTTGGATCTGCCGATGTCGCCTCATTGCTGGACGCAGTATAACGCTCTCTCCCTGATTCATGCTGTCGCCTCGGACATCTCTTCAGCTGTACTCGGTTTCTTCTCAGCTTCTTCCCTCCAACATTTACTTCGTATGACCTTTCACCGACTTTCGCAGCCACGACTCCTTTTCTCCACCGCTCCTGTCCATCGGGAATTGGTTCAACCCATACTTCTTCCCCCACTGTCAGCTCAGGTAATTCCCGTGCGCCGTTGTCGTAGTACCGTTTCTGAGTAGCCATTCGCCTTTTCAAACTGTTCTGTACTTTCTCAAGTTGTGGCGTGACAGGGCGCAAAAGTGTTGCGGATGCAGGCATCACAGTTCTGGTCCTTCGACTGTATAGGCGCTGCACTGGGCTCAGGCCGATATCCGTTGAAGCAGTGTTGCGACTCTCCAGTAGCATGAGGTATGGGTCCTCCCGAGTATCTCTAGCCTTCGCTAATAGTCACTTGGCTTGCTTCACTGCCAACTCTGCCTTCCCATTTGATTGACTGTGATAGGGACTGGTTTGCCGGTGTGAGCGAATTCCCATTTGGTTGCGAAAGCCTGGAATGCCCTGCTGCTGAACTGGGTACCGTTGTCCGAGACTAGCTCCTCCGGTATCCCGTGCCGTGCGAATTGACATCTGAGTTTGTTGATTACTGCCTCCGTGGTCGTGGTGGTGAGTAAATCGATTTCAAAGTAATCACTATAGTAGTCCACCGTGAGTAAGTAATCCTTTCCGTTGTCCCAGAATAGATCCACTGCTACCTTTTGCCACGGTCGGTCCGGAACATCATGCAGCATCATCGGTTCCTTCGTTTGCTGAATGTCGTGTGAACGGCACGCCTCACAGTTAGACACATGATCCTTGATCTGACCTGTCATTCCTGGCCAGAATATCAGTTCTCTTGCTCGATTAAGGGTGTAATTTTTACCCAGGTGAGCGCGATGGACATGCTCCAGCATCTCCTTTCGGAGAGAAGAAGGGATTAGGATTCGACTTCCCTTGAACAACAGACCGTCACAGACAGTGAGTTCGTCCCGAAAATTGAAGTAGGGTGTTAATTCCTTCGGGAGCTGCTTCTTTGTTTCTGGCCACCCATTGAGGATAACCTCTCGCAAAGCTGCAAAAAATTTGGTCTTCCTCCGTGGAACGCCTTATGTCTTTCAAACGGTTTTCTGTCACTGCCAGATGCTGCACCATGCTAACTGTCTCGATCTCTTCTAGATGATGTTCGGCCACTGGCGGATGTGCTCTCGACAGGGTGTCCGCGATGAACATCTGTGTGCCAGGTGTGTACACAATGTCAATGTCATACTTTTGGAGCCGGATAAGCATACGCTGCAGACGGCGAGGAACGTTATTCAGTGGTTTAGTGGCTATCGCCACCAGCGGCTTATGATCAGTGTACACGGTTGTCTTTCTTCCAAAAGTATAATCATTGAAACGCTCCATGGCGTAGACTACTGCCAGCATTTCTTTCTCGATCTGTGCGTACCGCTTCTCGGCCTCTGTGAGTGCTCGACTGCGGAAATCCAAAGGTCTTTCGTTCTGCTACAGAACAGCACCTATTCCACTCTGGCTACTATCACACTGTACCTCCAATGGTTGTGCTGGATCGTAATATCCGAGTACGGGCGCATTACTGATAAGGTTCTTAATGGTTTCGAAAGCCAAATCCTGTTCCTTCCCCCAGCTCCAATTTACTCCTTTGTGAGTTAACTGCCTAATCGGAGTCATGACATCAGCGCGTCCTGGTAGGAACCGGCTTAACTAATTCACCATACCGTTTAGGCGATGGACTGCCTTCCCATCGTTAGGGGACGGCATCTCTTGTATCGCCTTAATTTTCCATGGGTCAACCCTGATTCCGTCGGATGTAAACACATGCCCATGGAAAATCACCTCCTCTTTCCGCAGCTCTAGTTTCTCGCGTTTTAGCTTGATGTTCTTTTGCACGCAACACCTCAAGAACCGGTGTAGCTTAGTGTCATGCTCTTCTTCGGTAGAACCGTAAATCAGAACGTCATCTGCCACACAGGTTACGCCATCTAAATCATCTATTGTTTGCACCAAAGGTTTTTGGAAAATTTCGCTAGACACCTTTAGGCCAAACGGTAATCGCAGCCAACGATAACGTCCGAACGGTGTGGCAAATGTGGTGAGGAAACTGGATTCGTCGTCTAGAACAACGTGCCAGAATGCGGAAGAAAGGTCTACTTTCGTGAAAAACTTAGCTTTTGTCAAACGCGGTAAAACATCTTCTAACGTCGGTAGCGCATAATGTTCTGTACGCAGGACCTCATTCTGTGGCTTCGGGTCTATACATACGCGTAGTTCGCCATTTTTCTTCGTAATGATTGTGACCTGGCTAACCCAGTGTGTTGGCTCATCAACCTTTGCAATCACACCCTGCATAACCAGCTTGTTCAATTCCCCGGAAAATCGGTCACGTAGCGCAAATGGGACTCTCCTAGCAGGTAACGCAATCGGGCGTACCAAAGGATCTAACGACAGGTGAACGGTACCCTCGAATTCCCCTAAACTCGGGCTAAACACAGACGGATACAGGTCACTAACATCGGCTTCACTCTGACAGGCGTACACAAAAGGATCATGATTAAAAATGACAAAGCCAAGAGATTAAATCGAATCAATGCCGAGAATCGGCGTTAGATTCTCATCCACGATCACGAACTGCAGACGATGCGAAACACCGTCTCTCGGATTGACCACTTCAATTGTCGCTGAGCCCTTTGGCTTGAGTCTGGAACCATTCCACATGCGCAAATAATCTTGATCCGATTGAATTTGCACGCCGCGGCAGTGCTTTCTAGGCAAAATATTGATCGTCACGCCTGTGTCTAACTGGAATCGCACAGACCTTCCCTCGATCAGAAGACTTGCATAGACACACTTCTGCGACGCTTTCCGAGACACGTTACCAATCGATTGTTCGGTGTCTTCTGTTGATTTGTCTGGAACGAATGCACTGACATCTGTCGACTGACAGCAGCGGGCGAAGTGATTGCGCTTCCCACATTTGACACAAATGCGGCCCCACGCCGGACACTGTTCGCAATTCCTCGGATATCGTGTTGCACAGAAGTTGCAGGGCTCCTGTCGCGCGGTCGTGGCCCTCGTAGTTTTGCTCCTGGAAACGGCGCACAACTCTGAATCACCTGTGATTGTCATCTGCTGGAACTGTTAGGCAGTGGAGGACTCACTGTTACAGATGTCGATACATCGCTGCAGAGATAGGTTGCGCTTTCGTAATAGTCGCTTCGTCAAACCTTCGTCATTGATCCCAAGAACAATGCAGTGCCGTATGAGACTGTCCGCCATGCATTTACAGAAACTGCATGATCGGGCCAAAATCTTTAGCTCAGTGACGTACGTGTCAACGGATTCACCTGGCCGCTTGTTCCGCGAAAAGAAGAGGTAGCGTTGAAATGTCTCGTTTGTTTGGCCTTCGCAGTATTCACTGAACTTCTCAAGAACTGTCTCCAGATTGTTGGCATCTTTGCTCTTGTCGTAACCCAATGTCTCTAACACGCGGCGCGCATCATCTCCTGCTGCGTGTCGAAATATGGCCAAGCGGTACGCCATCGGTTGTTTGTCCAGACGCGATAAAGTGCAGAAATCCATCCATTTGCTCTTCCACAAACGCCAGTTGCTTGCCAAACTGCGTTCATCTGTGTTCAGCGGGGCAGGCACTTGAATAGCCGGTGCAGCTCCAATCATCGTCTGGATGGTACTAATGTTCTTCCCCTTCTCTGACACCATGTAAAAAGTCGGTCCTTCAGGGACAAAACGTATATTCTGTAAACTACGGACCAGGCGAAAACGCAGGCAGAGGGCGAGTGAAACATATCGGTATATATAGCTAGTTGGATCCATAATTAACGACCTTTGTGAATGCATGACATTTTTCCTTTGATTCAGTCAAACAAACTCACTTCAATGCGTCCAACTGTTGGCCAATCAGCGTGCATGCAAGAAACGTGTGAGCGTCCAATCAGCTGCCGCCTTTCCTTGCGGCAGCCTAACGGCTTCCTTGCTAAGCTGGCACCGCACGTTCGTTCGAGTGTATACTCCCATCACAGTGTGACCACCAAACACGACGCAGTTTGCACACCCTAGTAATCGACATGTACCCACACCTGTTTATTAGTATTACTACTGTTATAGTCATTACTATGTACTATATTGACGTGTGGCAAGGTAACTCGATCCACCACACCTTGGTACTCGAGTCAGGGTTGACGGAGTAGACATAACTGATCTGTGTCTTTCATATTCCTTGCCTGTATTCGTTCATCGCGCTTTGTTTCCCCGGCCATCGCCATATTCCCTTGTTCTCTGCAGCCACACTGCATCCGAGCTGATACCGTTATCCCCACATCTTCCTCCAATTAGACTCATGTTCGATTCCCCATTTTTACATGTATAAGAAAAGTATTTTGGTTTGGTTTGGTGCTCAACACCAAATTTTGTTACTCTGTTTGCCTGACGTATACCCATTTTTTCGGTACTTAATTCACTGGGGGCGACTATACCTTTTCTCAATCGGTTGCATTCCTTCTCAAGTATTCATGCTCCTCCATGGATCTCTCATGATGGTTCTTAACGCTTTGCAATCGCATCCAGCAGACGCAAAAGTGCCCTAACAATGCCTACTGTTCGTTAAGTGGCCAATTCCAACTCAGCCGATGCGTGCACAGGGTGAGATGCTACTGGTTTATTTCGGATGGGTCACTCAATGAACGATAGTGTTTCGGTTCGTTCACTCCCATTTGGTGCAATTTGAAAGCGTTAAGGACTATTTTACGAGATCTAGGCAGGAACACGCTTTCCCTAAAGGAGTAATTTGAAATCGTTATGGATACAGCTAACTGAGATTTCTTTCAGCATATCAACTAGTCCTTTTCTGTCTTCGGTTCTCATTTTCACACTGTTTTCCTGTGTCTCTATGTATTTTTCCACCAACTTATTCACGTGCACCGATTCTGAACTTTGCTGCATTGTCCTCTTGTCTCGCGCACCCATAGAGTCTCAACTCCGGACGATATGGACACTAGTTCGTCTCAATGCACCGTCGACCTGACTGAGGCTAGTTGTTGCCAACAGCGGCGAGTACTCGAGATCAAACTATCCGCACTTCGAGCAACCTCCCGTCAGAGAGATGAACAACTTCGAATATTGTCTGGTGCCAGAGCACGTCAGGCCAATCACAACCAGCAACAGCATGAACTAAATCGAAATCTGATGATACCAGCAACCAACTCAAGGCAAGTATTGGGTAGCAGCGCACATGAGTCGAAAAAGCGCCTGAAGTCTTCACCACTTTCCGATTTCATTCCGGAAGAAGATGTCACTGAGGAGGAACAACAACAGCCTTTGGAAGCGCGTTTACAGCGCGCCGTGTTGGAGGGCGAACGTTTGAACAGCACATTACGACAGGAGAATTGGATGAAACAGGAGCTACTCACTTCCTATCATAATTCGGTTCGCGAGATAAATGATTTGAGCAGTAAGTTTCAAAGCGTTTTGTGTTTTCCCACGGCTTCCATCACTTTCCATTTTCGTGTCAGTGGAAGGGACACGTGCTCCATCCGGTGTGATATTCTGATGAGTTTCGTAACGTAAGTACTAGCGGTACATGCAAATCTTGCTGCATTCATGAGTTACGCGTGTACGGGAGTTCGGTAATATTTGACACGATGAGATTAGGCCTTAATATTGTCCAAACACGTCCATGCCTATTTTACATTTTGAACTGTACCGACTGTTATCCTCGAGTCCGCGGAGAGCAAGTCCTGCCAGGTTTGTCACGGCTTTTTGGTCGTTGATCTCTGTTGTGTCCAAGCTTTTCGTGTCCATCACACTTCACGAGCTTTTAGCGACTAGAGAGCGTGTTTCCCGAGAGGAACAAGCCGATTTTTGTCTAGGCCGAGGTTGCGTCGACCAAGTCTTCACACTCCGCCAACTTCTTGAACTCCGTTAAGTCCAACGACGGTCAACAGTCGTGGTGTTCTTAGATGTCCGAGCGGCATTGGATTCAGTAGATAGATCTGTGTTGTGGGACTGAAAGGTGCGCACGGCAAGTTTGTCATCGTCCTGAAGGAACTTTACAGTGACATATCGAATAAACACATGGCTTACCACAGGTTTTCCTCGTCATTTGATGTCACTAGCGGCGTTCGTTAAAGTTACTCTATTTCATCTTTCATTTTTGCCATTGAATATGTCATCCAACTAGCTTTGGAAAGCGTCAAAAACTGCGATGTTGAGCTTCTCCCAGGTGACATTAGTGAACTTGGACTACACCGATGATATCACTTTGCTTGGGGACGATCCACAAGCCGTCTAGAGCACTATGAACCGCTTAGGGATGGAGGGGTCTAAGTGTGGCCTGCATTTCACTCCAGGCAAATATAAAATACTATTCCAGGATTGGCAGATGCCTGTGCCTGTTCTCACCATTGCTAGGGACGTCCTGGGACAAGACCCTTGCTTCACTTATCTAGGAAGTTGCATCACGACTGGCGACAGTGTTGGAGATGAGGTCTTACAACGGATAGCAAAGGCTCACCTTGCATTCATCAGACTGAGACACCTATGGCATCGTGGCGATGTCAGTCCCAATCTGAAGGGCAGGGTGTACATTGCTTTTATCCACTTTGTCCTCCTGTATGGCTGTTAGACCTGGTCAATACGCTCAGAAGACTGGAAGCGATTGTCAATTCTTGACAATCGTTGCCTGCGTAGTATTACTCGCATGTGGTGGTAACATTGTGTAAGCAACACAAAAAATCCAAGTGCTTGGAGCAAACAGTCCTTTCCTCCAAAACGCTATTCTCCGACACCGCATCATCATCATCATCATCATCATCATCATCATCATCATCATCATCATCATCATCATCATCATACACGTTAGCTAGAGGTGGGAAACACCTCAGCTACTGTGCCGCAATACATAGAAAAAAGGAGAAAAAATGCAACTGGTGCAAGCTGGCTGAGCTACCGATAACGGATGGACATCGTTCCGGTAGGCTATCAGCCAGCTACTATACAGCAAATTTATAACATGTTAAATAATGAGATCGTGGTTGGAGGGGGAAGCTAAGAAGGATGGGGTGGGACAAAAAAACTCACAGCACGAACGCCACTGAGGCCGGCTCCTAGCCATATCAGCAAGTGTGTCCAACCAAACGTGCTCATCGTCTTTCGGACTCCAACCAGGGAGCCGGGACGTTCCAACGGAGGCCAGCTCAGAAGTGAGGGCCTTCATTCCTCTCGACCCCGCATGCACAAGCTCGGCCAGGTAGTTCGCTTACTAGCCTAGTACCTACTTCTTGGAGTGTTATTTACCCTTACCGGAAGTGCTTGGAAAAGGCGCCGTGGTAGGCAACCAATGAGGTAGAGACGCAGCGTAAAAAAAGGCAGCCTCAAGCTTAGCATCCCACGGACCAGTCCGCCTTCCAGGATGGGGGCTACGCGATTCGGAGTGCCAGTGGCTGCAAACGCTGGATGTTACGGCGCGCAAAAGAAATCAGTGATCACTGTGTAGTTCAACTGCATCATCTATTGACTTGCGTCTAATCGGACATAAAAACTCCATACACAAAAACTACCTGATATGTGTAAAACCCAACAACTCCTTTTCTCCTGCCATCGTAGAAATATATATATATATATATATATATATATTAACATGGTGAGTTTATGACAAACTCATGCTGATTACAGGTGTTGCGAATCCAAGGCAAATTTTGATCGATGCGAATTCCGTGGACTGCTCAAAAGTGCGGTTGCTCAGGTGCAGGAGAAGGCACTATTGCATGCGCAATAGAAGCATCATGCGTGCGCCCCCATTCGATTTACTAATCTAGGCCAATAAGGCGGCGTATGTGGTACACTTGTCTGCGTGATGATTAATCTTGCATTTCAGAAGTAGATGTTGCTTGAGTTCCCCGGTGTGGCTGCGCCTGATATGGATGTTGACAAGGCGCTTATCTGTCTATTACCCACTAGCTCGTCCATACTGGCTCCAGGCGACAGTTGGTCGTTGCTAGAAGGGACGAGGTGCACCGTCCTCGTGACGGTGCTAGGCCCAAAGATTCGTTCCATCCTGTGTGGAACCGGTTACGGTCCACCCACCCCCATGTGTACGTCTGGTGTACATGATTTCCCAATTAGGCCGGAATGCTTCTGTTCTGTTTGCTGAAGGAGTGTGGGCCGGCTCCGTTGATGAAACGTGGCTCCCATCCACATGCCTCCCAGTCTTATTCCTTCGGGTTTACACCGGATATGGGGTGTATGAGTGGAACTGTGGGTGGTGCAGCGCAAGCCACCCATGGTCCCTCTGTAGGCGCAGACGTCCTGTAACTGTCCCCATGGAGGCCAGATTGACAGGATATGGACGCCGCCAAATTATATATATATATATATATATATATATATATATATATATATATATATATATATATATATATATATTTGTTGATCTATGTATTGCACTGCCGCCATGAATCGGCGTAAATTTAACCTTCTCTCCCTCGGTGCTGTGGAGTAACGTATTGAGCTGGAGAAGGCGATGGCTGTACCCTGTGTGATGTGGACTGCATAGCCACAGTGGGCAACCTGTGGCACCATATTCTCGACCAGGTGACAGCTGCTGCCGAGGTGACCATCCGGCGCGCAAGCTGCAAGCGGCCTTATTGGTTTGATGAGAAGGATGCGACGATTAGCGCATTGGTATGTGAGAAGAGTGTAGCATTTGCTACAGATGTGGCTGACCCCAGTGACCTGGGAAGGAAGTGAACGTTTGATAGAATTCGACGGCGACTGACTCGAGCGATCCGTCGCATTAAAAATGCATAGTTGACGGAGAAGGCGAAGCGGTTGGAATGCTACGCCGAACGCCACAAACACAATGAATTCTTTGACTTCTTGAAGACGGTTTATGAACCGAGGTTGGAGCCTCTGAGGACGCTTTCCGATGGTAGTTCAGGCGCTACCTTTACGCAGATTGCCGACGTAATGCATATCTGGCAAAACACTTCGTCTCTTGGACAACCGTTCAGATATCGACTGGCCTACTTTGAACGGTCTGAAACAGCGCGATGTGATGGTGAGTTTGGAGGACACCGACTCTGGATGCGCCGCAGAGAGTACTTGATCACCTGCGAAACGGCAAGTGTGCCGATGTCGACGGGATCCTGCCTGAAGTATTGAAACACTGCGGATCCGCATTGATAACTGCGCAGTACCAATTGGGGCAACCCGCGTGGATTGAGGAGGAGGTGTCTTCTGAGCTGAAAGATGCCCACTGTACACGAGCAAAGGAAGCAAGCACTGTTGCACGAATTTTCTTGTCATCAATTTGCTAAGTTGGGTGGGCAGGGTGATTGCTCGAATCCTGCTTAACCGCCTCGTCGGTCAGGTTGTGAAACCGAACGTGGCGGGAGAGGAATGTGGATTCCGTTCGGGTCGCAACATCATCGATATGGTGTTTGCGTCTCGTCAGTTGCAGGAGAAGTGCAGAGAACGACACCAGCCGTTGTTCTCGCTGTTTGTTGATTTCACCAAAACTTTTAATGCCGTGAGCCACGAAGCATTGTGACTGGTGTTGGGAAAGTTCGGAAACTTAATTGAATGTCTGCACAGTGGTATGCGTGCGAGGGTGCAACTGAGTGGACAGACGTCGTATGACTTTGCAGTTGTCTCTGGCGTGAAGCAAGGCTGTGTCTTAGCTCCTGCCCTGTTTAATATCTATCTTCATGCAATGATGTCTTGTGCTTTTGATGCCGCTTGTGCTTGCGGTGTTCGTGTAGAGCACCGTATTGATGGTGAGTTGCTGAACATCCGTCGTTTCGGTGCGAGAACTCTAGTCTGTGAGACAACTATCCGTATGTTACTGTTCCCTGACGACTGTGCGTTGTTCGCACCCAGCGCTGATGAGTTGCAACACATGACTAGTGCTCTGGCTTCGACAGCGGCAAAATTCGGACTCAACATTAACACAAGCAAAACTGTCTGTCTCTTTCAACCTTCGTCGGAGGCGCAATCCGCAATGTAGCCGCAAATCAGCATTGGTGATGACGTATTGGAAACTACCTCCTGCTTCCGTTACCTTAGGAGTGTGAGGGTATGCGGGTGTTCCCCGAGCTGGCTGATTTGGTTGCAAACGTTTCATCGTCAGACTAGACCACATCAGCAGTGTGCTTTATGCGAGCCACTTACAGATCCAAGTGATTACTTGTCACTTGATTCGAACGTCAGGAGTCGATTGGTTTACGTGAACAGACCGTGTAGTCAGCTCTTGTGTACTGTTGGCTAGAGTCCGCCTCAATGACGTTCTTTTGTCCTGTTGATCTGGGGCGTAGTATTGGTTTGACTCTAAGTGCTTCCTAGGCAGTATCTAGATATTAGGCACAGTATAATTCCACCCCACCCCTTTTAGCCTTCCCCTCCATCTACGACCTCATTTCGTAGGGTAAAACATAATATGACAGAGTGAACGTTCGCGCTCTGATGGACGCCAAGTTGAAGGAAGAGCAGACCCTAAAGCAGAAATGTCAGGAGACATCAGAGCGGAATCGACACTTGGAAGCGGAACTCGAGGTGAAGCAAACACAGCTCATCCAATTGCAAGAAAGTTTGCCCGTGCTGCTTCAAGTAACTCTGCAGCACCCCGCAGCTGAGGAAAGCGGAGGAAGATCATCTATTCGAAATGTTTACACGGAATGGGTATCCCAGGAATTTCATTCTACTGTGTTTAACATCAATAAAACGACCGAGGCATGAATAAACATCATAAACGCATAAAAGGGCAATCATTCTACCGTACCTCAACGGCATGTCTGAGATGGCAGCGAGATTGCTATTACCTTTCAGAATCAGAGTTGCTCCCAAGCCTACGGAAACTATCCGAGACAAGATCTTCAATGGTAAGGACCGGCTCTGCAAAGAAGAAACAAGTGGTGTGATTTACAAGATCCACTGCAAAAAATGTAACAAATACTATGTGGGCCAGACAGGAAGAAAGCTCGGCACTAGGCTACATGAGCATAGCCTAGCCATCCGCCGACATGACCAGAACTCCCTGGTATCGGTACATATAGACGCCGAGAATCATCAGTTTGATTTGGAGGATGTCAGGATCATAGGCAGGGCAAAAAGTCGAAAAGCACGCGAGTTCATCGAGGTTTGGTATTCGGGGAAGAACTCAGTCAACAGGCACTATGAAGCACTTAGAGTCAAACCAATACTACGCCCCTGATCAACAGGACAAAGGAACGTCATTGAGGCGGACTCTAGCCAACAGTACACAAGAGCTGATTACACGGTCTGTTCACGTAAACCAATCGACTCCTGACGTTCGAATCAAGTGACAAGTAATCACTTGGATCTGTAAGTGGCTCGCATAAAGCACCCTGCTGATGTGGTCTAGCCTAACGATGAAACGTTTGCAGCCAAATCAGCCAGCTCGGGGAACACCCGCATACCCTCACACTCCTAAGGTAACGGAAGCAGAAGGTAGTTTCCAATACGTCATCACCAATGCTGATTTGCGGCTACATTGCGGATTGCGCCTCCGACGAAGGTTGAAAGAGACAGACAGTTTTGCTTGTGTTGATGGTTAGCCCGAATTTTGCCGCTGTCGAAGCCAGAGCACTAGTCATGTGTTGCAACTCATCAGCGCTGTGTGCAAACCACGCACAGTCGTCAGCAAACAGCAACGTACGGATAGCTGTCTCACGGGCTATATATATATATATATATATATATATATATATATATATATATATATATATATATATATATATATATATATTCTTCACCGCAGTTTGGCTAAAACAACACACTTAAACTAGGTCTTTTTAAGCTGGATAAGTTTCATCCCACTTTATTTGGTTTGTTTTGCCTACCTGAATAGTATATTAACTGGCCACGTTGCTTATGCTAATTATGCTTATCTTCGGTAACTTTGGTGCGTTTATAGCATCTTTAAGTAATTTGTGAGCATACTTTCCTTATCGCGGATTCATTGCTAACCAACTTGCTTCATATGCTAATTTAGCGAATAGTTATGCCACCGTATCTGTTTGCATTATTTTATTTGTTTTATTTCATCTTGTCGTTTCAAGTGATTGGCTGTTGCTTGATATCCCCGGTTTGGATGCACTTAATGTGCATGTTGGCAAGGTACCTACCTGTCTGTTACCCTCCACCTCATCCATACGGGCTCCAGGAGACAGTTGGTCGTTGCTGGAGGGGACGGGGTGCACGGTCCTTGTAGTCGTGCTAGGCTCGAAGAGTGGTTCCATGCACTCAGTGTGAAGCGGACTACGGTCCAGCCACCGTCTTGGGTGCGGTTGATTCTGCAAATACGGCGTGCTTGTGTTTGCCTGTGAAGGATTGTGGGCCGGCTCTTGAGGAAAGCTGACTCCCATCCACATGCCTCCCGGTCTTATTCCTTCGGGTTTACACTGGATATGGGTTGTGTGAATGGAGCTTCGGGTAGTGTAGCGCAAGCCACCCATGGTCCCTCTGTAGGCGCAGGCGTCCTGTGGCTAGTCACAGTGACAGACAAATCCGGAACTGGAGGCCACCAACCATATTTATTTTAGCTCTCCTGCTTGCGAGTTGAAACCGGGTTTGCATCTATCTGTCAGGCTTTTGATGCAAACGCTTGGAAAGTCTAGTTAGATCTCATTGTCTCTTATCATCGCTTTCGCTAGCAGACTCATATATTGACAACGCGGTAGTTTTAGTAGCCTAAACTTCTATATCTGTGCACCCATTCTTATAGGGTCGCTTTCTGTCTCGTCTGAGCATGTTCAATCCCATCGATGATGGTGATGACTTTTTTTCTGTACTTTGTTTTCCCACTGTTGTTAGTTTTTGTCGTGGCTAACGGATCTACCGTACAGTACCCGGACCATAGGCGTTTTCAGAAACTAAACTGAACTGATCGCAATCATCCTCTCCAGTGTTCCAATCCCACAAGTTTCTTGTTCTCCAAGCTGACCTTGTGATTAGCATGGACATTTCTCGTTGTGTATACCCTAGGAGTACTTGTCAACTTGTTTGATACAAACGCGCACGCACACACGCACACAGACCATGCCCACTGCTTGCCCTACCAATCAACATCACACCTGTCTTCGCTCACCTTATTGATCACCTGGGGTTTTAGCTACTAATGCTCAGCGCCGGTAACCATTCCGCAGGTGTACTGGTGGTCACGGTTGTCGGATTAAGCGAACGCTCATTGTCCAGGATGCCGCACGTGATCAACTGTCACATGGTCACTGTATATCATCTGCGTCCCACTGGGGAGAGTGGCATGCTGTGGTGAAACGGTGGTATAAGTGTCTCTGGAGTTAGATCGTAGAATTTTTTCAAGCTTGTATGTAGTTGTTCACCGATTGGGTTGCCTCCAACTGTTTTATTGGCTACGTGTCATATTAAAAAATCTCAGCCCACATTTGCCACCCATCACATATTTCTAAGGCAGACATGACTTACTCTTCACCAGGGAACAGAACAAGTTACAACAGCGTTCCCTATCAATGTTGGATTTTATATTGGCCACTGTGAGCTAGATTCGTGATCAGCAATCGCAAAAAGACCGGTTTACTGATGTAAACCTAGGTTATATCACTTGAGTCGCGTTTGGGGTAGACGTTTTCCACTTTGTTCACTCCAAACATGACACTCCACTGATGTTTTCGTTTTTCCTTCGTATCTGTCGACTAACATGATCGAGACAGTGAGTGGAACCATGGTTCACTCTGCCATTGTGGCTCGCGATCCGCTCGGTTAGAAGTTCATCATTGAGTCTGCTTGCATTCCGATCTGCATCCGAACTGGAGCGATTTTTCACTAGATTACGCGCACTCCTTTGGGTTGCTTGACACTTCCCTGGCGGTTACTCAGTGAATTCAATTTTTCGCTCGATATTCGAAGCTAATAGTTTGCCTCTAGGCTAGCTGAACTTTGGAACCGACTTTTGTTGTAAGTACTTAATGTTAGATGTTTCAATTCACTCGTTTCCGTAACACACTCCCACGTGAAGTTATTTTATCATTCCAAATGTTCCATCGATACCCGGCCTCACCTGTCCGTTGGTCGTCAGCACTCCAGGTGTATAACGCGGCGGTGCAGTGAGCGTTCATATTTAGACTGCAGTGCCCATTGAAGTAGAGAGGGTATTAGGAGGAGCACCTCTTTAGGAATGGATTAATATACCCTACAATGACCGAATTCCAACTTTTTTCTGGAAATCAAGTAGAACAATCACTTCGATTAATCAAAAGGATGTTCTTGGACAATCGATACTATTATTGGTAAGTAAAGAATGAAGTGAACAGGGAACGTTCATGAATGTCACTAAAAGCACATGCATATCGGTAATCTGCGCCATGCAATCGTCACATGTCTTGCGGCCATTAAACTGGTACCTACTCCATGGGTCAGTCGGGGCGGACAGCTTTTTTTCTCGAACCATCAACCAGAGTGGCCTGGCGCGACCTTGGTGACCATAAGAGAGGAGGAGTCAAGTGGTTTTCTATTGTCAACCACCGATGTTGCGACCCTTCTTCGAAGTGGCCGACCGGGGACTGACATCACCCACAAGACATCGTCTCCAGTAGCCTCTCCATCTTTTCCTTCTCCTTTTCTTTTCGCATACTTTTTCCTGTATTCACTAGCAAGAGATCGCCACCGACTTCATTAGCTATATCAATAAAACAACCGGGTCATTTTTCCTGCTCTCTCTCTCAGTCCGTAATGTGTGTTGCATCGATCGTCAGACAGCACTTGCTGTGACTTTACACCCCCTCGAAGGTGATGTGTGCTATGTCACCGAAGCACACATATAGGTCTGCAATGTCCTACTTCAGCTGAGTTTACGAGATTCTCGTTCATCTCATGAGGCTGACGCACTTCACGTCTCTGGTGATGCTGAATCCACAGCTCACGTTATGTACTGTCGTTGGAATCGCTCTCACTGAATGTGCGGAAACTTACTTTCATAGTTGTGTGCCCATGAGCTGGATTGTGGTTTACGAACTTCGTCCCGAAGCATGTTTCCTTTTCATTGGTTCACTTATGCACCCACCGGCTGTAGCCCGAAAGCTCTCAGGCCCTCTAGACCATTTGCTGGTGAATTGGATTGCCTGTTGAAGTCGAATGACTTACGTCATGTGTTCCGTAGACCAGCGAGTCGACTGCCTCAGTGTGTGCTGTTTTCCAGTACGACTGCTTGCTGAATGAAACCCCTAGCTGATCAGCCGATGATATGGCAGCGGAGTGTGAGGAATTCATTGAATTACCGCTTCGAGTGGCTACTCATCGTCTTCCCAGATGTGGGATCTTGAGATCTGCCTCATTGATTAACTAGATACTCCATCGGATATGATACAACCACGAAGCAGCGCTCTTACATTCGTTTCTTCATTTCTGGCCCCAAACCACTTTGTGTCATCTTAGTTATTGATAATTCATCTGGAGCTCTAACTGGGGTTATTGGTTTGGTGATGTGTGTCTTGGTAACCGGACTCTGCGCTTCAGTGCACTCACTGATCACAGTCGAGAAATGGAACCGAACAGACCCGCTGTTGCGAAACATTGCGTCGATTTACCTGTGCTGAACCAAATCGACCTGGTCGGACTTCGTATCATCACATTATTCATCGTTTGACCTTCAGCCGTCTGCTCTGATCGGACCACGCTTTTCCCCCGTTTACGACGAGGTTTACTGTTTGTCTATGTTCCATCTGTTTTTCTGCGACCCAGTGAGACCAGATCGCAGAGACATGAGGTAACTGACTGATTCCACCTTGAGCTGTAGACATCGGCCACATCAGCGGACATAGGTTCCATCGAACGCCGCCCGATCAGATGATCGCTACCACTGTTCATTACATTCCTTGCTGTGTTTGCTCTTGTTCCCATAATTCTGTTGTTTATTCCTTCCAAATTTCGCAACTAACACTTGTGTCTCCTACTTCCATACTTAACGAGTTCAACCAAGTACGAAATCAGCCGTGGAGTGCAGTGTTGCGGTCCGTGCAACCGGACGAACCAAAGTTCACTTCTATATGATTCGCGGTCCCGATTAAGACTGCATGATGCAATCCATTCACCCAGCGTGTGCTTCAGCTGGATCCACACTGAACGACTAGGCTGTACCATCCTGAGCTAAGGAACTATGAGGTCTGGCGGGACATACTTCAAGGTGATCTAAACGCTCACGTACTCGGTCATGACGGTGACATGCAAGGACGACTGTCGTGTGCCCACGCGGATTCCACACTCGCCTGTTCAACGCATGTTCGTCGGCTTCTGCGCACCATGCCCTGCAAGTCGATTGGCTGCAGATTTGGCGTTGACAGATATCCCCATCGATCGGTCACGTGAGAGTCTTGTTGCTGGTAATTCAGAAGGCGAAGTGGGTCCAAACATAGCGAACATTCCTACCGGTTCGCTTACAGCTGTCGTTGGTATCCTTTCGCTCACTACTTTAGGCAGATATTTCTGCCCGCACGATTGTTTCCGTAGTAGGGATAATGTCATGGTTACTCGTATTCTGGAATTCAGTTATTCTGTGGTCATCCCTGGGAGGATGCAACGGCCACGCGCGTCACCTTTCTGGACATGAGACAACTGAGTCTAGATGCGACGCATTCAATTTGTGCCATGCATATTACCCCGCTACTCATCATCATCATCATCAATACGCTTTAACGGAGGGTGAGAAACACACCTCAGCTAATGCACCATAATACAAAATATGAAAGTTATCAGACATTATGGACTAATAATATTTTAAAAATGTACCATAACGCTAAAATCACATTCTGCATTAGGTTTGAGGTCGTTGTTTTAGGGAGACAATGAAACTCAGAGCACAAACGTCATGGTGGTCAGCTCCTCATCATGCCAGCTAGTGTATCCAACCAAACGTGTCCATCATCTTTCGGCGCGGCAGTCGGCAAACAACTCCTTTATTACACAATACAGTCACACTTCATATAATACAATACCCCTTTATTAATAATCGTTGCTATTTTTGTTCGTCGCAATCAGCCCCAATAGGGCGAAACGGCCGTCTGGTGCTTTTCCGGATAGCTGGTCGGCATATCTGAATTGTCGGCTGATTGAGACGAACAAAAATACTCACCAAAATCCTTCCATTCATAAATAATACCAATTCGCCCGTACGGATTCCACAAAATGCTATGTCGATTCATAGCTGCCGTAACCGGGATGTCCTGACGCCGGAAGGCCGATCGCTGTCATCTGCATGGCAGATGCCTGCATGGCAGTGGAGGATGGGTCTGGCTATATCGCATTTAGCTAACAATTCATGATAGTCGGATGCCGTCCTCCATGGCGCAGTTGCATAGCCTGCGGGCTAGTTGGCAAGAGCCACTAGCAGTCATGGGTTCGATCCTCCGCAGAGGACCGAAGGATGCGCACCACTGATGAGCCCCAATAGGGCGAAACGGCCGTCTGGTGCCTCTCCTGATAGCTGGTCGACATATCTGAATTGTCGGCTGATTGCGACGAACAAAAATACTCACCAAAATCCTTCCATTCATAAGTAATCGTTGCTATATTCACAACTGTTTGAGGCACGGCCCAGCAAAGCTGAATTGGTCATAAGGTATGAACGAACTGCAAACAAGAACCAATGTAATTCCTTTTCCGCTGATTCTTGTACCGTTCATTTCGTTTCGCAAATTTTCGGAACGAAAGGCGGTTGCGAATTGCTCAGATACACTTAGGCGGAGTGTTGTAAAAAGAAAGCAAAATGACACTAGTAGTGAGGTAGGTGTTAATATGCACTTGAAAGAATGTGATTACCAAAATTCCTAACTGGTAAATGACGATTTTAACAATAGGGATAGTATGTGAGCAGACTAGATAACATTTCAGTGCTGGACACTTCAACTGTATGCTGTCTTCGTTATGAACCATTTAACTCAGTTAGAACAAGCGATATGCCTCGCACAGGTGGCAGGATATATGAGGTCACAGGGCAAATGGCACTACTTACATGAATTCGGTGGTTTAGTGAGAGGGCATCAGTAGGTTCACGAGTTGCACGCACTCATATCCTTCACCTAGCTGAGTATGAGGAATGAAGACCAAATGAATGAAGGTCAAACAAAAGGCTACTCTGCAATAAATCGGAATACTTGTAGCTCGGGTGATCTGTTCAGATTTTGTTCTGTTCTCCGAGCTGAACAGTTTCGTTGCAGACGTTTCATCACCAGTCGTGGTGACTTCCTCAGTGCGTTAAGTAAACTGATTTGTTTTGTCGATTCTTACCGGTGAGCGAGTGACATTTGAACCTGCTCAGTTCGATTCAGGTCCCGTGATCATTGTTTGTTCCCAGTGTGGGCGCCGCCTCTTCCGATTCATTTGCCAGATGATGCACGTGAAATCTTTTCTCGCAGCTGCCTGTATATCGGATCTAAATCGATGCGTTGGTTTATTGAACTGACTGTAGAAAACCAGGCTTCAAGGAATTCTCTTCCCTTTTTGGTCTCTCCTTGCGCTAGTACCTCTGTTTTCTCCCAATCAAATGCGTGCCCTTCTTCATCAACGTGTGTCGAGACCAAGGATGATGGGTAATGGTTTCGACAGGCTCGCTTGTGTTCTTGCAGTCTTGTAGACAATTTCCTTCCCGTTTGGCCCACATAGTTCTTATCACAATTTTTACACTGTATCTTGTAAATGACGTTCCGGCGTTCGTGTGTACTCGTCTTCCCTTTCGGTCTAGATAGGGTTCCTTTCAGCGTGTTGGTGGGTATGTGAGCCAATAACAGATGGTGTGGCTTGAGGAGTCTAGCAGTCAGTTCCGATACGTTCTTGATGTATGGTAAAGCGATCCGTTTGGTTGTTGTTGGTTCAGGTGTGGTGTTTGTACTCTTCTGGTTCATGTATCTTCATGTATCATGTATCTTACTTAACGCACTGAGGAAGTCACCACGACTGGTGATGAAACGTCTGCAACGAAACTGTTCAGCTCGGAGAACAGAACAAAATCTGAAAAGGCTACTCTATCCAACCCACAGGGGTGCGCATGTTTTTCATATGCAATCTGTGAATCTTTAGGCTAAGTGAATGCAGTGCAAAACGTACTGTAGGTGGAGAAGAAATCGAAGATAAATCCTCAATGTTTTCATAGCCTATTAATGTGTCATCAGTCTGATTAAGACGAAGAATATAACAGTATGGGAGAAGAGAAACTCCGTGATAAATCTCATTTATGCGACTTATCGATGTCCCACGTTTTGCATAGACTATCGGAGGGTCATCAGTTTGAGTACTGTCGAAGGATGTCACAATGTGGGATGAAGGCATGAGAGATCGAGTTTGTTTCTCTTACGGTTAACACTGGCACACAATGGTGGGTGTTTGACCACCATCTATCGAAAGTGATCCCTCTCCTGTATGGCGCACTTAGTAAACTTGCCTCTTCCACATTTTCTAGGAGACGTACCACTAGATCGAACTGTTGGAATTATTCCTAGGTTGCATACTTACATTCAACAGACGCATGACTGTAGCAGCAATTAGTTCGGCATATAATGTAAGTTGCACGTGGGGCATGAATGCTCTCCGCAGACATCATATGCGTCAGTTAAACGAATTGACCACGATTTGCAAAACCTCCCCCTCGGCAACTTACGCACACAACTTGCTGGACTCCGCTCTCGAGCGACAGGTGTTGAGGCGTGTTTCCCTGTCATGGCTCTCGATAGCGTTTGAAGTACCAGTGATCTGTTTACATTTTTCCAATATATATATATATATATATATATATATGAGGCTGATGTTGCATTCTTGATGCTTCTTCACCGCAGTTGGGCTAAACCAACTTACACTTAAACTAGGTCTTTTTAAGCTGGATAAATTTCATTCCGCTTTATTTGGTTTGCTCTGCCTCCCTGAATAATGTTCTATTAACTGGCCACGTTGCTTACACTAATTGCGCTTATCTTCGGTAATTTTGTTGCGTTTGTAGCATTTTAAGTAACTTGTGGACATTTCTTACTTATCACGGATTTGTTGCTAACCAAATTGCTTCATATGGTAAATTAGCGAAGAGTTATGCCACCGTATCTGTATGCATTGTTGGATTTATTTTATTTCAGCTTGTCGTTTAAAGTGAATGGCTGTTGTTTGATATCCCTGGTATGGTTGCGCTTGATGTGTATGTTGACAAGGTGCCTACCTGTCTATTACCCACTACATCGTTCATACTGGCTCCAGGAGACAGTTGGTCGTTGCTGGAGGGGACGGGGTGCACGGTTCTTGTGGCCGTGCTAGGCTCAAAGAGCGGTTCCATGCACTCAGTGTGGAGCGGACTACGGTCCAGCCACCGCCTTGTGTGCGGTTGATTCCCCAAATACAGCGTGCTTGTGTTTGCCTGTGAAGGAGTGTGGGCCGGCTCCGTTGATGAAACGTGGTTCCCATCCGCATGCCTCCCGGTCTTATTCCTTCGGGTTAACACTGGATATGGGGTGTGTGGGTGGTGCAGCGCAAGCCATCCATGGTCCCTCTGTAGGCGCAGGCGTCCTGTGGCTTGCCACAGTGACAGGCAAATCCGAAACCGGATGACGCCAACCATATTACAACATGCAGCACATAACGGTACACCACTTTTAAGTCAATTCCATACAACAATGTGCTTTGTGCACCCAGCCAAAACGCACACGCCAATGACACAGTTGAGATTAATGAATAAACTAGCAAACAAATATGGTGCGTTAGCAATTTGCACACAACTGACGTGGTATTATCGAATCAGTTTCGCCAACCATTCCCACAAACAAGTGACAAATATGATACACCTGGCGCATCCTAATCCCGTGTGCAAGCCTAAATGGCTTTGTACCTTTATCTGGTTGACGAAATCGAGACACATTTAGACACTGCACTATGGAGGGAGTGACTGGCATCAATCAGTGCGTATTTTTAACGCCAGTTTTTCGCAAGAGCACAATGATGTCAGTAAACTCCGACATTGAGATTCCGCTACATCGAGCAAGATGCTTCGGTGACCTATTGATCACCTTGAAAAATTGCAGGCCTAAAGGATCACATGCCTGCTTTGTAATCTCAGGGCGCGGGTTCGAGCCTGCGTAGAGACTGGGCGACCCTCGCAGTATCCGTAGTCCACGTGTCACTGGGGGTGGTTGCGCGGTAACGAAGCGCTGATGCGCAGTACCGGCCTATTGCTGATGCCTCATAAACCGTAAGATCAAATAGCTAGGCGCGGATGGAGATCGAAGTCAGGAAACATAACGATAGCCTCGTGACTTTACTGAATGCTTCGTCTGTGTGAATGATCTCAGTTCAAAATCACTTGATAATGTTTCTCTTCAATGCACTGCCTCATGGTGTTTCTCACCAGTGCTACTCCCCATCAACCCACCGTCCCTCCTTGCTTTTGTTTTTTTTGCCCGAGCACTTCAGTTTGCTTTTCACCGGACGTGAAAAATTCACATTGATCCATTTTATATATGTGTGCGTTTTAGAATATTCACACCGGTGACCTCGTCCTCTGCAACCGTTGCGCCTTACTTTTATGCGGTTATATTGAATAGGCAGCAGTTCATCGCCATTGCTACAGTCAGTCATTGACAACGGTAACCTATGCAACGAATCGCATCGAACTCTCTGTGCGTGACTTCACGTCGTAATCACGCTGTTCGACGCTGACTATTACACTTGAGTGTACAGCATCGAGCACATAAGTCAGGGCGACAAGCTACTTACTTTTGCAGTTACGCGTATGCAGTAAGCACAGATACGGCAGTGGGCATGCTGCAGCCTTTGTAGCCAAATGACGAATCCGTTCCGGTGATATTTTTCAGAGCTGATGGCTCCCAATGTTTCGAATCGAGCGGCACCGGAAATCGTTCACTTAGGTTACATTTCCACTGTTCGGAATAACTCAAGTCCACTACAGCGTAACTCGTCACTCGTCCGCATGTCATAATCAAAACCCTCAACAGTGAATTTCTACTCACGGATCGTAGCAAACCAACAGTCAAGGTGTCAACCACCGTGAGACGCAGTGTGCCTCCTTCCACTTCCACTGACTTGGACGAACTTTGCCTGTGCAGTCCAAATGGGGCCGAAATCGGTTGTCAAGGGATGCAGGGCTGGGACTAAGCAACACTGAAACCCTTTGGCTTCACGTGCGGTCCCCATGGACGGGTGTGGGAAATCATGATCCCAATCCAGATTACACGTTGTTGCGGGCACGTCAAATATTCCCGCAAAAACACGCCAGAAACCCCAGCAGAATGGCTGTGGAAACCGAGGTCCAATTCCTCCCCACAACGCAGCAGAGCTCAGCCATTCCGAGACGCGCCCCAACTGCGCACCTTTCGACAATGCTCATTTGCAAACTACCACCTCTGCGTGGTGACTGTTTTCCCTAACTTAATAATCCATAACACTGGCTGTGATCGCCCTTTGTTGGTCGTAAAAGAGCCTACAGAGGACCACTTGCCTTTTCTTTCGCTTCGCCCCAGTTGGGAGTCGGTCGGGTCACTTGATCGCGTGTGAGGCGTTAGCTGGCCAGCCTTCGCGTCTAAGTCATTAGCGCGCGTCTATCGTACCCCCCTCTTGTGTGCGTCCGTTCCGAGGGCTCAGCGGCTAGGATCATTCACACGTTCGCTCAATTTTCCGTCTCACCGGCTAAGCTAGCGTCGTCAGGTCAGCGCAACTCCGCTCGATTGGCCAGCGTTACAAGCCGTTATCGTAGGCGTGCTCCAACCGTGCCAGCGACAATCTTATCAGGCGATTACGCAATCATAACAGGCGGCGTTCCCCTCAATTATAACACGCGTCATGCTGCGAAGACAGCATCGATGCCCTAAAGTTCAACGATGACGGATTTATTCATGTTTTGAGATTGAAAAAACACCACGCATTTCTCAATAAATCGAACTGTAGCTCTTGTGCTGAGGTCTTTACATCGCATTGCACTAGGAGCTGTCTAAAGCTTACAATTACTTGAGCTGTCTAAAGCTCGATCGGACTCCTCAAGTGCGCGTGCAAGTGGTAGTTATCTAGAGGGTTGTGCATCTATACATTGCTTGTTTTTTTGGCAATTCGAGTACCTCTTTACTGCAGCATGGGTTTACAACCTTTGTTGCAGTGACCATATCGTTTGACCAATTGCCATTTTGAAAAGGAGAACGCTCCAATTGTATGAGTTAGTTCGGCAGTACCGGTTAAACTCGTTAACTTGATGAGGTCTAACTACCGTTGCACGAGGGCCCCGATTCGGGTCTATGGAGTAGAAACAGTGGAATTCGCTAGCAATACTGGAGTCCGGCAGGGTTATGCACTTTCTCCAGTGCTGTTCAACTTCGCCGTCGACTGGGTTATGCATCATGCACTTGAGGGCTATCGTGGTTTTCAGGTTAGCCCTGATTTCTGACTGTCAGATCTAGAATTTGCTGACGATATCGCTATCCTTGCGGAAGATGCTATGTCGCTACAGTCACTGCTAAATCGGGCTGATCAATCAGCCTCTATGTTCAGCCTCGATAGTAACATCAGCAAGACGAAACACTTCTCATCGTTAGCCACCCAGTCCGCCCCGTCGGTTTCCTTACGTGGACAGCTTATCGAATCTGTTCCTGAGTTCAGCTACCTTTGATCCACTATACTCCCCAATGGTCAGGCTGCATTCGAAATCCGGAATCGTATTGACGGCGCTGCAACAGCCTTCTTACATCTGAGAAACACATTGTGGCGAGGGACGGAAATTAGTCTGAGAACGAAGATCCGAGTATTCTAAGCAACCAATCGTGCCATTTTACTCTATGGTTGCGAAACATGGCCGCTGCGATCCGAAGACTCCCTGGAAGTCTTCGACCATTGGTGTCTAAGGCTTATCTTGAAAACGCAATGGCATGAGCGTATCACCAATGACGAACTCCGTAAGCGCTGTTACGGTCTACCAAAGGTCACAACGCTCATCCAACGCCGAAGACTTTAGTGGTTCGGTTACGTCCTCCGCATACCAGACACTGACTTCAATAGGGCCGTGGTTTCACTCTCGCCTTGCCATGGCTTATATCGTCGCCGTGGTGGACAATTGAAAACATGGCTCACTGCAGTGAAATCGGATTTCGAGCTTCTGGGGCTCCATGTTGTGTATGGTGCTCGTCACTGGAGGAATCATTGGATCAATATGTGTGTGGAGCTTGCCGCCGACCGTCGCGCTTGGGCAGCTGCAATTCGCGAGATTCATGAAGCCGGCTTATCCTGTCGCATGAGCTAGCCGCAGTTAAGTAAAGTTACTTCGGCAATGGAACAAAAGTGAAGCTCAGGCATGACAAGCTGGCGATGGTATTCAATCTGAATCATCATCATTATCATTATACACGTCAGCTAGAGGTGGGAAAACACCTCCGCTATTGTGCCGCAAATTCAATCTGAATCGCCAACCTAAAGCGTGGGCATTAGTGGCTTAATTCAACTACGCCTGGATAGTACGTGGTCTTGCATCGCTTGAGAAGTGCTGATTCCGGCTATTTTACAGCTATCGTACCTCAATTTTAATTTGTTTGCATCTACTTCTAGCCGTGGTGCGTTCGATCCCCGCAATGGGACCGAGGAATGCGCATCACTGACGAGTCACAATAGGGCGAAACGCGTCTGGTGCATTTCCGGACTGGGTTGTGCTATGTATCGTGAACTACTGGGATGACGTCTTAACAAAATTACCACTAAAATCCTGCTACTTTTGAGTAATATAAAAACTAAATAGTCTCCTACTTTCAAATGCTATGGTAATAGCGTCTAGCGAGAGGACGTCATCACCATGCAGCTTAACGACTGCCAGTGACAGTGGAAGAAAGGTGATGCTATCTCCCAGATAGTTTGCAAATTATTTAGCCCAGCCAACGTTCTCCATGGCTCAGTGGCTTAAGCTGCTTGCTAGTTGGCATCTGTCTCTAGCGGTTATGTGTGCGATCCCCAGTAGGTGACCGAGGGAATGCGCACCACTGACGAGCCCCAACAGGGCGAGATGCGTCTGGTGGTTTTCCGGACTAGGCTGTGCTGTGTAGCTTATGAACTGCTGGGATGAAAGCCTTAACCAAATTGCAACTAAAATCCTGCTACTCACGGGTAATTTTTATTTGTGTCAAGCCGTTTGTCCATCGGGGGTCTGTCTTTAGAATGGTGGCGGTACAATTTCGGACTGTCAATGTCGTTCAATCGTTACGTACCTAGTCTCTGCCATACAGGTTTGTATTTGCCATGGAAGCACATAGCTTTTTCAGTTGCTTTTATAACCCACTGGCTACATTTTTGGACTGGATCTTTTTAAAATTGTATAGCGGCATGTGCAGACACATCCAACCTCCGTCGTTTTAAACTATTTTTTTCCTTTTGCTAGCAAGCAAAGCAAGCAGACAACAATTAGTAGATAGATACATGCATTTTGTGTTGATTGGTTGATTGACAGTAACCGACAGGAAGACAAACCAAACGGTGGATGTGTCCAGACAAACAAACTTCAGGATCAAAATGGATGATGGCGATTCGGATCTTACGTCCAAAGCAGCTTGAGGCTGACAAATAACTGTTTGTGCACGCACAGAACTGGCTGCACTTCACTAATCGCGATAGCCTCAGCGAACGGAGCAGAAATCACGGATTATAGTGACGCAGCATCCAACTGAATCCGGGGACCGATAGCTGTTTATCTGTGTAAGATGCCGGCACTTTATCACACGGTAGGGCTTGCGGAGGGTAGGGCTACGTATTTGTCTCACGCAAGGCTTACTTCCTTACATGTTCCTTCATTCGGAATGACTGCGTTATCGGTTCTGCCAATGTAATTGACCTCCCAGTCACATCTAAATTGGTATACCCAATGAAAGCTGGTACCAATTAGCAGAGCTTCGTTAAACTGAGGTACCAGCAATTTCCTGGTTCGGTTTATGTGGATGACAGGCAGCATCCGTTGCCTATTTTTGATCACAGATGGGGGATTGTGCAGGGATCAAGGGACAGCAGTTGACTTGTCAGAAGGAAATCGACTCACTGAGACGGATGTACGGGGTGCGGTTGATCCGTCACGCCTTCCAGGCTGTACTCTACGCAACCAACCCTTTGCTTGACTCTAAACTTTACAGAATATCACTGGCAGTCGGCATAATTAGCACGCTTACTGTCTTCTGGTCGGGCGGTCCTGTTTACATTGTGAGTTATCAACGGGTGTATGTCGATTTTGACTCTGGTCAGCGGAAGCTGCAAGAAAGCTGTCTCACAGCCACCGCTCTACCCTTGCAAGATTACCATCTGTTCTAACTCGACACAAACACAGACACTAGGTCTTCTCTTCCGTCCACTCCTTAATTCTCAGCATTAGGTTTAACATCAATTCAGATTACTCCTTTTCTGACGCGAACTAGTAATGGTATCCGTTTCTTTTGTCAGGTACGTATTAAGAGTTCTAGTTGTACTAAAATGCGAAACGACCGAAGTCACACGAAACCCTCATGCTTCACTTGTTTCAAGGTATGATGCTGCGTCTCTGTCGTCTTGGAAACCGAGTTGACACGGCAAATATTAGCGCACCGTTTTCCTTACATGTTTCTAAATGCTCTGTGTTTCCACCAATTGCTCTTAATTTGACGTTTCGAAACTCGATACCTGCTCTCATTTTTTTCACCCGTAGGGGTGTGTTAAGTACGCGATTCATTTGTACCGTGTCACGGTGCCTGTCGTTTCCTCTCCTCAGAAACGCACAAACAGCGTGACTTTCAAATCTTGGAGTTAACCATGAAAATCGAACAGTTGGAACGCCTCGCATCTTCTGTCAGCATGGATGGACGCGTGAATCCGGTTGGGTTGGAAAGGGACGCCGCTTCACATACCGAGGGCTTCAGCGACAAGCCACCGACGTCTCAGGCATTTCGTGTAAGTGTTTTCTGCCTCTAATTTGAATACGCTGTGTGTGCGACGGACTTCGCCTCATTTTGTATGCCTGTGTTACGCTTGAATTCCCCAGTCACTTTCGTTTCCTTCTGTTCCATCACATACTATCCTCATTCGTTTGCTTACATCTGTCTAACCTACGGCGTCCATAAACCGCGCTTTGGGACACAGGTTTGATCGTATGTTCACATGTTTCAGCACTTCGCACAGGCACTTCGGACTTGCTCACTCGATCCTGTTGTAGTCAACGACGTGTTCAAATCCCCCCTTAATCCGAACAAAGTACTGGTGTACAACTTCATCTGTTTGGGGCGTCGGTCGTGCCATCAAGAAAGTTACCATGTGAATTGCGAATACTCGCGCGGCTTTTCAAAGTCTTAGCCACTTTTGCAGACAGTGAAATGTAAGCTTATTTGTTAAAGTCAGGGTTTACAACACTGCAGTGCGGACGTTATAAGACTGTGGTTGTCTGACCAAGTACCTCCTGAGAAGTGTTACTAATGTTCGGTGAGTGCGTCTATTACGTTGTGCCGAAGTTTGCCATCTGTTGTTTGGCAATGTAGACCCTTTGGTACAGTGACTGTTGAAATCGAATCCCCTTCGATGTCTCAATCTTGTGTTCCGCATGCTTGCTAACCTGCTGCCTCTTCGTTACTTGCTTGCTGATACTCTCTATAACCCCATGAAACCCCATGGCCAGTCAGCCGATGACAGCGAGAGGGCATGCACTTCATCGGAAGCTTATTCGTCGCCCTCCTGGATGGGCTTTTCGTGCTCCATCATACCGATGGTTGGGCATCTTATCGAACTAGTTTGGTTGTGGAGCCAATGGCTCTACTGCATTCGTTTCAGCTGATAATTTTTATTCTTGTTCGTTGCTCCTAACCCGTTACTATTTTTCTCAATGCTATTAATCTTATCATGTTTGGTGACTTGTGTCAAAAGCACTTAATCCACTTTATTCTGACGCATGCGGTAGAGCTGATAATCTGAACTGAAGAACGTTTCAGTGTTTCAACTGTTCTCTATGTCTTAAAACATTAGTCACTAGATGTTCATTCGCCTGGTGGGACCAACAAGTGTGCTGGATAAACCCATTGACATTTACTTGTGCGTATTTGGCTTATTTTCGTTTCAAGGATCCTTCGGAATCGCTTTCGGATACGCTCAAGGTATTTGAAAACCGCTGTATGCGTATTGGTGTCCAGAAACTTCTTCAGTCTCTGTTCTAGTAGGGTGTGATGGAGACAATAGGTTCGCCACCTGAAATGTCGCTCACCACGAAGCGAATTGCTTGCCGTAGAAATGAACAACTTTCAAACATGCCATGTGGCACTGGACAAATTAGCATTGGCCGTCAGTCATTTTGGAGTATGATTTGCACTCTCGAAATGCAAAGTCCTTCCCTAAGATTGGTAGGAATCCACCCCTGCGCATACCCTTGATGGTGATCAGCTAGAAGTCATCGAGAAGTTCAAGTATCTTGGCGTCTATATTAACGCCCTTGGGATCGAAGACGAGATGATGAACCGTATAGTGCTTTTGCTAACCTTCGCTACCTACAGCGCCGGCACGACATCCCTGTCTCCCTGAAGCGTAAAGTGTACAATGCATCGGTCCGTTCAACTCTTCTGTGCAGTTGCGAAACCTCGCCCATCAACTCGACAAGCAGAAAGACTATCTACGTTCGACTATCGCTGCCTTCGTAGCTTCGCTCATGTCTGCTGGGAATACCGCGTGGGCTATGAACGTGTTCGGAAGAGTGAGTGAACCGCTCAGCAGCATTATACCACGCACCAGGCTCCGATGGCTAGGCCACATGTTGCGCATGCCAGCGCATTGACTTCGGCGACATATGTTTGCCAGCTGAGGGTTTGGACGGAAAAAGAGTGGGGTGGTTTGGTGACTCTGTGTAGATGAACTAAGTCTCTCACTTCGAACTCGGTGTCGGTTGGTGTTTCCCGACTACCTAGCTAGGGTCCGAAGGAAGATGAACACTTTCGGTTAGATACACCTGTTGATATGGCTAGGAGCCGACCTCACTGGTGTTTATGTTATGAGTCTCTTTGGTTTTCTTCTCCCTTTTAGCTTCCCTCCCTAACAACCAACCCAAATCATATGCATTATCTAATATTTAGCATTATATTATTTTTCTAGTGTTTTTAGTCCGTATTATTTCATCTTTTTAGCAACGCAGCACATTAGCTGAGGTATGTGTCTCTCGGCTAACATGTATTGCTGATGATGATGATGTTGATGCTTTTTACGTACGCCAAGCACACGTTGAAACGCACAGTTCGAGGCAAAACAGTACGCTTCCCTGACGACCAACTGGATAGTGGACGACAACGTAATTGTCTACCTTTGCACCCACCGCCCTATTTGAGCTACAGGAATCCATCCTACTCAAGTGCTGAATAACCAATCAAGATGCAATAAACATACTCGCATCAAAAATCTATATAGATATCAGAATAGCAGCTGCGTATATGCGTCCCTGGGTTTACTTGCTACCAGCGTCCTCAGTCGAGATTCACCAAGCCTCTTTCACAGGGTTGAAACCATCTCGGCTGGTGACGAAACCTTAATCATCAACTTGCCCGCGGATCAACTTTCTTTTCTTTTGGTCACAAAATTCTAGTCACTGTTCGCTTTGTTTTATGCCTCTTATGCCTAGCGTGGCTTTTGCCTAGACAGACCTATTAGCACAACTTGCTACTTATCCTGTGTTCACGATTTTTGAACACTTGGGATCTTGCCTACCGCTACCAGATTTGCCTTCTTCAAATGGGTCCAGCTTGGATTCATAACGGCTGCCGTTAGCGGAAGAAACTGAGGTGATTCGCGCGTTTGTTCTTGACATTTGACGCCGTTGGCTTTACAGCTTCGAAAATCATTTTAATCAACCTGTGTTATCATCTTTCTTTTCGGACGTTGAGTGCCCTTCTCTCTGGGCCGTCCCTGGGATCCCCGCAGTAGTCGAACGTGAGGTCAGACTGTTGTAATTGCATAAGGCCGCAAGAGCAAATAGACTATTTTCAGGCCTCTTCAGATTTTAGGGCCCTGCTCTTGTAGATGAGTTACACAACTTACTAATGAAGCTGTGGGAGCAGGATACTGTCCCAGCAGACTGGAACCGATACGTCATAGTCCAATTTTCTAGGGAAGCTCGCGTTTAGATTGTGCCAGACATAGAGATATCTTGAAAAGCACAAGTGGAAGACGAAGTTCGGCAGATGCATGCATTTCGTATCGTCTCATCAGTGCCGATAACGATAACCGGTAATTTTATATAACAGTTTATGGGTACAGACATCCATACAAACAAACGCGAGAAAAAGGTGTCTTTCGTCTACAACCAGGGCAGCCTGAGGCTGATCGATAATTGTTTTTGAACACAAAGCGCTGGCTTAATCCGACTAATGGCAATCGCCTCGGCAAACCGGAGGAGCTGGGAATTAGTATGGCGAAGTAGGATTCTGAACTCCTTGTTGACCTCAATTCGGTGACCTGTTGTCAATAAGTGCCTGCCGATCGAAGATGTTGGCGGCCTGCGTACACACGTAGTCCGATTTGGGCTTGCTTGTTGACTAAGCCTGCATTGAACCCATTTTTGTACGTGCACTCGGGCACTCAGTGTTTTATTGGTTCTGCCTATGTAACTATCCCCGCAGTTACATACGAATTGATATACGCAGTGGGAGTTGGTGCCAATAGGCTGAGTTTCCTTTAGTGGAGGCAACGGTAGCTTATGAGTTCGGTCAAGGATTACAACTTCGGCAGCACAGAAAGTGCTCTGTGTGGCGGAAATCAGACGTCTTCTGGTCCCCAAAGAAGCAATGTCACCCTTAAAGGGTAGCTCTAAGAATACCTTTTTCTTAGGCACAGTAGGTAGAGCAACTTTCTTTTCACGGATTTCGCTGTGCTTTCGGTTAAAGTTTCGAGCGTAGCCATTAACAATTAACGTGTTGGTAATTAGTTCTATTTCATCGGCTAAGCAATCGGTCGAACATATTCGTCTGGCGCGACTAAACAGGGTCTTCACAAGCGTTCGCTTGTGCCGAATTGGCGTAAAGCTGCTAAAATGCAGATACTGTCCCGACCACGTTGTTTTTCGATAGACAGACCATTTTACCAGTCCGTTATCCCTGCGGCTGATAAGAACATCCAAATATGGAAGACAGTTCTGTTGCTCGACTTCACAGGAAACCCTCAAATTGACATGCGATGAGTTAAAACGCGCCACTAACTCTGCGATCTGTGTTTCTGTTGAACTGAACACCAAGATATCGTCCACTTATCTGTTTGGTCACAATTGCTTCTAAGGTGCTTGCGTCAGTCGTTCTCCACAGACTGACTGCCACCCGTTTAAGTCAAATTGGTGGGGAACAAACCGAATTTCGTCAAAGTTGAGGCTGTATCGGTCACATCTTTACTTTGCGCCAATTGTTTGTGCACTGCCATGTTTAGTAACAACCCACCGTAGTCATGTTTCTCGGCATCAAAGATGCCTTTGATTTGGTTGCTCGATGTACCCTTTATGACTGTCTACCATGGAGATGTATACCCGATATATACGTAAACATTATCAGAGCGCTGTACCCGCATAGTTCGGGCAAAGTGAGCGTTCATGGCAAACTTTCGCCGCCCTTCACTATCTCCAGCGGTATGGTACAAGGTTGCCTCTGTCACCTTTTCTCGACACCTTCGCCGTCTACAATGCCATGAAAACGGTATTCGTCGGTCGCGACTTAAAAGCTGGGAAGCTGCTCCCAAGTGACTGACTTTTTGCACTGGAGTACACCGACGATATTGCCTTCAAATTCGACAACGCCAAAACGTGCTAAGTAGCACTGGCTGTCAGACATTTTGAGCTATGCTTTGTACCCTCGAAATGCGAAGTCCTTCCCAAGATTGTGATGGTCATTGGTTCTATCTGAAGTACAATATAACCACTGGGTTCTGAATGCATTTCAAATCTTTGTGATTGTAGCAATAACTCCATTATCTTGCGGAATATTTCGCTCATGAGCATGAATCAGGGTAATTTTTGAATTAAAATGCCTTAGTATACCACTTTGAATGTACTAGATGTGGCCTGTTCTTCGACTTTCTAAAGGGGCAAGGAGCATTTAAAGCAGCATGCATCTTATTGACACGAAGCAAAGAAAGTACCACATTTAGAAGCATTGAGTGTAAGTGACAGTGAGCACGACGCCTTCACGAGCTCATCGTCGGTATCTAAACATTTGTAGCAACTGCCAAATACAATTTCGTCAGAATGTTTCCAGCCAAGTAGGGTTTTCAGCTGAGCGAGAGGAAAAGAAAATTAGGGAGTATAACTCTTTCCATAGCGTCAAAACCAGTCGTAAGCGCAAATGACCTTTGGTCGCTTATTTGGGTAAATCGATTGAGCTTCGTAAGGATTCGGCTAATCCTAAACAGTCGTGTGCAGTTGAAAGCTCTTCAGACCAAACTGCACAGTGAGTCAACAAAATACGAATAATCTCTGATCTGTTCACGAATAAGATCAACACAATTCAATGGGTGGTATGGAACATTGCTTTTTGATATTGGCTTTCACTGTATCTTTCGCCCTTTTGACTTTCCTATGAAAGAAAGTGCCTGTGTTTAACGAAAACATCCGCATAGGAGGACGCAGAAAGCAACTGTTTTTTTATGTGATCGGATGACCACAGAGCGGTGCAGAATCTATTCGAACAGGCGATTAGAGGGGCGACCGTTTTCACTACCATGTCATGCATAGTAGTCGCCAGCGATATGCACACTTTTGCATGGACAGTATTTTCAGTCAGCTGGCTGAACAGCACAGATCTTGTGTTGGCAAGCTTTTTTGTGCGAAAATTATCGAAGCGATAACCCTATTTCTATTGCCTCCAAACGTCCTCACACGTATCATACTTCGACGACTTACTGGTCCTCGTGACAGCCATATCACTGAAAGCCGCCCTCATGGTTACATCGACCACATATTTACTCTTCGGCAAGTGTTAGAGCAGATACACACATACGGACGACCGACTATGGCGGTATTTCTTGACTTGAAAATCGCCTTCGAATCTGTTGATCTAGACAGCTTGTGGTACTGTCTATTCATGAAGAGCTTGCCGGCTAACTTTCCATTTTGAAGTCTGTCCAACGTGAATCCTTCATGTCAAGTGGAGTTCGCCAGGGTTATCCCATATCTCCATTCCCCGCCTACTTTGTGATCGAAATGCTTATGAATGACTCGCTTCTCTTAGTTTCTACTGAAGTGGAAGTCCTGCCACGTGCCCGACTGACAAATCTGGAGTATGCGGACGACATAGCTTCCCTTGGGTCTGACGCAGTAGTTTTGCAAACTCTACTGGATAGACTGACGCGTAGCGCTGCACGGTTCATCATGGGCTTTGCACCTTCAAACTGTAAAGTACTGCTCTAGGACTGAATCGACACATCTCCAGTTCCAACTATTACCGAACAGCCACTGGAAGTGGTGGATCGGTTCGCTTACCTTGGTAGCTGTGTCACCTCTGTTGGTCACATCACTGTAGCAGTTACTTCGCGTATCAGCAAGGTCAGTGTGGCTTTCCAGAAACTCAACAATTTATAGCGACGGCGTAATATTAGCTTGTCATTGAAAAGTTGGGTGTGCAATGCTGCGATAACGTGGGTGTTACAATATGGATCCGAAACCTGGCCACTTCGTAGTGAAGATATTAACCGCTTTGCCGTGTTTGATTAACGGTGTTTGCGGAGTATCTTTCACATCGTTTGGGAACACTGGTTTTCAGCAACATGCCATCTGGTGCCTCACTCGAGTGTTTGTCGAATCTGAACCGCTTACTTTTGCTACGCCATTTCCTCCAAATGTCTGTTGATCGCATTCCTCGACGTGCATTATTCGCCGTGGCTGCACCAAGTTGGGTTAAACCGCAAAGTGTCCAGTCGATGACGTGGCATAGAGGGTTGAATAAATTGACTGAGGGAATCGGTCAGGCTGGTGCGTCTTCATGCATGGGGTCCACATGATGGTCCAATCCAATTGTTATAGACTGACCGCTGGGCGAGAAAGCTGAGTGCCTACGCGCGCGTGTTTGCCATAAATCGTGCTTGGGAAAGACTCTGTGAGCATGTTGCCAGGGCCAGCCGAAAGCTGATGAAATCGCGCATCAGACGTGCGTTGCCATGCACCGAGTAGGCGGACGAAGACTGGAGTGCCCGATCAAGACGGTGAACTTGACAGACGGAGCGGACAAGCAAGTGTGTAGTGTGGGCTTACAGCCAAATCCGCCTGGTGATGTTTGGAGGGTTGGTGGGACCGACATATAAATATGAGCGTTCTCTGTCCTAATACAACTCTGGTTTGCTGAGTCGTCTTCTGTCTTCCTTCCTGTCGGGTTTGTCAAGGCGTCAAACAGAGCAGGCGTAAGGGCGCAGATTTACCAGCTGACGTGAATCAACTGGTCGATTGCGGGTGCAGCGTTATAACATAGACGCTTTCAGACCTCGCGTGGTCGCCCAGTCAGTGGCGATTTTGCATTCGGTTTCTTGCATGTAGCTGTTAGTTTCCGTTCCATTCTAATACGTTTAATGCTTCTACTTGATTCCATTTTCTTTTGATTGTGTTTACATTCAAGCTCATTTTACTGCCATTGTTATTCCAGCCACCTGATTTGTGGCAATTGCATCCACCACACTTTTGTGCCCGGACCATGGTTGTCCAGCTGAACTGCACTGTTTTAGCAGGAATAATTCAATATGCACAGTACTCTAGAACCGCGCAATAAGCACTAGACCTCTGGCCATATGTTATTGAATTTCTAGTGTCGCTCACAACGTAGAGCTGTATGTGCGCAAGATGTCTGCAGCGACGACAAGCCATGCCCTCCAATTCCTCTGAGCTGAGGCATTGTGCCGCCATCAAACGTCAGAGGGATCTTGAGTGTTCTAGTCATGTCAGTGTGGACTCAAACGGTTCATTTGGGTGATAATGCATGGATTCACTTAAAACACCTTAAGTCCTTTGCTAAAAATCGTGAGTCAGGAGCGCAAACTGGCCCGGCAACTGCCCATTTAGGCAATATTTCTGAAAATTTTGCTCAGAGTAGTATTACTACCTCAGTGCACGCTAAACGTCCAGTTCACCTTCAATGGTGAAATGTACCGTCAGATTGACGGAGTGGCCAAGCGATCTCCTTTGGAACCCATGCTGGTCGATGTTCTTTTAAATTGTTGAAGGGAACTAAGTGCTTTAAATTTCCTGAAACGACGTCTTTATGTCAAAATCGGTCCACTTAAAACACACATTGGCTAGGCTGAAACGTATGTGCGTTATGTTGATGACGTTTTCATACTTTGCAAATCGGACACAGTTATTGAAATCATGAGAATCTCCACTCCGCATGCGTGCAGGAGTTCGGAAACCGACCACTCTTTCTGTATGTAGGCGTTCTCCTTAACTCCGACGGGTCTCAGCAGGATTATGCACAAGACGCACACATGGACTGGGCAATACACGAACGTCCACAATGCAGTGTCGCTAGAGTACAAAAGAAGTTTAATCCGATCTCCCGCCTTCAGGGCGCAGTATTTCCACACCGTAGATTGTGAATGCAGAATAGCAAAGAATTAGCGAGCGAAACGGGCTACCCAAACAGATTTGTCGCGAAGCATTTGTGGGAGCAATGCTCCTAAAAACGACCAGTTCATGCACTTGCCATTTAAAGGCTATTCTGCTGCTGATACCCTATCTTGACGTGTGAAAGATGCTGTTGTGAAAACTTATTACTTAATGAGCATTGTTTACTACAACAAGTCATTGAAGCATGAACTGCCCTCATGACGCGTTCAATGCTCCTTTCCCGGTACTCGTGCTCCTGTGGTGCACGATACGTGGGTCGCACTACAAGGCGCCTATTTCAGAGCATTTGCGAACACCTTTCTGCCTGATTCTACCAAGGGGAGATGGGGTCTTGTAATAGCTCTGTGTTATGTCACACCTTGTATTTGGCCACACTGTCTCTGGGGATGACTTCAGTCTTATACTCACTACCTGAAGGCTTCCGTAAGCAGCTCCCATCCATTGCGGTGGCTATGTACATCTGCCACTTGAAGTCCGAATTACCTGTGCACATGTGGCACATACCTCCCTTACAACTACCTTGGCCAACGGACAATCTTACACAACCGTTTGGTTACCATACGGACCGTGTACCTTGTAGTGTCGAGCTTTTCTATACCATTCTCTTTGCTACTTTGCCTACCATCTACGGCTTAGCCGTAAGCTATCGATCTGACTGTCCTAACAACCTACCTAATCAATATTCCAGCCCAATTTGGCACTAACAACACCTGATTTCTGTCATGTAAACGTTTGGATCCGATGAGAGCTTACTCTAGCAAGTTCTTAACCCATCACTCATTTGGTCTTGATTTTCTCACTGAAAAAGAAAGTTTTCTGAAATGTTCCACAAAGGTGAGGAGAGGTTCTGAGACAAAAGGATGACTAGTTACTTGATAAGCCAATGCACACGTTAGTTCATGTTTTTCCTCCATCTTTTCACAACGCTGAAAGTTTTGGACAATTTGAATCGATCCTTGACGGTTACCATTTTCATATTTCCACTGATGTCTACCTACCGGACACTGTTTAGTGAACAAGACGGTTAATGTGTGAGACCTGGCTATGCGCTTAATTGTCCCACACTTCACAAATCTAGGCTTCCATTTACTTAATTCGTCTTCTAAACGCAATCTTTCTCGGTGGCCCAATGTATGCTAATGCCTTACCGTTCCCGCACAGGCTATGTGCTCCGCGCTTTCTTCAGTTTCTGCTTTTCAGTACAGGTTCTATGCTGCCACAGGTACTTGTCACGGCGAGGTGTTGTTCGCACACGTGCTAAGTTCTGTCTAATTGAACGATAGTATACATTAATCCATACGATTATGCCACTTTTTCAACTATGGTATGGACTGTCCAATAGACCTTGGCAACTATCTACGCTTTGCATATACGAGCCCGGGTGTAACTGACATACGACGGCTTCACACCGGTTTATCGAAAAGGCGTTCCTGCACTCTGGCTGAGCTGTGACCATTTTTCATTTCACCTGATGTCCCTTTTTTCATCTCGATAATTTACATTGTATCCGCGTCCGACGTGACTTGTTGTTCCTTCGGTGTGCAATCGTATGTCGTAATACCGATACTTTTTCAAGTGAAGTTGCGTTCGCACTTTTAACTACCATTACCACTACTTCGCATCACCAAGCCTATAATTCGCTTGTTGATAGTCTCCCTTGAACTAAAAGCTGTTTTTAATTTTATAAACGATGGTTGTTCTCGAGGCATATGTTTGGAAGCTACGTTTTTCTTCTACGACCATTTGAGAACTTACAGCAAAACTTGCTGTGAATTCACCAGTACAGGTGGAGTTCGCTGTGGTTGTTGGACCTCTTTTCAATTTTACAATCAGACTAATCATGTACGACCCCTGCATCGTACCACTTTTTCCGGGGTTGACGTTCGCCTGGATTCTCTTGCTTCCATACTTAGTGTGTGAACACATGACTCTGTGTGTGTCAGCATCAGGTGCCTTACAAGCGCTTCACGCTGTGCTAAGCAACCTGTTTCTACAGCAGGGGTCCGATTCAACGGCGGTTTGCGCTCTCACCGAATCACCGGCCGGAATGATCGATCAGCAAACTAAGTACTTGCACCGCTCATCTGACATTCGCATCACCGAGCAGATCACTGTACGCACATCATTAAGATTCTTGTGGCTCTTTAATGTCCCTGTCTCTTCTGAAGACATCAAAATGTAGTTTCTGGATGTGCTTGCGAAACTACGTTGTGGCCAGTGTGCTTGCGTGTGGATCAGAGATATGACGGCTGCGCACTGAGGATATTAATGAGATTTTATCATCTGGTGGAAGCACGGTCGTCCGGAGTCTGGTAGTCAATACCTCATCCGACTGACCGTTCGAATCGCCTCCGTGAGTTCAGTCATGCGCTCCGCGTGCTTGTAAACTGATACTGTGATTGCGTCTGCGCATACGACGGTGTCCCCACCTCATCTCTTGAGTCACGAGGGCTTGTCTCCGTTTCCTTCTTAAACAGTTGCGTACCTGTTGACCTGGGACCACGCGTTGTCCGCGTTTTACCGCCATATGGACTAATTTATGGAAGTAAATATTTGTTTGACAAAACACAACCTCCAAACTTCTTGACAAAGTAGGGAATGTCAGCCCCAATTGTGCGATGGCTGATTTCTCGTCTTCGGCGACTAAGCTTTTCCCATTTCACTCTTGTTTTGAACTGTGTTGTCAATGTCTACCTTTTCCCATGCTGGTTTGCCTAATAACCTCCTCGTACTGCCAGTTGCAAGGGTCCGGTCTATACCGTTTCGGCGATTGATTCGGTGGCAGTGTTCCAAAACATGCCAAGCGTTCTCCCTATGTCCGTTTATATTATTATTATTATTATTGTTATTCAACACCTGAGCAACATGCAATTGGCAGTGTCACAACACATAGTTAATAACGACAACAAAAAGGGGAAAACAGATAGACAGTGGAAATCTCTGGAAGCTTTACGAGGTTAGTGTGTTGTCCGGGCAGAGATCTTTCCGGTTGCCTAGTCCGAGCAAGCGGGTTGACTTAAGGGACCTCACCCCGATCCTTTGATCATAAAGACCTGACCCGCAAGGCCGCGTGATGATGAACAGATACCTTTGATATCCGAGTAGTTCATTCACTTTCTTTGAGTTTAGTTGCAGTCCACAGAGAAACCGGTAGCCAACAAGGTTGTTCATTCGCCCTCCGTTAGGTACTCACTTCTGGTTACGAAACTGAATGGTCAGTGACCCTATAGCCGGTCACATTGGCTTTGATACAGCACCGTACGAGCTCTTATGGTATTTGTTGGAGAACCAGGTGATCAGCTCAGAACTCCCCACGCTATGAGACGCTGCCGCTGATTGTCCGCGACTGCTTATTCATCTCGCCTGCAAGGAAAACGAGAGCTATTCGCCATTACCTGCACAAGGAAGACATTCCCCAATCCGCAACCGGGGGACGCGCCCGATAGGGTACAGCTCCGCCACGGGATATCTGTTCGACAACACTGATATGGTGGATGTAATTCGCCAGCAAACAGTCACTGTCTATCGCTTTGCTCTGGTGGACCATTGTACTTCAGCAACATGATGCTAAAATGCTGTGGAGGATTGGGCCTCTGGTAACCGACCAAACAAAAGACATGTGAACTGGGCATTTAGTCACCGGCTCCCACTTAGTGCGATTCTCAGACTTCGCTCCGCTGCCTTCCAGACGCTGTTTAGCTAAAGGCTCGTAGTATTGTCTTCTGAGCTAACTCCCTACTTCGGTTTGGATCCGCCTTCTCGCTCAGAAGTCGAACGTGAGATGGGACTGCTGAAGTCTAAGAAAGCCGCGGGACCAGATGAACTTTCTCCAGCTCTCCTCAAATTCGTGGTCCCTGCTCTTGTGGATCATTTACACATGTTACTGGTGAAACTGTCCCAACCGACTCGAGCCGCTTCGTCATAGTCCCAATTTTCAAGAGACTCACTATCGGAATGCGGCAACCATAGAGGAATCCATCGCCGCTAAATTACTTGCCTCTGTCATGCTTCACGAATTGACTGGCACTCTTGAAAGCCAGATTCATGAAGAGCAAGTCAGGTTTCAACAAAATCGAAGCTGCATCGACCACATCTGCAATTTGCTCAGCTGTTAAAGCACCGTTACACATATTGGCGACCCACCGTTATCCTGTTCCTCGACATCAAAGGTGCCTTCGATTCGCTTGATCCAAGTGCCTTTTGGGGCGGTCTAGTCAGGAAAGGTGTGCCCGAAAAATATGCATATATTATCCGACCATCATATTCCCGTAGCTCCGGCAGAGTGAGGGTTTACGCCTAGCTTCCGCTGCCCTTCAATATCTCCATTGGTGTGAGACAGGGATGTCAGCTGTCACTTTTTCAACTGCGCTATTGACAAAGTCACGGAGATCGCGTTTACTGGACACGACCTAGAAGGGGTAGAGCTGCTCCCCGACGAACGACATCTTAGCTTGGAATATGCTGACGATATTGCCCTAATCTGTGACAGCTCCCATGCATGCCAAGCGGCACTGGCTGTCAGCCGTTTCGGGCTATACGTCGCTCCCTCGAAGTGCAAAGCTTTTCTCCAAGATTTGCAGCGATCGCCTGCACTGACCCTTGATGGGGATCAGCTGGAAGTCGTCCAACAACTCAACTACCTTGGTCCTTGTATCAGCGCACTTCGGATCGAAGATGAGATCACGTACCGCATGGCAAAAGCTTGGAGTGCTTCTACTAACCTTCGCAACTTATGGCGCCTACGCGACATCGCTGTCACTCCGGAGGGTAGAGTGCACAATGCATCGGTACGTTCGACCCTACTGTACGGTTGTGAAACCTGGCCCGGTAGATCAGTGGACATAAAGAGGCTAGTTACGTTCGACCACCGATGCCTTCGCAATTTGACTCACATCTGGTGGGAACACCGCTTGAGCGACGAACGTGTTCGACGCCTTGTTTACAGCACAAGAAAAGGAACTGAACCGTTCAGCACCGTTATTTCACGCACCAGGCTCCGATGGCTCGGCCACGTGTTACGCATGCCAGCCAACCGACTTCCGCGACGTGCGTTGTTTGCGCGCCGGGGGTGTGGATGGAAGAAAAGAGGTGGCCAAGCTATGACTTGGTTGAGAGGAATGAAAGTCCTCCCTTCGAAAATGACTTCTGTTGAAGCGTCTCAGCTCCCTGGTTGGGTCCGAAAGACGATGAACACGTTTGGCTGGATACACTTGCTGACATGGCAAGGAGCCGACCTCAATGGCGTTCATGGTGTGAGTTTCTTGATCCCTCTCCATCCCTCCAACCACAATCGCGCCTCTTAGCATACTATATTTTTGGATAATGAATGGTTTTTTGCCGCCTAGTTGCCGGCTGGTAGCTCAGCTACAATGCATCTGTTGCGTTTTTTCCTTTTATAAATTGCGGAACGATATCTGAGGTGTTTACCTCCTCTAGCTGACGTGTATAATGATGATGATGATGATGAACAGCCACACAACATCTGCGTCTACTGAGCGACCTTGCTTGGCCTGCGCCGCACTCAGCGTTGTCCCATTTTCTCATTTGAGTCCATCTTGGTCGTGGGAGATTCCCTTCGAGAATTCCACGACGTAGGCAATGAGAGCATTCATAAAACACCTTCTAGGGACTTCTTCAAAATCGGAGTATTGTGAACGACGTGATAAGCTCAAGCTCCATTCGCTCTGACTAAGGCGAATGAAGCACGGCTTAGTCATATTTTTCAATGTCTTCCACAGAAATGTACACGTCTCTAACCTCAACATCACATTGTTGCAAACAACTTTTTACAAGAGGAGAAACAAACATAACTCATTGGCGGAACGCAAGTCCACGACCACAGGTCTGCAAAAGTTTTCCTTAACAGGTACACCAGAGTCTGGAACAAGCTCTCACTCAGAATAGGTGTCTGCACTTTTAAACAGGAATTTCGTAAAAGCATCAACTAGTTCTTCACTGCATTAAACGTGGTCAAACTGTTTGGTTACTCTATAACAACAAACCAAGTGGACGAACAGGGTCCAAGTTTCATATGACCCGGTACATGTTTCACCATCATGCTGTCTCTTGTGAGTTGGCTGTTTTACATTTAGGTTTGAGAGAGCAGTTAAAAACAAGCTAACATCAGAGCGTTTCAATCAACCATTTATTATGCCTTTTATATCATTGCATACATCACTAGGTGCTCTGATTTTAAATTTTCCTGATCCACTTGTGATCAAGGATCTATACAAATATGCACTTTCCCCGATCATGCCGATGCAGGCGTGATTCGCATCGTCGAGAGTAAAAAAGTTTATTTGTGCTGTCCGCTTGGAAACTAGTTGATCTGCATTATGCGGACCATATTAACTTGCTTGGGTGGCCCCTTTCGCTCCCTACTCTACCATTCTTCTTATCGGTTCCATCTGCGTTTTCAGGTTCCGTCCTCTATGACCTTCCCATCCGTGCCCTGGCAACCGAAAGATGCTGCAAACTTTCGATTATCTGAATTCGCCCCAATCGATAGAACTTGTGTGACCTCTGTGCAGTCATTGCGCCTTCCCACTACTCCAGGGAACCTACCTTGTCCAGATTCCATGCTGACTGCATCGCCCAGTGTTTTGGATAGCTCTCAAGGGAGATTATTCGGCCTTGCTTCCGGTCATCGGGCCATCCCCAACTCACCGTTCGCATTTTCAGAGACCCACAGTTCGGATCTACTCTCAAAGAGCAACCGCACGCAGACGGCGGCGGCGGCGGCTAATGTTCAGCGGCTGTTCACCGAAACTCACTAATTGCCCACACCCAGAGGGACGGGGTTCTACCTCCCAAGCGCATTGTGTTGATGTACCGTTTGTGTGTGTATCGCCATCTATCAGCAAGGTCTTCATAGTGTTTCCGCTCTACTCCACTGTTCTCCTGTTGTCTGTCGTGTGCACATCTAATCACACACACGCTGCCCATCACCTTTACACGTCCTGTAACACTTTTAATTGCCTCGACGGATTTCTCTCTATTATTTTGCTGGTGCGTTTTCAAATCTGACTGTATTTCCGCCGTACATACACACACACTGGTGTCCACAGATGGGGCAACCTACGTTGCTGGTGTGTGGGCTCCCAGCTCGGGCGCGGGAACAACACGTCCACGAGGAGGAAAGTGAGCACGGGAAGTGATGGTCGTAAACTTCTCGTCTTTCTGCATTTTCAAGTCGCAATTGATCCCTCTTTATTATCATTATTATTCCTATTGTTATTCCTGGGTTTTTGTTTTTTGCTACTCCTATTACACAGTCACACAATATAGTGGCACATCTGCCAACCCCCACATGGTCGGAGTAAACGAATCTATACGATGGTCGCTACCATGCGTGATACAGCCTTGAACATGAATACAAATCTGTCGCATTTCCGTTTGACTACTTGTGAGTAGTAATATTTTATACAATTTATTAAGTGCTCTTCGCGGTAGCGTCCGCCGCCATCCGCTACGATGCCCGACAGCGGTTTCATCCTATTGGGACTCCGTAGTAGTGCACACCGTTACCTTTCGCCACTTGGCCACTTTCCTCATTTAATAATCACGCATCTCAGAAAATGCAAGCCGTTAGTAACTTAAGAGAACAATTGCGGAGAAATTTCTATTCAATGAATCTCATCAGGCGCGTACAATTATGAAACAGAAAAACAAAACTCACAAAAAGCTATTACTAGCTGTGCACAAGTAAAAGGATGTCACATGATAGGTGGAACAGTAAAACGGTTCTTTTTATGTACCTTAATCAATATCAGATTCAAACAAGTCACGTTGGACTGGTGGTCTTGAAGCCGGCTAACTGCATGAGGACCAGGGTGGAATTAACGCTTACACGAGAGCTCTGTGCTTGCGTAATTCCGGCTGTAGCCGTCTGATAGCAAGAGCTTCAGCTATATTCAGGAAGCGTCTTTTGAGTCCATTTGAGCATTGCATTAAGTCATCTAGGACAGCCTTAAATGGCTCCTTAACCCGGCATTGATGGTCAGTGTTAATCAGGTGCTCACAGATAGAACTATGGGCACTTCTCTGGATTCCATGCTGTGCTATGCGTTTTGATAGACGTCGGGTGGTGTATCCGATGTACCTAGCATCACACGTCCAGGCGATTTGATATAGTACCAAGGCTTCGGAATCAACCAGTAGTCTGTCTTCGAGATGTTGCGTGATGAGGGGAGATGTTTCCGCAAGGGTGTGAACTCGAGCTGCCGGATACGTCTTGTTTAGCGCAAAAGACAGCCTTCTAGTAAGTAGCTCGAAGCGGATATCCCCTTTGAAGGGAACAGACGTCTTGCTTTCTGGCTGTGAACACAGATTCAGGGACCTCACGGATTACGGAGTACTTCTTAACAAAAGCAGTAGGATAACCGTTGCTTTGTAGAGTTATATGGTTGAAGTCTTCTTCTAGCTTCTTGGGGCTGCAACATTTTGTTGCCCTGTAGTACAAACAACGCACAAAATTTCTTTTTATTGTTTCACAGGGACGAAACTGAGCAAATGGGTCTATTGGCCAACCCAAGTTGTTTTTCTGTAGACGCTTCTTTCAAGCCACCCATCTCTACGTCGTCGTAACAGAACGTCTAGAAAAGCCAGTGGACCGCCGTTCTATGTCTCGCAAGTAAACTTCAAAGAAGAGTGCGCACAGTTAAACTGGTCCAATATGTTTGAAGGATTAACCTTGCTGTCACAAACAATAAACGTGTCGTCTATGTATATCCTTGACACTAATCCAGGGACTCGATAACATGTCGTATGGGACCGCGTTTGCCTTTGGCTAAGAAAAAATCAGCAAGTATCGGTCCCAAGGGTGATCTGATCGCAACTCCATCTATTTGCCGATAGTGTTGCCCGTTGAACAGAAACTGTTTGTTAAAGGTGTAACGTCGAATGAGGCTGAAGTGTTCTGTTAGTTGTTCACTGATGAAATCTACCATTTTTATCAAAGAGACGTTAGTAAAGAGTAATTCAACATCACAAGAGAGCATCATTTTCTCCCTTACTGTCCACTTTTTTGCCCGCTCGATAGATTCAGGCGGATTGGTTCGAGTATTTCAACGACCCCCTTTTGCCACTGCATATACGGCGGAACCAGACATGTGTTGATAATCGGACGTACTAATGCACTTTGGGTAACCCATATGGACGAGTTGGTTGGGGACCGCAATTAAGCATTCTGCAAATCGAAGCTCTCTCTTTGGGTCCACAATTTTTTGCATCACAACCTTACACGAAAGATCTGGATGCAGAAACACAGTTCGGGAACTTGATACACCGGCTAACTGACTTGACACTTACCTGTTCCCTTGCCTACAACTCTATCAGGGCCACATTAGTGCATCTTCCTCAAAGTTATCAGAACTTTAAGTCTCCGTTTTCAAAACTACTAGCGAACATCGGAAAGCTATTAAGGAACTTACATCCAATCCTTATGTCATACTTTCACGACCTGATAAAGGATCGGGTTGGGTTGTGATGGACAAGTCGGAGATGTGGTACTATTTTGAGCGATACGAGTAAATTCTCGTTGAACTCAGTACAAAAAGGTAGCGTTTCACGTGGCGAGACCATGCTCAACAAGTTGCTGAAGCAGGCCATCTATAAAGAGGGTACATTGCTCAAACGGTTAAACCCATGCGTCTCCCAACCAACTCATCTATATAGGTTACATGAGAGAAACCGCTCACAACCGGCACAGATGATTTTTACGGGTGTACTCATGCTCTACTCTACCGTATACAGAAGTGGTTAAGCTTTTCGTCTACACATGTTCACGGCAAAGCGTTATATTCGCTGTATGTTTCTCCAGTGAAAGCCTCTTGGTTGGTAGTTCGTGATATTTGCCTCACAGGCATGTCCCCGACATGGCTGTATGGCAGGGTACTCATATTGAGTTACTTGTTAATCGTTATTCCGGAGAACCTAGCGCCACTGTGGCATGGTGAATAATAGCAGATTATCATGGATTGAAATCTAACTGCGATGTGGTCCGGCCCATCCCCTACCTATATGCATGTTACTGTCCTTGCAGAGGACAGTGGTCGGCCCCCAGCTGTAATATAATTGCGGTGAATTAAACGAATCTAACCAAGTCCTTCTACTCATGAGTAGCTAAACATTAGCGACTCCAGGCTTCAAATTACTGTGTGGATTTACGGCTACGGGTAAACAAGTCCGGACACCTGAGGGCCGACTATTGTCTTCTGCATGGAAGTCAAGGATGGGTCGGACTATATCGCAGTTAGGTTCTAATTCATTATGGTCAGCTATCGTTTCCCATGGCTCAATGACATAAGCTGCTAGTTAGTGGTGCAAGCCGCTAGCGTTCATAGATTCGGTTCCCTGAAGAGTGGATTGAGGACATTCGCATCACTGCTTACTCCCAAGAGAACAAAACGGCCGTCTTTTGCTTCTCCGCTTTCGTAATTGGCAATTCTAGCTTTGGCTCTCTTCGCCATGAGCTACATAAATTCCAACATACAGTATCTAGCTGATAGCAATTCCCATCATTTTAGTACAGGTTTTGATATTTCAGGCTCTTGGTGCAACTCACAACACTTATCCCTAGCCTTTAATGATAATAATACAAATGACAATAGTGGTATATGTCTTAACGTCACAAGATACAGCTCGCAATAGGTACGCCGATCGTAACAGGGCATTTAGCTTCTTAAACGGGCATGTTGATAGATGCCCTATCGGTAGAGCTCACATGGTTACGAGCCCCAGCGGTACGCACACACGGGTAGTTGATTCCTATTTGAGTCTTGAACATATGGTTGCGGTTGACCATCAACATTTTGCGCTTTTGCTCCCAACGATGCTGCCAGTCATCCAATACTAAAATGTGTTACGTTAAGCTCCAATTTGACAACGTTACCAGGGCTGTCTCCTAATCATCGGGTTTCACCATATCACGGCAAACTCGGTGAGACTTCTTTAGCTGCTCCGAGGCGGGCATAGTAACAACAAATTTTCAAAAAGTATTGCGCAAGCAGCTAGCCACAGCTGTATAAAGTGATCAGGGGAACAACGATGAACTCATGCACGAGATAATTTGGGATGTGGAAACCATGGGTTTCTGTAATCCTTGGTCACTTTTGGAACAATTTCTCGAGTGAATTTTCCTCCAGAAGCATGTTCAAATCAATGTTTGAAATGCTGTCGTGCGCTAACGCCAGCTGATAAGGTTTGGTGGCATATGCCTCAACACCGAGTATCTGGTGGTAGGAAATTGAATACTGTATTATAGAGCAAGTAGAAATGAATTCCGTGTAACTCTTTCGAAATATGGTGAAAAACGTTATAAAAGTTGTCAACCGTGACTATCGTTGTCGTTCTCATGTAACATTTAAACTATCTGACTTACAATATTTCAGGACTCACAAATGTGATATGTCATCGTAAGTGTGCAATCGTTATCTGAATCGAATAGTGGTAAAATATAAATCTAACAACGTTTTGAACTGCTGCACAGATATTGCCTCAATCACATGTTCAGGTAAACTGTTCCAAATGTTTACCACTCTCCATTCGAAGCACAGTGGGTGGGGAACACCTTTCACATCCGGCACGACAAGTTTATATCTGTGTCCGCGTGTGCTATATGGCCTTCGCATGTGCAGCATTGGCCTCAGTATTGGGAATTCACCGAGATGTGGAATAGGTCATAATGAGGTCGACTCGCATCCGACGGTAGGACAAGGTGTAGAGTCCTAGTTTCTCGCACCGGTCTTCATACCCCAAGCCACGTAAAGTCGGGATGAGGCTGGTAGCAATATGTTGGACCCTTTGGATCTTTTGTGCCTCGCCTCTGGTAATCGGAAAATAGGCGGGCGAACTGTTCTCTAGCATTGGTCTAATGATGGAAGAGAAGTGGCGAGTGGCAACCTCTTCAGACCATGTGCCGAAGCTACGTTTGAGCGCCCAAAGCATGCGCAGTCCGTTACGATATAGCCTGTTCGTGTTGTCCACGGACTACAAATCGTAGCTTGAGAGTACACCTAGGTCCTTCACGGAGGGTGTGGGATATAGCGGTTGGCCTTCAAGGGTGTAGGTTCGGCCTTCAGCACCCTTCCCCATGCTCATAAATACAGAGTTGGCTGGGTTGATCGGGAGAAGAACTTCTGCAGACCATGTGGATAGGTGGTTGACGTCTTGCTGAAGTAGGCCACAGTCATCGGGAGCTTTAATTTCTCTCCAGATATTCATGTCATCCGCATACAAGGCACACGGCAACCGGAGAAGCTGCGGTAGTTCGTTGATTTGGATCAGGAACAGAGTGGGCCCCAGCACAGTGCCTTGAGGCACGGCACTTGTAGTGGGGTACCAGTCAGTTAGATGGTTGTCGACCTGTACCCTCCACTTTCGTCCAACAAGAAACTCGCGGACCACCGGTGCAGTGAGCCACCGACACCACACATTCTGAGTTTGTGAAGGAGAACCTCATGGCTGACATTGTCGAACGCTTTACTGAAATCGATGAATATCACATCGACGGACTTCCCCTTGCTTATTGCCTTCAACCACTCATGCCTTGTCACAAGCAGGTTCGTAATGCATGAGCGACCTTGCATAAAACCGTGCTGTGCGGGCGTCAGGGCCTCGTTTGACTGTAGAAACTGCAGCAATCCCTTCTTCACGATTTTCTCAGCAACCTTTGGCAAAATAGATGTCAGACAAATTGGCTTGTAGTTGTCTACTTTGCTAGGGTCGCCGCCTTTCGGAATAGGATTCACCACCGAACATTTCCAGTCAACCGGCAACGAACCTTCGGACAGTGATCTGTTGAGAAGGTCAGTCACGACAGATGATGGTTGAAAGTGACTTGAGAACCCGTGGGTGAAGCCCATCAGGTCCGGTAGGTTTGGTGCCGTCAAGGTTGGCGAGTAGTTGACCTACCTCTTCAACGCCACAATCCAGACTATCGAGTTCGGTAAAAGCGGTACACGTCGAACTCGGAACAGACACCTGGTTATTCGCAAATACAGAAGCGAAGTGCGCCGCCAACGCGGACGCACGCTCAGTGCTGGAGGTTAGGGGCTGTCCATCCGTGCCATCCAGCACTGGCACATCACCTGCCGGCTTCAGGCGTCGCTTCACGTATGCAAAGATTCTCTTGGGGGCGGTCTTCGCGGCTAATGCGAGTTGCTCTTCGAAATGTCGGCGTTTATTCTTTTTTGCACTGTTGCAGAGGTTCCGCTGACATTTATACCCTTCATAATCATTGGCAGAGCCAGAGAGGAGGAATTTGTCCCAAAGTAGCGCATATTTATCCCAGCCCTTCGTATGTGGTCTCTCAAGGCGGTCCGGACCTTTCTCCGATTTCACAATCTGATCTAATATATGTAGCGGGCACTTTATCTTGCCACTTCTACGTGATTGCTCTTGTGCACTATTTCGTATGAAGTTATTCAAGGTTTTGCACAACAAAAGTACCTTACGCATGAGAACTCGTGCTGTGATGAAATGTCTGACGAAGGAGGGCAGGAATGGTTTACTTATTGTGCAGCTCCCGTTTTCGTAGCGGCGGTGTGTAAACAAATGTCGCAATTGTCACTGTACTAATCAACCGTGATTAGGTGATCTTTCTCATTTGCACAGAATAGATCCTCTGCCTTTTTCGGTCATATCGGTCTGCAACGTCATTGGCCGATTGGTTTGCTGGGCATCATGAGAACGGCAGACTGCTCCTTTTGACATTAGGATCCCTTATCTGACTCGTCATCCCTGACCCTATCATCAGTTCTATTGTTCTGCTATCGCTACAATTCACTCTCAGGTGGTTGCGATGAGCCTGTTCCAACTTCTTCTTGTAGAGTGAGATTGGATTTGGGCTGCGAGTTCTCTTGAATGTAAATTCGTCACTGATGTTGAAATAAGGCGCCAACTGGTGTTTCACCCTAGGCCAACCTTTCAGGACCACGCATCTCAGAGCCATACACATACGTCTGCTTCTGTCTGTCGCCTCAGATCCTTTAGTTATTCTTCTGTCACGGGCAGTTGCTGTACCAAGTTCACCGCTTCAAGGTCGCCCCGATCGTGTTCGGCCGCCAACAGATACGTTCTTGTGGGGTGGTCCTCAATAAACGCCTGTGCGCAACGTGTTCACAATATCTAGACAATACTTCTAAGGTTGGATAATCATACCTTGCAGACATTGTGGGAGGTTATTTAATAGTTCACTGTGACAGCCACGAGGGGGTTGTGTCGCAGAACTCGGTTTCTCAGAGATAACCGATTTATTCAAGAGCGAGATCCCAGGGAAGACGATAACATAATTAGCGTGCATAGGTCTGGATGTATGTAACTAGGGCGCTTCCATAAGTAACCACGCCTCTGCATTCAAGAGAGTTTTTCTTTGCGTCCGTCAAACAGAATTCCGGCGTAACCAAATATCGTCGTTATGCAATACTAATCAGTGTAGATGCATAGGCGTCCAACCATCTGCTCCTTGCGTTTACGGCAGTCTGGCTATTTATTTCGTCACGTAAGTCCGTCTCGTCCCCCTGATTCCATCTTCCCATCACAATCTGTGGTCCGTGTACACAATTGTACTTGCCCCAAACAGTAATGGTTGCATCGCAAAAAGTTTCCTTTAGTTTTGTACTTAATGCTTCTCCGCTGTTGTGAGTCCATCTATCGAAGTCCAGGTGGTTTTTCTCCTGCCTAAATACTTCACCTATTCCGCTCTGACTGCTATCACACTGTGCCTCCGGTGATCGTGTCGGATCATAACAGCAGACCACTGGCGCATTACTTAAAAGGCACTTAACGGTCGAAACAGGTGGCTATTCATCATCGCTGCCTACTTACTGGTCGCGAAAACGATATCTTGCTCTTTTCCTGAACTCCACCTCACGTCTACATGAGTCTGCCGATTGGCTTTATGACATTGCCAAGCCTTTTCATGAAACTGCTCAAATATCCGACCATACCGTTCAAATCACTAAATGTTTTTACATCTTTCAGAGCTGGTATCTCTCATCACCATCATCATCACCTAGGGTGAGAAACACCCCTCAGCTAATGTGCAGCGATGCCGAAAGGTAAAACATTACGCAGTAAGGACTTACAAGCTACAAAAAGTGCCATCATGCTAACATCACATTTGTGGTCGTTGTTGTAGGGGGAAGCTAAAGGGAAGGGGTGAGACAAAGATACTCGCAACACAAATCCCATTGAAGTCGACTGTTAGCCATGACGGGTATAGTATCCAACCAAACGTGTTCATCGTCCTTCGGACCCCAGCCAGACAGCCTGGAAACACTAACTGATGCCAACTTCGAAGTGAGAGACTACATTTCTCTTGGCCAAGTCATAGCTTGCACACCTCTACTCTTCTTCCATCCACACCGCTGGCGCTCGAACAAAGCACGTCAGGCTAACCCGTGTGTTGGCTTGCGCAACAGGTGGTCCAGTCATCGGAGTCTAGTGCGTGATAAAACCGTGCTGAGCGGTTCACTCGCTCTTCCTACACCAAATACGTGGCGCCGAACACATTCATTGCTCACGCGGTGTTCCCACCAGACATGAGCTAAGCTGCGAAAACGGCGATGATCGAACTTGACTAGCCTCTTTTCGCCTCTCCACTAGATGGACCAGGTTTCACAACCATACGGACGGCTGCATTGCAAACTTTGCTCTTCAGAGTGAGAGTAATATCACGCAGATGGCGGAGATTAGCACAAGCACATCTAGCTTTTGCTATGAGATTCGTGCTCTCATCTTCTGTTCCACTGGCGCTGATATAGCTGCCCAGCGACTTGAATTTCTCGACGGCTTCTAGCTGACCATTGCAATTGGTCAGTGCCGAAGTGGGTTTCTGTTGGTCTTGGTGCAAAGCAAATCCCGAAATCATTGATAGCCAGAGCACACTGACACCTTCGAGAGCTGTCACAGATGGGCGCAATGTTGTCTGCATACAGCAAATCGAGAAGTCGTTCACCAGGGAGCAGCTGCACCCTTTCCAATAGTGCTCGGCCAGCGCCGTTTCCATGACTTCGTCAACGGCTAAGTTAAAGAGGAAAGGTGACAGCGGGTGACCTTGTCTCACACCGTTGGAGATTTTGAAGGGCGGCGTAGACTTGCCGCAAATCCTTACTCTACCCCAGCTATGCGCGTAGAACACTTGAATAATATTTACCACTTTCTCGAGCACACCTTTCCTTATCAGACAGTCCCAATGGGCACCTTGATTAACCGAATCAAAGGCCTCTTTGATGTCTAGAAACACGACTACGGTAAGCCGTCAATAAACATGACGGTGCTCCAACAACTGACGTGGTTGAAGATTTCTTCAATGCAGCCTGGATTTCGACGAAACCAGATTTGATCCTCGCGCATCTGAGCCTTACGAATGCTACCCAGTCTGTGGAGGACGACAAACGCAATGGAGATCAGACTGATTCATCTATTATTGCGGCATTCGGAATTGGAACCACCCTCCAGCCTGTCGGGACAGTCTCCTGTCCCATAGATTCACTAATAACTTATGTAAATCATCCAAAAGAGCAGGTCCTTCAAATTTGAGGAGTTTCGTATGAAGTCGATCTGCCCTTGCGACCTTGTACAATTTTACCCGTTTGGTCTCACGTTAGATTTCTGCGCGTGAGGTCGCATCTAACCGGACGGTCCAGGGATTAGAGCACATATTGGCCGATTTAGAAACTGGCAGCTGACTGAATAAACTGTTTCTCAATCTGTTGGGCCAAACGCTGCAAGCCTTTTGGTAATCTGTGAAGCGGCTGTCCACCCTCATCGCATATGGTTTCGCTAACACCAGGTTTCCTGCTACCCGTCTCTCGTATCAGACGGAATAACTGCCGATGGTTACCAAGGGCAGCGGCTGTTTCCACCACTCAGGTACGATGGGACCATCATGCTTCGCGGTCTCTCTTCAAGCTAGCGCGCAGTTTCACTCTTAGAGGTTTGCGAGTCTCGTGATATTCGCTTCCAGCCGGAAGACGTCGTCGCGCATCCAGAAGTTCCAGAGACTTCATAGTGATCCAATGTCTAGGTTGTCAATTTGGTTTGCCACTTGAAGACATATCTGTTGTTATTAACCTCTGGTGGATATACGACCGATGATCTTCAACTGTGTTCAATGAGCGTTTTTTTAAGTCAGATGCCAGCGTACTTTGATGCGCATTCAGGACAACTAGCTTCGTTAGCTGGCAAATATCTAGGACGCTCATTATCCACTGACTTACACGTTACTGCCGTACAGAGAACAGGGTAGCCCCCTCACCAAGCGACGAGCTTACCAAACTTAAGTCGCCAATTAACGGCATTATAAGCAGTTTGGTCTGCATACTGATTATAGAGGAGTAGTATGGGAGTTGAATTGTATAGGTCGAAATTCGTCACATCTAGACTCACTCAGACAGCCGTCATACGCCCGGAAAACCACTGTACGCGCGTTTCATCCTTTCGGGAATCGTCAGCAGTGCGCATTTCATCGGACCCTGGTAGGGCTCGAACCCACAACTCGATTGTTCCCAGTCCTTGCTTGAGACCACTGAGCTATATCACATCTAATAACTTATTTACGATGGTCGTTGCCGTCCGCCGTAGTGCAGTGGTCTCAACCACGGACTGGCAACGGTCGAGTTGTGGGTTCGAGCCCTACCAGGGTCCGATGGAATACGCACTGCAGACGATTACCGAAAGGATGGAACGTGCGTACAGTGCTTTTCCGGGCGTGTGACGGCTGTCTGAGTGAGCCTAGATGTGACGAATTTCTACCTATACCTTTCAACTCCCCCCCACTATTCTTCTATAAAATAGCTATGCGTTCACTGCGTCCTGGCGGAAGTCCACCGAAACGCCCGTGGAGGTCGGCGCAAACAAGTGCGTGGTCAGAGTTCACGCTCTTGCTCCAACTAGAGCGACGGTTTTGAAGGTAACATCTTCAGCGGTAACTGATCGCAATGTGATCGATTTTCGTCCATGGCTGATCTGAGGCTGTTGGGCGCCGTCAACCTTTGATGTGAGCTGTGCCTGAAGTTAATGCTCACATGAAAGAGACGAGCCTCTTCACATAGGTGTAGCAACCGCTCACCGTTATCATTACGGAAGCCTACACGGTGTTGACCGCCCAGATGAACCTCAACATTGAACAGTTTTCCAACTTGGGCGTTCAAATCACTAGCAAGTACAACCGTATCCGTACATTTTCTGTGACGTAGGAGCGCGTTAAGTTGGTGATAGAACTCGTCTTTCACCGGGTCAGCGCTACAATTTGTGGGCGCATAGGCCGCAGTGACAAACAATCACGGTTTGTCCCCACGTAGCTTCGATACGTTAAATGAGCCAGCCAAACTGATAGCGCACATCCGGCTGTTTATTGGGATCCAAGTGATCAAGGCAGATTTAGTCCGGGGACTAAGAGCGCTGCCCACACCGGCTTGACCGGCATTTGCTGCCGCTTCATCACCGGACAAACGCAATGATCAAATACCGCCAATGTCGCACGTTGGGGATCAGAAAGTACTCACAGAACTCGAATCTTGCAGGCTAGTTTCTGACAATCAGCAGATATCGATTGCTACGGTTTCCAGTGTCCGGGCAAGTACTGCCTGTTGGCCAATTTGTAACCAAGTGCGCACATTGAGGCATGCCAGTCTTAGGGAAGATCGACGGCTCCAAATAGAAGCAGTTGAACTGACGTTGTCCGTTTGGCTAAACATTAACTTGTAGACGCTGTGCACTTGCGTGTGTCGAAAGTAGTAGATAAAAGATTACTTAGGGGAGGGCCAAGAATTGGTGGATTGAAAACAGGGAGATAACCGTGAGGTTGGTACGGGACGAGAAGAATGAAAAAGCGCAAGAGAGAGAAGAAGGCGGGAAGGCTTGAGCAGTAGCATCCAAACCCCTCTGCACCCTGCTCGATGCAGCAGTTAGGGTGTCGTTCATTATCCTCTGCGGCGGCCAGTACATCAAAAGAGTATTTGCAGTCATAATATTGTATTGCGTGAGTAGGATACTGTCAGGTTGGTCAAACCTTGACAGGAGTACGATTAGGGTTCTCAACCAATGCCTTTGGTTCAAAAACCTTAGCGCAAAGCAGCGGGGTTTTAGCACTGGACTACAGAGAGCCCGTTTTCTGAAGTAAGGAGCCATCCTCACTCCAACCCCGAACCTGGAAGACTTGTTGACTGAGTTTGTCTGGCCTCTAACCATTGACCAATCTGATATGAGTGGATCGGAAGATGCAAAAGCACCACGCAGCATATCCCAGTGGATGTTTGAGGCACGCAAAACATCGCACCGCGTTATGATCCAGTATCGTCGCGATGGGTGACATTTCTTGTATCGCCTTAACCTTACCAGGATCGAATTTGGTTCCTTCGGATGTGAGAACATACCCACAAAAATTACTTCCCTTTTCGAAGCTTGACTTTTTCACACTTAGTTTTATGGTCTTTTGAAAGCAGCACTGCAAAAAAGGTGAAACTTGGCATTATCGTCCTCTTCAGTTGAGCCGTAAATCAACACATCGTCTGCTGCGCAAATTGTACCGTCGAGACTATCTACCGCCTGCAACAGTAGTTTCTAAGGTATTTTACTCAAGATTTTAGACCCAATGTCATCAGGTAACTGGGCTCTTCATCTAGGACAACGTGCCCGGATACTGACGACAGGTCTCACTTCATGCATTGTTTTACATCTTCCTGTACATACCATTCCTCATTTGATATTTCGTTCACCGGCCTTGGATCGATTCACACGCGCAGCTCGCCGTTAATTTTTGTAACGATTGCAATCTGACTGACCCAATGTGTTGCTTCATCGACTTTCGCGGTCACACATGTCGCGACCAGTTATCTCGTTTCTTCATGAAGCCTATCACGCAGTGCAGATGGGTTCCTCTAGTTGTCAACCCATTTGGCCGTACTGATGCGTCTGGCAGCACCTTCAAACATCCCCAACCATGGACTAGACACATACAGATAATGGTCACTAACATCTATCTATCCCTATCAGTCATGCACGGGGCGATCGTAGCTAAAATTAACTAACCTACGAGACTGTATTATATTACTGCCGAGAATTGGTGTGAGCTCCCCTTGCACAAGCATGGACTCCTGTTGATGTGAAGCTTCATCCTTTGGAATAACTACTTTAGTTGTAGCTGAGCCCTTCTTATGAAGCCTGGAACCATTCCACACACAAAAACAATCTCGACGGACGAGTACACCTATATTGGCCAACTGCCAGTAAAGAGCAAATTGGTTACTTCTTCTAACTTTAAGACGCTTCCGTACCCACGCTGGACACTGTCCGCAGCTCCTTAGGTATCAAGCGACAACAATCTTCAGACCTGTCACATGAAGGCAACCTTCATGGTTTTGCCTTTCGAATTCGAACACAGTTGCTAGTCTCATATGCTAGTATTAAGAAGTGATCGAAGGCTCACTGTTGCAGATGTCGAGCGATAGGTTGTCGCAAAAGTCGTTTGGTCGAACTTCCATTCTTGATTGCTATGACAATTCGGTCCCGTATGCGACTGTTGGTCATATGTAGTCCAACCAACATGTGTAGTTGAGTGACGTACGTGTCGGCGGACACATTTGGTCGTCTGATTCGCGAAAAATTAGGTTTACGCTGATCTTCCTTGTCGTCTGACTGCGATCACTCTATGCCATTGTTTCATGCAGACTGACCATCCAACTATCTGCCGAACGGATGTCGAAGTGTGCACATCGTTTGTTTAAATCAACCGAGATCAGTGCTGTTACTTGATTCAATACCTTGGACAACCGAGGACTGTGAGCGTTGTCTACACCCACATGGCTTAGCGTTCTAGTCGCGCGGCCTGCTACGCATTGCAATCTCTGCCTTCATTCTTCAGGCTTAACTTAATCAGAGGCAACATCGGTTCACTGGGGCTTTGTGACGGCGCATTTATACCACACAGTCACAAATAGCTGCTTGCGTTGGGATGCTCTTATCGCACTCAACAAACTACTACAGCAGTTGGAAACATAAAGAGGCTCGTCATATTCGATCATCGCTGCCTTCGAAGCTTAGCTCATGTCTGGTGGGAACACCGCGTGAGCAATGAGCGTGTTCGGCGTCGCGTATTTGGTGCAGGAAGAGCGAATGAACCGCTCAGTGTTCCATCTTACGAGTAGGGCCAAATAGCCCCCAAACGCGTTATTTTCTTGGCGGTAATGAACTCCACCATGTTACACAATTGGTAGACCTAGGGGTCACATTGTCTTCAGAACTTAAATCCAGTGAGAACTGGAGGAAAGCTACATGCAAGGGTTTCAGAATGTTGTGGATGATCCGCAGGGCATTCGGGACCATCACGGGCGCTATGTTTGTTAGGTTATTCTCAGCGTTTGTCAGGCCACACTTGGAATACTGCATCCAGGCTTGTCCACCTTGCTTAGTCAGGGACAGGATGTCAGTGGAGTGTTGAGTGTTGGAACCAAACTGGTCCATGGACTGCGGAACCTTTCTTACCCGGAAAGACTACTTGCGCTGGGAATGTTCTCGATGCACTATCGTCAACATCGAGGCGACCTAGTCTTGACCTATCGGATACTTACCGGTAAAATCGGACCCGATTTATCCGGGCTTTTCCAACCGGCTCGGCTTCCATCGCTCCGAGGTCACTCGCTGAAGCTACACAAACCTCGATCGGATGGAGTCCGAGCGGACTTTCGTTTATCACGCCGAGTGGTGGATTCCTGGAATGCACTGCCCGAAAACGTGGTATTGGCACCAACAGTGAAAGAGTTCCAACACCGACTCGACGCTCTTGGCCTTCAATTCTTAACATTCCCCTTCACTTCCTAGTTTATTCGTTTTATTGAATTATTAAATCTATTTTTTTCTTGACGCTTTTATTACTTTCGTACTTCTCTTTCTTATTTCACGTGACCGGTGCGGCGGGGACTGCCAGTGCAGGTCGCGTGGGTATTAATTGGTTGACCGTGGTGTGATTCGCGCGCGCTGATCTGACTCTTCTGGATTCCAGTTATCGCGGACGAATAATACCCTGGATCGACGACGCGTCACTGAAGGAACATTCACGGGGATCTATCCTACTGTTCCGGTCCCACTTGAACTTGAACTTGAACTTATATCACGCACCAGGCTCCGATGGTTGGGCCACGTGTTGCGCATGCCAGCGCACCGACTTCCACGACGTGCATTGTTTGCTCGTTGTGGGTGCGGTTGGAAGAGGAGGAGAAGAGGCCAAGCGATGACTTGGCGTCGGTTGGTGCATCCCGACTGCCTGGCTGAGGTTCTAAAGACGGTGAACACGTTAGGTTGGACACACTTGCTGAATTGGTCTGGAGCCGGCCCCAATGGCGTTTGTGTTGTGAGTTCCTTTGCCCATCCCCCTCCTGCTTAGCATCCCTTTCCAATCATGATCACATACGTTAGATATAATATAACTCTTTTTACGGTCCGATAGCCAGCTGTTAGTTCTCCGGAACGATGTCCATCCGTTACTGGGGACTCAGCGGGCGTGCCACTGTTTGTTTTCCTTTTCTTGTCTTTTGTATTGCGGCACAATAGCTGAGGTGTTTTCTACCTGCAGCTAACGTGTATAATGATCATGATGACAGCAATTGAAACTCGTCCTGAATACAGAGAGGTTTTATGCCACAGGGTTGCGCACTACTAGGTACTTGATGTTCCTGCTGAACGATATCTAACACTTTTACATTTGGCCTAGCTTTAAACATGGAACTCGTCTCCGTGTGTATACTCTTATGTTTATCATATTCATGGTCAATGGAACGGAAACTGTAGGCCGTTTAGTATCAATCTGGTCCAGTGTTTGTCTAATGGGTAATTATCATCAAGTAATTTAGGCGATTCATCTTCTAATGGTGCATGATTGAACTTTTCTTCGTAACACAGAGGTCACTCCGGTGGCACCAAAGTAGAGTTGCGAGACCAATGTTTACTTCTTATTTCAGAAATCATTCTGTCCGTATGCACCGTTTCAGCAGTTCTCTGAAGTTTAATAACTGCATGATGGATAGCAGTGGAAACAGCTTTCCTCCTTGGACGCTAACCAGCCTCGGCAAGCACTGTTTATATTGGCAGTGACCTTTTGTGTGCTTGTTTCATGAAGCAACTAAGGAGCTCTCAATTCGGGTATATGTTTCTTAGAGGCATGCTTCGGTCATAGAGTTTGTTAACGCAATGAAGAAACATTGTCATTTAAACATGAAAACACGCTTTGCTACGAGTTTTCGTAATCCAGAACATACGTGAATAATGGTTCGCCTGGCTTTACCTACAACTTAAGGTAGTTGAGTTTGCAATCAATGTGAAACCTTTAGTCCCTTAGTGTTTCTCAACAGCTATTAGTATGTACACCTTTGACCCTCCAGTTCTGCCCTCATTATTATACACTATGCTGCTTTCTGCTCTCCCTCATCTGTTTCCGATTTTCTGTTTTTCTCTGCAAACCATACTTTGGATTCAGTTGCGTTACTCTTCTCCGTTAGTTCGCAGTTGCCACGCATCATTGAAGATGTCTGTTTAAACCTTGTTAGGAGAATAGCTATTTGACATCATTTGTTGTGAACGAGCTTAATAACTATTATTTGTTTTTCCTGTTATCTACTTCTTGGATGTTGTATCAACGCTCCACTGTGTTAGCCGGATCGGCACACACATCTCATTGTGAATGGACACCTATCTCCCTATCATCTTCGACAGTGCCAATTTCAAGAACACATTTCATTGGTATTTTTCTCCGCATCGCTTTTCTACTTGGTTATGTTAAAGGAATAGTTATCACGCAATTATTCTATTGGTTTATAATTTTTGGGTCTGCATTTCTTATTCTCCTTGTTTCGTGACATTTGTTTAAACGCTACATTTTATTATTCTAATTGACCAGTGTAGACGGCAGAATTACAACGATAAGCGCAGCCTGCATGTAAAGAGCATAGTCAGATAACCACACCTTCTGCGCCTTCTGCCGAGATCCCGGATAACCCATTATTTGTACACCCCGTGCGATTAACTATACAAAGCTCCGTGTTTTCCTTGCAACTCACACCATGGTATCGAGACTTGTTCCCGATAACCTGCTCCTACAGCTAGTGTGCGATTCATTGTTTTCCTAATCAGGTCTACGTGGATTCATTCCAACCTCGCTGCAAGATACGATCGCGCCCATACTGTGTAACATACCTAGGTGTCCCACCACTCGGCATGGATTTGCTCCCATCCCATACCCGATGTGACGATTGTGCACTCCCCCCGTGCTACTAATCCTAATGGCACCCAGGCTCTTGTTGGTCTTTTAGTCCATATCCGCACCGAGACGCGTTAATCTCATTCCATTTGAATGTAATGACACCCTGTATCTCCCTGTGTGTCGTGCCGCGGACCAATGGGATAAGATTTCGGACACCTTAAAAAGAACCCTCGTATTCCCCACTTTGAATCTGGGCTGTGTGGCCTTGTTGTACTGTAGCATGTGCGCTGACGTTATTTCATTGTGTAACTTTACGAAGACCTGGTTGTTTCAAGACTGAACGGACACTGTTGAGGTATGTAACTATGTACTTGCGTTCTATTTTGTTTAATAGTACCGTAGTTAAGGTCTCGGCTTCCTTTCTTGGCTTGGCCCGGGAGTTTTTAGGAGCCACTCGAGCCCCAAGCGAATCTGTCACTTACAGCCAGTTCCAGTCACTCTAAATGGATGTTCGCTTTACGCTTGGGTCCCATGATGCTATTTTTAAGGACATATGCGATTCGCTCTTCATTACACGGTTGCTTTTTCGGCCGTTGCATTTTAGGTTTGGCTTCTGCTGGTTAGCTCAAGTATCATTTAGTTGCTTTCCTTCATTTTGCCTTCAAAACTATCCATGCAAATGTGATTCCATGTATATGTCTTTTTCCGGCTCTTCTTTTGACTTCTTCTTGCGGTCGTGGGGTGAAGGCGTCAGTGGCGACACAACCAATCGCACGTAACAAGTCACTGCTGTAGCCCTACCATGGCAAGAGTTGTGTCAAACCTGTTAATAAACGGAACTTTACCCATTTTTCTTTTACCGAGGACACTAATGCGAGGGGGCGCAACGATCCAGTACACTGATGATGCGACCTCATTAGTCAACCCTGGTTGTGTTCCGGCTCTCCTGTTAACAATAGAAGAAGAAACATGCTTTCATCTGTATATGTTCTTCGTAATACAACTTCAAGAAAAATTCTGGGCAGATGTTGGCCATGTGTTGCCATAGATGTCAGTAAATTCAACCGTTTCTTGCCATCGCACTATTGGAGCTATTCTTTGCTTTTTCATACAGAACACTTTTACTAAATGTTCCACATTTTTCACGCATCCAAGTGCGACCATACATCTCTCTCTCGTTTGAATACTAACTAGGAGCCAGTTATTTCTTAGCAAGCATTCGCAACCTGACGTAGCCGAAGTTCGGTAAGTTTACCGAGGAGCCCTTGCGCGTTAGTGTACACACATGAAAGTTTCTCAAATTCAGTCAACTTTTCGGAGGTTGTACAACTCATACCTGAAGTTTCACCGACCAGTGAGTGGATGGCGACTAATCGTTTTTTCGATGTGTACTTGGTGAAGGGTTTAACGTCCTATTCATCGTCCGTGTAGTTAGTCTCGTTTCTAATCTTCTACGTACAGTGTAACTCAACACCCGAAACCGACTACCACCTAGCGGCTGCTTTAAGGTGCAGTTTACAACAAAAGTACACTCATATTCTTATCATGGGTGATTTCAAAGTACACTGTTTAGAAGCCCCTGCCACGATCGGAGAACAATTCAAAACCTATCTACAAGATCTAGTAACTACAGTTCCTCTTTACAACCACATCACTTTTCCCACTCGGTTCAGAACTGGTAACACGCCATCTGTGCTGCATCTTGTGCTTACCAACGAGGAGCATATGATTGATGCGTTGGTTTTAGACTGCCCGTTGGGTCGCAGTGATCACGCAGTCATCAGTTTCAACTTCGTCTGCTATGCAGAATATCTGAATGATAACCATGAGACTATGCGAACCATCACAAGGTAAGACCGATTCGCTCAGCTCGTCAGCGTCACAGCTTCGTCTTTCCTCGAAGAAGAACCCCCGGAAGTCGCTTGGCTCGAGTTCATCAAAAAATTCAGTCAGCTGATTGCACAGGCTTCAGAGATAAAAGCTTGCAATAAGCGCAAATCAGTTTCTTTCGTTAGGAGCAGAACTCGAAAATGGGTGACAGTACGCAACGCAGCATGGCGAGTGTACCGAGAAGCGCCAACACCAGAAACTTGGGACAACTACGTAGCCCAACGTAACCACTGCACTCAACTGTTAAGAGAAGACAAATCCGCCTATCAACAGAACATCGCAAAAACCTTCAGTGCTAACCACAAACTGCTGTACAAGCACGTTAATAGCCTACGAAAGGTGAGGCAAGGATTTCCTCCACTCAGAACGGCTGATGGCCCAACAAGAACGGCTGTGGAAGCAGCAAACGCGCTGCAAATGCAATACGCCCCCACGTTTCAAAGAGTCTTGCCACCAGGCGATTTACCAAGCTTTGCCTTCTGCTCGCCAGGACTAACCCATATCACTTTTACCGCAGAGGCTGTATTGCAAAAGCTGACTTCTCTATGCAAACGCAGCTCGCCGGGTGTCGACACCATTCGTCCAGAGGCATTGGGAGCAGCAGCAAACCAACTGGCAGGACCTTCAGCTCAGTTCTTCCAGCGCTGCTTAACCAGAACCAAGTTCCCGCCCTGTGTAAGCTTGGAATAATAACCCCGATTCACAAAGGTGGAAGCAGAACTGATCCCTCCAACTACCGCCCAGTATCCCTTCTTCCTATATTCTCCAAGGTCATGGAATCCATAGTTGCCGATGCACTGGTGTGCTATCTGGAAAACTGCAACCTTATCACTCCAGAACAGCACGGTTTTCGTCGACAGCGGTCATGTACAACTAATTTACTAATTGCACGCAGTAGTTGGACCGAGGCAGCTGACGCTGGAGAAAATGTTGATGTGATCTACCTGGATTTTTCCAGGGCTTTCGATAGTCTAGACCATCGGATACTGCTATCCAAGCTGCAGCATTACGAGATCGGCGACCCTCTTTTAAGCTGGATCGCCAACTTTCTACTTCAACGGCAATTAGTAGTCAGAGTTCGGAGCTCTTTATCGGACCGCATACAAGTCGAGTTTGGTGTGCCGCAAGACTCAGTTCTAGGTCCACGTTTGTTTTTGGTGTTTATTAATGATCTTGCACTGGGAATCGCTTCAAACTTCCTAATGTTTGCCGACGAATCAAGATCTGGCGCAGGATCCAGGCGAACGCCGACCAACATGTGCATCAGAGGGATTTAGATACGGTGTATCAATGGTCGACCCAAAACGTACTGCATTTCAACGTCAGTAAATGCAAGGTGCTTTCTATCCGACATCAGAGCAGCTACTCATACCGACTCGGAACGAATATACTACAACATTCAACTCTCGAACGTGACTTGGTTGTCCTGGTTAAAGATGATTTGGGTTACCCAGGCAATCCGAAAAGACCTCGAAGACCGGGAACCAACACGTGGGGCTGTTGAGGCGGGCGTTTGGACAAATAATTAGCTCCATATTTCGACAAATGCTCAGTGCGTATGTTCGCCCCCATGTCGAATACGCAATTCAAGCCTGGCATCCATGGCTGAAACACGACCTTAATGCACTGGAGCAGCCACAACGCCGGGCATCTAAGAACTTAATTGGAATGCGCAATCTTTCCTGCCAGGAGAGACTGCAACGACTGGGATTGTTCAGCGGAAGCTATCGCAGACTACGAGGCGACCTGATTATGGCATACTTGATTCTGCGAGACCCACACCATGTGTGCCACCCTTTACTGCAACTCAGCAGCAACACAAAACTGTGGGGCCACTCATTAAAACTCGCAGAACAATACAGTCGTCTGGAGTGCCGCAGAAATTTCTTTTCCATTCGTGTATGTCACCCATGGAATGCTCTCCCAGAATGGGTCGTCTCTGCACCGACACTAACAGTATTTAAAAGACGGTTGGACGATGCACTCATCCACTTACACTTTGTCACTTAGCACCGCGTGTCCATCCTACACCTGGAGTATACCAATGAATTATTTGTTGTTAACTGTGGATGCTGTGAAACGAAGAGGATCGCAGGACTATAGCGGAGCAAACAATAAGTCCATATTTTCATATTTAAAGTATTAACTATTTTACTATCCTTATTATCATTATTGTTACGTTGATATCCCCACCAACTATCCAACGGGACTTGTAAAGCAACGCTTCTTAACCCGTATAAATTCATTGTTCATTGTGTCTGGTCAATATCATTTTCTACACGTTGTTTGGCTTCATTCGACACAGTACTGGTACATTGTTCGCTCATAGATCCTGTCGCGTTTGATCCTTTGAGTGACATATCATCTCTAGAAGGCATATCGCTGACTGTCTTCAGCCGAACCTCAGATGGTAGCCTGCAACGGAATATGTTCCAACTTTTTAGCATCCGTGCTATCATATGTTTCGACTGAAGGACCACCTTCAACACTCTCCGACCACTTCCTTTGTAGTTCGGTGAGGTACGCAGTCGTGACACGGATTTCGCTAACACATCATCTAAGCAGAGTGTTTCACGAATATAACATCACTGTTCTTTATCATAGGTTGTTACTTCATGCTCATCACATGCTTCAGTTTCAAGAACCCCGTGAAGAAGTATGGTTATGGTTGAAGTTTCCTTCCGGTAGTCCTTTAAGGTACGGTTAACTCGATAACGCTCGCCCTATGGGATGTCTGGAAAGATACGGATGGAGCAGTGTTCATTTCTGAGACTACCTGTCGACAGTAGTACTGATTCTACTTCAGTGATGGAGTTCAGCACAACGCGCAGAAGTCTTGGCTCTCCGAAATGCTAAGAGTTGGGGTGTCGCCTAATACGCACTACGTGTACAGGTTTCAGTACAACTTCTATTAGGTTACTAATAATATCCCACTGGTTGAGGTCATCCAATTGCTTGCCTCTTATTGATGTCGACTTTGATTCTGGGATACTGGAACACAGTGCGACCAGTACAAATAGTTGTTTCTTTACACCTTTCGACATGTCGCGGTTAGTGATTGAAGTACTCGGGGACGTACCGCAGGAAAACAGAGGTGTTTTCGCTCCTCAGTTTCCGGTCCAGTTGGGGGTGATGTTAATTTTAAATGACGGCTCTTCTTGGAGGTGACCGTAACCCAAATTCCGCTAGTACCGGCTTACTGTTTTTCTACGCACTCCATCGGGAGTTTGAAAGTAGCCTTACCTGTAGTTACTCCGATCGAACTGGGAACCGCATTAGTCAAATGTGACCCACGTGTGGTATTGGGACAGCTGTTGATGTTCTGGATTCTAGGTGTCGTGTTGCTTACGGTGTTATTAGCAGTTCTTCGCGGGATAGGAGCAGCAACCAAGGGGGAGGATTGACTTGCACCATCCGCTATGCTTACCCCAACCGTAGTGATTTTGGTGGTCACCATTTCCTCCAACTTGGCCAGGAGCTGGTCATACTTCTGAGATAATAGGAGCACACTTTTTATCAGTGGGATCGATGTGAATTTCACACAGAACCATAGAGAGTCTGGTTTGTTTAATAACTTGGCCTGACTAGGTTTAACTTGGAGGCATCTCGCATTGAAATACTTGCAACAGTTACCGCACAAAATGCCCCCCTTAACAAGTTTGGAACATGATCCACATTGGTCTTTAGACTGGCACACGGCATCGCGCTTGTTAGGCAAACCTTATTAACCATTTGAATGACTCACCCTCTATAGTAAAAAGTTGTTCTGTTATTGACGTTGTCGGTATGGTCACAGCGTTCAAGTTGCAGTTGTGTGCTTGCAGACTGTCCTCTCTGGCGTGCTAGTCGAAAGTGTCGGCTTGAACGTGGGGCAGATTACACGAAGGTGTGCTTGAGAAGTTTCGTGGTTAAGCCTATGGATCTCGCCGAGTGAATATGCCTTGAGACCTGTAGCTGCACCAAGCAATGTTGGGTTTGAACGAGTGACATTTCGTTCGAAAGTCGTTGAAATGGTCTATCGAGTGAGACCAAACAATGTCTCCGATGGTTGGAGTTAGGCCACTTTTGGCGCTTGGATATCGGCAAAACACTGCCCGGAATTTAGAATTCAGGGTACATGTGGAATGTACTGGAGTGTACTCGTGTGTCGCGTGCCTGGAATGCCCTTCCGGCTCACGTTATCCTTGTCCCTACATTAACGCTTTGCAAAAAAACGCCTTGATGAAACGCTTTCCAACTTGCACTACTTAATATAGTCCGTTCCACTTGGAGAACGAAACAACCCAAACCTAACCATGCGCTTAACGGCCCTCTCCGTAACGTGGCGGTGAGGCTACATGCAGAAGTGTCCATGTGATAAGCTTGGATGTAGCTAAATTGGATTAACACCACATCTGTCAAATGAAGAAACAAACGATTTAGCGTTGTCGTTTCCTTGTTTATTTCTCACGCACTTACTGAACTATAACATCTCTCCATATTATTTTGCATGTGCACATCCCACTCCCATTTCAAATTATCATTATGCAGTAGTGCATTTAACTCGCTGGACGCTTGAAATAACGATTTATTTACTCGACGATCCTACAAGTTTTAAGTTTCCCTTTAACCATCCTACGGGACTTATCAAGTACATACTTTTACCCGTGAGAAATCATTGTTCATTACTCACTCAGGGAAACAAGACACCTAGAGTTCGTCACACAGTTCCCTGCTGATAGCTAAAGGGAAACAAGTCGTCGACCTAGGCACAAGGTAGTTTCTGAGCGTAAGTCGCGATTTTAGTTGGATTAGCCGCCTATAGCTGTGGGCCGCTTGTTGCAGGGGGCGTTTTTCTAGAGAACAAAGTAGAACGCTGACTTCCGCACCAGTTTCAACCAAGAAGTAAAGTTTGGTTGTGGAGTCAAATACGTACAGCAGGCGACTAATCATTTGGTCGAGCTCACATTCAATCTACTGAGTCAAATGCCAGAATAGGATGTGCCGACCATGCCCTAGACAGTTTGAATATTGTGTGCGGAGTAAAGTTCTTCAACTTTCTCCGTGATGTGCGTAAAAACACGATTGTCAACAAAGCTACACCTGAACTGGACGTCAGTGGAGTGTTAAAGTGGGCAGATGACAACTGAACCTGAGGTACGTGCTTAATTTGTCCTCTCACTAAATCGTCCACATCTTGAAGTCCTATCACTTGGGTTTAATTTCTCAGTACCATCGAGTAAAGGTGACAGATAAGAAATTGAAGCTAAGTTTGAAAATCTATACGAGCAATTATCCACTCTTACACCTGAAACTGATGACACAAGCGATTGGCTTATGGCTTAGGTAGTCGATCTAGCCAATCAATGTTGTGGTATCTAAAAAGAAAAGTGTCGAATTTCGAGGAAACACCACTGTGAATACTTAAAGGAATTACGGCGAAATGACTGTGTGGTAATACTGGGACAGGATAAAAGGAATGGAGAAATTATACTGAATAAAGATGGCTATGTTAGAAAATGCATACACTTCTGACTGCCACTAGTCGCTTCGATTACGATGCGACAGATTGTGATAGAACAGAAAAAGTCGGGAAATTTTTAAAACGTGAGATAAAAGAGCTGATGCTGATTGGACTGATTGACAAAGACTCGGACATATTTGGTGAGCCCATCATTGAGTTTCTGGGTCGCATGATCAATGGTTATGGCATCAAACCTCTTCCAGATGAGACCCAAACGATCCTAGACTACCCCATGCCACTATCTGTCAGAAGCCTACGCCGAGTCCTCGGCATAGTCAACTACTACGGCAGATTCATACCCAACTGTGTGGACGTCCGTTACATCGACAGTCCCATCATGCATTGATGCATGATGCATTATCGCATGCTCATCTGAATCAACTGTCACCGACACCCATCGACCTGGAGAATATCTGCCACACAAGCCAATGATCCTGAGCTTATCCGAGTCCGATCAAATAACTCACTAAAACACTTGCATTTACCATCCTTAAGGATCACAAACCTCTTATTTTTGTTTCTCCTAGTTATTCTGATCGCTTCTCGCCTCGAGAAATTCGTCAGTTGGATTACATACCACATTTTGCCACTGACATTCGACGCACTGATGCAGCTCACAGTGTTGTAGTAGACGCATTGGTCGGCATTGCTCTTCACGAGGTTTCGCGCCAAGCAATCAAGCTAGAAGACATCGCTGCCCATCAAGAAACAGATACCGGGTTTAAGCAGTTGAAATCAAATCCTATTAAACTTTCTCAACTGCCTGTTCTTAACTCGGACTCGCGAATTTACTGTGATATATCCACCGGAAAGCTTCGACCATTCGTTCCGCAACAGTATCGACGAGTTGTGTTTGATCACTTGTATGGAATCTCCCATCCGAGCAGCCGCGCTACCATCAAGCGGATTACGGATCGCTACATCTGGCCCAGCATGCGCTCTGATATCCAGCAGTGGGAAAAACACTGTATTACCTGCCAGAATAGCAAGATACGTCGCCACACGATTACTGTTTCCTGGAACTGTTCTCTACCCGAAGCTCAATTAAAGCATGTCCATATCGACATAGTTGGGTCTCTACCGCCATCCAACGGTCTTACTTACGTGTTGACATGTGTCCATCGCTTCACAGGTTGGCCACACGCCGTGCCGCTGCCAGGAGTCTCAGCCGAGACGGCGGCACGAACTTTCACCGAAACTTGGATATCTGGGTTTGACACCCCCCCCACTAACACCATTGATAGAGGACCCTAATTGAATTTTGCACTGTTTCGCGACCTTGACTGCGAGCTTGTCGTCACCCACTAAAGATGAGTCGCAATACAACACTCAGAGGACACCAGCTAAAGCTGGCCACAAAATACAGCCGGTTGGAATGCCGCCGGAATTTCTTTTCCCTTCGTGTGTGCCAACACTGGAACGCTCTTCTCACATATGTTGTTTCTTCCCCCACGTTAAAGGTATTCAAAAGAAGTCCGGATGATTCGCTTAGCCACTTACATTACGCTATATAATCAGAGATGTCTACGTTAAACAAACGCGAAAAAAATAAACGGTGCTCATTCTCAGTTTTTGTGCCTCAATATTTACACACTGCTGTTGTGGAATATAGTTTCGGATATATTACAATTGCATTCATCAATTACCTCAGTCCAAGAAAGCGGCGCACGCGTAAGCGTTGTCATTTCTTTTTTTCTTAAGACATGCCTTCCCCATATTACTCCCCATATTACTCTACAGTAACAATTCAGTACACATTCTACAATGTTTATATGAATAAGGGGCACTTGAATTCACTAGACGCTTAAATTGACGATTTACACTTATGTTTACTTTCACTTCAACCATCCTACGGGACTTGGAAAGCAATCGTTTTTTACCTGTAATATATCATTGTTCATTGTTCATTATTCTCCCACAAGATGACTTTACATTTTCAGGTTACTGCGTGTAATCTATCCTGAACCTGGCGAAACGCCATCTTTTATCCAATTTTGATTATGCTGGGTTTAGCGTGTGTCGAAATATTCGAGAATAAAATTTTAGTTATGTATTTATTTATTTATTGCTGTTCACTGTTTATGTTATAATGTGGCGGACGATCGCCGAACCAGCAGACTACCATGTATTTCGGTGAGACTTGGACAGAGCGTATGGGTGGTCACTCCACAATCTGCTCCAATTCAATTCGGGGAAGTGTAAGGTGGTTCACATTCGCCACTAACCGAACCTCCCATACAAGCTTGGAGACCACGTCCTGCAAGCAGTCACTCAGGAGCACGACCTTGGTGTACTAGTCCACGCTGATCTGGGTTACTCAGCACAATCTGTGAAGGCGTCAAAGCCTGGGAAACGACACCTTGGTAAGCTACGGAGGGCATTCGGGCGGTTTGATATCTCTGTCTGTTCGCAGTTGCTTAACACCTAAGCAATGCACCTATGCAATCCAGGCGTGGCAGCCATGGTACAAGCAAGACCTTGCAGCGCTCGATACTTCACAGCGACGAGCCACGAAGCATGTCAAAGGTTGTTCCATCTTCTTTATCAACTTAGACTGCGGACGTCACTACCGGCACCTACACGGCGACCTTATTATGGCCTACCAGATTCTAACGAACCATTGTCACGTCTGCCGCCACCTACTACAACTGAGCCACAACACAAATTTGAAGGGCCACCAGTACAAGTTAGCCACATAATACAGTCGGCTAGAATGTCGATGAGACTTTTACTCTCGTCGTGTGTGCAATACCTGGAAAAACCTCCAAAATCACGTTGTTTCCACTCCCACTTTACCTGTGTTTAAAAAACGCGTTGACGTTGCCCTAAGCCACCTACATTACATGATATAGCCTGTGTGTCTAGACAGACGATATAACGCGACAAAAGTTGCACAATCAAAATCAACCTACACAATTGAGGTTGGCCCTTTCTACATGCCTCTGTGTTAACAATGTGGTGAGTTCATAAAAACGATTTCATTTATCGCTTTTTTTAATCCCAACATTGTGCTTCCCATTCTGACCACCATACGGGACTTGCTAAACATCCGCTATTTTGCTCACAATATATCATTGTTCTATTAACCGAATAATTGCAGCTGCCAGGTAATGCATGAACGATTTGAGAGAAGCCGTACTGTGTGGGTTCGATCAGCTTCATTGGTGTAAGAAATTAGATAATCTGCTTACTGCTTTTTCCTTTTAGGACTTTGGAAGGAACAGAGTTATGATTTATTGAGTAGTAACGACATTTCATTTCCCGCGCCACCTTTGTGTTTAAGCATTACGATGGATTTCTCCCACTGAGAAGAGAATGAGCCGGAAAGCAGCGACAGAGCGAATAAATGTAATGATAACAGATATAATTTTTCCACCGAGCCTAATGACTGCTGGGTGGACTCCATCTAGGCCAGAATGGTTGGATGGTTTTATGGGCACATTGGCGGTCTGCACCTCTTTTAATGTCACAGGAATATTGCAGTGTGGGTCACCTGTCCTTCTTAAGATTGGGGGTCGAGACAGCTGAGTGTCAAGAACAAAAGAGGAGGCAAAGCTGGAGTTGAGTGAATCGCTTGTGCAAGAGATGTCACGCGTTAAGGAAATATTGTCTAATTTAGGTATTTCAATCGTCTGATGAGGTTTAAGGTTGCTTTTCTTGAGTAGCTGAATCAGTGCGTGCATCATTTCAGGATTTTGAGGTGCTCCGCATTCTTCAGTGAGTTTGGCTGCTTGCATCAAACGTTGTATTTGCAGTAGAGTCAAATGGAGCTGTAGTAATGTAACAAAAAGAGCTGCTCTTGCGATAAAACGCTTAAATTTCTTCAGTTTGGTTGCGGCCTTGTTTTGAGGTTTGTGCTGACCACTATATTTGTAGTTATGGCTCCATACGAGCGTTGCCATTACATCAAAAGAACGAGGAGCTTTGGGCAATTTTGAACGATCAAGCTTTCCGCAAATGATGAATGCCTACATGAGGCCTCACATGGAACATGCGATCCAGGCCTGGCATCCCTGGCGCAAGCGCGACGTCGACGCACTCGAAGCTCCGCAACGTAGAGTGACCAAACTTGTTAGAGGATTGTTTCATCTCTCCTACCAACACAGACTGTAGTTCCTGAGGTTGTACAGTGGTGAATATCGACGTCAGCGAGGTGACCTAATCATGGTTTACTTAATACTGACGAACCCAACTCACCCATGTCGCAATGTGTTGCAGCTGAGCCAAAATACCAACCTGAGAGGCCATCAGCTCAAACTGACTACGCACTACAGTCGACTTGATTGTCGACGCAACCTTTTCTTCCTCTATGTGTCCCGTGCCTGGAATGCCCTTCCGACTCACATTATCCTTGTCCCTACATTAAAGTTTTGCAAAAACGCCTTGATGAAACGCTTTCAAACTTGCATTACTTGATATAGTCCGTTCCACTTGGAGGATGAAACAACCCAAACCTAACCATGTGTTTAACGGTCCTCTCCGGAACGTGATGGTGAGGTTACATGCAGAAGTGTCCATGTGATTGGCTTGGAATGTAGTTAAACTGGATTAACGTACCACATCTGTCAAATGAAGAAACAAACGAGGGAGCGTTGTCGTTACCTTGATTATTTCTCACGCACTTACTGAACTTTAACAGCTCTCTATATTATTTCGCGTGTGCACACCCCATTCACACTCCAAATTATGGTTATACAATATTGCATTTAACTCGGTGGACGTTTGAAATATCGATTTACTTGTTCGATGATGTTTCAAAATTGAAGTCTCCCTTTAACTATCCTACGGGACTTATCAATCGCATGCTTTTTTACCCGTGATAAATCATTGTTCATTGTTCATCTATACATAGGACGGTATTGTACAAATTGATAATGCACTGTTGACAAACGGAATCGCAGCTACAGCAGAGTTATGAGTTCAGAATAAGGTGGTCCAACTCATATTACTGATACATTCGTTAAATCTATTCCAATCAACTCGATGGTGGTTGCGAATTGCACTTGTTGGTGTAGGGGATTCAACAGTCATACTACAAAGAATAGTGTTGTGATTATAGCCAATTAGTAGCTTATTAATGGATATCTGTACGGTAGGAGTCCCCACATTAATACAAAATCTAGGATAGTGGCACTTTTGGTGCGCTCCCTAACATGTTGGACCTAGCCAATGAGGTGGATGCACGAGATGATTTCCTCATGTCCTGCAGTGGCCCTGGGTGTAGGCAACAAGCAGTTAACATAGGGTGGGTTGAAATCTCCACACATAACTTTGGACTTGTGGGACATACTGTAAGCAGTACTGATCACATCAATTAGCTTTTGGTTGGAAATATTTGGGGGTTGCCCCTCCCAACACTGGCACACCACGACCGCGGTTTCGTCCTAATTTGGATCCCTCAGGTGGAGATAGCCTGAGCTGGGGTGGAACTAAGCTCCTAGTAATTCACAGCAGACGCCCTGAACACTATGCTACTGAGACCCGCAAGCAACTCTTTGGGTTTCACAAAAAGTGGCTTGGGCGGCAGATATATAAACCCACTAGATCATCAGTAGATGGGATCACTAGCCATAGTGCCTCTTCAAGGTCACTGAGCGCATCTTGCTCAGCAGGAATCAAATTATGCTCATTGAGCATGTATATGCCACAGCTACCGCCAAGTTTGCATGAAGGATGTTTGCGGAAGAGGTGATAGCCTAAGACGTTAGGTTGATAATCACTAATGGCTGATGTGAACTACGTTTCTGCTATAAAAGCAATTTAGGAGATTTCATCAATCCAATTTAGGTAACAGAGGGCGAATGTTAATAATGATAGATTTAAGAGAGACTGTTAGATTGGAATGAAAGTGGCGGGCAAACTTAGCTTCTTCGTCAATGTAGCGAAGAACTGTTTGTTGCGAGGTTCTTGCCACAGTGAGTTCTGCATTGTAATGAAATGAATAAAGTAGGTACTCCAGTAACTGAATTATTCTCTGACTCATCGTAGTACATGGTGGCGGCTCGATTGGTGGAGGGGGTCTTGGGCGAATAGGCCTGGAACGCAACCTTTTAGTATCCCACCCTATTACCATCTGCGGTGTACGGGAACCTACAACGGCTACCACGCAGCACCTCATGATGAAACCCGGCAGCATTGGGAATCGAGTCATCTTCGATAAAAATGACGAGAAAGAATCATTAACTAACTACCACAATCTGTAGACGGATCCTTGCATCCTAAACTAATTACGGCGTCAGAGTTTCACAACTAGATAAGAAACACAGCATGAGTTTTCCAAAGGCGGTACATTAGAGGAGCCCAACTTCGAGCAGACGTACTGCCGACGAAATCCCCAAACTCTAGGGGATGACCATCCTCAAACGTAACCGAGCTTTACTGTCGCGGCCCATGCGGACAAAATAAAACTCTTTCCCATCTCTTGCAGTCTCTTACAGTAACCCATGATGCTCGCCGTAAGAGAAAAACAATATCGTGAAACAACTCACCAACACTCTTCGTCACAAAGGAATTTAAATCATCACGGAGCCAAGCATCCCAAGGATATCAACGTACATCAACCCGCATTTAATCGTCATCAAGCACTGCACAGCACATATAATGGAAGTGGCAATATGCGATTCCTACAGAATGACCTGAAGCTACCAAGTAAAAATTGATAAATACGATGTAGGTGCTTGTACGGAAGTTATAGCCCGCTTTGTGTGTTCGGAATTCCCTACAGCACGAAATATCATGCATTATACAAACCAGGGTCATATATTCCCAGTCTCCGCCAAGCACATTTCGGCACTGAGGCTCACCAAACTTAACCTGCCTGACTTGTGCATGTCTACCATGAGAGAATCCCGTAAAGTGTACGACACCTACATGTGGAGTACAGTGTTACAAAACATCACACAAGGACGATTCTGACCATCTTGTTTGCGTTTAACAGGATTACTGTTTCAACTTTACGCCAGAACGCATGCCCAATCTCGGCGAACTTATGTAATTCCCATATCTTCAGACATGCATGAATTTGTATCTACCGAGATTCGCAATGAACGGAACCCTGGTCAACTCGATTCCTGAGGCCATAACTGATGAAACGCATGGATGTTTAGTTCTATTCACCCGAAAGCTTGTTTCCTTACCTCTTGTGAGTAGTTCAGGCAACCGGCTGAGAGATTCCACCACTTTTCCGACTTAGACTTGGTGGCTTACTTTTTATACCTTCGACCCATGTAACTATTCTCAAACTAGGTAGAACTAGTGAGATGAAAAGAGGCTATATAAGACGCAGGTTAAGCTTCTGTCACTGGAATATTGTTGGGTTCCTATCAGAAGACGAATTGCCAAAATTTGATCAGCGCACGCTGAAACTGATAGTTTGTCCGTGTGCTCTGCCGATCAGTTCAGCGAATAAATAGAGTGGAAGGGATCCTCATATTCCCATGGGATTAGACATCCTCATTCGATGGATCCCAGAAAGAACACAATGGGTGTGTTTTCTGCTACCAAGCCACTCGAAATCGAATAGCGTACTGAGGGATCTTTAACACATCAAAAGGGGATCGTATATATTCACAACCGTAAAATGGTTGGTAACGTTTTCCATGCGGGCAACACAACCAACCTGTGATATGTGATCAACAAACACCACGTCTATAACAAATGCTAGGCATAAAGCAGCCGAAGATGTTTTTGTTAGCTAAGAGTAATATACCGTTTACCGTAGTCAATGTAATAGAAGGAAGTCCTCCATCTCCGCCAATCATATCTTTGAAAGTGTCGAGGTAGAATAGATAGAAAAATATGAATACTAGAAAGAACAATGCACTGGATGAGGAGAGGTGGGATGCATCAACTAAAGGACACATAGAATAACGTAAGGAAGATTTACGAAAACGAAGCACGAATCAAAAGTGTAAATCGATTAGATCAGCGAGTTTGCGCGGGAACCAGAAATGACCGAGATGGAGTGAGTTGATCGTCCCTGAGAATCCGGTTTTGCCCTGGTCTAAGTATGCACACGGACGATCCCACCGGGACCTGGGAGCTGAGTACTGCCCATTAAATCCAGATCAACCTGACGGGCAGCCTGACGTCCCTCGTTGATGGCATGAACGACCAGTGACTGACCACGACGACAATCTAACGAAGGATGTATTAGGAGAGGAGTAGGGGAAAGAAGGTAACTGGATACCGCATCAGAAATTTAGGTAACAGACGGACCAAACACTGTAATGCAAATTACAGTTAACCAAATAAACCTTACCGAATCCGTCTACTTGTTAGTACTCAAAACTAAGCCCTACCAGTACTCAAATAAAATACTGTGTGTATTCACGACAACTGACAAGAGAAGTCCTGACCCGGACGGCCAATCACTGTTATCTGCACGGATCACCATCCGTGGTGGTCGCAACCACAATGCTATTGCATAATGCAGAAAGTGACCGACGATTCAGGGAATTCGATGCGAAGTCGTACAATCCTGAACCCCACTGAAACTATCTAGATGCAGACAATCAGACAACATCATATGGGCAAGTGACAACCAGGCCATTCGAAGGGCTTCATTTATTACCCAGTTCACCGGGCTAGTGGCAAATGCGTCGGAAAACAAGGTCTTTCGCCCGAAGCAAATGATCGCGTTCCTGAAAAGCAGCACCAGATAATGCATGGCCTTAAGAGATTCAGCCTGGCGGGCTTACAAAGCCTGCTCGAATTTTTAGACCTGGGATGCATACACAACTCAACTAAACCAGTGTGGCAAGTTGACCCACGACGACAAACTCCAGCACCAACAGAATTTAGCGGGCAATTTCAGTACAACTCCTACGTTGCCGTACAAGTACGTCGACAAGCTTCGCAGAATGCTGCGCGGGATCCCGATTTTACATGCAAAAGATGGTCCGACGCAAACTACACACGATGCGGCCAGTACGCTCCGCCAACAATTCATCCACACTTTCCAGAGTGAATCATCAACTCGCCACATGTTGACACAGTTTCCACCGCCACCAGGTTTGAACAACGTGCCGTTAATGGCAAGCCAGTGTGATGAAAAGACTATTGTCACTGCGTGCGCACAGCTGTCCTGGATTGGACGATATCAAACCGAAGTCATTGAAGACAGTTGCCATAAACATTGCTGAACATTTAGCTCGGTAGTTCCAGTGGCTTCTTGGTGAAACACGGGTTCCCACAGTGTGGAAACAAGAAATAGTTACTTCTGTTTACAAGAGTGGGAATCATGCGGAACCCTCGAACTAACGTCCAATCACTCCTCCCAGTTTTATCCAAAGTAATGGAGGGCAAAATCTCAGAGGAGCTCATAGGATACCTTGAGATCGACAAACTTATAGCGTCGCAGTAGCACGGCTCTCACCGAAATCGGTCTTGCACCACAAATTTTATTCTAGCCCGAGCAAACTAGACAGTCGATCAATGCCAAAGAAGGGGTTGACGTCAGCCACTTGGACTTTTCCAAAGTGTTCGATCGCCTGGAGCACCGCATTCGTCTTCACAAGCTTCGAAGTTAAGGAATCGGCGAAGCTTTGCTGGGTTGGATAAGTAGCTTACTCACTAAATGTCAGCTGAATCTGATAGTCCGCAGCTCCATTGCTGACCCTATTATGACATCCAGTGTGCTGTGCCCCAAGGACCGGTACTGGGGCCAGGATTGTTCCTAGTATTTATTAACGATCTTGCCAGTGTACTGCACTCGAACGTTTTGCTACTTACGCACGATGTCAAAGCCTGGTATAACATCCAGACAGTGGACTATCACACTGCACTGCAGTGCGATCTCGACAGGGCCTATAATTGATCAACTGTAAACCGGCTCCAGTATAACTTGCCGAAATGCAACGTTGGGACCATACGCAATCAGCTTACCAACGAGCATGAAGTTGGGGACCAGCATTTGCAACATGTTTCCCAACAAATCAACCTCGAGGGATCGGGCAGGATGATCTTTTCTGCTCCAGGCAGGCTGAAAAAGTATTGAAACAGCCCAGTGAAAAGCTTCGACTCTTACGGAGGGCTTACGAAAATTTCGAGTCGTCAATCTTTCCGCAAACGCTGAACGCCTATGTGAGGCCCTACGTGGAATACGCGATCCAGAGCTGGCGTCCCTGACGCAAACACGACGTCGACGCACTCGAAGATCCCCAACGAAGTGGGACCAAAATCGTCAGAGGATTGTTGCACCTCCCCCTACCAGTACAGGCTGCATGCCCTAAGGTTACACAGGGGTGTGTTTCGACGTCAGCTAGGAGATCTCATCATGGTTTACTTAATACTGACGAACCCAATTCATCCTTGAGGCAACCTGTTGCAGCTGACCCAAGCTACCAAACTGAGATGTCACTAACTCAAACTTGTCACGCACTACAGTCGACTTGATTGCCAACAAAACGTTTTCCTGCTCCAGGTGTCCCGAATCTGGAACGCCCTTCCAACTCATGTCATCCTTGTCCCTAAATTATCGCTTCTCAAAAAACCTCTTGAGAAAACACTTCCCACTTGCATTACGTGACATGGTCTGTTCCACTTGGAGGACGAAATAACACAAACCTAAGCATATGTTTAGCAGTCCTCTCCTCAACTTGGTAGTGAGGATACATGCATACCTGTCCTTATGAAAACTTACATGTACCTAAACTGGATTAACGTATCACATCGGTCAAATGACGAGACACACGAGTGAGAGTTGTCATTTCCTCTTTTTATTTCTCACGAAATTACTGAACCATAACTGCTGTCTATACTATTTCTGTGTGCATATCCCATTCCCATTTCAAACGATCGTTATGCAGCAGTGCATTTAAATCGGTAGACGCTCGAAATGACGATTTACTCGTTTGTTGATCCTTTCAATTTTAATTTTCCCTTTAACCATTTTACGGGACTAGTCAAGCACATGCTCTTTTACCCGTGATAAATCATTGTTCATTGTGCTTTTGATCAACGCTGTCGAGAGTCCCATGACTGGATGGTAATGCATAGATCCTACGACTGTCGAAGCGGCCGCGGGCAAACCCAATTAGTGGATTTCAGCGGCTGTGTGGTCGTATCATCCACCTCGATAGTCACTGGTATCCAACGAATGTCCTGTGTTTGAGAGTGGTTAGAGTTTGGTTGTATACTTGTCAGCATGGCAAAGAACAGACCGCAATGGCTTCCGCGTTGTGAGCTTTTTGTCCCGCCCCTCCCCTCCAGCCACGAGCGTGTTGCTATTGCATAATATAAAACAAGGCAAATTAAAACTATTTTCTTTGTTTC
>OX104067.1:5666791-5684282 GCA_944474145.2 Dicrocoelium dendriticum | reverse complement strand
TGTGAAGACGAATGCGGTGGTCCAGGCGATCGAACACTTTGGAGAAGTCCAAGTGGCTGACGTCATCTCCTTCTTTGGCATTGATCGACTGTTTAGCTTGCTCGGGCTAGAATCAAATTTGTGGTGCAAGACCGATTTCCGTGAGAGCCGTGCTACTGTGACGTTATAAGTTTGTTGATCTCAAGGTATTCTATGAGCTCCTCTGCGATTTTGCCCTCCATTACTTTGGATAAAACTGCGAGGAGTGATTGGACGTTAGTTCGAGGGCTCCGCACGATTCCCACTCTTGTAAACAGAAGTAACTATTTCTTGTTTCCACACTGTGGGAACCCGCGTTTCACCAAGAAGCCACTGGAACTACCGAGCTAACGGTTCGGCAATATTTATGGCAACTGTCTTCAGTGACTTCGGTTTGATATCGTCCAAGCCAGGACAGCTGTGCACACGCAGTGACAAGAGTCTTTTCATCACACTGGCTTGCCGTTAACGGCATGTTGTTCAAACCTGGTGGCGGTGGGAACTGTGTCAACATGTGGCGAGTTGATGATTCACTATGGAAAGTGTGGATGAAGTGTTGGCGGAGCGTGCTGGGCGCATGGTGTCTAGTTTGCGTCGGACCATCTTTTGCATGTAAAATCGGGATCCCGCGCAGCATTCTGCGAAGCTTGTTGACGTACTTGTACGGCAACGTAGGAGTTGTACTGAACTTGCCCGCCAAATTCTGTTGGTGCTGGAGTTTGTCGTCATGGGTCAACTTGCCACACTGGTTTAGTTGAGTTGTGTATACATCCCAGGTCTAAAAATGCCAGCAGGTTTTGTAAGCCCGCCAGGCTGAATCTCTTAAGGCCATGCATTATCTGGTGCGGCTTTTCAGGAATGAGATCATTTGCTTCGGGCGAAAGATCTTGTTTTCTGAGGCATTTGCCACTAGCCTGGTGAACTGGGTAATAAATGAAACCCTTCGAATGGCCTGGTTGTCACTTGGCCTTATGATGTTGTATGATTGTCTGCATCCAGATAGTTTCAGTGGGGTTCCGGATTGTACGACTTCGCATCGAATTCACTGAATCGTCGGTCGCTTTATGCATTCTTCAATAGCATGGCGGTTGCGACCACCACGGATGGTGATCCGTGCGGATGACAGTGGTTGGCCGTCTGGGTCAAGACTTCTTTTGTCAGTACTCGTGAATACACACAGCATTTTATTTGAGTACTGGTAGGGCTTATTTTTGAGTACTAACAAGTAGACGGATTCGGTAAGGTTTATTTGGTTAACTGTAACTTGCATTACAGTGTTTGGTCGGTCTGTTACCTAAATTTATGATGCGGTATCCAGTTACCTTCCTTATCCTACTCCTGTCTTAATACATCCTTTGTTAGATTGTCGTCGTGGTCAGTCACTGGTCGTTCATGCCATCAATGAAGGGCGTCAGGCTGCCCGTCAGGTTGATCTGGATTTAATGGGCAGTACTCAGCTCCCGGGTCCCGGTGGGATCGTCCGTGTGCACACTTAGACCAGGACAAAACCGGATTCTCAGGGACGATCAAGTCACTCCATCTCAGTCATTTCTGGTTCACGCGCAAATTCGCTGATCTAATCGATTTACACTTTTGATTTGTGCTTCGTTTTCATAAATCTTCCTTACGTTACCCTAAGTGTCCTTTAGCTGATGCATCCCACCATCTCCTCATCCAGTGCCTTTTTCTTTCTAGTACTCATATTTTTCTATCTATTCTACCTCGATACTTTCAAAGAGATGATTGGCGGAGATGGAGGTCTTCCTTCTATTACATTGACTACGGTAAACGGTATATTACTCTTAGCTAACAAAAACACCCTCGGCTGCTTTATGCCTAGCATTTGTTATAGACGTGGTGTTTGTTGATCACATATCACAGGTTGGTTGTGTTGCCCGCATGGAAAACGTTACCAACCATTTTACGGTTGTGAATATATACGATCCCCTTTTGATGTGTTAAAGATCCCTCAGTACGCTATTCGATTTCGAGTGGCTTGGTAGCAGAAAACACACCCATTGTGTTCTTACTGGGATCCATCGAATGATGATGTCTAATCCCATGGGAATATGAGGACCCCCTTCCACTCTATTTATTCGCTGAACTGATCGGCAGAGCACACGGACAAACTATCAGTTTCAGCGTACACTGATCGATACTTTGGCACTTCGCCTTCTACTATGAGCCCAAGAATATTCCTGTGACAGAATCTTAACCCGCGTCTTATATAGCCTGTTTTCATCTCACTAGTTCTACCTAGTGTGAGAATAGTTACATGAGCCGAAGATATAAAAAGTAAGCCACCAAGTCTAAGTAGGAAAAATGGTGGAATCTCTCAGCCGGTTACCTAAACTACTCACAAGAGGTAATGAAGCAGGCATTCGGGCGGATAGAACTCAACATCCATGCGTTTCATCAGTTACGGCCTCAGGGATCGAGTTGACCAGGGTTCCGTTCATTGCGAATCTCGGTAGATACAAATTCATGCATGTCTCAAGATAGGGGAATTAAATAAGTTCACCGAGCTTGGGTATACGTTCTGGCGTAAGGTTGAAACAGTAATCCTGTTAAACGCAAACAAGGTGGTCAGCATCGTCCTTGTGTGATGTTTTGTGACACTGTACTCCACATGTAGGTGTCGTACACTTTACGGGATTCTCTCATGGTAGACTTGCACAAGTCAAACAGGTTAAGTTTGGTGAGCCTCATTGCCGAAATGTGCTTGGCGGAGACTGGGAATATATGACCCTGGTTTGTATAATGCATGATGTTTCATGCTGTAGGGAATTCCGAACACACAAAACAGGCTATAACTTCCGTATAAGCGCCTACATCGTAGTTATCAATTTTCACTTGGTAATTACAGGTCATGCTGAAGGAATCGCATATTGCCACTTCCATTATGTGTGATGTGCAGTGCTTGATGACAATTAAATGCGGGTTGATGTACGTTGATGTCCTTGGGATGCTGGGCTCCGTGATGATTTAAATACCTTTGTGACGAAGAGTGTTGCTTAGTTGTTTCACGATATTGATTTTTCTCCTATGGCGACCATAATGGATTACTGTAAGAGACTGCAAGAGATGGAAAAGCGTTTTATTTTGTTCGCATGCGCCGCGATAGTAAAGCTCGGTTTCCTTTAAGGGTGGTCGTCCCCTGGAGTTTGGGGATTTCGTCGACAGTTTATCTGCTCGAAGTTGGGCTCCTCTGATGTAGCGCTTTTGGAAAACGCATGCTGTGTTTCTTATCTAGTTGTGAAACGCTGATGCCGTAATTAGTTTAAGATGCAAGCATCCGTCTACAGATTGTGGTAATTAGTTAGTGATTCTTTCTCGTCATTTTTATCAAAGATGACTCGATTCCCAATGCTGCCGGGTTTCATCATGAGGTGCTGCGTGGTAGCCGTTGTAGGTTCCTGTACACCGCAGATGGTAATAAGGTGGGATACTAAAAAGTTGCGTTCCAGGCCTATTCGCCCAAGACCCCCTCCACCAATCGAGCCGCCACCATGTACTACGATGAGTCAGAGAATAATTCAGGTACTGGAGTACCTACTTTATTCATTTCATTACAATGCAGAACTCACTGTGGCAATAACCTCGCAACAAACAGTTCTTCGCTACATTGACGAAGAAGCTAAGTTTGCCCGCCACTTTCATTCCAATCTAACAGTCTCTCTTAAATCTATCATTATTAACATTCGCCCTCTGTTACCTAAATTGGATTGATGAAATCTCCTATATTGCTTTTATAGCAGAAACGTAGTTCACATCAGCCATTAGTGATTATCAACCTAAGATCTTAGGCTATCACCTCTTCCGCAAACATCCTTCATGCAAACTTGGCGGTAGCTGTGGCATATACATGCTCAATGAGCATAATTTGATTCCTGCTGAGCAACATGCGCTCAGTGACCTTGAAGATGCATTATGGCCAGGGATCCCATCTACTGATCTTCTAGTGGGTTTATATATCTGCCGCCCAACCCAAAGAGTTACTTGCGGGTCTTAGTAGCATAGTGTTCACGGCGTCAGCCGTGAATTACTAGGCGCTTAGTTCCACCCCAGCTCAGGCTATCTCCAGCGGATGAGCCCCAACCAGGACAAAACCGCGGTCTTGGGGTGCCAGTGTTGGGAGGAGCAACACCATAATGTTTTTACTTACGGTCTTTGTGATCGGAATGACCGAGGTACACCTCAAGTGAACCGAGGTCTCAATAGAGGTGGCTTGTAGCAAGCCAACCACACAGCGGATTCTCTAAGTCCAACTATGAATTCGTTTTCGATGTACCAAGCGTTACTCGAGGATCTGAGTGGCATAGTGCTTATGGTGTCAACCATGAGCCACTAGGCTCTAAGTTCCATCCCAGCTCAGGCTATCTCCACCTGACGAGTCTAAACCAAGACGAAACCGCGGTCTTGTTGTGACAGGATTGGGAGCAGCAACACCCAAAAATTTCCAACCCAAAAGCTAATTGATGTGAACAATACTGCTTACAGTACGTCCTACAAGTCCAAAGTTATGTGCGGGGATTTCAACCCGCCGTATGTTAACTGGTTGTTGTCTACACCCAGCGCCACTGCAGGACATGAGAAAATCATCTCGTGCATCCACCTCATTGGCTAGGTCCACAACTTTAGGGAGCGCACCAAAAGTGCCACTATCCTAGATTTTGTATTAATGTAGGGACTCCTAGCGTACAGATATCCATTAATAAGTTATTATTTGGCTATGACCACAGCACTCTTCTTTGTAGTATGACTGTTGAATCCCCTAAACCAACAAGTGCAAATCGCAACCACCATCGAGTTGATGGGAATAGATTTAACGAAGGTATCAGTAACATGAGTTGGGCCACGTCATTCTGAACTCATAACTCTGCTGTAGCAGCGATTCAGTTTGTCAACAGTGCATTATCATTTTGTACAATGCCGTCCTATATATAGATGAACTATGAGCAATGATTTATCAAGGGTAAGAAAGCATGCGCTTGATAAGTTCCGCAGGTTGTTTAAAGTGAGAATTAAAATTTGATGGATCTTCGAACAACTAAATCGATATTTCAAGCGTCCACCGAGTTAAATGCACTACTGCATAGCGATAGTTTCCAGTGGGAATGGGATGTGCACACGCAAAATAGTGTAGAGAGCTGTTGTAGTTCAGTAAGTGCATGAGAAATAAACAAGGTAACGAAAACGCTCCCTCGTTCGTTTCTTCATTTGACAGATGTGGTACGTTAATCCAGTTTAGCTACATCCAAGCCAATCACATGGACACTTCTGCATGTATCCTCACCGCCACGTTGCGGAGAGGGCCGCTAAGCACATGGTTAGGTTTGCGTTGTTTCCTCCTCCGAGTGGAACGGACTATATCAAGTAATGCAAGTTTGAAAGTGTTTCAGCAAGAGGTTTTCTGAAAAGCGTTAATGTAGGGGCAAGGATAACGTGAGTCGGAGGGGAATTTCCAGGCACGAGAAACATGGAGGGAGAAAACGTTTCGTCGACAATCAATTCGACTGTAGTGCGTAGTCAGTTTGAGCTGATGGCCTCTCAGGTTGGTATTTTGGCTCAGCTGCAACAGATTGCGATATGGGTGAGTTGGGTTCGTCAGTATTAAGTAAACCATGATTAGGTCTCCTCGCTGACGTCGATATTCACCACTGTACAATCTCAGGGACTGCAGTCTGCGTTGGTAGGAGAGATGAAACAATCCTCTAACGAGTTTGGTCGCTCCACGTTGTGGGGCTTCAAGTGCATCGACATCGCGCTTGCGCCAGGGGCGCCAGACCTGGATCGCATATTCTACATGAGGCCTCACGTAGGCGTTCATCATTTGCGGAAAGATTGGTGGTTCAAAATGGCCGAAAGCCCTCCGTAAGAGACCAAGATGTTGACTGGTTCTTTTGATGTAATGGCAACACTCGTATGGAGCTATAACTACAAACAGAGTGGTCAGCACAAACCTCAAAACAAGGCCGTAACCAAACTAAAGAAATTTAAGCGTTTTATCGCAAGAGCAGCCCTTAGTGTTACATTACTACAGCTACATATGACTACTACAAATACAACGTTTGATCCAAGCAACCAAACTCACTGAAGAAAGCCGAGTACCTCAAAATCCTGAAATGGCACGCACACTGATTCAACTACTCAAAAGAAGAAACCTTAAACCTCATCAGGCAATCGAACTACCGAAAGTATACAATTGTTCATTAACGCGTGACATCTCTTGCATACGCGATGCACTCAACTCCAGCTTTGGCTCCTATATTGTTCTTGACACTCAGCTGCCTCGACTCCCAATCTTAAGAAGGACAGATGACCCACACTGCAATATTCCTGTGACATTAAGAGAGGTGCAGACCGCCAATGTGTCCATAAAACCACCAACCCATTCTGGCCTAGATGGAGTCCGCCCAACTGTCATTAGGCCCGGTGGAAAAATTATATCTCTGTTATCATTACATTACTTCGCTCTCTCGCTGCTTGCCTGCTCCTTCTCTTCTCAGTGGGAGAAATCCATCGTAATGCTTAAACACAAAAGTGGCGCGGAAAATGAAATGTCGTTACCATTCAATAAATCACAACTCTGTTCCTTCCAAATTCCTAAAAGGAAAAAGCAGTAAGCAGATTATCTAATTTCTTACACCAATGAAGCTGATCCAACCCACACAATACGGCTTCTCTCAAATCGTTCATGCATTACCTAGCAGCTGCAAGTATTCGGTTAATAGAATAATGGTATATTGTGAACAAAATAGCGGATATTTAGCAAGTCCCATATGGTGGTCAGAATGGGAACCAAAATGTTGGGATTAAAAAAAGTGATAAAATTAAAATCGTTTTTATGAACTCACCCAGTGTTAAAATAGAGGCATGTAGAAATGGCCCACCTCAACTGTGTAGGTTGATTCTGATTGTGCAACTTTTGTCGCATTATATCGTCTGTCGAGACACACAGGCTATATCATGTAATGTAGGTGGCTTAGGGCAACGTCAACGCGTTTTTTAAACACAGGTAAAGTGGGAGCAGAAACAACGTGATTTTGGAGGTTTTTCCAGGTATTGCACACACGACGAGAGTAAAAGTCTCATCGACATTCTAGCCGACTGTATTATGTGGCTAACTTGTACTGGTGGCCCCTCATTTTTGTGTTGTGGCTCAGTTGTAGTAGGTGGCGGCAGACGTGACAAGGGTTCGTTAGAATCTGGTAGGCCATAATAAGGTCGCCGTGTAGGTGCCGGTAGTGATGTCCGCAGTCTAAGTTGATAAAGAAGATGGAACAACTCTTTGACATGTTCCGTGGCTCGTCGCTGTGAAGTATCGAGCGCTGCAAGGTCTTGTTTGTACGATGGCTGCCACGCTTGGATTGCATAGGTGCATGGCTTAGGTGTTAAGCAACTGAGAACAGACAAAGATATCAAACCGCCCGAATGCCCTCCGTATCTTACCAAGGTGTCGTTTCCCAGGCTTTGACGCCTTCACAGATTGTGCTGAGTAACCCAGATCAGCCTGGAGTAGTACACCAAGGTCGTGCGCCTGGGTGACTGCTTGCATGACATGGTCTCCAAGCTTGTATGGGAGGTTCGGTTAGTGGCGAATGTGAACGATTTTACACTTCCCCGAATTGAACTGCAGCAGATTGTGGAGTGACCACTCATACGCTCTGTCTAAGTCTCACCGAAGTACATGGTAGTCTAGTGGTACGGCGATCGTCCGCCACATGGTAACATAAACAGTGAACAGCAGTAAACAAATAATTACATAGCTAAAATTTTATTCTCTAATATTTCGGCGAACGCCAAACCCAGCATAATCGAAATTGGATGACAAATGGCGTTTCGCCAGGTTCAGGATTGATTACACTCAGGAACCTGAAAATGTAAAGTCATCTTGTGAGAGAACAATGAACACTGAACAATGATAAATTACAGGTAAAAAACGATTGATTTACGATTCCCGTAGGATGGTTGAGGTGAAAGTAAACATAAGTGTAAATCGTCAATTTAAGCGTCCAGTGAATTCAAGTACCCCTTATTCATATAAACATTGTAGAATGTGTACTGAATTGTTACTGTAGAGTAATGTGGGAAGTAATATGGGGAAGGCATGTCTTAAGAACAAAAGAAATGACAACGCTTACGCGTGCGCTGCTTTCTTGGACTGAGGTAATTGATGAATGCAGTTGTAGTATATCCGAAAATATATTCCCCAACAGCAGTATGTAAATAGTGAAGCACAAAAGCTGAGATTGAGCACCGTATTTTTGCTTTTGTTTGACGTAGACATCTCTGATTATATAGCGTAATGTAAGTGGCTAAGCGAATCATCCAGACGTCTTTTGAATACCGTTAGCGTTGGGGAAGAAACAACGTATGTGGAAAGAGTGTACCAGTGTTGGCACACACGAAGGGAAAAGAAATTCCGGCGGCATTCCAACCGGCTGTATTGTGTGGCCAGCTTTACCTGGTGTATTCTGATTTTGGTATTGCGACTCATCGTTAGTAGGTCACGACAAGAATGGTTCGGATTTCTCAAGATCAGATAAGTCATTATCAAGTCGCCACGCAGGCCTCGATATTGTTCACTGTAGACCCCGAGGGCTTTCAGCCTCAATCGGTAAGGGAGATGAAACAGGCCCTTTACTTTCTTGGTCGCCCTTCATTGTGGCGATTCAAGAGCGGTAAGGTCTTGCTTTTTCCATAGCTGCCAGGCTTGGATGGCCTACTCAGAATGAGACCAAATGTAGGCGTTGAGCATCTGAGAAAAGATGGAAGTATCAAAGCGATCGAATGCGCTCCGCAAAATGCCAAGGTGTTGGTTAGCTTTTTTGGTGGCTTTCTCGGCCTGACGAGAACACTCCTGACCTTCCTACCCTATCACGTTTAGATCGCATTCCCTTGCAGTGCACTGCAATATTTGATCACCCAGTCTGTATTCGCAAGTGGCTTTATGGCGTATGCTCAACAACTTGCACTTTGTAGCGTTGAACTGAAGCAGGTTATGAGTCGACCATTCGTAGACCCTGTCAAGATCGTCCTGCAGTGTTGCACTGTCGCTGGTTGTACTAACGGCTAGCCATATCTTGATATCATCAGCAAAGATTAAGGAGTTGGATGTGATTACTGTCGCGAGATCGTTTGTGTAAATCAGGAATAGTCGTGGACCAAGTACTGAGCCATGGGGCACTCCGCACTTAACGTCGACTAGGTCAGAGATGACGCCGCGAACTCTTACATTCAGATGTCGTTGAAGCAAGAAGTTACCTATCCAACCGAGGATTGGGTTACCAGTTCCACAACACTGCAGCTTGTGAAGGAGGATACGGTGTTCCAGACGGTTGAAAGCCTTTGAGAAGTCCAGATATATACCGCGTCAACACCTACGCTGCTGTCAACGGTCTCAATCCAACTGAATCTAGCAAGTAGCAAGTTTGAAGTGCAAGGTCGGTTCTTGCGAAATCCATGTTGTTCTTGTGCTATGATATTGCGTTCTTCCAAGTAGTTCATGAGCGTTTCGGTAACAATCGCTTCCATGATTTTGGAGAGCACCGGAAGTATTGTTATCGGGCGATATTTAGCCGGATCTGTACGACTTCTCACCTTATGGATGGGAGTGACGATGCCTTGCTTCCACATTGTTGACACCCAAATCTCATCAAGGCATCATTGGAAGAACTTACAGAGTGGTTCCGCCAGGTTTACTGCAGCCAATTTTTAACGCTTTTGGACCAATTTTATCAACACCGGGAGAGGTATGCTCCCGCAGGGCAATTAGCCTTTTCATAGCATCCGCAGTCGTAAACGTGATGTGGCTAAGTCCTGGTGGTAGTAGCTTAGTTAGCGCAGTGTTGATAATGAAGGACGGAATATGATTAACGAAAGTGCGTAAACATGTGTGAGCGTGTGCATCTGGATTAATGGTGTGTAAAGTAGGGAGACTTGGCAGTGTGATGCCAAAGGCAGTGACGCTATTCTGTGGCGAGCCACATCCACCACGTCGCAATGTTGTTAAGCAGTGTTGCGGGTCCGTCTAATATCCCCGCGAAAACACTCCAGAAACTCCGGCAGAATGCCTGTGGGAAGCGGGGTCCTATTCCTCCCCACTACGTAGCAGTGTTCAGTCACTCCGAGGCGTGGCCCAACTATGTACCTGCTGACAATGTTCATCTACAGACTACCACCCCGTCGTGGTAGCTATTTTCCTTAACTCAATGACCCATAGCATTGGCTGTGATTTGCCCAATGTTGGTAGTAAAAGAGCCTTCAGACGACCGCCTGTCTTGCTTCCTCTTCGCCTTACTTGGGAGTCGGTCGGGTCACGTGATTTTGTGTGCGTTGTTAGCCGGGCAGCGTTCGCGTCTAAGTCACTAACGTGCGTCTACCGTAATCCCCTCTCGTGTGCGTCCGTTCCGAGGGCTCGTCGTCTACCCGATTAGGTGCGGCTAGGATCGTTCTCACGCTCGTTCAATTCCCGCGTCACCAACGCGTTACCCGGGCTAAGCTAACGACGTTAGGTCAACGCAAATCCGTTCGATTGGCCAGCGTTCCAAGCCGTTACCGTAGGCTCGATGCAACCGTGCCAGTGACAATCTTATCAGGCATCTTTGCAATTATAACAAGCAGGCATCTATGGCTTTTATAGGGAGAAGGCTTGCTAGGCGAAAACCCACCAAGTCCTGGAACAGTGCCATCCATCGTAAGTTGAGCCAACTGTCACTGGCAAGGCCGCATTCAGACCGATTTATCTCGCAGCCATTCGTAGTCACCCTTCATTCAAGCTATTTCCTTGGCTGACAGAGTGGCTTAGTCCGGATCCACCGTGAATGGTTGAGCGCAGCGATACTGTCGAGGATGTCCTACGTTCATGTGCATGGAGCGGGAGCATTCTGCAGGTTAGGAAGGATTTGGAGGTATTGGTGTGTTTTGTATGCTTGCGTGTCCATGTCCAGGCGGTTGACCGCGGGCCAGGTGGGTTGCAGAGAGGTACTCCGTAGAGCCTTTGCTGTTAATCCGTCCATCCTTTAGATTACTATGGAGCGAAAATGGTAGGCCGAGCAATTCTGCCAGGAAATCTGGCTAACATGCTGTAAATGCATTATTAAAGATGCAGCAATGTGCAAATGATGGCCATACTGATGGTATTCATAAAAAATAAAATCAGGACTGAATAACTGCACCGAAGATGTTACCTAGTTTGGTAACGAAACGTCCGCAACAGCAATGCCCGGCTCGGGGAACAGGACAACGCTCTCATAAAAGATTGTTTTGTAGCGGAAATATTGCATTGAACTTATCTCTAAAACTATTTGGGTATTAGCTGAAACTGCGGGATGTCAACCGGAGACCAGAAAGTGGCTAGGTAATCTAGATTGGTTGCAGTCGGAAACCAGAGGATACAGTGACGATATGACGGGATTTACATATACTCCAGACCACATAATAGTCATTAAGTACATGGGTATATGAGAATAGTAAGCTGAGCCGAAAAGAAGCCGGCTAGGATGAAGTGGATATGAACAAGAGACTAGGTGTCGAAGGTAGGACGAATGAGAGATGACGTAGTGGATGGGGTTTCAGTACTCAGGAATGCCATTTTGGTTAAGCATTCTAGTTACTAATGGATACCTACAGTGTCACAAAATAAGTTAACAAACTGGCAAAGGTATGTAATGCAACAGTCCATGAGAATACACTTGGAGAGATAAGGAGAGGCTCCTAGCAAGCTCCGGATATGCGCAGGGATGCGAGGAGCGTACGCCAAGTCGCAGTAGCTAGAGGAGCTGAAGGCAAGATGAAGGCTAGATATGGCGTTAGTGAACAGATCATCGGTGGCCAATTGTATCCACTCGATTAAGAATTTCGGTCAACAGTGGGTGCAGACAGTGTCACAGAGAATGCCAACACATCAGCGGAGGTAGTGGTACAAACATTCCAAGAGACCAAGGGTTGGAGAGATAAGGAGTAACTTCTAGCATGCTCCGGATATGCGCAGAGATGCATGGAGCATGTGACCACTCGCTGCTTCCAAACGGGGGTACTACAGGTGAGACGAACTATAAACAACTGCGCGTTTGATCACTAGTGGATACTTACAGTGTCACTGAATAAGTCAAGGGATCAGCAAAGGTATGTGATGCAAACAGTTCAAGCGAATGAAATTTGGAGAGATAAGGAGTGGCTCCAAGCACATACACACATGGAACTTACAATGACACAATGCAGCTAAACAGCGGAGACGAAGCTAAGACGAACGACTAATAATAACGCTAAGAGAGAGCGTATCAGTGGCCAGTAATGGAATTTGGATTAGGTCTTCTACTTAATAGTGGATATTTAGGGACAGAGAATAAGTCAACAAACCAGTAAAAGTATATAATAAGTATTCCAAGAAAATAAAGGTTGGAGTGATAAAAAGTGGCTCCCAGCAAGCTCCAGATATGCGCAGAGATGCTTGTAGCCTACAACGACAAGCTGCTGTTAAACAGGGGTGCCGAAGGTAAGAGGATCGGCAGATAATGACGCCAGGAGAGTATCAGTGGTCAACAATGACATTTGAATAAAGCCTTCTACTTTCTAGCGTATACTTACAGAGTTAAAGAATAAGCCAACAAACAGCAAAGACATGTGATGCAGACAGTCCAAGACAATAAGGAATGAAGAGAAAAAGAGTAACTACTAACAAGCTCCGGATTTGCGAAGACATGCATGAAATCTACAATGATTCGAAACAGCTAAACGGAGATGACAAAAATTGGAGGAACGACAGATAATGGCGCTAAGGGTGGGGGGATCAGTGTCATATAATGGTATTCGGTTGAGGATTTAAGTTACTAGTAGATACCTACGGTGTCAGAGAACAAGTCACCAAACCGGTTAATAAATGTATGCTGATAAACAACGTTACGCTTTAAAAAATGTTTTAACAGACGAAGTGAATTGGCTTAACATTGGCATTTTATAACAATCATGGATAAGCTACATGCAGAGACTAGTCAATCTACACTTTATCGATGAAAGCTTACAGTGGTCAAAGGTCAATAAGCTCCTGTGTACACTGTGGTTTGTTTCAGTCAGGGTCAGATGGGGAACGGAAATTGCTGGTCCGAGGATAGTTACATGTGTTGTCAGCAATCTTAAGTGGTCCGTTGCAAGCAACTTGGGCACTGATATAACTTGTCTTTAGTAATTCGAAATTTGGTGGAGTGAGTGTTGCTAGTTCATTTAGATGTGGGATCCATCCACCGATGCTTACCAAGCTGGCCGGAGGAAGACTGGACGCCAGACACTAGACAGCCCTACTCCGTCTATTCTATTCACGCAGTTGTTAGCCTGGGTTATTTCTATAGGCTCAGCAATCAGCCTCTGTTTGGCTTATCGTAATCCCTTCCTGATAACTTCGACGATTTCGAAGTCAACTTCGTGCCCTGCGTCTAGCGCACGCACTGCTATTGCTGAGTCGCTGAGTAGAGCTCCATACTCTAGCTGATTTTGCTGAGGTCGTGATATGCGTCGCCTATGTTCTGAAATTCGTGTACGTAATTCGCTCACTGTTTGGTCTATATGCACTTGCGTACAATTTTTACATGGAGTTTTGTAAATGCAGTTATTTGTTCCATCTAATATGAGTGAATCCTCCAGATGCGCAAGCGTGAACCGTAGCGTTCGACCCTTCAGGAAAACTACCTTTATCTTCTCCTTATTCAGTTCTCGCCGAATTACTTTCGAAGTTCCTTTTTTATAAGGATTACCTACTGCTGCTTTCCACTCTGTGGTTAGTGTTGCGCGTGGCTTGAAACATTTGTGTAGCTGTCGTTTCACCAATCGTTTCGGATATTCGCTAGCTAATAACTTGTTCATCGCCTCCCTCTGCGCTAGTTTCTTATCTTCTTCCTCCGTGCACAGGGCACTTGCTCTGTGAAACAATGATGAGGTGACTGCCGCGTACACGTGCTTCAGTGGCTTTAACTATAGCTAAGTACCGCATTTGTGTCCGTTGGTTTGCGATACCTTGTTGTTTTTACGTTCCTTTGTTCCTATGGACCAGACAGTCAAGGAACAGAAGTGTACCGCTCTGCGACTCAAGTTCCATGGTGAACTTTATCGCATTGTCAATGGAGTTCAAATAGTTTAGCAATTCCTCTTTTCTGTTTCTTTATTTAATCGCAAAAGTGTCATCCACGTAGCGCCAGCATACTTTCAAGGCACCACGTAAATTTGGTAATACTTACTTTATAAACTCTTTCGTGTACATATTGACCAATACGGGGGATAATAGAGATCCCATGGCCAGACCCTGTTCTCGAGTGTACATTTTAGCTTGAAATGTGAACGAAGTCCTGTCGAGACAAAGCTATCCTCTCGACCAGTTGATCCACTGTCAAATTTGTTCTGTTCCCAAAGCTGCTGTCGCCTATCAAGCAGCTTCTCGCTAATAGTAACGCCTTATCCTTGGGTAAATTCCTGAACAATGAGGTAATATCGAAGCTGACAATCAATTCGTCTTGTTCGATGCTCAGCCATCGCACCATTGGTGCAAACTCATTAGAGCTTTTTTTTACAAATGTGCTCGTTCTCCTTGGTACGGGTTGCAGTTGGCTATCCAGATATCTCGCGAGTTCCCGTGTGGGAGAGTCTATGCCATTCACAATGGTTGTAAGGGGACGTTGGGCTTGTGTATCTTTGACAGACCTTAAATTTTAGGTGCAATAGCCGAGTTGGGATAAATACTGTATCATTTGCCCTTTCCTAAACTGTTCTTCACGGTCCTTAGGTAACTACCGACATCTGATTTCTTCGTATTCATTATCGACCTAATGGTTTCCTGCTAAACCACTTTGTAAGCTCCCCTGGTCAAATGCTCCCTAAGGTTTTCTAAATAATCTGTTTTATACATTAGCGCTGTTCCTTTACCTTTATCCGCTTTTGTAATGACAATATTAGTATTCTCTTTCAGAGCCTTTAACGCTTCGTGCTCAGCTGGAGCAGGATTCGATTCTACCAACCGTTGAAATCTAAGTATATTTGCTAATGGTGCTCGGATGTCCACTGTATTTGCAATTGATAATCTATTCATAACGGGTTCAACTCCAGGAATTATATCTTCTGCCCTTAGTTTAGATTTACTAATAATAGCATTCAGACACTTTAATAGAACTCTACTCTCTGTTACCTTTTCCCGAAGGGCCAAAAGCTACCGTTCACGCTTGCGCATCTGGAGGATTCACTCATATTAGATAGAACAAATAACTGCATTTACAAAACTCCATGTAAAAATTGTACGCAAGTGCATATAGACCAAACAGTGAGCGAATTACGTACACGAATTTCAGAACATAGGCGACGCATATCACGACCTCAGCAAAATCAGCTAGAGTATGGAGCTCTACTCAGCGACTCAGCAATAGCAGTGCGTGCGCTAGACGCAGGGCACGAAGTTGACTTCGAAATCGTCGAAGTTATCAGGAAGGGATTACGATAAGCCAAACAGAGGCTGATTGCTAAGCCTATAGAAATAACCCAGGCTAACAACTGCGTGAATAGAATAGACGGAGTAGGGCTGTCCAGTGAATGGCGTCCAGTCTTCCTCCGGCCAGCTTGATAAGCATCGGTGGATGGATCCCACATCTAAATGAACTAGCAACACTCACTCCACCAAATTTCGAATTACTAAAGACAAGTTATATCAGTGCCCAAGTTGCTTGCAACGGACCACTTAAGATTGCTGACAACACATGTAACTATCCTCGGACCAGCAATTTCCGTTCCCCATCTGACCCTGACTGAAACAAACCACAGTGTACACAGGAGCTTATTGACCCTTGACCACTGTAAGCTTTCATCGATAAAGTGTAGATTGACTAGTCTCTGCATGTAGCTTATCCATGATTGTTATAAAATGCCAATGTTAAGCCAATTCACTTCGCCTGTTGAAGCATTTTGTCTAAAGCGTAACGTTGTGTATCAGCATACATTTATTAACCGTTCGTCTATCAAATTTTCTGAAATGCTGACTTTCTGTTCGCTTCGAGATATGTTCCAGGATATCAAGTCACCAAACCAGCTGCGTTGTAATGGAGACAGTCCGAGAGAATAAAGGTTAGAGTTAAGAAGGGGATTTTAGGGAGCTGCGGATATGCGCAGTGATGCATTGAGCCTATTTTGACGCGCTGCTGCTAAACAGAGATAATGACGCTAGCAACGAGAGTATCAGTGGGTGGGTGTAGCCATTCTTCGAAGACGTTTGGTCACTAGTGGATAGCTACAGTGTCAAAAAGTAAACCAACAAACGCGTGAAGTTTAGTGCTACAGACATTCTAAAAGAATAAATGTTGGAGAGACGAGGAGTGGATCCTCACAAACTCCAGATTTACGCACAGATACATGGAGCCTACGAAGATTAGTTGCTGTCAAAGAGGTGACAAGAGTAAGGCGAACGACAGATAATGGCGCTAGGTGACAGAGTAGCAGTGACCAGAAATGGCATACGATTTAAGTCTTTAGTTTCTAGTGGATACATACGGCGTCACAGCACAAGTAACCAAACCAACTGAGTTGTGATGGAAACATTTCAAGAGAATAAAGGTGAGAGATAAGTAGTAGCTCTTAGCGAGCTCCGGATATGCGCAGAGATGCATGGAGCCCATGGAGACTAGCTGCTGCCGAAAAGAGGTGACAAGTTGAGACAAACTACAGATAATGGCGCTATTAGATGGCTTCAGTGGCCAGCAATGGTTTCCGGATGAAGCCTTCTAGTTAATAGTGGATACTTGCAAAATCACAAAAAAAGCAACGACACAGTAAGGGTATGCGATGTAAACAATCCAGGAGAATAAAAGTTGATGAGATAAGTAGTGGCTCCTAGCAAAGCGCCGGGTATGCGCAGAGATACATGGAACCTACAAAAGCGTACGCTCATTAATGAACACAAGAAACAGATGCGGCCACAGAACTGATCCTTGTGGAACTCCCCATTCGACATAAATCGGATCGGGCAATGCAATTCGAAAGCTGATCTGCAGTTGCCGATCCTTCAGGAAATTCCTGATTCACCCAAGGACAGAATAATCAACTCGATAGCTTTCGAGCCTGTGAAGCAGAATGTGGTGGTCCAGTCGGTCGAAGGCTTTGGAGAATGCGATGTAAATGAGGTCTGTCGCCTTGTTTACATCCGTCGCTTCCAATTACTGCTCGCAACCACTCAGTGGTTGGAGGTTGGTATGATTAACCAATGAATGGTAATCAATATAATTACTTGGATATGCAAAAAGATTTCAAACGTTTGCCACACAGGACACTATTTGCTTGTTAGAGTTGTGGTGGATTAAAGTTAGATACTACTGCGCCGGGTATAAGTAGTGTGGTGCAAGATGACACACCAACTGCAAGCCCTGCCGACTTCCCCAAAGTTGTAGATGACATCAGGATTACAGTTCCATGTGCACGAGGAGTGAACACAGAGGCAAGCACCAGT